>JADLZK010000498.1:0-600000 GCA_015847255.1 Hyparrhenia diplandra | reverse complement strand
CCCTATCCCGCTTAATATGTGAGTATAGGTCGAGAGTTATGTGCCACATAGGAAGGGTGGGTTCTATGTCCGGCGACTTAGCTGCCCCAACTTGTTAGACGAACCTTTGGGGAGCTTCTTAGTGGTTCCCTGTGTTGGGTCTAGCTAACCCTTGCATTTGGGGATCACGACTCGTAGTGAAAGTGTACACCTCTCTCGCGAGTTTGAAAAACTGGTATACTAGCCTTGCCCAAGGTCACGGGCGGCCCTGGAACCATAGCATTAAGGATAATGACTTGTGTTCATTAACATTCATGTTTACCGTTATGCTTTACATTACTTATGTTATGATGATCATGGTTTAAAGGTATGTAAATACCCAGGCTATGCTTGTTGAGTTCGACATGGACTCACCCTTGCTATTTCACCCCACCTCGTGAGAATTTTATGCTTGTGATCAACCAGGTCGGTCGGTCCCTCGTGGAGTCTACCCGTAAGATCGAAGTGTTTTCCGCGTTACGCTAGCCGAGGTTATATTGTTTTATATTGTGTATTTATGTGTTTAAGCATTGTGAATTGATACTACCCTTTTACTTGTGGCTATATGTGAGATTTGACTTCCAGGGCTCACATATGGTGTATACTTGGTTTTGTCCTTAAAACCGGGTGTTACAAGTGGTCCCGCCCTCCAAAGCCGCACCGCACAGCCCCTTCCGGGGGCACGCACGCCGCGTACACATACCACCTTGCTTACACTTTCGCCCCGCGCTTCGTGTAAAAGGGTTAACCCGAAGGTGATATGGCTGGATGGCAAAGGCTTATAAGTTGGCTCCACCCTTGCTCAACTAGCAAGGTGGTACTAAACATGTGCACTCGCACTCATAGGCCCCTACCGGGCCACATCCAAATTGGGCCGGGTGTTACATACACCCTCAAAGGACTCGGCGTCCCTCGCCGGCGCCAACTTAACCGGACCTCCCCTCTTAGCACACGCGACCGTGGCGCCTGGGCCGGCACATGTGCCATGCCGTGCACTCCGCAGCCTACACGCGCAATGAACCTCCATGTCCGCGCCTGGCCCGCACGACGCCCGTGGGTCGCCAAGGTCGGGCTCCGATACCACTTGTGACACCCCGCCCTCCAAAGCCGCACCGCACAGCCCCTTCCGAGGGGCGTGCACGCGTACACATACCACCCCCGCTTACACTTTCGCCCTCGCTTAGTGTGTAAAAGGGTTAACCCGAAGGTGATATGGCCGGATGGCAAAGGCTTATAAGTTGGCTCCACCCTTGCTCAACTAGCAAGGTGGTACTAAACATGTGCACTCGCACTCATAGGCCCCTACCGGGCCACATCCAAATTGGGCCGGGTGTTACACAGCGACTCACGGGTTGCCTCGTGGCCCTCAGTCGGTTCATAGCACGACTCGGGGAGCGCGATCTACCACTATACCGGATCCTTAAGAAGTCAGAGCATTTCTCCTGGACCAACGAGGCCCAGGAGGCCCTCGACTTGCTTAAAGAGGCTGCTGACAAACCCGCCCGTGCTAACCTCACACCGGCCGAGAATGAGCCACTGCTGCTCTACGTATCGGCAACCACCCATGAAGTGAGCTCGGCACTCGTCGTGGAAAGAGAGGAAGAGGGCCACGCACTCCACGTGCAACGCCTCGTCTATTTCATCAGCGAGGTCCTCTCCGACACCAAAACGCGCTACTCGCAGATCCAAAAGCTCATCTATGCTGTCTTGATTACTCGGTGCAAGCTCCGACATTACTTTGAGGCGCACCCGGTCACGGTCGTGTCCAAATTCCCGCTTGGCGAGATTATCCGAGCCCCGAGGCCACCGGACGCATCGCCAAGTGGGGGCATCGAGCTAATGGGGGCCTCGGATCACCTACACGAGAGAAGCAATCAAATCACAAGTGCTGCCTGACTTCATCGTCGAGTGGACGGAGGCCCTGCTGCCCCCTAAGCCTGTCGACGAGGAGTACTAGGTAATGCATTTTGACGGCTCGGTAAAAAAGGACCAAAGGCGGGAGCAGGTCTTGTCTTTTTACTTCACCGTGCAACGTCGCATGAGGTACTTGATCGACTTCATTTCCTAGCATCCAATAACGCCGCCGAGTACGAGGCCTTGGTGAACGGCTGCAAGACGCGATCGAGCTTGGCATCCTCCAGGCTCGAGGTTAGGGCGACTCGAACTCGTCACTAACCAAGTCATGAAAGAGGCAACCGCCACAACCTGAAAATGGCAGCGTCATCGCCCGAGAGGTACGCAAGTTGGAAGAAAAGTTCCACGGGCTCGAGCTCAACCACCTCCCACGGCAGCACAACAAGGAGGCTGATGAGCTGTCCAATATAGCGTCAGAACATAAGCCGGTCCCACCTGGCGTTTTCACCCACGATCAAGACACACCCTCCATACAGCTCGAGGACAAGCCCACGACCTCACGGGGTGTCACACCAGCAGACGACCTCCCCGGCCCCCCACGACCTCCGGCCACAGAACCAGATCGAGACATGATGGAGATCGATACCGCTCCACCACTTGCCCCTCCAGTACTAGACTAACGGGTCCCCCTGCGCGATAGACTCGAGCACGGCAAGCTTCCCGAAGGCAAGGAGGAGGCTCGACGCATTGCTCGTCGCACCAAGTCCTTCGCCCTCGCCGAGGGGGCGGCTCTCACTGACGTGGAGCCACCAGGATTCTACAACGATGCGTCCCGGTCGCTCGGGGGCAAGAACCGTTGAGGGAAATTCATGTCAGAGTCTGCGAGCACCACGCCACTCCACGAGCTCTGGTCGGAAAGGCTTTCCAGCATCTCTTCTACTAGCCAACAGCGGTCAAAGACGCCCAAGAGGTCGTGAAACAGTGCGAAGGGTGTCAATTCTTCGCCCGACAAGCCCATCTCTGCACGGCAGGCCCTCCGGAGCGACCCCCCCTCACGTGGCCCTTTGCGGTCCGGGGGCTCGACTCGTGGGTCCTCTCAAAAGAGCGCCCGGGGCTTCACGCATTTGCTAGTCACCATCGACAAGTTCTCCAAGTGGATTGAGGCTCGGCCGATAGGTCGCATCCGCTCGGAGGAGGCGGTCAAGTTCTTTACCAACATCATCTACCGATTCGGCGTCCCGAACTTGATCGTCACCGACAACGGCACCCGGTTGCCAAGAAGAAATTCCTAACCTTCTCGATGACAACGGCATCGGGGTGGATCGGTCGGCCGTAAGCCACCCAAAGACCAACGGGCAGGTCGAGTGGGCTAACAAATGATTTTGCAGGGGCTCAAGCCCCACATCTTCAAACACCTGAAAAAGTTTGGGTCCAAGTGGGCAGCCGAGCTCCCCCTCCGTCCCCGTGGAGCCTACGCACCATGCCTAGCAGGGGCCACGAGGCGCACGCCTTTCTTCCTCATGTATGGGTCGGGCCGTGCTCCCCACCGATCTCGACTACGGGGCCCGAGAATCCAAGCCTACGATGAGGCCGGGAACAAGACCTCGCTCGAAGACGCCATCGATCACCGATGAGGTACGCGACATCACGCTCCTACATTTGGCTTAGTACCAGCAAACTCTCCGATGCTACCACAACCGTCGCGTACGAGATCGAAGCTTTTCGATCGGGCGACCTGGTGCTTCGGCTAGTCCAAGATACGAAGGGCAAGCACAAGCTCTCGGCGCCGTGGGAAGGTCCCTACACCGTGCATCAAGTGCTACGACCTGGCACATACAAGATCAAGGGCCAGCGCCAAGTACTCTCCAACGCTTGGAACATCGAGCAGCTACGCCGCTTTTACCCTTGAATAAATCTTGTAGATTACGGCAATTCGATCATCAATAAGAAATATCTTTCGTTTGGTGCAATTCATCCGTAAACGCATCGACCACGGCAATTACAGGGATCGACCCTGCTATGCACGAGGTCAACCCTCGCTCGGGGGCTACAGAGGACGGGGCGCACACCCCGTGTTTCCTTACTTTTCTTCTATCGCAAAAACGCGCGCCTAGACCTTAGTGCTCGAAAAACAGCGTCGGGTCATGCAAAAACATAGCTACGAGTCAACTCGTTCTCACAGCCAATGCCCCTGAGACACGGCCGAAAGGACAGTATGGCTCACAGCTCACGTCGACTGCCATGATCTGGCAACGATTACGACCTAAGGTCTAGGCAGCGACCTCCCGTTCCTCTCTGTTGAGAATTTAAGTCACTTGATTCGGTGATCATGACCAAAAGACTCGTCGACCTCCCACGCCCCCGCGGCTACGGAATTGCAGTCTACTCTGACACGGTCAGCAACTCAAGAGAAAAATTCATGACAAAAGGAAAAAAGGGGACTTAACTTTTAAAGCGCAAAAGTTATTTACACCTGCCCCGACCTTGGGGGCCCGATTCATGTTTACAAAAATAGGGGGCGACACCCCAAAGTCACAACCTACAGCTATTCCTCCGCAGGCGGGCCGTCAGCGCCAGCACCCGGGGCGACCTACTCCTCAGGATCATCCAGGCCAAACTCCACGGCGGCATTCGACACCATCTTGTCTGCCAGCGGGGCCGCATCAGCCTCGATCTTGTCGTATTCCTCGTCGGGGAGACCCGGCGGCCACCCTCCGCCGACCGCCTCCTGGTCCAGGGTGGGGTAGTGAGCAAGCATCACCCCCACCATCTTCTGGGTGATGCGGTGGGACCGAACCAGGGCTAGCTCTTTGGCCCGATGCGGCACGAGCAGGACCCGGTCAAACTGACCACCCGACACTGGCTTGACCCCGAGTTGGTCACATACTGCCTGGATGTCTTTGGCCAGGTCCTGCTTCTTGCTCATATGGTTCTGGTTGGCCGTTGCGAGGTCGTTAATGTGCTTGTGGGCCTCCACGAGGTCGCGGCCCTTCTTCTGGGCATCCGTCTTCGCGCCTGCAACAAAAAAATAGACAAGTCGTCAACCATGATTTCCTCCACGTCCTCAAAAGGAAAGAGGTCAAAATCGAACGAGGACAGTGTCTCACCCTCAAGGTCGACGCTGAGCTTGCTGACCGTCTCAGACATCTACGAGCACTCGCCCACGGCCCACTGGCGTCCTAGCTCCGAGGTCTGCAAGGCGGCCTGCAGCTCCGCGATCTGCTGGTCATATCCTGCTGAAAAGCCGAAGGACATCGAATCTCAAAACGACATCACCAAGGAGAGGAAAGGTAATAGCAGGCAGGTCACGGCGACTTACCGCGTAGCTCGGCCTCCCGATCCTTGAGCAGCTACTCCAGGCGGTTGCAGTCCAACTCCTCGTCCGCAAGGCGGCGGCGGAGGACAGCCATCCCGCGCTCGGACTCGCCGTGCCGGCGGCGAGCCTCCGCCTTGATCTCACGGATCGCCCGGTCCACCTGCGCCTCGGCCTCGGCGATCTGGGGTGTCGGCCACCTCACGAGCCTTGCGGACCGCCCGCGCCTCGACCCCGCCATCTCGCACGGGCGGAGGTTTGCCGCCACGCAGTAGCGTTCCCCCTACCTGCAGGGCCCTCGCCTCGGCTGCCTCTGCCCGTGCACGCGCGGGCGGCAAGCACCCGCTCCCTCTCCTCAAGGGACCCCAGGCTCTGTACAGCAAAGAAAAAATTCAGCAGAGATAGTCAAAAAGAAAACGAGCAAACAGCAGAGGAAGAATCCCTTACCGCTTAGCGCTTCCCCGGAGATGGTAGCATATTCCGCCGATCGTCCGACGCGCATGGCTCAAAACAACGGCCCCGCTTGGCAACGGGGTGTCGACATCGGCAATGGCCTCCTCCAGCTCCTCCTCTATGACCTCCTCGCCCAAGGCCGCGGCCCCTCGCAGCAGGTGGCCATCTCGGTGGACTCCGCACGACAGGGAGCAAAGAACGGCCGCGCCCTCGGGCGAAACCAATGGCCACGCCCTTGCCACGACCACAGCAGTCGCCGGAGCCACGATCGTGGATGGAGTCTCGACAGAAGGAGGGTCCTCGCGGCCGGCACCTCCCCGCCCAGCTGGCCCACGGCGTCCGACCTCCGTGGCGGCCGACGCCGCTTCCTCCAGCCTCGAGGGATTGGCTCCCACGCGGGAGCATGTTGGTATTTGTTAACGCACACGTAAAAAAATCCGCAAGCGCACGGATACCGCCGTAGCCTTCACCCAAGAGTATTCTAAGGTATCGATTTCCACGGGGGAACGTGGCGTGCACTAATCAAGGTGTAAAGTCGTCCCAAGGATAACTATATGTTTTTTGGGGAGAGAGAGAAAGTTTCTAAGGCTTCTCTAGTTGATCCGAGGATTGAAGATACTTCAAGGTTTACTTATTATAGGACATCGTAACACTAGCCACGAGAAAGGGGTGAGAAGGGGGCTAGGAAGCTCCGACTACGGTCCTACAAACACCAACCCGAACGTGGTGGAATACGTCGGCCGTCAGGGCTGTCACCACCTGGGGCTACCACAAACTATCCGTGGGATTGGGTGCAATTCCAGGTAACCTCTAGACTAAGCACCACACCTAATCTAAAGATTACTACTCTAGCGTTATAAAGACTAGAGCACTTGATGCAAGCGAGAATCTAATAAATAAAGCAGAAGTAAATGTTGAATGAAAGTAAATAGAGAGCTTAGAATTAATAAATGAAGAACCTGGAGATTTGTTGAAGACGAACTAGTTGCTGCAAGAATACAAAGTTGAAGAAGATCCGACAAGTCCGGCTCTTCAACTCTCTCCTCTTCTCTCTCCTTGATCTAATTACAACTAGATGAACTAGACAACTAGAGGGATCTCTCTTCTAATTGAAACCCTAGCTTTTGCTCTGTAGATAGTTAATGAGAGATGATCCTTTGAGGACAACCCTAAGGTTGCTTATATAGCCCTAGCCGATGAACGAGGACCATTGGATCAAACCGACCTTCAATAACGGTATGGATGCAACCTCAATGTCGGTGGTAAACCGCCATAGAAAGGAGAGGCCGGCAGGGGGACCCACCGGGCGGTCGCCAGATTAGGCTCCTATCGCCAGTGGCCCCGGCCACAACTGTGTCTCCTTTCTTCCGGTGCCTTCTGGTGTCTTCTAGAATGTTTTAGTCCACTTTTTGGGTTGAGTAACTTCATGGTCAAGTCTTGTCATCGTATGGGATGTAAACTCTTAGGTTTCTTATCGTTCTTATCTGCTTTTATCTGTTCAGTCCCTACAAAGTCATGGAATACCAAAACTTGTGGAAATATGTTAGTTAGACCCCTAGTCTATGTGATTATTCATTTTAAGCCCTTATTCTATGTTTAGTTGACTATTAATATTATGCTATAACAGGTGTCAATAAGCTCCCCAAAGCTTACCCTTTGCTAGTCCCTAGCAAAGCCAAACTTAGCAATGGATCAGGGAGTTGCTACAATGCTTTCATGCCTCAAAAGTATACATGCTTTCAAACAAGAATTCTCCTCAAAATATATTATTCTAGCTTCAAACCTTTTTATCATGGGGCTTATAGCCTTCACTTGGGTCTTGAGAAATTGAAAGATAGAACAATCAAGTGAAGCACTATGTCTCAAGCTCTTAGATCAACTATTATCCTAGAGTTTTTGCAAGATTTTCAAAATAAAACTCAGAGGTTCCTGTGTATGAGAGTTTCGTGAGGGTCATATATGGTGAAAGTGGCATATGGCGAAATATGATGGTGATAAATGTGAGCCCCATTTCTTTTGCTCCTTGAAATTATCTCTCCTTTGGATATGTTGTAGAGGACCTGGGTTGTATACTTTTTTTTTAGAGAGGTGGGCTCTACTCACCCTCGGACTTGTGTCCCTTTTTCTCTCTCTTTTATTATTTTAGAGATGTGGGCTTTGCTCGCCCTCGAACACTTGTCCATTTTTCATCTCTTCTTTTTTCTCTCTCTCTTTTTTTTTAAATACAACCCAAGCCTCATCATCATTTTTTTTTTTTACTTTTGGAGAGACAAGTAACAAGAACTATTATAGCAATGATGGGCTTTTGGTGGAATGTGATGGATGCGTACTTCCAGGATAGAAGTAGCATATATGAGTGGAGTGTAGGTTGTAATATGGTAATGGTAGGAACACTTTGTTATACAGGAACTCATCATATATAGCACTTTTAATTTTAAAGATAATTTCCAGGACTCTAGTATCACTAGGAACAAGATAAAATAGCAGCTCAACTTTTCATATATCATATCCGTCAATTACCTAAACTTAGATCAAGCATTTGCTACCCACAAGTTTTTCAAATTCAAAGTAAATCATGTGTCAAAACAGTTTTATCCGAAACTTGGGAGAATTCAAGGTTGAAAACTAGGTACGTGTAAGGAATTACGGCAGAGCAACTAGTCATCATTTCCATACTTAAGGTTCATTTTATTTGAGCAAAAGCAAACGGTGAACACTCCCTCTAGATCATTTATTCTCACACTCTAACAAAGACTCTTTTTAAAGACTAGACTCTTATCAAACAAAGCAAAAAAGATATATAGCCTGATAATATATAGTAAAGAGATACTTATCATGATAACTGGGGGTGCTCTCCCCCAAGCTAGATTGACATGTCGGGATGTTGATGATGTGGAAATTGAGGTAGACAGCGATGAGGGTGTCATCCTATCATGTCTTTCTCCCATGAATCCTGCAAAACTCAAATAGACAACAAAGCTTGTGGAACTGATTAAAGGTTAGGCATTTAAGCATTGGTTGTCTAGAGTATTCTAATATAATAATCATATAAACTCAATTACATCTAGCTCCTCAAGCATGTTGATCTGTGGCTCAAAGTAAACTTTCAAGCGTTGTCCATTTACCTTGAACGTGTTACCTATATCATCTTGGATGGTGATGGCTCCATGCGTTGACGTGTCGACGACATTATATGGTCCATCCCACTTTACTTAAAATAACTTACCATGTCCAAAGAGCTTTACTCTTGAATTGAATAGTAGAACTTTGTCTCCGTGCTTGAACTCCTTGTGCTTGATTCTCTTATCATGCCATCTTTTTGTTCTCTCTTTGTAGATCTTGGAGCTGTGATAAGCCTTTTCTCTCCATTCTTCTAGCTCGATAGTTGCATTTGACGCTTCTCGCCAGCTAGGTGGAGATCCATGTTCCATTTCTTGATCGCCCAATGAGCCTTGAACTCCAATTCAACGTGCAAATGGCATGTTTTCCCATATACAAGTTGATAAGGTGACATGCCTATAGGTGTCTTGTATGCGATTCGGTAGGCCCACAATTGCATCCGGGAGCCGGGTCCTTCCATGTCTTCCCATTTCATCCACGTCTTTTGCAAAATATTCTTGATTTGTTTGTTAGATGTTTCTCGCTTGACCGCTAGTTTGAGGATGGTATGGTGTTGCAACGTTATGGCTAATCCCATGATCTCGCTAAATACTTTCGGAGAAGACTTTATCGATGAAATGGGATCCTCCATCGCTTATAACCACCCTGGTGTACCAAAATGAGGGAATATGATTTCATAGAACATTTTCTTTGCATGTTTTGAATCATTTGTTCGACATGGCATTGCTTCTACCCATTTGGACACATAGTCTACTGCCACCAAGATGTACTTTCGAAATTTCCAGGACTTGGGAAATGGCCCCATATAATCAATCCCCCAAACATCAAATAGTTCAATTTGGAGATTGTTTGTGAGAGGCATTGCATTTTGTGTATTTATGTTTCCATGTTTTTGGCATCCGTGGCATCTTCTAACAAATTCCTTTGTATCTGCATACATCGTTGGCGGAAAAAACCACTTTGCGGATCTTGGCATGCGTCCTAATGCTCCATAATGTCCTCCATATGGCGAGGCATGACATCTTTCCATAATTTGAGTAGCCTCGAGCCATAGGAACACATCTTCTCAACAACCCATCTACAAGAACTTCGGGAAAAGATAGGGCTCATCCCATAGGTGATGACGACTCTCATAGACTAGTTTTCTTTTGTCTTCACCACATTGGGACATAGCCTTTGTCACTATAAAGTTCACAATGTTTGCATACCATGGATCGGAGTGTGTTATCTTGAGCAAGGTGTCATCCCTTAGATAATCATTGATGGGTAGCTCATGTGTCTCCTTGTATGGAAGCCTAGACAAGTGATCGACTACCGAATTCTCTACTCCTTTTTTATCTCGGTTTCTATGTCAAACTCTTGGAGTAGAAGAATCCATCGAAATAGCCGAGGGCTTAGCATCTTTCTTAGTGAGGAGGTACTTAAGAGCAAAGATGGTCTGTGTAAAACTATTACCTTTGCCCCCACTAAATAAGATCTGAACTTGTCTATAGCAAAGACAACAGACCAACGGCTCTTTTTTTTTGGTAGCATAATTGAGTCATGTGGTCCGCACAAGGTTTTGCTAGCATAGGATATGGCATAATACTTCTTATCCTTGGTTTGGCCTAAAACGGCACCAACCGCAAAGTCGCTAGCATCACACATGATCTCAAAAGGAAGATTCCAATCGGGTGGTTGAATAATTGGAGCTGAAATGAGTGCTCTTTTAAGGATTTGGAAAGATTCATGGCACTCATTACTAAAGATGAAAGGTGCATCTTTAGCTAAGAGACTAGTCGAGGGTCTAGCGATTTGAGAAAAATCTTTGATAAAGCGCCTATAGAACCCCTCGCATGTCCCAAGAAGGACTCCTTTAACATTTGTGGGAGGTGGAAGTTGTTCAATAACTTCAATCTTTGCTCTATCCACCTCTATCCCACTTTTGGACACCTTGTGTCCAAGTACTATTCCTTCCTGAACCATAAAATGGCATTTCTCCCAGTTTAGGACTAAGGATTTTTCTTCACACCTTTGTAAGACTTTATCTAAGTTCTCTAAACAATCATCGAAAGTTTTGCCATAGACAGTGAAATCGTCCATGAACACTTCCATGATTTTCTCGATCATATCAGAGAAAATAGACATCATGCACCGTTGGAAAGAAGCTGGAGCATTGCACAATCCGAACGACATTCGTCGGTATGCATAAGTTCCATATGGGCATGTAAAAGTGGTCTTACTTTGATCATCCGGGTGGATTGGAATTTGATGATAACCAGAATAACCATCAATGAAACAATAGAAAGAGTGATTTGCAAGCCGTTCCAACATTTCATCAATGAAGGGTAATGGGAAGTGATCTTTCTTTGTAGCCTTGTTGAGTTTTTCGGTAATCAATGCACATGCGCCACCCAGTGATGGTTCGTTGAGGTATGAGTTCATTCTTCTCATTCCTAACGACCGTCATTCCTCCCTTCTTTGGCACAACTTGGACAGGGCTAACCCACTCGCTTTGTGGCACAGGATAAATAATCCCAGCGTGTAGGAGCTTAAGGACCTCTTTCATAACAACTTCTCGCATAGCTCTATTAAGTCTACGTTGTGGTTCCCTAGAGGGTGATGCATCTGGATCAATAGGGATACAATGCATGCAGAGTACGGGACTAATCCCAATGAGGTCTTCAAGTGAGTAGCCTATGGCTGATCTATGTCTTTCTAGGACAGTGACAAGTTTATAAGTCTCTTCTTGGGAAAGCTTGTCACTGATAATGGCAGGAGTTTCTCAATTATTATGAAGGAAGACATATTTTAAGCCGGAGGAAGTGGTTTTAGTTCTATTGGAGGAGGTGGAGGTTGTTCATTTTTGTCTAGCTCAATGGGTTCCGCCAACTCTTCCTCTTCTTGAACAAAGTGTTCAACGTCGAAGGATGGTTGGACCATCTCTTGTAGAGATGCCATTAAGACCTCCTCAATAGGGTCTTGTTCAGTCTAGATTCCACTATCGTATAAATAGATCGGTCAAGAGGAATGGTCATGGTGGAATTCCCAACCTTGAAGTCTAAGTGACCTCGCAATGGTTCTTCTTCTCCTTGTAAAAGTCTCATGATTGGTCGCCAATCAAGAGATCAACTTCTGAGATGTCATAAATATGAAAATCTAAATATAACTTCGAGTTGTTGATTCTAACAGAATAGCCCTTAAAACTCCATGGCTTTCAAGAATAAATCTCATGGGCCTTGTAGAAGTTTTTGTGATGGAGTTAAGGATGTGTCGGGATAAAGAATATCAGCTAACTCTTTTGAAATAATGTTTATCCCGGCCAGTAAGGATTGTAGTGGACTTTTCTAGCGACCCCTCTAATTTGGCATAGAAGAATGGTTGAAGGGGAGGTGACTCGAACAACCTCGGGTGATAACTCCACTTCGGTTAGCCATTCATAACTCATAATTGCTGAAAGGCTTTTGAGGTGTTCTATGCTAATAGATTCTTCTAATTGATCATGTGGAGTGGTCCTTACTAGAGGTCTCGCTTGGATAGGAAACTTCGAGGTGTTTCCATAATCTTCAAAGATATCTTCCTCGAATTCAAAGGGAAGCTCTAAAGGAGATGTTTCATCATCCTCTAATTGGCTTTGTGTTCCCTTATCGGAGGTGTTTCAACAATCAAAATATTAGAAGAGTCAACTAGAAGTTCCAATTCGGTTGCATGTTCCTCCTCTATTGGTTCTGGGCTTAACTTCGATTTCTTCTTCGGGGAATTCATCATAGATGCCAGTGTATGGGGTGTTTTCAAGGATTCTCTCAAGAATAGCTTTTCCCTCACTAGCAATTTTATGTGAGAATGAACCTCCTGAGCGATGTCTAGATGCGTGAGCAGCCTTCCTTATTTAGGCCGAGGTAAAAATGATAGTACAGGGACATGGTCCGGCAAGGAAAGGTTTGGGCCGGAATTGGTAAGGCTTATGAATCTAGCCTGTGCTGCTCCTAGAGTCTCCTTCTCTTTTTGTCTAAATGTAAGCACTTTAATTCTAAGGTCTGCAATTTTATAAAGTGGGAAGAAAGCACGACAAAATTTGTCTAGAAGTTCATCCCAATTTCCATTTACGCTTCCTACGAGAATGAGCATACCACTTTTTTTGCTCTTCCCTTAAGGGAGAACGGAAATAACTTCCATTTAATGGTCTCTTGTGTCATGCCGTGAATACTCCGACAAGAACAACACACCGCTTTCGAATTCTTTAAGGTGAGCGTATGGATCTTCATCTGCTAAACCGAGAAGGATTGCTCTTGCACCTTGGCTATTAGAGCAGACGAAGCTCATAGCCATCTCAGTAAGAATGGGGTGTGATGATGGTGGAGGCTCCAACAAGTCGCCCCTTTGGAGCAAAGAACTTATAGATTGGAGTGAAATCCATGTGGTAAGGGTGGTGGTAAAAAGAAAAGATAAAATAGACGAACTTGTTTCAAGATTAGCACAACTACCGTTCCCGACAAGAATCGGTGCGAGAAGCTTGTTGGTATTTGTTAACGCACACGTAAAAAATCCGCAGCGCCGCGGATACCGTTGTAGCCTTCACCCAAGAGTATTCCAAGGTATCGATTTCCACGGGGAACGTGAAGTGCACTAATCAAGGTGTAAAGTCGTCCAAGGATAACTATATGTTTTTGTGGAGAGAGAGAAAAGTTTCTAAGGCTTCTCTAGTTGATCTCGAGGATTGAAGATACTTCAAGGTTTACTTATTATGGGACATCGAGAACACTAGCCACGAAAAAGGGGTGAGAAGGGGGCTAGGAAGCTCGACTACGGTCCTACAAACACCAACCCAAACGTGGTGGAATACGCCGGCCGTCCGTGGCTGTCACCACCTGGGGGCTACCACAAACTATCCGGTGGGATTGGGTGCAATTCGGGTAACCTCTAGACTAAGCACCACGCCTAATCTAAAGATTACTACTCTAGCGTTATAAAGACTAGAGAACTTGATGCAAGCGAGAATCTAATAAATAAAGCGTAAGTAAATGCTTTGAATGAAAGTAAATAGAGAGCTTAGAATTAATAAATGAAGAACCGGAGATTTGTTGAAGACGAACTAGTTGCTTTGCAAGAATACAAAGTTGAAGAAGATCCGACAAGTCCGGCTCTTCAACTCTCTCCTCTTCTCTCTCCTTGATCTAATTACAACTAGATGAACTAGATGAACAAGACAACTAGACAACTAGAGGGATCTCTCTTCTAATTGAAACCCTAACTTTTGCTCAGAGATAGTTAATGAGAGATGATCCTTTGAGGACAACCCTAAGGTTGCTTATATAGCCCTAGCCGATGAACGAGGACCATTGGATCAAACCGACCTTCAATAACGGTATGGATGCAACCTCAATGTCGGTGGTAAACGCCATAGAAAGGGAGAGGGCCGACAGGTGGGACCCACCCTGGCGGTCGCCAGATTAGGCCCGGCGATCGCCCGGGGCCCCGGGCCACAACTGTGTCTCCTTTCTTCCGGTGTCTTCTAGAATGTTTTAGTCCACTTTTTGGGTTGAGTAACTTCACGGTCAAGTCTTGCATCGTATGGGATGTAAACTCTTAAGTTTCTCATCGTTCTTATCTGCTTTTATCTGTTCAGTCCCTGCAAAGTCATGGAATACCAAAACTTGTGGAAATATGTTAGTTAGACCCCTAGTCTATGTGATTATTCATTTTAAGTCCTTATTCCATGTTTAGTTGACTATTAATATTATGCTATAACAGGTGTCAACAGAGCACTCTCGCTCGCGACCTCCCTCACGACCGAGGTCACCACGGGAACCTCCACCACCGCAGACCCGCCCGCGCCGGGCTCCTCCGAGGTCGCCGCTGGCTCCCCGTCGCCATGACCCTCTAGCCGAAGAACCGCCCTCCGTTTACAAAGAGGCCCTAGGGGAAGGATGGCGGCAAAGCCGATCGACACCCTCGGTTTCTTCTTGGGGTTGGTGGTCGGGGCGTCATGGCCGGCCTACGCAAAGCAAAGGCTAAAAAACGAGTTAGAAGACGGAATCAAGCAAAATCGAGCGAAAATCACCAACCTCTTGGCCAACTTCCTCCTTGAGGGCCTCGGGAGGTGACCCGACCCTCCTCGCCCCGGCACGGGAGGCGGCACCTCCACCATGTCCCGTCGTCGCCGACGGGGAGCGGCCCGCATGGCGAGGGAATGGCCCCGAGTCACCGGGGAGCGACCTCAAGCTCCCATCCCCGACGACTCACCCGACCTCCTCAAGGCCTGCTCCCGACGGAGCGGCGGAGGTCTTGGCGAGCTGGACGCGCGACGACGCGGCTGCCCCCCGGTCGCAAAGAGACCCGCTCGACTCCTCGGAGGAGTCGCCGCGGTCCTCATCGCTGGTATGGTAGTAGACGATTAATCGGAGTCCGATGAGGTGCTCTTCGCGACCTCCTTCTTCTTCTTCGCCCTCGCCCGTCTCGGCGGCGTTCCTCCCGACGGCGTGGTCTACCGCATCCTCTAGGAGCGCGGGGCGCCCCGGCCGTAAGTCGAGAGGCCTGACCTGCCCAGCAGAAAAAGGGGTTAGGAATAAGGCAAAAACAAGAAAGCATTAGGACGAAAAAGGAACAAGAGGAGTAAACTTACTAGAGCTCGCGTCCTGTCCGAGGGAAGCGGCGCAGGACACTTGGACGGTGGGAAGGTAAACTCCCCGGTCGTCGGGGGACTACATGAACACCTTGGCCTCGTCATAGGTGGGAATCTTGGGCGCGAAGACGGTTCCCTTAAATGGGGCCTTGTCCTTCGTCATCTCCCAGAGGTGGAGGGCTCGACGCCGAAGGGCAATGACCCCTCGAACGCAGTACAGGCCCATGACGATTCTCCCCGTCAAGCCCGCATCCTTGAGCTTCCGTATGGCCTGGACACCGCAGTTGATCTTCTCCCGCGTCTTCTTGTCCGGACCATACTTGCCACATGTGCTCCGCGGCCACGATCTCGCGACCCGTGAACACCGGCAGAGGGTGATCGGGGTCGTTCCGGAGGTAGAACCACCCGGTGTGCCACCCACTGCACGACGACTTGAGGGTGAGGTTGAGGTAGTCCACGCTCCGGTTCGCCTTCATCCGAAGTGAAGCACACCGACCGTCGCGGGGGGGCCTCCTTCACGGTGTTGACCTTGAAGCCAAGAAACCACCGGAAGAGCTCCTAGTGCGGAGGGATCCCCAGGAACCCCTCGCACAAATGCCGTGAAGATGGTGATCTGCAGCATCCCATTGGGGCCTCATTCCATCCCGCACGACCTCTCGGTTTCCTTCCACAAGAAGGGATCGGGTACGGAGTAGGTGAAATAGTAACCAACACAACCACCCCTGTACTTTTCACCTTGTACTTTTACCTTTCTCTTTACTTTTTTACCTCCTCGGTTGAGCCCTGCCTGCTGTAACTCCCTTGCACTATAAAAGGGACCCTTGGGCAGCACGAGGAGGGGGAGAAAAAGTAGATCACACACATCTCGCTATAGGCACTTGCCTCAATCAACACTCCACGAATACACCGAGACTTGGGAGCGACCTCCCTCTCTCGCCCAAGCTTGTAACCCCTACTACGAGCATTTGAGCTCAGACTATACTCCACCCCAACTGGACTAGGGCGCCGCTTGCCTGAACCAGTATACATCTTGTGTCTTCTCTTGAGCTAGGCCATCGTAGCACACGCGAGCTCGTACAAATTTAATAGTCGGTGGTATAAAACCACGACATTAGGGGAGTAACTTCTCGGTGTAGATTCATCCAAACCGACCTCCCCAAGGCTCGCTTGAACTGCCCCGCCCGTAGGTTCGGCTGACCCTTGGATGAAATCACCTTCACATCACGCCTCATATGAAATCTCAAGGATGGTGCAATAACGCCTGCAAAGTTTGGGCTTGAATCATGTTCATCAAGGTTTGGCCGAACACTTATTAGGCTTAGGTTTGGCCGAACCAAAGAGTGGCCCCTCGGGCCCATCGTTGATGATGTGGCTCTCCTATGGTTTTTGATTATGGGCCTTGATGCTCCCTCCTAAGTTGGGCCAGATAGACGTGGATTTTACCTTTTGGTCCTCATGTGTGCCTATGTGGCAATCAATGTTTGATCGAAGTTGTATATTTTTTGCCATTTGCACAAGTATTTTTCATGTTTTGATGTAGATGCTCCTGTATACAAATAACTCCAAGTACAAATCAAAATAGATGATTTGAAAGTAAATATGCATGTAAGAAATGCTTATTCTCCTTTATTTCCGAGCAAAGATCTAGCTAGGGGAGCAAAGGGGAGGGTGAGAGAGGGCTTTCAATGCTTAGGAGCTGTTTTGGCTGAGGGTTGGTCACAATGATTGTGCAGTTGTGACATCAGACCCAATTTGGATGTAGCCCATAGTGGCCCATGTGTATATTGATGTTAAGTTGTGGGGTTTAATCTCACCTTGGTTGTTTAGGGTGGGTTAGATCAACATATAAGGCTTCTAAAGTCCATACCACCATCCTGGGTTAACCCTTTTACGCGAAGCAACGATGAAAACGTAAGTGAGTTGGTGGTAGTGTGTGGTTCACTCATTGTACAGAATGGATCTTTGTCATTTAAACTCTAGGGCGGTGTTACAAGTGGTATCAAAGCCAACCTTCACAGACATTGTCACGTCTTGGTCGAGGCACCGGGATGTATGGTCACATGATCCAAAAGGGAATGTTCCTAGTCATCATTTGCTCTATTGTGGGTATGTTGGGCCGACGAGGACGTTGGACCCTTAGATGGGGCGTATGTGATATCTGGCCCAGTTTGGATTTGGCCCATAAACTTGTCAGCCATTTAACACTAAGTACCTAAGAGACCGAGTTAAATCTGGTAGTCACCCAAAGAGAGAACTCAAAATGGTCCACTTTTTATACAGACTAGTTAAGATGCACGTGCGGCACGCACGTGCCTAGGAAAATCTTGCATCATAGAAGCGTAATAATCAAAATTATAAATCCAATTATTTGTTGGATGGGTTCTTGTTTTACCTTCTTTGGGTTCGTTGAAGGTCTTGTAGCTACTTCTTGTTCTACATCCCATGATGAAGCTAGCGCTGCATTGCTGTTGTTCCTAGTTCTAGCTCCCATATTGGTGCCGTGCCACCTTGTGAGAACCTATTTTCTCTCAGTAGGCTATGGTTCACATCATTGTTGCATGGTGAAGGGATGAGGTCGAATTAGCAATTGAATAGTCTCAATACCACCATCAATAATCGAAGTCTCGGATGGCATACACCTAATCACATAAACACTATCACCATTAATAAATATTTCTAAATACGAGGATTCGTATATGTAACTGGGTATCATAAAAGTTGTATGCAATTGGAAAGTCGGGTCCAGGGGTTCAAAGGCTAGGCCCCCGCGGGTTTCCAAATCGCCCCCGATGCCGAGCCAGAATGAAGCGGAGACGCCGAACACGCCGCCTCGGCCCGAGCCCTCTGGGGCTTGGGGTCTCCCAAACTCATATCTAAGACCAAGCCAAAATAGTCCACAGGGAATCCCATTAGAGGGAGGCATCGAGCCCTCGGAACCCATCGAAGGGATCCGAGATCCGCTGGACGGTCGGCAGGTTCAATGGAGTGTGTCCAATGATCACGAGCCGACCCTTATCGAATAGGGCACGGGCCTCCACTTAGATCAACCCATTACAACGCTCACTGAGATACGTCATATTCGGCCATCGAGGTAGTATGGCATCATCTCCCCCCTCTCGCCTCACAAAAAGGCCAGCCGAGGGGCGTATATACAAAGACGGAGAAGCCTCGGATTGATCTCGTGCCCTGAGCACAGACTCGGGGGCTGCCTTCGCGCCAAGAGAACAAGCCTACCAGGCTCACGCCCGCGATCACCCGTCACATGCGAGGGCAAAAAAGACCTCAAAGGAATCCTACACACTCCTTCGAGGCCTCGGGGGCTACACCCAACGGGTACGCTCGCGCACACCCGTCGGAAGAGAACAAACGACCAAAGGGACTCATAGCAAAAGGGTTCTAGATCAAACCCCCCGAATGAGTGTACACACTCCCTCGGGGGCTCGGGGGCTACTGTTGGGGACCACAATTACGGCTACCTTAACCAATGGTAATTAGCAACATCATTCGGACCCACCTGACAATAAATCACTTACAAAAACAGGCCCGAGAGGCCCAAGTAAGAACCGTACCAAGCACGGCCACCACGTCCCATCTCTTCCGCGGCGTCGCTCGAGCCCCTGGAGCCAAAGGCGATTCGCCCAAAGGCTCCCTGGACCTCGGGCGAACAACCAGCTCACTGGCGCCATGCGCCCGAGCCTCCAAGAGCCTCGGACGAACATCTGACTCGCCTGAGGCCTAACAGGCGTGATCGCCCCCCTCGACCAACTACTCCGCCGGTACGGGCGCATTAAATGCCACATACTCCCCCACGAACCTCGCCGACTACGCACGGCCGCTCTACGGGAGGAAAGGCGACGACGTCCCGTCTGCTTTTTACCCCACGTTCCACGACGTAAGCATGATAGGTCCATTATTTTACCTCCGAGTCACCCTACCGGTACTCGCTTTTCAACCACTACGCCAACAAATGCGTCGCTACATCCCGTCCAAGGCCTCGGGAAGCCAAGCCTCAGATCCATCACCACGCTCGCTGCCCTAAGCCTCGGCTCTCTACGCAAGTCAAAAGGAGTAGGGGACCATCTACTCCCGCAACAACTCCGGTACCTCTACCACGATGGCCGAATACCATAGGGTACGCACAAGCCCATACAACGGCCACGCTACCACGGGGAAGGTACACTAGGCGTGGCGTGCCTCCCACGGCGACCACGATCATCGGCGTCATCGCCAACCATCCCTCGTGCGAGTCGCCGGGCGTCATCGCCACCCATCCCTCGGGTGCGAGGGCCATCTCCTCCACTCCGGCGGTCACGCCGCTACAAGGAGAGGCTATAGGGTCTAGACACGCCCTCTCCAACAAGGCAACACTTGTACACCGAGCTCCTCCCTTACGACTATAAAAGGAGGAGCCCGGGACCGGCCCTGGGCAGGGAAACATACACTCGAACACTTCACTACTTGTTCTTCCTCATTCCACCACATATTGGCACTTGCCTCAATCACCACAGAGACTTGGGACCAGCTCCCTCTCTCGCCCTTGCTTGTAACCCCTACCACGAGCACCTAGGTGCAAGATAATACAAGTCTTCCTCCCCCGCTGGACGTAGGGCTTTCTCTTGCCCGAACCAGGATAAATCTTGTGTCATTCTTGCATCACCATCCGGATCAGGGAACACGCAACATATAAATTTATTGTTGGTAGGGCCCGCTCTTCAAAACACCGACAAAACCCCTCTACTTGAACTCTTTTTATTCTATGTATGACTCTGTAATCGACTGAAAAAGGGGTATTGTGATGGAATGAACTTCGGTGACTATCACAATGTTCTTTATATCTGTGGATTGCCTTCGTGGAAATTGAGGATGTTTTAACGGCGGGGGCATGGGAGAAAGAGCGAGCACGGCGTAGAAGAGCGGCGGTGGCAGGGGCGGACCCGCAGTGTATGCTAGGTGAGCCACGGCATACCCTGTGGGGCAGCATAGGCTTTACATTGCACTTGCTTATCGCATTAAATAAAAAAAAAAATACTGCAAACGATATGGAACCAAAGGTCGCGGTGGTCTTTAAGTAAGCTCTTCGGTTCCCCTCTCCTAGGCCTGGTTCGAGCCCTTTATAGCTGTGGTTTCCTTTTAATTTTCATTTTTTATCCGTTGATTTTACTTTTTCATTTTTCAAAATTTTATTCACTCTTTGTTACATCCGTGAGATCTCCTCATCTTATTAGCTATTATTTTACTTTTTATTTTTCAACTTTTTATCTGGTGTGTCCTGCAGGATTTCACTCACGTTTTAGTTTTTACTTTGTATCTTAAAGTTAATAACTATAGAAAATATACTTCATCATTTATTTTTTCTAGTTTTGACTTTTTATTTTTATTTTTATCCTATCTTATTGTGTCACGTGAGACGTATACCAAATGGAATGACATTAATGATAAAAACGATGTCATCACTTATATCAATCACTGTGTAGTGCCATGTCTTTTTTATGAAATCTTCACCCCGAAGCTCGTCAGGTAAAGTTTAGATTCTTACAACCTTGCTGGTAATTAGCCCAGTGGAGCGTGACATGCTTGTTGAACTGTGCTGTGAGCATATGCCAAATAAAGTAGTTTTGTAAGATTCTTTTTTGAATAATTTGAACTACTAAAATAGTGTTTGGACTATTTGTATTGTAATTTGTGCAAATTTTTGAGCTGAATTGTTCAATTAGAACTTATATACCAAATTGCGGAGAAAAAATCCTATAATTATACCAATAGGTACATGGAGTTTACCGAATTGCATGATTTTTTTTTTTTTTTTTTTTTTTTTTTTTTTTTTGGCATACCCTCTAGTGAAATCCTAGATCCGCCAGGTCCGACACTGGCCTTGACCCCGGTAGTCCAACAGCCAGTCGATCACTACCTCTGGTGTGTAAATGAGAAATGAAGAGATTAGGGCATGTTTGGAACACGAAATATAAAATAGAGGAAAGGAAGAAAAACGCAGAAATAAGGCGTAGATGTTATAAGAAAATAGAGGAAAGGAAAAAAAACGCAGAAAAATATAAATTGGAGTGTTTGGAACATAGGAATTGAAAACAGAGGATTCCCTGAACATGAGGTGATTAAAAGTGTTGAAGACTTGTTTTACTTCAAATATTTGTCATTACAACGTAAAACTTTAGTTAACAAATAAACATGTGATTACTACATGCGTCAGGACCAAACAAATATACAGATTTGATTTCTAATCATGGAATTTTTTTTAGAATTCTATGTTTGCCTATTAATCTGCCACAAATGCATATATATATATCTATACTACACTATTCTATACTATACTATCTACTCCCTCTGTCCCGTTTTGTGCGTCGTTTTGGCACCGGTGGCCAGCGTCTAGGTTCAGAAATTTATTGATGTAGCTGGACACAGGCGTTGGCTTGGTTCATAGAATCTTCATCGCACCGCAGTGAATGCTAAAACGACAAACAAAAGGGGACAGAGGGAGTATATATGAGCGTAGATGTGTTGGGGAGTCGTGCCCCTCCCATTTCACTGTTCCAGCAACAGTGCAGGTTCACTTAAACACTGACACCGTTATGAACAGTACTAACACATTAAACAACAGTACAAACACGCCATGAACAGTACCAGATCATATGAATAGTACCACCCGTTAGTAAACAGTGCCAAACGTTACAAACAGTGTAGAACCGTTACGAACATCACAAAACCCGTTAATATAAACAGTGCCGCCCGTTAATCAACAGTTTAAACCCATCTCCCCATTCTCCAAATGTTTCTGTGCCATTTGGTCTCTCTCTTTTTTTAATAATGTTCATACATTAATCCATTACAACGCATATGACCATAGTACACTCTGCTCAGGAAACAATCTGAGGCCCCGTTTGGCAACCGGAGCTGAGGCTCGCTTCGCCCTCTGTGGCGGCACTGTAGCGGCGAGGAGGAGGAGGAGCCGGAGAAGCTACGAAATCGTGGCTTCTCGCCCGGATGAACAGAGCCGGTGTCAGTGAGAGAAGGGAGGGGAGAGAGAAAAGCGGCTTCGTGAACCGTGATGCTACAGTGCGGTGCGGGTGAACGATAATCGGTGTCGGTGAACGAAGCGGGTGTCGGATGAACAGGACGGAGCCGGGCCGGAGCCGGTGCTCCTCTTGCCAAAGAGGGCCTCTGATTCTTCCTAATAGTGTTTCTGTACCGAATGTTTAACTGCTGCCCTTGCTTTGATGCCTACATCATATATGCTTACAGCAATTGTGGTACCTTTCGTTAGTGTTGACCCATATAACTGAATACTCCTTTTCAATTCATCAACCTGCAGGTATTCAGGTACCTTACTAACATGCAGATTTCATAGATACTCTCCAACACTTCTACAATTCCGATTTACTGCCCCGTCTGCGAAGCACGGGGGTATTTGCTAGTTTATTTTAATAAATGAAAGTAATAGATTTGAAGAGGTATTTAGGAATATGAAAAAAAAAACTGATAAAATAACATTTCACATAATAATTTTCTTTGAATTAAGAGATGCGTACGTGTAAATGAAAATGATACAGGTGGCAATTCCTCTTCAATCACTATTTAGGGCTGGTCCATAGACCTAGTCCATTCACAAGTTCTTCACACACCAACAGTCCAGTATACTCCATAGGTCCTTATTATCCTCTCCTGTCCTGCCCCTTTCTCTCCTGTCTCCCATGGCTTGTAGTTCTTCTCTGCTCTCTCTACTCTCATCTCTCCAATCAAGAAGCTAGTAGCTCCACCAGATGGCAAATAGAACAGGCAGCAATCAAGGAGGGTGGGCTGCTGCTAGCCTTTGCAGTGCACTCCAGGGCTCTTTTATTTAGACAGTGAGAGCGCGAGACGGCTCGATCCATGACGCCATTAACGATCCATGATTGCTCAACAGTGAGGTAAGCACTCATATTAAGCAGAGAGCTGCGCGAGTGCCAACGATTCCCTTGGTTTCGATTGGATTCTTTTTTTCCTGTGTTTTGCCAGTGAGACCAATCCTTTCCTCTGGAACGGAAGTTGCTTTCCTCCATTCCAAACGCCACATGATATCAGCAAAATACAGTGAGCCGCATTGTATCTTTGCCCATATCCAACTACTAAAAAGACTCAAATGGAATCGTCTCCGCAGAGCTAATCGGCCTGCCTCCCGCTAAAGACTCCGTCACGCGCTAATCTCCCGCCCCGCTCCTCGGCGCGTCCGCGGAACCGTCGCCCCTGGCCCGCGCACGACGTCCACCTCTTTCCCTCCCGCAGTCCCGCGCGCACAACCTGTGAGGCCACCTTCCCAGAGCGCGGAGCCGCGGAGGCTGTGCGGCGTCCCAGCGGCAGAGGCGGAGCAGCGTCTCTGCGCCGTCGCCCTCGCCCTCGCCCTCGCCCTCGCCCTCGTCACCTGCCTCGACACGGCGGCGTGCGGGGTGGACGCGCTCCGCTCGCTCGGTGTAGGGGCACCAAGGCAACCGAAGGGGACGCGGCCATGGACCTCGACGCGCCCAGCTTCACCGCCCTCCTCGATCTTAACCTCACCGGAGCCGGTGTGCCTCCTCGCCCGATCCCGGCGTCTCCTCCCGGACGCCTCCCTCGACCTCCTCTCCGGCGCACTTCCCGACACAGAAGGCCGCCCCGGTCCTGGCCCCAGCGCCCAAGGCCACAGCATCCGCCCGACGAGAGAATCAGGCCGCGTATCTCCTCAACGGCAAGTCCATTGAGGTGTGTTGCTTGTGCTCCTAACATGCTCACCAAAATGTTTCTCCAGCGTCACCTTGGTAGGATGCAACAATTATGCCTGCTAACTTTGATCCTTATCAATTTTCAAAGATTATACTGCGTAGTGCACACCCATGACCTTTAATGGATCTGCACCTGCAGTTCTGTGTGCTTTGCACTGAAAGTTTCCCAATCAACAAAATTTGCTTACGTGCTGATGTTGAAATTGAAGTTACCTTACCATGTAGCAGCAACCAGCAGCAGCATCAAAATAGGATAGGATTGATTTGATCCTGATGATAGAAAGAAAAAAATGACCCCAACGGTAGGTCGGGCGGCCCGGCGCCCGCCGGCTCCCCTCCCCGCCCTTAGCTCCCCACCCACCTCCAGACTACAGATCCGGCACCCCAGCGCGCCCGTACTTCCAGCTGAGGGGCTCCCTCTCCTCTCCCGTCAGCCCGGCCCGGGGAATCGACCTCCAGCTTCAGCGGCGCTGCCGCCGCCCGCCTCCCGTCGCGGGCCGCCGTTAGCCCGGCCATGGAGCCACGCCGTGCCTCCTCCTCCTCTCCCGCCGCCTCTCTCCCCTCTCCCCAGCTGGCGCACCGGCCGGCAACTGCGTAGCGACCGGCCAGTGGTGCCCGCTCGGCCTTGCCATTTGCCACCAACCTCTCCTCCCGGCCCGGTTCGCCTGTCGGCGGCCCTCCCCTTCTTCCGCCTCCTCCTCCTCCAGGCGTTCCAAGTCTCGTGCGATGGGTCGATCGAGGGCCTCTCTCCGACGCTCCGACGACGAAGAGGAGGGTGAGACTGCCGCATAGCGACCTTCCTCCGCGCCCTCGGCCTTCGTGTCACCGCTACGACCTTCTCCGGCCCCGAGGACAAGGTGTCTCGGCTGGTGCTCCCGTGCCGCTCGCCGATTCCGCCGCTTAGTGGCGCGGGGCGCCTCGGCCGGCCAAGCACCCGGCGACTCCATGGACTTCGCTTCCTCGTGATGGGCGCCTGCGTGGGAAGCTCGGCTGGACACCCGTGCGCTTACGACGACGACATCACCTTCAGCGCCATGGCGCCGCCCTGTCCCAGCTTCGCCTGCGGCCACACCCGAAGTCCACAACGGTGGCTCACGCTCAGCGCCCGGTTCGGCTCGAGGGCGCGAGGCGCCTGAGTCGGGGAGGGGGGCACGCGGCGGCGCTGGGAGCGGGCGCGTTACCACCGCCGCTCGCCCGTGGGTTTGTCCTCCAAGCGGCTGGCGCCGGGAGGGCCGTGCTCGTTGACTCCGCCACGGGCGTTGAGTCGGCACGGGCCCCTCGCCGCCGTGGAGTTCTGCTCGCCGACGGCGTGCGCACTCGCCGCACTTCGCAGCGCCACGAGGGCGCTGCACCGTCAGCGGCGCGCACTCGGGGACACTTCGGGATGCTTGTGGCGGTCTCGCTGTTTCCTCCAGGGCCGCTGGGCCGCTCTCGCTCACCTTCGCCCGGGCCACGCCGCCTACTCGCTCATCAACGGCTCGGGGCCGCACTCACCGAGCCACCTTGCCGGATGCGCTGGCCGGGCAGCTGGCAGTACTCCACCTCGGCGAGCTTCGCCCGCTGCCCCGCCACTTCGCCTCTCGCTCGCCGCCGCTCGCTCCCGCCTACCTCGTCGGCTCATGCTTCAACCGCCTCGCGGAGGATCACGTCTGCCGCGGTTTTGTCGCCGGCCGCCACGCGTTGCCTCCCTCGCAGAGTCAGCTGCCACCGGGCCGTGACTGCTCTGGGCGGACTTGAGTACCCTACTCGTCGCCCGCCCACTTCCTCCTCGGCCCTCCGCCCCTTGGTTTGCCTGGCCCGCGGCTGCTTGGGGCGCCGTCGCCCAGGCCCAAGCCACCCCCTCTCTTTGTTGGAGCTTGTGGGCACCACATCGGGCAGAGGATTCGTGGCCTCACCCGATCTTTGTCGACTCGGACCGGGCCACTTGTGGGCGGCGCTGCTCGCCGCGTGGCCGCCGACCGCCGTCTCCGTCACCGCCACGGACCCGCCGTGTGGGGCTGCCCAGGCCACGTTGTCCCCGGCTCGGATGGACTCGATGCTTGATGAGCTCGCGTCTTCCTCGCCGCGACGACCGGGCGCCGCACTCACGCCTTCCCCGCTCGAAAGCGCTTCAGCCGCCGCTACGCATGGTCGCGCTCTGTTTCGCAGGGCGGAGACGCTGAGGAGCTGGAGGTGGCGGCAAACCTGACTGCGCGCCCGCGTCGCTCCGACCCAGCGCCTCGACGCCTGCGCGGGTCCCGCTCTGTCGGAGGGGCCGTGGTCCGTGGCGCTGACGCGCCGGGTTCACTACTTCGCCGTCATCACGTCCTGCTTCTGCCAGCGCGGACGTGCCGAAGGTGGCGGCTTCGGTTCCGGCCTTCACCGTCTCGCCGACGCCGACACTCAGCGGAGCCTGCTAAGGCCCCACTTCGCAGCGGCGAAGAACTAGGGTCGCCGACGCATCGGGTACCGCCAAGTAGCCGGGACCGGCCGGGTACCAAATCTGCTCTCCTTCCGCGAAGACCGACCGGAGAAGCAGGCGTGGCGTGTCCAGTCCAACAAGTGGGCTGCGACTGGGACACGCGGTGCCTACCCCGACCTCTCCATCGCCATGGTGCCATGCTGCTCAGGGATGCCGCGCCGGCCACCGCACGGGAGAACGTGGCGCAGGATCCTTCCCCGTTTCGGTGCCAGCCATGGGGGATGGCGGTGCTCGACGCAGGTGTCGCCACGGAGCTTCCCGCCTCCCCTGGTCACCCCCAGAGACCGTCGACACCGGAGGGTATGCCGTGGAGCCCGCCACCGCGCCCACCGGGCCGCTCAGGATAGACTTCGGCGGTTGCCACTCCCCGCCGACGAGCCTTCCTTCACAAGGGTTGTAGCCCACCTCTTCGCTTCGCCCAGATCACTATGAGAGGGTCGTGACGGCGTGTTTCGGGCCGCGGGAAGCACGGTGAAGCGCGATCCCGATCCGTAGCGGACGGCGCTGTTGGTGCTGCCGGCAAGCTTGAGGGACGCCCGGTCGACACGGCGTCTTGCACTCCGGTCCAAGAGCTAAAGAACAAGTTTCGGATGCACCGGTGGCGCCGGCTCACCGGCAAACCACAACGGCTGCGTGAGATCTTCCCCATGTTGCGGGCTGGTGCGTTGGCGGCACCGGTGGGAGATCCTCATCCCGAGCCTTAGCCGCGGACACGCCCTCGAGCCACCTTCGTTAGCGCGTTAGTTTTATTTTTAGTACATCCGTATCGCGCCACCGTTAAAGCCGGTGATCCTTGTCTGTGTGCTTTTGCGTGCGCTCCGGCCAATTCTTTTGGCTAAGGCGTGCGGCGATGTAAAAACTCTAACTTCTCTTAATATAATACGTGTCAATGGTACGGCTTCGAAAAAAAGGATAGGATTGATTTCCTTATTCTAGGCTGTCAGTTGTCACTGTCATGCATACCCAGAAATTTATTGGACACGACTACGAAAGAGGCCTGAAATTGCAAAATGTCTTAGGAAGCTGGCTTTTCTTACCTGATTACCATTTTCTGCAATATGGTGTTTGTGTATCTTTGTTCTCTTGACAATGTTGCAAACTGACCTATACTTCTCAGGATATGGCTGCACATTCTGCCAATGACTTTAGAGGCAGCAAAGTTGAACAATTAGCTCTCGCTAATTATAGAAAAGTTATATATATGGCCAGGGAGGGCATTAAACTCACATCTAACTAATGAAAATCTTTGGAACACAGGACGTGTGTTCACCCCAGAAAAGATTGGCTGTTTCTGGTAGCCCTTGGCTTTGACAGCAGAACTCAATTCTGTCTTGCTTCTCACAAGGTCTGACTCTTTTGTGCACTAAATTAATCTTGCTGGAAAAATCAGAAAGTTTTAACATGCCTTACATATTCAGGTATGTGGTGGAGAAGCCAGGATCTCTAGCTTGCGCAAAATATTTCCATTAATGGAGGGGCGAAAGGAGCCTTGCATCCAAAGATGAACTTGCTAATGTTGAAGAGAAGGCTTCAGTTCGCTGGCAAGGATCACGTAAAACAACAACACAGCTTTCTATCTCCTTCAATCCGATTGCTTGTTATTTTTTTTTTCATAAATGTGGGATAATATGGGGCTAAAGACATATCCATATATTTTGTGGATATCAAATTTGCTGTTGTGGCTCAACCTGCATTGACAAACATAATAACATATGGTAAAAAAACTTCACTTTCGGATTATAATTTGGTAAGAGTCCTGCTTGCAGATTTGTCAAAACCTGCTCGTGGAATAAAAAAATCATGTAGTTTCCCCACTTCCAGAACATTTTACATTTCGAAGTTGTTTGCAGGCTAATCCAGACTACAGTGGTGGTGCCTGCCACATTGCACTTTCTCGAGATGGCCGCTGCCTACCAGGTGAGGTACCTTGCTGAGTATTTCGAGTACAGGTCACCTGTGATTGTACAATATACGGGGAAGCATTAACTTGCTCCAATTGCAGTCAAGGTTTTCCTGGTTACTGATTCTTGTACATGCCTATGTCTTTGGTCAATTTGCTCGTTGTGTCTCAATCCAAATTTAATAACACTGCTTTATTGTGTCTCATTAGCAATGCAACACAAGAGACGGTCACAAAGTTATTTCTGCACCACAAAATGTATGTGGGAATTACCTTTGTCTATTTTTTTGAACAATTCGATGTGACAGCCACAAAGCATCTAGCAACACATAGTACAATTTATCTCTCGGCATCTGGGCTTTATTTTCTCATAGTCCAGTAGACTTTTTTCTATGTTTATTATTATTAAATTTGTCAGCTCAATTATATTATGAATATTGCCTGGTGGTAGGTTTGCGCCTTTAGGGAAAAAGAACACAGATACTTCATCTGGAAGTGTTATATTTGCCTGGCTATAGTTACAGTTGGTCATAAGTTGTTTTTATCTGATGCAGTGATGCTATCACTTTGCAGGTTCTCATTATTCTTATGGCTGGTTTCTGGTTACTGGAACAGCAAAATTCACCGATGCCAGACCTGAATGGTACACCTTTCTATCCCATTTTTTGTAGTTATCTGTGCCTATGCTACCTGTTGGATCCATAATACCTGTGGCAAATTATTACCGTGCTCTTTGAATGCATTTTTCAGTACATGTTTGCTTACACCCATGTTTTTTTTGAGGAACTTTGTGGGGATCAAATAGATCCCCACCTGCTACATTTCCACTGATGCTGGCAAAACCGGTTGGTGGAAGGGGCAAAGCTCTCGAAGTTTGTTACAACCAAATTACAAAGCATAGAATGAGCGATCTATTACATATCAAATGAATTTCTCCACAAAGCAATCAGAGATGAGTTCGTTCATGGGATACTTGCAATCCAGGAGCGGGCAGACTCTTTGCAGGCAGCGATTAAGCGTTGAACTGACGGAGCCGCCCCCCTGAACATAACCTCATTACGGAGCAGCAAAGAAGGATGAGTGGGTCCTTGGCCTTGTTGTGCCCTCGCGATGGCGCCTGGGAGTTCCAAAGCTGGTTGACGCTGGCAATTTCCCCAGGGTCCCATCCCACCTGAGTCCAGAATGAGCGAGCGAAGGAGCAGCCTAGGATTAGGTGATCTGGGGTTTCATCAGCATGTATTGACAGTACTGTATGTGTTAGAACTTGAGATGATACCTTAATTGAAGTTTTGGCTCCAAGTGTTTAATGCAAAGATAATACTACACACCTAGGGATCAGTTCAAGGCATGGTGATTGTATTGTTGTTTTGTCTAGCGCGGGTTTAGCATTGTTTAGCATCTTGGTTTTGTGTTTGTATCTACCGTGACATATTCTTAAGGTGTTTTGACATTTTGATCAAATGGTTTAAATGATATGTTTTAGAAGAATTTTTATTTTGTTTAAATAAATTTTGTATGTCATGACATTTCTATGTATACCGTATACCCATAAAGAACGCATCGGGCACTTAACTAGCCGGTAATAAGGTGGGCCTGTGCAGCAGGCGGCAGTAGCAGCATCTGGCGCACAATGTTTACGCGTCGGTGGGAAACAAATGCCGGCCGGTGCTTGCGCAGGATGGAGACGAGTACAGACAGAAACTATTTTTCTATTGCTTCTTACCGGAAGTAGCACTATGACCGGTAACAACTAATACCGACTTTTACTATCAGCTTCACAGTGTATCCTACCAGCAATAGCACCTTACTGCCCCTACCTCCTATTGTGGGTGCCCTAGGCAAAAAATGTAGTGGGTTCCACATAAAAAAATAAACAATACGCACCAGCTGCTGTTAGAACGAGATAGAAGGCATTTTGTTAAAGGCATTTTTATTAAATTGCCTTAGTTTTTTTTATTTAAAGGCATTCTTACGAAAATGCCTTTAAAACCATATTTATAGAGGCTAATATAAAAACGCCTTTAATTATTAGTGGCCCTGAAGGCGTTTTTCTTAAAACACCTTTAATAGTCTGTAGTAAAGGAGACGTTTTCTTCAAAACGCCTTTGTAATCCTCTGCAGAAATAAAAGACGACCATTTACCTTCTTAAAATCCACTTGATGATTTGGGCCTCATCCTTTGTTACTCACGCACGGAGGGGCATTTGGGCCTTATCCTGTACGAAGAGGCAGCAGCAGTCACCGTTCCCCAAATTCGAGATTCAGGGGTGTTTGGCAGCGGGCCAAACGGGTGGCCCGAGCTCTTCCGCTGTAGAGGGCTGTGTTTGATGTCATTGTTACTGTTGCTCAGCCCGGCCCGCACGATGCACAAAGCACCAAAGGGTGGCTCCCAGGAAACGAGCTAGGGGACCGTTTTTCCAGAGCCTGGCTCACTTGCAGCACGCATGGGCGCGCGGGGGCGATTGACTCACCTCCCGCCTCTCGTAAGAGCATCTCCAACAGTTTTTTGCATTCGGGTTTTGCATTCTTGAAATTTGCCAAATACATGAAAAAAAGTGGCCTCTCCAACAGTTTTGCATTCAGGGTTTTGCATTTTGGGCAACTTGGCATTTGGGAGGTGAAGTTTTGCATATATGCGAGTCCGCGTCGCGACTTTGGCAAACTTTCGTCCGTGGGCCTCTCGCTGTTTTCCCGCGCCCGCGGGGACTCCTTCCCGCGGCATATATTGTTCAGCGCTGCACCAGGACTCCTTCAGCGCCGCCCGTCTTCTATCGCGACACCATCGGGTGCAAACGTCCTTGACACCATCGTTACCAGGAACACGATCGGCGCCGCCATCAGCGGAGGAGATCAGCGGAACCGGTGACGGAGGTACTCCTCCGATCTTCTCTTTCCACGCGCTAGCTAGGGTTGCCTATGGATCGCGCTAGCTAGGGTTGCCTGTTCGCTCCTTCCACGCTACGGCCGCCGTAGCCCATCCTTGTCGTTCTTTGAGTCAAAGCCCCAGAAGCCGCATAGCACCGCCTCGTCATCACTCGCGCCCGCCGCCAAACCGCTGCCACACCTTGCTCCCTGCCCGCTGCCACACCTTGCTCGCTGCCGGCTCTGTGTCCTATGGCTTGAAGGAGAGTTCGTATGTACAGATCATGTGAATAGAATCATCAAGTTCCATGCTTTATTTTGGGTCTTTATTGGTTTCAGTTTGTGAAGTTGTATATGTCTTCTTTTTTCCAATGGTGTGAATATAAGTCTTGATCTGTTCTTTCTTATTTGCAAACACAATTACAGTTGTTGTTCTTTGCTTATGTAGATTCGTTCATATGGAAGATATGGGATTATATACGGGCATTCTCACATCAGATAATGTTGGCGTTGATAGCTTTGATGAATTTGGTTTTCGACTGACGCAAGGCACTCAGGAAACCAATAATGTTTTTCATGCTGAAACTCAAGAAGATGTTGTGGAAGTGTCCGCATCAGAAGTTGCTGGCCGCCGTCGTGCTGGAAAGGATGCGTCACACAGGTCAAAAAAATTTGACAAAGAGGAAGATAAAACTATATGTTCAGCTTGGCTGAATGTTAGCAAAGATCCCATTCACGGGGCCAATCAAAGTCATGGAACATTCTGGGGTAGATTTAAGGCTTACTTTGATGAACACAAGAAATCTCAAGTTGTGAGGTCAGAGAATTCTATTATGCATAGGTGGCTCACTATTCAGAAGGAGGTGAACAGGTTCTGTGCCGAGTACGGCAAAATTATGCGTAGGAATGCTAGTGGAGTAACTATCCAAGACATGGTTTGTTATCATATTAGGTTCTTTTATTTGTTTTCCAATATTTTGTTCCTTTTGTGAAGACTTAAACGTTGTCAATATTATACTTGTGCAGATTGATCAAGCATTGGAGTCGTACACGGCACTAGACGATCAAAAGAAGACGTTTACTCTTTTGCATTGTTGGTACAAGCTGAAGGATGAAGACAAGTGGAAGACAAAGATGATTGAACTGGCTGAACCAGCCGGTAAGAAAAAACAGAAGACTACAAATGAGTCCACGCCAAGCAATGTAGAACCTAAGGACAATGATGAAGTGGAAGAGGTACCAGCCCCGGGTTCTGAAGAACGAAAGTGGCCAAAGGGTCAGAAGCAAGCAAAAGAAACTAGGCGGGGAGGCGGCGACGCTTGCATTGCAGCTTTGGACAAGATGTGGGAGAAGAAGGAGGCACGTGACAGGGAACGAGACAAGGCGAGAGAGGCTTCAATTCAGGTAGAGAAGGATGCACTTGAGGTAGAGAAGGCTGCACTTGAGCTAGAGAAGAAGCGACTGTCAAATGAAGCAAAAAAAAAAATTGAAGCGGACTTGCTGAAGGAGGAGAAAGACATAATGTTAGCAGACAAGAGCTCCCTCGACCAGGAGCAGCTACAGTGGCTTGAGATAATGAAAAAGAAGATCCTTGCGCGGCATATGACAAATTAGTTTTAGTAGTTTATTTACTGAAACATTTGAGAACCATTATTTGCCTTGTCATATTTTATTTCAGTGTGCTTGAGTGATACATGGACCTTAAATATTGTGTTTAGGTGCAGCTATATCTGAATATGTATGCTGCACTATATCTGAATATGCATTATTGAATAAATGGCTGAGACATTTGTGTTTATTTCATACGTGCATGTTGATCCATTCAACAACGTGGTCATGTCATTTGCATGGTGTTCGATTGGGCAATGATTGGCTGATGTGATAGATAAGATAATGGCAGCAACCTGTTTTAATTATCGATTGAGCAATGATTAGCTGATGGGACATGAGTTGATTTGCTGCTGCTGTTTGTCGCAGCTGGCCGTGGCCGGCATATCTACTACACCTATATGTGTAACCCCCACTAGGGAATTCTCTGGACATGCAGCTCACGACACGTAAGCATCCCCACCCGTCCGTCCACCGGCCCCTTCCGCGAACCCTCCGCCCGACCCTGCCCCTCTGCCTTCTCCACCCACGACCACGACTGGAAAGGGCGCCGCCGCCCCCGTGCCTTCTCCACCAGCGCCTCACCTCTCCACCACCGCCCCCTTGCCTCCCCACTGCCGCCTCAGCTCGCCTTCCCACCACTGCCACCTCGCCTTCCCGCCGATATCCATAAAATCGCCCACGACCGTGCCTCCCCTCCACGCCCGCGGCGCAAGTCGAGGTCAAGCCGTGGCGGCTTCTATGGCCGGTGGTGGGGCGGGAGGCAAGCTAAGGCGCAGGCGGGGGCGAGCTCCGAGCGCGAGCTGCCTCCATGGCCGGCGCCCTCACGGTCGGCGGCCGACCTCGCTGCTCTCCCTCCCCCACAGCGGCCACGGATGGGTGCGAGCAACGGCAGCCATCGATGGGTGCGAAGGGCGGCCTCCGATCCGGGATCCGGTTCCCGATCCGATCCCGTCTCCCCAACAATCATCAGAAAGTCTCCGACATGGGCGTTAATGGTGAGGATCCTTCCTACTCTGGATTGGTCCTGTTACCGCTAATCTCCCTCGCTCTGCTCTCCCACCGCCGTTTGTTCCTCTGCTCTCCGGTGGCGGTGGGAGCTGAAAGTGGGTTCAGGAACTGTTAATCCGTGTGCAATTAGTTTCAAAGTGCCCACGTTCGCTGTAAAAAGTTTGTCCTTTTGGGTGTCACAAGTCAAACTTCATGCTTGATTGATTTTGCATATCGATATCATTATATTTTTCTTCCTTCTTCAGAAGAAAAGTTTATTGGAGGAAGCTTGCACGTGACGGGAACGAGACAAGGCGAGAGAGGCTTCAATTCAGGTAGAGAAGGATGCACTTGAGGTAGAGAAGGCTGCACTTGAGCTAGAGAAGAAGCGAATCAAAATGAAGCAAAAAAAAAATTGAAGCGGACTTGTGTAAGTGCAATCAAGCTCTATGTGGGTTTTGGCGTTGATGACCACCGAATTAGGGGACTAATGAGATTTACGGAGATGATATGCGAAATAAAATAAGGAGTTGATGTACACGTCAAGAGGGGTCCCATGAGCAAGTTGACGGTGTTTCCGTGTGCCAAGGCGTTTAAATTCTTTTATATTTTGAATCTTGAGTTCGAGGAAACGCCGTACTATCAAGAGGGATTCCAGGGCTCTTGGTCACCTGTCAAAACAAATGCTCAAAACTCCAATCCAACCAGAAACTCAACTCCAAGCCAAATACAGCTAGCATACAACTTCCTACTCTTCGGTTTTGGCAGGCGCGGCAGATGCCGCCGCAGATGATGTCTTGGCGATTAAATAAGACCTACGCTGCGATGCAGCGTGTTAAAAGTCTTGGCGAGCGCCACACTTAACCGACCGTTGGAGTTCGAGACGGGTATAAATACCCTTTCTACCCCTCCTCCAACGGCTCTCTGGTCACTCTTTCTTCAACCTCGCGAAAAGGCACCAGAAACAGACCTCTTGCTCTCTCTCTCTCTCTCCTCCATTGAAGCACATTGAGCTCCCCACTCAATCCCTCACCTTCCACCATCGATTCTTGAGGGAAAAGGCAGCAAACTGCTTGTGGAGGCTGGATCTACTACTTCCCCAACTTGAAAGAGCATTTGGTTCACGCTTTGCCGAAACCCTAGGGTTCTTTTCTCTTGGAGCTTGCTCTTAGATGGCTAGGCGTCGCCCTTGAGCTTGCCCCCCTCGTGTGGCAGCCTTGGGAGGTTTGTAACCTCACACAAAATCAATACATTACCCCACATCTCTAGGGTTAACTCCCTAGACTTGTGAACGAGGGAAAAAGCAAGCCGGTGGGCAAGCTAAGCCTTGTGTGGCAACCTCAACAACGTGGAGGTAACCCAGCCTTTGTGGCGACGGTGAACCACGGGATAAATCCTTGTGTCACTCGCGTTCTTTATATTCTTGCATTTATATTCTTGTGAGCTAGGGTTTCATCCTGATCTACTTTGTTGCTACGTTTCTGTCATACTTGGTTAGTCCTCTGTGAAGTATTTGTGTGCAGGAACAAGTGTGAATCACGAGTATTGAATACACAGCTTTCAGATTCACTTTGAGGTCACTTCGTGAAGTGACACGCGGCAAGAAGTACCCGGCCCCGGTTGCAGCAGCGGTGCCGGCGCCGCTATTCGACCGCTGAGCACTCTCTGTCTCGTCTCTGTCTTTTCGGTACCACGCGGCAGTGCCGCACCTTTACGCGGCAGTGCCGCGCATATCTGTACTCCACAGCTCTTAAGTTTTAACAGGTCAATTTTTGGGGGTCAGCCTATTCAGCCCCCCTCTAGGCTTCCATCAGATCCCTACAAGTGGTATCGGAGCTAGGATACTTCGTATACGCTTCATCGCGTGAAGTATGGACAAGCTGGAGGGATCGAAGAAAAGGAGGAAAGTGCACTCATCAACCGGATGACGATGGGGCCAAAGAAAGCGGATGATCTCGTTGTGCGGCCCGGCGAGCACGCTCAAGGAAAACACCACCGATCCTGAAAGAAAAGCGGCAAGACAAGCAAGACGATGGGACCAACTATGCCAAGTGGAAGCACTTGATGAGAGCCTATCTTGGAGCTCTTCACCCCAGTCTTTGGGAGGTTGTGTGCAGTGGATTTCAGCCACCGGTGAACCCCAAGGAGCCAACAAATGAAGAGCTAGCTGCTGCCCACATCAATGGTCAAGCCCAAGCATCCTCCTAAGTGCTCTAGAAGGAAATGAGTACAATAGGGTGATGAATGTCAATGAAGCAAAGAAGATTTGGGACACTTTAGTGCTTGCACATGAAGGTGTTGATAAAGTGAGAAAAGCCAAGATTGATTTGTTGAAGGCCAAGCTCAACCGATTTATGATCCTTGATGGTGAAGGGGCCCAAGAAATGTTTGATAGGTTGATGGTTTTGGTTGGCAAGATTAGAGGCTTTGGAGATGAGGATCTTGATGATCACACCGTTGTCAAGATTATGCTAGAGGCATACACACCTAGAAATGACATAGTGGTCACCTTGATTAGAGATAAGAAGAAATTTGAGCAATTCACTCCAAATGACGTGCTTGGAAGATTGCTTACCTATGACATGCAAAGAGAGGAAGCTAATGGGAGAAGAAAGCTTGGGGAGTTGCAAGCCAAGCTTGATGGCATCAAGATTAAGGATGTAGCTCTCAAAGCAACCAAGACAAGCAAGCCAAGCACCTCCAACAAAGTCAAGGGCAGCAAGCAAGCTACTTCAAGCCAAGCCAAAGAGATGAAGAAGATGCAAGACAACATCGATGCAACCTCTTCCTCAAGTGAAGATGAAGATGATGGGGCTGATTTCAAGAAGATTGATGACATGGCCTTATTCATGAAGAAGTATGGGAAGGAGATGAAGGCAAATGGCTACAAGATGGTGTAAAGAAGATTCCCAAACAAGAAGAAGAGAACTTGCTTCAACTGTGGCAGCACCGAGCACTTTGTCGCCGATTGTCCACATGAGAACAAGAACAATAGATACAAGAAGGATAATGGCAAAGACAAGAAGCAAGATTACAAGAGGAAGGGAAGGAATGTGGGTGAAGCTCACATCGGCCATGAGTGGGACTCAACTAAAGAGACAAGTGAAGAAGAAGTGAACATTGCCACATTTGCTATGCAAGAGTCTTCTACACCCAAGCTCTTCAACAACATGACCGATGATGATGATGATGACAATGACTCCACTCATGTTTGTCTTATGGCCAAGCATGAGAAGGTAAAACCCACACCCAAACCTTCTCCTTCTCTTAGTGATGAATCTAGTGATCTTAGTGAAAGCTCTAGTGATGATAGTGAATCTAGTGATGATGAAGAATATGCTAGACTCACCAAGAACCTAGATCCCAAAACTAGAGTCTTTCTCTCTCAACTAATGGCGGATTTAGAGAGTACCCAAGCGGAGTTAGCAACAAGAGATGGACAACTCGATAGACTTGAAAAACTCTATGTTGCTAACAAGGATGCTCTTGTAGTTGAAAGAAGTGAGGTGGCCTCCTTGCAAAAGAGCCTAGCTAATGAGCAAGGAGACCATGCTCTCACAAAGAAGGCTATGGTTGCCCTTAATGGGAAATATTGTGACTTGCAAGACAAGCACAAAGAGCTTGAAACCAAACATAACATTCTTTGGGAGAGCAACTCACATCTCTCAACCACAAAGGATACCTCTACTCCCTCCACTAGTCAAGGTTGTGGTAAATGCTATAATATTGATTTGAATGCTTATGCCACTAACCTTGCCAACATGAAAGCCATGGAGAAAGAGATCACTAGGCTCACCGCCTTGGTAAGAAAGGAAAGCCAAACTGTCAAGCCAGCAGTGAACAACAAGGTTGAGGCACCAAAGAGGCCCAACTACATTGATGGGAGGAACCCAAGAATCAAGGATGGACTTGGGCACAAGAAAGGAAACACAACCAATGGTCGTAAGCTGATCAATGGTGTTGAATGTGTCAAATTCTTGAGCAAGGGCACAGTAGGTACAGAGAGACCTGCACAGAGTGCTGGACACAAGCCAACCCGAAGCTTTCCTGTCAAGCGCAAGCGTGGCAGTGCAGCAGGAGGGCGGCGGCGCGTGCCGCACCCCAATGAAAGGAAAGGTCACCTACTCTGCTCCAGCTCAAAATAGACCCAAGAAGATGGTCCAAAAGGCTGTGAAGAAGGTCCAGAAATCAGAAAACATTGTCTGGGCTATTCCAAAGAGTCACTCCTATCAATCTAAGGCAAAAGCAAAGAAGCAAGACTCAAATCCTTGCTTTGAAGTGAAGGCAAACAGCAAGGGGGAGGTGTATGCAAAGTACATGGGCAGTGATAGAAATATTTATCGCAACACCTCTATATGGGTTCCCAAAGTTCTTGTGACTAATGCAAAAGGTCCCAAGAATCTTAGAGGGCCTAAACTTATGAACTAAACTTGTTTTGCAGGCATACTCCTCCGGTGGGTCAAGTTGGGTGCTTGACAGCGGCTGTACACATCATATGACCGGAGAAAGGAGTATGTTCGCATCATACTCCCCAACTACAAATTACCATGAGAACATCCTATTTGGTGATAACTCTAAGGGGGGTGTGATTAGTCTTGGTAACGTTGCTATTACTCTTGATCACACTATTTCAGATGTTATGCATGTTGATTCATTGAGTTACAACTTACTGTCTGTATCACAGTTGTGTGAGAAGGGGTTTAACTGCCTTTTCACAGATGTTGGTGTGGAAGTCTTTCGCAGGGAGGATTCCTCTGTTGTCTTTACAGGAAAGCTTAAAAATAAGCTATACCTTGTTGATTTCAACATGGGAAACAAAGTTGAAACCTGTTTAGTGGCAAAATCTAGCATGGGCTGGTTATGGCATCGCCGCCTAGCTCATGTTGGCATGAGGAACTTGGCCAAACTACAGAAAGACAACCACATCATTGGACTAACAAATGTTGATTTTGATAAAGACATGATTTGCAGCGCTTGCCAAGCCGGAAAGCAAGTAGGCGCACCTCACCCACCAAAGAGTGTGATGACCACTACTCAACCATTGGAGTTGATACACATGGATCTCTTTTAGACCGGTGGCCTACCTTAGCATCGGGGGTAACAAATATGGTCTTGTTATTGTTCATGACTACTCCCGCTTCACTTGGGTTTTCTTTGTCTTTGATAAGTGCCGTACAAGAAAAGGTGAAAACCTTCATTAGACGGGCACAACGAGAATTTCGGCTACTTGTCAAGAAAGTGAGAAGTGACAATGGGTCCGAGTTCAAGAACACCCAAGTAGAAGAGTTCCTTGATGAAGAGGGCATCAAGCATGAGTTTTCAGCTACCTATACCCCTCAACAAAATGGTGTAGTAGAGAGGAAGAACCGAACACTCATAGAGATGGCAAGGACAATGCTTGATGAGTACAAGACTTGGACATCTTTTGGTGTGAAGCCATCAACACCGCTTGTCATGCCATCAACCGCCTCTACTTACACAAGAAACTCAAGAAGACTTCATATGAGCTCTTAACCGGTAATAAAACCAAAGGTATCTTACTTTAGGGTGTTTGGGTGCAAGTGTTTCATTCTTAACAAGAAGCCCTGAACCTCTAAGTTTGCACCTAAAGTTGATGAAGGTTTTCTTCTTGGTTATGGATCAAATGAGCATGCCTATCGTGTGTCTTCAACAAAAACCTCCGGTAGGGTTGAAGTCACTATAGATGTGACATTTGATGAATCTAATGGCTCTCAAGTAGAGCAAGTTGATCAAAGTGTTGTAGGAAAGGAGGATCCACCTTGTGAGGCAATCAAGCAAATTGGCTATAGGTGATATAAGGCCTCAAGAAGATCAAGCAAATCGCAGAGGAGGCTCCACCCGCTTGTTGCCGCACAAGATTCCGCTTAACGTACTCGATGACCAAGTGCGGACACGCTGCTGGAAATGACCAAAGACGGCAGTGCCGCACCCAGGCGCGGCAGTGCCGCGCCCTCCACCTCGGCAACAACTGATCCACCTGCATCACCTGTTCAACCACTTGATCTTGCTCCAATTCTTGAAGCTGATGATGACTATGATGAAGATCAAGAAGAGAATGCAGATGGCGTTGATCACCCACGACTATGACAAAAACAATTCAACGGGATCACCCCGTTGATAACATCCTTTGGGAGTCTTTGAAAGGGAGTTACTACTAGATCTCATTTAGCTACCTTTTGTCAACATTACTCGTTTGTTTCATCTTTGGAACCGACAAAGGTAGATGAAGCTCTCAAGGATCCGGATTGGGTGTTGGCCATGCAAGAAGAGCTAAACAACTTCGAAAGAAATCAAGTGTGGGACTTGGTGGAAAGACCCAAGATGAACATCATTGGCACCAAGTGGGTCTTCGGAACAAGCAAGATGAAGATGGGTTGGTGACAAGAAACAAGGCAAGATTGGTCGCTCAAGGCTTCACTCAAGTAGAGGGCTTGGACTTTGATGAGACTTATGCACCGGTGGCAAGACTAGAAGCAATTCGCATTCTTCTAGCCTTTGCTGCCCATCATGATTTCAAGCTATTCCAAATAGATGTCAAGAGTGCATTCCTCAATGGTCCTCTACAAGAAGAGGTGTATGTTGAGCAGCCACCGGGTTTTGAAGACCCAAAGTTTCCCAACCATGTTTACAAACTCCGTAAGGCGCTCTATGGGCTTAAGCAAGCACCAAGAGCATGGTATGAATGCCTTAGGGAATTCTTGCTCAAACAAGGCTTTGAAATAGGCAAAGCTGATCCTACTCTCTTTACACATAAAGTTGGTAATGATATATTTGTATGCCAAATATATGTCGATAACATAATATTTGGTAGCACTAACAATGTGTATGTTGAGCAATTTAGTAGGACAATGACCAAGAGATTTGAGATGTCCATGATGGGTGAGCTAAAAGTTCTTCCTTGGTTTTCAAGTCAAGCAAATGAAGGAAGGTACATTTATTTGCCAAACCAAGTACACCCATGACATGCTAAAGAAGTTTGATATGGCTAAGGCAAAGCCAATCAAAACTCCAATGCCAAGCAATGGACATCTTGATCTTGATGAGGAGGGTCCAGCCGTGGACATGAAGGTATATCGTTCCATGATAGGTTCCTTACTTTACCTTTGTGCATCTAGACCCGTTATAATGCTTAGTGTGTGTATGTGTGCTCGTTTTCAAGCTAATCCGAAGGAATGTCACAATGTGGCTGTTAAGAGAATCTTGAGATACTTAGTTCTCACTCCTAACCTTGGCTTGTGGTATCCCAAGGGTTCCAAGTTCAATCTACTTGGCTATTCAGATTCTGACTATGCCGGTTGCAAAGTAGATAGAAAAAGCACTTCGGGGACATGTCAATTCCTTGGACGGTCCTTAGTGTCTTGGAGCTCTAAAAGCAAAATTGTGTAGCCCTATCCACCGCCGAGGCCGAGTATGTTGCAGCCGGTGCATCTTTGTGCTCAACTACTTTGGATGAAGCAAACCTTAAAGGATTTCGGATGTCAATTCACAAAGATACCTCTTCTTTGTGACAACGAGTGCTATCAAACTTGCAAACAATCACAAAGCACACTCTAGAACAAAACACATAGACATCCGTCATCACTTCTTGAGAGACCACGAACTCAAAGGAGATATCGCAATTAAGCCATGTGAGCACCGAAAAGCAACTAGCCGATATCTTCACTAAGCCTCTCGATGAGTCAAGGTTTTGTGCTTTGCGTAGTGAGCTAAACATTCTCGATTCTCGTAACTTGACTTGAATTCCAGCACACATGCAAAATTGATTGAGACACTAGTATGACATAGGAAATGATTGTGAAAATTTTTATATAGTGTTTCAAAAGGATTTCAAATTCTAATCCGAGATTCAATGCCATAGTTCTCAGATTGATGATCTGTCTCGGCAATGAACCTTGGTGTCTCCGTGGTTAAATTTGAGAAAGAATGAGTCAAAGTGGCAATATATATGCGGGATGCAAAATTTGGAGCGGCAATGCCGCGTGCCTCGCTGCGGCAATGCACGCAGCACGCGGCAGTAGCGCCGTGTCTTGGCGATTGCCGCGCTTAGGTTTCGGGCCCGGCTACGTCCGAACCGTTTTCGGGCCAAAACTTTCTTCTTTCCTTTTCTACCCCTGGCCCGACCGGTTATTCTCTTTCTCCCCAGACCCGACCCTCGCGCCGCCTCCTCTTCTCTCTGCTTTCGCGCATGAGGCCGAGCGCCACCGTCTTCCTCGTTGCCGCGGGCCGCCGCCCGGACTGCCGCCCCCCAGCCGGTGCCACGCGCCACCGCCGCCCCTCTCCTGCTCTTCCCCGGTCGGCCCAGCTCCCTTCTCTCGAGCTTCTTCTCTTCTTCTCTCCTCAATCCGCGAGGTACACAGCAAGGTAACATAACCCTAGTTCATGGAGTTCTTGCCCGATCTATGCAATGTGTAGCTATTTCTCATGGATTTGTGTTCCTAAGTGGTGTATGAACTCTAGCAAAGTGATTTAGATGATTGGAATCGATGGATTTCGTGTTTCCATGACTTAGGTGATTTAGGGGAGGGCGCGGCAATGCCGCCCCCAAATAGAACTTAACTGTTCTTAGCCGCTTCCAACGAAAATATCCCTCAAATCACCTACTTGATTGAACCGCGGAAATCGATTGACTTCAAATGTCGAAGATAACTCTACTCTAGTTCATACTCATTTCTTCAATCCATGGGCAATCTGCACTTCTTCTCGTGAAGTTGTCTCTGAAATTGTGATAGTAAGGTAGTATGTCCTGAATAGATGCATTGGAAAGTTTAGCAAAATGAATGTTGATGATTTGAGCAAGGGGGAGTGGCAGTGCCGCGTGCTTTACACGGCAGTGCCGTGCCTCCTGGGCGGCAGTGCCGCTCAGCCCAGGTTTTCACCCTGGACAGCTTGCTCAGATCATCAATCTTCATTTTCCTAACCTTTCTCCTGCATATATTTGACCATTTTACGCACTATCAGCAACAGTTTCTGATCAGATTCTATCTTTTGCATAGATGGACCCAGGAGGTGATGCCACTGGTAAGAGAAAGATGAGGGTCAAGGTAGTTGAGAAGAGGGGCAGAGGAAGGAAGAATCTCAACAGAGGAGCAGGGCGGCGAGCGGCTCACCGACTCACCGAGGAGCAAAGCAGCAGCGGCCGAGGGTACACCATTGTCCCAGATGGTGATCAAGGCACTCCCAGGCACATCACAGAGTTTGATGACAGCTACATGATGCCTGTGGAGGGTGTCTTTGAGCAGATGGCCCCCAACAACATTCAGCCTATACCTGTGGTGAGCTACCTCAGGAAGCAAAGGGAGGTGGCAGAAGCTAGAGAGATCAACGTGTATATGGATGAGAGGACAGATGGAGTGGATGAGAGGTTTTGGGTGGCTTTTCACTCAAACTTCTATCTCACAGTCCTCTTTCACTCCACAAAGAGCAAGATCACCACAGTGCACTTCATTGATTTTGCTAAGATGGCTGAAAAGGAAAGGCTTGCAACAAGTTTGAGCTGACAGACATCATGGCTTTCAGGCATGATTGGAATGAGGAGATACTGAGTCAGTTCCATGCAACTTATCAATGGGATAAGCAAGCTGACACCATTCACTAGATGACAGATAGGAGGCACCACAAGCTTGACTTCATCACCTTCTGTCAGATCCTTGGTTTTGGAGAGGAGCACAGGACCTACACAGACATACATGACATTGAGCCTGTTGAGTGCAGGGTGATTAGGGACTGTTGGGAGAACCCAAGGGAAGCTGATGGCAAGAGGAAAGGTCTGAAGGGGTTCTTCTATGTGATGAACAACCTCTGTAGATGCACCATTGACACCAAGGATGGGGCGGCCGATGTGAATGGAGTACGCTAGGAACCTCTTGGCCCATTTCAAGAATGATGAGACATTCAATGTTGGGAGGTTCATTTGGAGGCAGCTTGCCAATGCTATGGATGATGCAAGAAGAAATTTGCCCTATGCTCCTTACCTGATGTTCATAATTGAGAGGGTCACAGGACGCATATTTCCTAAGGATGGTTTCCATACTGTCTACAACACAGAGAAGACCCATGGTTTAGATGGTGGGAAGACTGAGTGGCGAGAGCCAGCGTTGGTGGCACTTCAGGCGGCAGAGAGGACCTTCCGGGGCCCTCTAGCTCTAGGCCCGGGGAGCGGGGGGCACTAGCGGCAAGGTGAAGGCATGGTGCGAGCCATCTTTGGACACTTGTGCCTACTCCTCACAGCCCAGAGCTATGAGACACGCAGAGAGAGATCGGGCGGGCCCCTTCAAGAGTGTCGGGGAGAGGCGGGGACTTCCAGCTCTTCCACCTATTCCTAGGCCACCTCGGTTTGAGCTCCCGGACCTCTCGGCCACCAGCGGCTTCGAGGCAGGGGCATCGTCGGACATACTTGGTTCTTTTGCACAGATGCCAGCTCGTCGCTCCACTCGACGCTCCACTCAGTCTCGCCGAGCAGCTACTTCAGAGGAGGAGGAGGACGAGGCCACTTCCACCAGTCGGGCTGATGACACTAGTGAGGACTGATTCCTCTTCTTTTCTTCTCTTTTCTATGATCTTTTTGGTGCTTGACGCCAAAGGGGGAGAAAATTAGAAGAAAGTAGAGGGGTCAAACTTTTCGACGCCCTGGTGATGTTTCGAGGATGATGCAGCAGCAGATGGAGCTTCAGCGTTTAGATCTTTTGAGAGTAGTTGTTTAGGTGTGAGTTTGAGAGAAACTCTATTTTATGTAATAATGCCACCTATGACTTATTATTTCTCAGATTTGATCGTTGCCTGTTAAACTCTGGTTTATGTTATCTGCTGCTAGTTTATTTCCTCATACATGTCATATATGCTGTGGATATGTTTCTGTCTGTCTGTCTGTACTGATGGGCGCGGTAGTGCCGCACCTCACCAGTGCAGACAGGCTCCCCATGTGTTCTAATCTGTCACATTTATTTCATGCATCACGTATATTTCTCTGTGACACTTAGTTCAGCACCCCACAACAGCCATGAATGTAGGGGGAGGCCCTACACACCATCTAAATGTGTGACATTGATCTTTATGTCAACTTGAGAATTCAAATCTCACTCACACATTTAGGGGGAGGCCTCACCGCACCTAAATATGTGAATTTGACCTTTTATGTCAATATTGAGGATTCAAAACTCACTCACATATTTAGGGGAGGATCCTACATCCTTGGCTTTCAAAAATCTCAGTTTGACTTTACATCTTATGTAAGCTCTAATTTGGTTGTCATCAATCACCAAAAAAAAGAGATTGTAAGTGCAATCAAGCTCTATGTGGGTTTTGGTGTTGATGACCACCCCGAATTAGGGGACTAATGAGATTTACGGAGCTGATATGCAGGAAATAAAATAAGGAGTTGATGTACAGGTCAAGAGGAGTCCCATGAGCAAGTTGATGGTGTTTCCTAACCAAGGCGTTTAAATTCTTTTATATTTTGAATCTTGAGTTCGAGGAAACGCCGTACTATCAAGAGGGATTCCAGGACTCTTGGTCACCTGTGAAACAAATGCTCAAAACTCCAATCCAACCCGAAAACTCAACTCCAAGCCAAATATAGCCAGCATACAACTTCCTACTCTTCATTTGTTTTGGCGGTAGCGCAGGTTGCCGCCGAATGGTGCAAGAAGGTGCCGCGTGTTAAGTGCGGCAGGTGCCAATATAACTGCGACCGTTGGAGTTTCGGACAAGGTATAAATACCCTTTCTACCCCTCCTCCAACGGCTCTCTGGTCACTCTTTCTTCAACCTCAAGAAAAGGCACCGAATGCAGACCTCTTGCTCTCTCTCTCTCCTCCATTGAAGCACCTTGAGCTCCCCACTCAATCCCTCACCTTCCACCACGGTTCTTGAGGGAAAAGGCAAAAACCGCTTGTGGAGGCCGGATCTACTAGTTCCCCAACTTGAAAGAGCATTTGGTTCACGTTTGGCCGAACCCTAGGGTTCTTTTTCTCTTGGAGCTTGCTCCTAGACGGCTAGGCGTCGCCCTTGAGCTTGCCTCCCCGGTGTGGCAGCCTTGGGAGGTTTGTAACCTCACAAAAATCAATACATTACCCCCACATCTCTAGGGTTAACTCCTAGACTTGTGAACGAGGGAAAAAAGCAAGCCGGTGGGCAAGCTAAGCCTTGTGTGGCAACCTCAACAACGTGGAGGTAACCCGGCCTTTGTGGCGGCGGTGAACCACGGGATAAATCCTTGTGTCACTTTCGCGTTCTTTACATTCTTACATTTATATTCTTGTGAGCTAGGGTTTCGTCCCGATCTACTTTGTTGCTACGTTTCTGTCATACTTGGTTAGTCCTCTGTGAAGTATTTTTGTGCAAGAACAAGTGTGAATCACGAGTATTGAATACCACGACTTTTCATTCACTTTGAGGTCACTTCTGTGGAAGTGACACGCGGCGATGCCGCTGGTTCACGCGGCAGTGCCGCGCCCCTACTACTCCGAGCACTCTCTGTCTCGTCTTTCGGTACCACAAGCGGCGAGTGCCGCACCTTTATTACGCGGGCAGCGCATCTCTCTTGACCGACAATCTTAAGTTTTTAGCACGTTTTTTTTTGGGGGTCAGCCTATTCAACACCACCCCCCCATCAGATCCTACAACTTGCTGAAGGAGGAGAAAGACATAATGTTAGCAGACAAGGAGCTCCCTCGACCAGGAGCAGCTACAGTGCTTGAGATAATGAAAAGAAGATCCTTGCGCGGCATATGACAAATTAGTTTTAGTAGTTTATTTACTGAAACATTTGAGAACTATTATTTGCCTTGTCATATTTTATTTCAGTGTGCTTGAGTGATACATGGACCTTAAATATTGTGTTTAGGTGCAGCTATATCTGAATATGTATGCTGCACTATATCTGAATATGCATTATTGAATAAATGGCTGAGACAATTGTGTTTATTTCATACGTGCATGTTGATCCATTCAACAACGTGGTCATGTCATTTGCATGGTGTTCGATTGGGCAATGATTGGCTGATGTGATGGATAAGATAATGGCAGCAACCTGTTTTAATTATCGATTGAGCAATGATTAGCTGATGGGACATGAGTTGATTTGCTGCTGCTGTTTGTCGCAGCTGGCCGTGGCGGCATATCTACTACACCTATATGTGTAACCCCCACTAGGGGAATTCTGCGGACATGCAGCTACGACACGTAAGCATCCCTACCCGTCCGTCCACCGGGCGCCCTTCCATGAACCCTCCGCCCGACCCTGCCCCTCTGCCTTCTCCACCCACGACCGCGACTTCGAAAGGGCGCGCCGCCGCCCCCGTGCCTTCTCCACCAGCGCCTCACCTCTCCCACCACCGCCCCTTGCCTCCCCACCGCCTCGGCCGCCTTCACCACACCCACCTCGCCTTCCCGCCGGATATCCATAAAATCGCCCACGACCATGCCTCCCCTCCACGCCCTTGGCGCAAGTCGAGTCCCCCCGACAGGGCGAGGTCAAGCCGTGGCGGCTTCTATGGCCGGTGGTGGGGCGAGGCAAGCTAAGGCGCGAGGCGGGGGGCGGCTCCGGCGCCGAGCTGCCTCCGTGGCCGGCGCCCTCACGGTCGGCGGCTGCCCTCGCTGCTCGCCCTCCCCACAGCGGCCACGGATGGGTGCGAGCAACGGCAGCCACCGATGGGTGCGGCGCGGCCTCCGTCCGGGATCCGGTTTCCCCATCCGATCCCGTCTCGAGAACAATCTTGTAAAGTCTCCGACATGGGCGTTAATGGTGAGGATCCTTCCTACTGGATTGGTCCGTTTGTTACCGCTAATCTCCCTCCTCGCTCTCCCACCGCCGTTTGTTCCTCTGCTCTCCGATGGCGGTGGGAGCTGAAAGTGGGTTCAGGAACCTTAATCCGTGTGCATTTAGTTTCGATGCCCACGTTCGGCTGTAAAAAGTTTGTCCTTTTGGGTGTCACAAGTCAAACTTCATGCTTGATTGATTTTGCATATCGATGTCATTATATTTTTCTTCCTTCTTCAGAAGAAAAGTTTATTGGAGGAAGCTTTAACCAACTGCTGTAACGCCTCCTGCTTTTCTAGGATTGAAGTAGATAATAATCATTCTCGTACTGAGCACAATATAAAAATATAAAAAGAAATACATATGCAGCAATACAGGCAGAATCAACAAAGCTGAAAAGGAAAATGGGCATAATGCAGAAGTACCTAATGAAGAAGTTTTTTGGTATGCTAGGCTCATTACTGACGAGTGGGATTCACATAGCTAGAATCAACAAACTGATCTAACCTTGAGTGTGCTCCCTAGAAATTGCTAGAATAGAACTATGTCCATCAGATGGAATATGGCCCAAATCCAAGCGAGGAGTTCAGTAAAATTTTCATCATCCATGGTGGCATCTGATTTTTCATGAAAATCTGCCCATGAATGCACAGTTTCAATGAAAGAATGTAGATATATTCCCCTAGATGATTTTTTCGCTTTTATTTGTCTGCATGCTTAGATGTACTATCATATCTCGTCAGGAGTTGAGACGTTGTCTATTGCTACCAGGATGGCAAGTTGGTGTCGAAAATGCATCTACCTGATGCCCAGAATGGAGAAGATAGCAGGAGAATATCCTGGGTTGGTGTAACTTCACCTCAGCAGAATGTTTTTTTGTTTTTGTTTTTGTTTTTTTTTTTTGCACAATTTCAAGTTCTATCATGTTGATACTTAGCAAGTAAACTGATCCCGAGTTCTAATAAAGATATAAACGTTTCAGATTACAGAATGTGTTGTTGATTTGGTTAAATCATGCTTCACGTTTCGTTGAGTCGGGACTTACTTCATCGATGTCAATAAAGTTCCACAGGCGGTGGTGAGAAGAGGGAATGTAACTGTAAGTTGGCAAATTAAGAGATTGTTGACAAGATATTAATTGATTCAAGATGACAGACATAACCTTTGAGTCCTTTGCCTTTTCGTGTGCATACCGCACTGGATGGTCCGCACATCTACCTTCGAGAAAATGCCCACTATTCAGGTGCCACTTTGCACTTTCTTCAGTCAATTCATTCCTTTTTTTTCCTATGAAGAAACGTCAATTCATTCCTATTCCTATATGATTAGAACTAGAAAAACATTGATCCTAAACTATGCATTCTTATCCAGCTATGGAAGGATGGAGAGTGGAAAGCAGAAGTAATAGGAGGCCACAAAGCTTGGCTTGTGATGGATGAGGTTAGAGAAATGATCCAGCAGAACAAGTGACTAAACACCCAAGTTATGCAATGGGTATTGTACTTTGTTTAATGTAAATAGAGACATCAGACGATCTCGTCGTATACTAAGCTGAAATCAAATGAATAAAACCATATTTCATAGCCGAGCTCTGTTGGGCTTCCATCTGAATCCTGAAACAGTATACTGTTTTGACTCGAACACAGATAGAGCAACCATGATGAAAATAACCAAATGTTACTGGTATCGCTTTGTCCGAAATATAAAATATCAAAACATTTACAATTTCTCCTAAGTTATAAGCCAATCTATAAAAGCACTCCTGCCTTGAAATGGTACCATGGTACAATTTCTCACCTGCAAAAAGTGATTGTCTTCAAGAGCTAATTGTGATTAGAATTCTTAGTGATAACAAATGAATCCTTTAACAAAACCTCCTTACTTCCCTTGACAAGGGAATCCATCTAGTACACTTGATGGACAGCGTCAGGACAAAAAAGCGCTGAAATCAACGTTAATGCACCTATTAAAAACGTTATTGCTCATGAAATAACCATGCCAAGCGTTTTACAAAATATTGATCTCATGAAATAACCTGGTAAATACAAAACGTTATAAATCATGATAAAAAACAAACTGAACTGAGGTAATACAAATGTGTGAACAATCACAATAAGACAATAATTATGCAGCTAATATCAATCATGATGTCGGTTCTATTGGGTATAAATCAGGATGATGGTTCCATAGGTGCTCGATGAGGTCTTCTTTCAACTGGAAGTGTGTTGGCTTGTCTAGGATTTTTTGTGCGCTTCAATAAATTCAGCTAGTGTGCGAGTAGGCTTCCCCACGACCAGGTTGCACATTTTCACCAACGCTTATCGAACCGCTCATCGTGGTCGAGCTCTCTTTCATCTTCGACAATCATATTGTGCATGATCACACAAGCCTTCATGATCAATTCCAACGCCTCGAACCTGTCCCAAATGCGACCTGGGCCGCCGAACAATGGCAAACCTAACCCGGAGAACCCCAAAAAACCTTTCAACATCCTTCCTCGCTGCTTCTTGTGCAGCAGCAAAATATTTCCGCTTGTTCCCCATAGGAAGAGAGATGGACTTGACTAAAGTAGCCCAAGAGGGGTATATACCATCGGGCAAAAAATACCCCATCTTGTACTCATGACAATTAATGGTATAGTTCACCTCGGGAGCTCTACCTTCCGCCCAGGTTGTCGAATAGTGGAGAACGGTGAAGGACATTGATATCATTATGAGAACCGTGCATCCCAAAAATGCATTCCAACACCAAAGGTCTTGAGACACAAATGACTTCTAAAATGATAGTTGCCTGGTTCACATGCCCCTTGTAATCGCCTCTTGCGATTCAACTGACAATTCTTCCAAACCCAATCGCGCATAATCGATGGATCCTAGCATGCCGTGGAAACCTCTTTTCTCATTGACCGCCAACAAGCGCTTTATGTCACCTCATTCGATGTCTCGTGTATTCGCCTCCAAATATTCGCACAACCAAAAAGCAACAAACTTACGTAGGCTCTTAAGTGCAAAGGCTTTCGCCAATGTGAATATACTCATCTCAGAGAATCAGCGGAAACCCCATTTGTGAGCATACGGCGCGGCGGTGACTTTGGAAGCAACTCAAACCGAGAACACCCGCACAATTCGGTTTTTGCACAAAGAAATTATCATGTGCTTCAACAAAGATTCATGATGCGTAGGAAAAAGACCCTTGCTCATTCCTCGAATGCAAGAAAAGAAACAAAAGTTCAACACCTAGTATACAAATTAAACAAATAATATGAATTTAACTAAGGTGGAGAACAATAACCTCCGACGTAATAAATCTGGACCATAAGTTGGATGATAAGCCAAATAATCTTGAAACATCCTCGGTAGCCGCCTTCTCTATCGCGATAAATGACAAGATGGCTGGGACCGAACCACCGTGTCTTTTGTTTTGTATTTGAAAATGGTTCAAAAAGCAATCTTGTAGAATTTGAAAAATAGAGCATGTAACAACCCGGTTTTTCAGGACACAAAAATCACAACTTTTTAAAATTTTTCCTTTAATACCTTGCAATGGTGAGTGTCATATAGGAAAACCACCCTAGTATTTTGTTTCACACCTAATTAGTTTATGTATGCAAGCATATGCATTTTGTAATTAAATGTGATTTGGTTTTTCATTGGATTTATGATTTTGCTCATAATAAATCATCTACAAGAAAATACAAATAAATCATTATATAAATATTAGGGCTAAGTCCATCCTTGTTCTTCTCTTAATGACTTTGCTTAACCAATTTTTACCAAGTGTCATACAAAGAGAAAAGAAGAGAGAAGAAATAGGAAATACAAATAGAAAAAAGAAAAGGAATAAGGAGGAGAAATGGCAAAGGCCAATTCGGCCGGAAGGCCCAACTAGGCCCAACGTGGCCAGCCCCGCACCGTGGCCCATTCCACACCCGCGTGAAAGCCGCCTTTGGTCACCTTCCACCATTGACAAGCGGGGTCCCGGTCCCACCTCATCCTAACACCTCTTCCCCGCCCTGTTCTTCTTCCCCCCGCGCCGTTTTCGAAGGTGAGCGCAACATCACCGATCCGCCCATCAAGGCCGGCCTTCCCCCGCACGCGACGGGGATGGTCGCCGCTTCCCACCCACTTCGCGGGCCCGCCCCGCCCCAACCCCCCCAGGCATGGACGACGCCAGAAGCACGTTTGCTCACCTCGCCGCCACCCACAATCACCATAAAGCCGAGCCCGCCCTTCGCCCCTAACCGATTCAAATCACCGCCGCCTCGTGGCGTGAGAACCCGACCAACTACCACGCCGAGGGAGAGGGAAAGGGAAGAAGGCGGAAGGAGCACGCCACCGCCGAGACGGCCGCCGCCGCCGCCGTCGCGGCCGAGCGCGATCGCCAAACCGGCCCGCCGAACCAAGGCGGGAGGAGGGGAGAAGAACTGCCTGCGACATCGCCCGACCACCTCAACCGTATACACGACGTCCCCACTACGGCTACCCACGGTGAGCCAACAATCGGCTTTCGCCATGTCATGCGGTCGCAGACGACGCCATGGCCAAACCCTCCATGGCGATTAATCACGTTCCACCTCTACACTCGCGTCACAGAATGGAGGAGGTTGGTAGGGTTTAAATCGCTATGTAGTGGGCATAATGAACGCAGGGTTGATGGCGAGACGCTTTATTTGCCATGTATCTCGATCTCACGCGGCCTCGACCGAGGGCTCGCGGCCATGGCCAGGCCACGATCGGCGAGCCCCGCCACATCGCGAGACGAGAGGGCCGAGGAGTCACCGCATCACCACGCACTTAGCCGTGCCTTTGGTTTAGTTGTTAGAAGAGTGATAGGGTAGAGCTCAATCCCTTCTTGTGGTACCGCCGCCGTGCACCACCCACCGCCGACAGCGACTCGACCATCGAGAAGCACCACGCTCGCCCGTTCCAACCTATTCCGTCAAGCGCACTACCTACCCGCAATCCTAGGGTCAAGTCTAGTAGCTCGCCTGACGCCGACGGGAGCCACCACCGCTGAGATCGTTTAACACGGATCGTCATCGGGCGAAGCGAGGAAAGGGAGGGGAGGAGAAGGAAGAGAGGGAAGGGGCGGAGACGAGTCTATGCACTCGGTGCACATGAACTGAATAGAGGAAGAGTAGGTGGACTTGGTCCACGATGGACCAAGCCTCGGGGTTCACTTGGACGTAATAGCGAGATCCACGTGAGGCTGATTCGGTAGACTAAGCCGCATTAGATCCAGGGAGACCGCTACGTGGCACAACCACATTCCGACACATGTCCCGCCCATTTGGGCCCATGTCCCCCATTTGGCCCACTAACAGCCCATTAAGGGCCCACCTAAGGCCCACTTGACCGTTGACCAAAGTCAACGCTGACGTCATCTTGGCGTCGGTGATGACGCCATCCGGACCCCACACCAGCCAAGCCGCGGTTTTGACCTTCGGACTGCGGCGTCATGATGACGTCACCCCGATAACCCGAGACCGCCCGGTCGTGTCAAGCCCCCGGTTAAATCCGACTTTTATCTTTTTAGAAAATAGTTAAATCTTCGGAAATTCATAACTAATTCATACGACCTTGAAAAAAATATGAACCAAGTGTCCAAATTTTTTAAAAATATAATCTACGACATAGGCTTGTGCTTGAGTGTTGTTTCTTCTTCGATTTTGATTTGCTTCTTTGTGAATGATTCTAAGTGTCGCTAACGCGACATACGTTACGATTCGCAGCTCGGGAGGAGGAGCCACAGGACCACGAAGATCGGGAGGCGCTTACGAGGAGTACGCCCAAAGGATTTACTTCGAGGTGCCACGACTCACCCACCTCGTAGATCCCATTACGCATATCATATGTTGCTACCGCTTTTACTTTTCTTTGAAATTTATGCTATGATAGGATTGCACGGTAGATGCTTTGTGAGCCATATACCTTGACGCAACCCTACTCCTCGTGACCCACACGCATAAGCTTAGACTCGCTTTTACCGCGACGATATACTTTTGTATCGTCAGGGCACCTATATATACCTTTTAAACTTGATTAATGATTATGGAAGTTAAAGGTAAAACTTGAGGTAAGAGATAACTTGGGAAGTGTGCTGCGTGAGTCTTGGGTGCATGTGGTGAGGGTTGTGTCGATCGGGCCATGGGATGACTCAAAGGCTGAGTCATACGATGAGTTTGGCTCTGGGTGTACCACAGGTACCCTCATGCTTGTAATGGGTCTGTGATTACTGTGGTGGGTAAATGTTGTGAGTGGATAGTCCCCTGGTTGGATGCCTGTTGTAACAACCCGGGTTTTTGGAGAAAGCCAAAAAATACGAACTTTTTAAAATTTTTTCTTGCAATGTGTGAAACATGTAGTCGCTAGGACAAACGTTATCTAACCCGCTAACAAAACATTGCATTCATATAGAATTGATTGTAGAAGTGTGCTAGAGTTTCGGAGTCGGTTTCGGGTTTTGAGTTTGGAGTGCATAATCCATAGCCACTTCCTCTCGAACTCCTTCTAATTTCTCCCTGAAATTCCGTGGACCTTCCTAAGTCATCCCTTTGCCTTGGCAACTTCTTTCAAATACTTTTAAAATCACTAATCTCCGGGAACCATAATTCTCGAATTTAAGAAAGGGGAGAAATCCATTTCATCTCCTTGCCTTAACCATCTTGCCAAAAATAGATAATGGAAATGGCTGATTTCTTCTTTCTCCCTTCTCTCCAACCAGCCCAGCCGGCCACCCTCCTATTTGGCCCACGAGCAGTAGCATCAGCAGACAGATCGCCCTCTTACCAGGCTGGCCCACGCGCTACAGCAGCTCCACCTCACCTGCGCCTTCCTACCCGCATCCGCCGGCCCATGGCCCAAGCCGCGCTCTGCCTAACCCTAAGGGCAACGCGCCCTGGCGCACATCAGGCCGCCGCCGCCGCACCTGAAGACCGCGAGCGCGCGCACGCACCCCCAGCCTGGCCCCACAGCTTTTCGACGTCCGCGCCCCGCCTCCCTCAGGTGAACCGCCACCGAAAATACAAAACCGGAACGGTATGCGCGTCGCCACTATCTGTTACCGCACAACGACGCTTTTAGATTCGCGCCAGTCAACGCTGAGAGCAGCCCCGCCCAATTCCTGGCTATGGCTTTCCAGTCCACAACTTTCCCAACCACCCATCTTTTCCTTCTCTGTCACCTTCCCGCATTCCCGTCTCTCTCTTCCGTATTCTCCTCAATCTATTCCTTTCGCTGCCGTCTCTCTCTATTCTTCTCGATCTGCTGAATCTCCAACCTTTTTAGTGGGGATTTGTTGTGTAGATCTCTAGATCAGGCATTTGTTCTTCAAGAAGGTACAATTTGTGCCGATTTTGCTCCTATTTTCACTTGATTTGACTGTATAACGCTCTGTGCTTTCCGATTTACTCTGCGCCGCCACCCACCGCCCTCGTCGCCCTCAGCCCCCGCCGCCGTCGACCCACCTCGCTTCCTCCGCCTCCTCTTCCTCTCCCCGTCCGCTAGCGACGCCCTGCCGAAGCTCTGCCCCGCCTCGACTCAAGCCCTCTTCTCCATTGTTCCAGGCGCAGGAAACGCATGTCTTACGAGCTCCCACAACCTTCCTCTTCCCCAATCTCTGTTCTCTATTCTTCTTGTTCAGATCCATCGCGCAGCACCAGGTGAGTACGACTTGTTCTGCTTCTAGTAAGACATGCGTTTTGTTTTTTAAAAAACAATACAGTGCGGATGCATGTAACTACGTATTATTTAGTCAATCAACCTTATGCCTAAAATTAGAGAGTTATAAGCTCGTTCCCATCAGCAAGTAATATTATGCCTAAAATTAGAGAGGTAAGGACGTTCCCATCAGCAAGTAACATTATGCAAAAACAATACTACATAGTTGTTTTAGATAATGAAACAATACTACATAGTTGGGGTTGCATATGTGTTAAAGAGTTAAGCACATTCCCATCAGCAAGTAATATTATGCCTAAAATTATTTTGCAACTACTTTTTCAATCCTTTGATTATAAAACTATATAATGGATGTTTCTTTTCCTTTGCTTGTTTCGTTTTAGTAATAATATAATGGCTGCACAAGAACCAAATTGGCTTGCCCTGCAGGTGCAGGGCAGACTATAGTATGAACTATACATGTCACTTAACATTTTGAAACATCAGTACATTGTTGTTTATAGGAAAATCGAAAGAAAACAAGACAGCCAATTTTCTTATTAAAGAACATCAATTGGTCATTCTATTTTGGAGATAACTGAGTTGATATTACTACTATAACAAGCAGAGGCATTTGCAAAGCTTTGCAAAAACTGAATTGCAGTATTCTAATGACAAATAGTTGGCACCTTATTTTTGTTATTTTGTGGGGAATTGTGTCCAGTTTACTGATTCATGGATAACAATGTTGGACCTACAGTAATCAAGAGTACAATAAAACTTTTATAGTTCCATTAAATCTCTTTTGTTTTCTAGCATTTCTTGTATAGATTACAAAATTTATTTTTCTAATATATCACCATCCAGATCTGATCTAATTACAAGTGAATACATGTCTACTAACTTCAATTTGAGACTGATGTGGGCTTCATAGCAGATTACATGTCAACCTTATTAAATATCAATCATGGCGTTATAAATGGTAGAACATTATTCATTATTCCCAATAATTGTTCTTGCCTTTGGATTTGGCATGTCGACTGCATATGTTAAATTGGATATGGCGCCCGTCATGCCTTTGGATACCTCTTAGTTCTTTTTAGTGAATCTTTAGGAGTTCACACCTTCAGGCTGTGTTTTGTTGTTTTTTGAAGTCGAGTGTCTAAACTTTCAGTATGATTTTCCAAGCAATGTTCACTCAGTTCAGTAGTGAATGAATAAATAATAGGAAGCTACTATCCTATAGCAAATATATTTGTATACATTTATTGAGCCCTTGGTTATAATTGTCTGACCATTATCATTGCAAATAGATGTTGCTTGCTGATTCTTCAATCCTTTGTGCTTTTTTTTTGCCCAACGTAGCATATGTTAGCACTAGTGAGATGGATGCATTGTGCCTTCCTGTGAGTTTTTGAACATTCGGTTGATAAATTTCAAGATTTTATCTCATCAGGTTTGGGAGAGATGATTTTTTTTAAGTTCACTATCAGTGGATAAGAGGAAATCAGACAATGATTCTGGTATTGGCATTGGAGATCCTATCATCAGTAATGAACAAGATCAGAAGAAGAAGAAGATTCTTGGGCACAATGCAACAAAATGTATGAAGAAGCGTATTGATCTGAACATTGAGATCTTAGAATTTTAAGCCTTGTTGTAATTATTGAGACAAGAACCATTTACCTGTTGACTGCTTATATGCCCTACTATTTTTGAACTTGGAGTGAAAGAACATGTAGTTGTTGACTTATGTTATTAGCTGCACATTTGGCTTAGTGATTGTATTAGTTGAATCTAGTAACTGATGCATTTCTAGTACTTCTGAACTTGAGACATTGGATATGTAGCTGTTGACTTATGTTATTAACTTATGCATTCTGGTGCTCTTACTGGATGGAATTTGGTGTGTTGAACACAGTAGCTATTGTCACTATATAATGTGGTTTCTTTTTCAAATTGGCATAGATATAGTATAGATTTGCCCTAGATTATTTTTGTTTCTTCATATAATGTTTTGTGACAAGGTAATGTTTGTGGATGTAATACTGTGAATGACATCACTTGATCAACTATCTGATACTTGGTTCCTTCCCAAAAAAAAACTATCTGATACTTGGCTATTGCGTGTTGGACATAAGAAGTGGGACCTTTCCATATTCATTTAGATAGTATCAGTAGGTAGACATTTGTATTCCTATTACACTCAGGGGTACATGCCGAGGGATATTAATTGTGGCAGCAGCGCAAGAAAAAAATGAACGATACAAGGGTGATGAAAATATTAACAATTATCTTATATATAATTAATATCATCCATAAGTTATTTTGGGACACTTAAAAAAGGAGTATTTAAATCTACAGTGGTACTTATTTTGGGTTAGAGGAGTATTTTAGAATCTTGCATCAGTTATCAGTACCATCCATAAGTTTATTGTACTCCCTCTATTCCAAAATAAGTAGAAATTTCACGCTTCAAGAAGTCAAATTATACAATTATGTAATGATAATTATTTGATATTATAGATCTTAATATTTTTATGTAGATTTGATCAATCTTAAGCACCTGATTTAAATGCCTCGAGCACATATTATCCAGTAAGGATGGGTGAGCACGTCCGGCTCACAGCAGGCGTCCGAATGCGCCTCTCTCCCCATTTCTCTCTCACACATTAATATCCTATTGTTTTTCAAGTACAAAAATATGATATCTACTAAACTAAGTATCATAATCAAAATCCGATTGCACCATCGTGTTTCTTGTAATAAAATCTATAAAACAAGGCCCCACATGGACTAAGATTGAGATTAAGGTTCACGTCGCCGACTGAGATTAGTGTTAAGAATGTGGACTAGGATTTGTGTTAACAGTGTGGACTAGGATTTGTGTTAACAGTGTTGACTGAGCTTTAGGGCGTCGACTGATGTTAGTGTTAAGAGCATTGATTGAGATTAGGGTTTAGGGCGTTGACTGAGATTAGGGTTAAGGGCATCTAATTGAGATTGAGAGCTTTGACCGAGATTAGAGTTCAGGCGTTAGTGAGATCGTGGTTCAAGGCTTTTTGACTAAGATTATTGTTAAGAGCATTGACTGAGATTAGGGTTCGGGGCATTCATTAAGATTAGGTTAAGAGCATTGACTAATATCATTGTTATGGGCGTCTAATAAGGTTAGGGTCTAGATTTGTTTTCTAAATATACCCAAGTGGGATCTAGTTTTGAAGGATTTATTTGTAAAAAACACAATGGTGAAACCGAAAAGTAATTTTGAATTTTAGTTTTTGGCTAAAATTTTTTAAAATGTATGAAAATAGTTTTTTTTTTTTGCTGTGAGCTCTGAAGCCTATGGAAATAGTTAGGTTACTTATGCATGCACCTGGTATAGCGCACTATTTTTTTGGAAAAAAGTTTATATCGCACCCTCACCTTTGGGAGGTGGGTTACATAATCTCCTAACCTATAAAAAGCAGTCTACATCACCCCCTGAACTTTTCAAAACCGGTTAAATTACCCCTAAAACAGTTTTGAAAAATCATAGTAAATCCTAGAAAAATCATAAAATGGAAAATCCAATTGTGTTAGACTCTAGATGGGTAGATCTACACAATGAACATATAATATGATATTCTTTAGTACATTTTTTTATAGCTACGAAAGAAAAGCATAGATCTAAAGCTACAACAAAAAAATGAACTAAAGCATACCATATTTTATGTTCATTGTATAGATCTACTCATTTGGAGTCCAACACAATTAGATTTTTTATTTTCTGATTTTTCTATGATTTACTATGATTTTTAAAACTACTTTAAAATTAACCTGCTTGGAAAAGTTCGCGTAAAGACGTAGACTTTTATAAAAGTAGTATGATAATATGTAGTTCACCTCCTATAGGTGGGGGGTGTGATATAGACTTTTTCCATTTTTTTGGGTGATAGTGATTGCTAGGGGGCCAGCGCAATTTCCCATGTGTACAGTGCAGACCTTACGTAGCCACTAGTCAGGCCAGGGTGACGACAAACGGCGAACCCAAACAGTGGGCAATACTTGGTTTTTACTTAGAAGTTCAACCTCGTTCCTGTGATTGGTAAAAAGGAATGTTACATTTTACTGATTATTCTATAAATAATAGTGATTTTAGAGTAAATTTGTTGTTTTACTAAATATTTTATTTAAAAGTTATAGTACTCCCTCCATATTGAAAAAGAAGATATTTAGGACGTTGACACCTGCCTCCAAAACAATACTTTTGACTTCTTTTTTATAAAAATCTTTATTGGAAACTAGTTTACATTTACTACTCTTAGTACCAAAATTCTGATGTGACAGCCAAACATCCCATCGAAGTGCAAATACTGGTTACAGAAGGTAGTACTGCTAGTGCATTTTGATAAATGGAATACTGCAAAAAAAAAAAAATGAAGTTCTTTTGCTTAAATTTAGGACAATATTGCGTAGGCCACAAAAAGAGGCTACAGGGAGTTTGTCATACAGAAACCTTTGAATCGTGCATTAGGCTTACGTGAGATTAATAAATATATACTAAAAAGTGCGATACAGATGAGCACTGCTTTACTTGTTGGTGATACTTGCATTTTTTTTTTTTTTTTAACGTGATTCCAGGGACGGGTATAGCGATGCAACTACTACATAGCGCTGAGCTAAAAAAAAAAAAAATAGAAACCATAGATAGTATATATTTGTCCTCAAAATAAGTAACACTTTTAGGACTCTTGGAAGAGATTAATGTGATTTAAAAATACAAATTTACTCATCACATGCTATTTCATCTAATAATTGCATTTTCGACTACAATCTCCCTGACCAGGCTTGTGTGATTGGTTAGTTAGTTAGTTAGTACAGCCACAGTGCTGGTCCATCTTCAGCAACTCAGACAATAAATAAGCGAATTGTAGTTCCCTCTCCATAACCTTATAGCGTATACCTTGTAGCTTTGCCTGCAATGAAAATAAGGACAAAATTACTGAAATATCATCTCATTTTTGTACCAAAATAAAAATGAAAGCCTAGGAGTATTAAGCTAACTAACATTATAAAAGTAGTACTAATGAATAAAAAATACACTAGAACTGAAAAGAAATAGGCAGCTGTAATACATTAGTGTATATATATTTGCACTGAAATTCGCTTTAGCTGCAATATCTATGGACTAGATTTTTGAAAAGTAAAGACAACTATGTGTGAAGCTGCAAGAAAAAGATATTAATTAACAATCTAACCTTAATCAGCATATCCACCTTTGTGCTGCTCATTCAGTCAGTGCCACTCAGGTTAGTTTTCATTACAAACGGATTTTAAAAAGGACTGATGGAATAATTCTTCAGGGAAAAACATAGTACAATAATTACACATATAATTCCAATGAAGGGTGTGCATGTGCAACAGTTAAAACATACACTAACAAAGAGCACACACGATTAACTCATTGTTCGAAAAGCTTATTAAATGAATTTGCACTGCAGTGGTCGCAAAGACAAACACTTAAATAATGGTATAGTGAAGTGTCACTACATATTTGCAATAAAAAGTTTTCTTTAATCTAATGAAAACGACCTCTAAAAAAATCAAATGAAGGCTCCTGTATAAAAGGGTGATAATATATATGACGCAATATGGGTACAAATATAACTAGTCTATAATTTCATTGCAGAACTAAGAGGAAGAAAAAGAAAACCTTTGAGTTACTCCACATTCAGATTTTTTTTTTTTTTTTTTTGTACTTAATCCAAACAACAATTAATTCATGCTCATAGTTGTGCCAGATCAACTAGGAAACAAGACCACACATGTATGATGATGTCTTGTTAGTCTGAAAACACAGTTCAGAGACAGCAACGAACAGAAATTACTAAACATTTAGCTTCTTATCACGTCACTTTCCAAACTACATTGTTTTAGCTGCAAGCAACAATATCTAGACTAGATTTTTTTTAAAAAAAGACCATTGTATCAAACCAAGCAAAACACAATAGAACTTTCATCAATATGTAGTAGAACTTTAGTCAGTAAATAAGATTGCAACTCATAGTGAGACTGAGCGTCAGCGAGATTGATTAAGTGAGACAGGCATTTGCATGCACTGCACGAACAAAGATTTAGAGATATAGCTCAGCTGTCTATTTTGCAGAGCAATGATCGGTAGGAGAGAGACGATCAGTATGGGAGGTCAACTTCAATGTTAAAAATAAACCTTGAAGTATGTCTGAATGTGGCTCAAATCATCATTGAACTAAAATCAAATTAGATAAATTAAATAGTAATAATATAATTGTATCTAGAAGCAAAACAAAAGACTAAACTAAAAGATCACACGGTTGTATAAAAACGAAAACAAACCAGAGACCTAAGATGGATCGTACCCCAAAAAATGTGTAAACTAAAATAAGATCACACAATTGTATATTTAAAGACGCGATATGGTTTTAATTAAAATATTAATTTTAAATGAAGCTACCAAACAAGCAAACTGAAATGGTAATAATGCTACAACTGTCAGTGTCGAGTGAAATATCTGATTTGCTATAGGAGCACTCAGCCAAAAACTAAAAGATAATCCTATCATTAGTCAACAAACTACAGAAGAGTGATTATTAACAAATCAAAGTGCCATTTTTCGCATAAGAATCAATGATTCGAAATGGAGCATACCTGAAGAAGCAAATTGCGGGCAGGAACATACTGCGAAGAGGGAAGTCTGTAGCAAACCTACATAAAGAGTTTTCACAGCTAAACTCAGATTGGGGGTTCAAAAGGTGTAGTCAGTTCCGTCAAAAGAAATCAATAGAAAAAAAACAAACATCCGCTGCAGTGTCAATTTTGATGATAATAACTAAAAAGCAACGGCTACAATATGACACTCAATATCTAAAAATAAATTGAAAAGCACCATGGATAAGATCTAAAGTAAGGCACATGATACAAGATATCCACACCACATTGAATATCTAAAAATAAGTCAAAGCACCATAATAAGATCTAAAGTTAGGTAAGAACAACCATAAAAAGCATATCTTAAGAATCTAATTATCAAGAAAGAAAACCAAAACTACATCGAAACATAAGAGTTGTGGACCTGTTCATTTGGTCTGAGGGTGTAGGGTTGGTCACACCAAGCCCTGTTCCTCGATATCAGTAAATTGATCTTCCATTCAGTCACTACACATACCTGAATAAGTGATAATAAGTTTCTGTTTACAACACTATACTAATAGGGGAATTTTTAATTTTTCTGGGCTATCATGTAGAACAAAAAAGTTATGTAAATGTTAGCTAATAATGAAACATAGGAATTTTTTAACATAGGTTTAAGTTACAGAACTCGTTGAGCATGTGCTCTAAATATTAGGTTTAAATCTAATATGTAAAACTAGTATCAAAACAATTCACTCATCCGAAATCTGAAAAGTTTTGCACACTTAATTCAATCCGATTATAATCTGAAATATGGAATTTGTTAACACTAAATCAATTTAATCTCACTATCTTGGAAAGTAAAAAGTCTAGAACACTAAACAATTGTCTGATATGTAAAAATGCTATTTAATTTTTAGAGGACTATGAAACAATAGGAAAGTCTTTTACACTAAAGAACATGCATAAAATACATATTATGTAAAGGCTACTTCTAAGTCGCAAAATCAGTTTAATTTACAGAGGTGACCTGGATGGTAATGAAATAAATATTGAGAGAGGCACATGAAAACACATAGTGAGCTAGCATGCGCATAGAGAAAACATGAACAAACAACATCTCCAGCCATCATAACTGGACTGAATCAAGAGATTAATGGCCGCAGCGAGGAACTCAGGATCTGTTCTGAGACAAACAGCTGGAGAGAAAAAACATTCAGAGAGACTGAACTGGATCAGCTAAAGCGTATCAAGGAACGCTGAAATCACCTTGAACTGGACGGAGGGGTCTTGAGAGGCGACGGTGGCGGATGCAGCGGCGGCGGCGGCGGCGTTGGATCTGTTGAGAGACAAACATACTGAGAGAGATGTAGCAGACAAATTGATAGAGGGAGGATCAGCGGAAGAAGAATGAGTAGAGACAAAAACAACCTTGAACTGGATGGAGGTGTCTTCAGAGGCGACGGTGTACGTAGGCGGCGGCGGCGGCGAGTCGTCGCCTGACAAGTCGTAGAGAGAGCGTTTTTAAAAACTGTGGAAGAGGAGCTCAAATCTGAGAAGGAAAAGAAGGAAGCATGGAATGGAAAAAAAAGGAAAGGAAATGAGAGGTTTGTCAGATGGGAATGAATTCATGGAAAAGTAAGTAGGGAAATGGAAAAAGCAGCAATGCGGGAATGGGAAGGGTGAAACAAGGTGTTTGACTGGCGTGAATCTCGACGAACATGCAGCCGTCTGATAGAGGAGACGCGCGCATGCCGTTCTGGGAAAACCGCGCGAACCGCCACCAGTCACGCCCTTCCCCAGGCGCACCGCCCCCGGTCGAGCTCTTCCCCGGGCGCACCGCTCCCCAGAAGCGAAGCCGCACACGCCGCGCACCCACCTGCCTTCCCCTTCTCCACGTTTTCTCCAAGCCGCCGTTGCTGCCATTCTCGTCTCTCTCCGCTGCGTGGCGCTCGCAGCCGAGCACGCGGCCACGACCTCGCCAGCCACCACCACCAGCGCCCTGCTCCGGAGTCGCAACGCCGATTCCGCCGCGACGACGACGACGGCCGCCTCTGCCTTCACCAGCCTAGCGCCATCGACGTCTCCAACCTGACGCACCTCTGCTCCAAGCCGCGACGTCCTCTGCCTCGCCTTCCCAACCGCAACCCCGACCTCGACGCGTCTCCGTGCTCGCCCGGCCGGCCTCTGCTCCACCGCGCGGGAGCACTCGACGCGCACTCGCTGGCGCGCGAGCTCACCGCCTTCTCGCCGCGTCAACCTCAGCACCTCGCCGAGCGCTGCGTCAACTCCGGCATCAGCTTCCCGCGCGTCCCTGCTCCAGGCCGCCACCAAGCTACAGCCGCTGAACGCCCGTCGTCCACCCGTCCGCAAGCTGCTCCAAGCCTCGCCCCCAAGGTGTTCGACGCCGGTTCTGCTACAACGCCACGACGAGCCCTGACCACCTCTTCACCAGCGCCTTCCTCGTCGCGCATACTGCCTTGTCCCCGACCCAAGGCCGAGCCCTTGTCCTCGTCAAGCACCAGCGCCGTCTCCATCCTCTACATGCCGGACCTCACCATCGCGTCCACGGCCACGCCTAGCCTCGCCACGACGACGAGCCGTCCTCGCCCGCGATGTCAACAGCGACTCCGCGCCCTGCCTCGTCCTCGTCGTGACCATGCCGAGCCGACCGTCCTCCAGCAGCAGCACGTCACCGGTGAGCCACCAGCACCCATCCTATCCTCGTTGCTCCCTGCTGTACACCCCTAGTGCCATGTCCTGATGTCCGGCCTTCGAGCCGCTATTCTCACCAACGCAGGGAGGCCGTGGCCTTGCAGTTGCCTCCAACACGACTGATGCATGGTGCAGCAGCTGTCGGACCTCTTGGCCAGCCTACCACTACGATGCCGGTGGCCTTGCAGCTCATCACCGCAAGCCTAAACATCTGGACAGCAGCTGCACTCTGCCGGTGAGCCCCATGACCTAGAACCTACCTTTTTATTCCTTGTCCATGGACTTGCCCACGCATGTATCTGAGTGTCAGCAACAAGCATCAAGACAAGGAAGACCGGGTCATCGACATCCAAGCCCAGCCCGTGGCTCGTCGGCCCAGGAAGGAGAACACCAAGTACTTAGGAGAAGATTGGGCCCGTTAAGCTTCACGCTTGCATGCGTGCAAGAGGCAGAGCCTCTGTACTTAAGGGATGAGTTCCCTCTGTGAAGGGCACGATGATGTTGAACTGAACACTCGAATCTAAATTGAACAAGCGGCCATCTTCAGGCCAGCTGTTCCCCGTCCCCTTGCTGTTCTTCCTGTACCCATCTACCCTCTCCTCCGATCCCCTTTGCCGGTGCATCTTACAATTGGTATCGTTGAGCCACCGCTCGGATTTCATCTCGTGTTATCGATCAATCGACACAAGGCTCGTTATTAGTCGCTACGGATTCGATTGCTTGTCAATTTTGAGTCTGATTCGCACAATTCCATCCACCGTCGTTGATTCGAGGCACGCCATCCACTCGATCCGCCAAGCGCCGACCCACTCCCCACGATCACTTCACCGCGGCAGGCAAAGGCGTGATGGAGCCGACCGTGTCGATCCTCGAGGAGATCCGGCCCCCAAGACGCTTCACCGGCCGCCCGCGCCGACGACTTCGGAAGCGCCGACACCGACTCGCTACCGCGCTTCGCCCCTGAGAGACGCCGAGAGCCGCAGCCCAAGGAGTTCGACGACGGCGCCCCATTGCCGACGGCCTCATCGACGACCACCGGCCGACGCGGCGGAAGCACCTCTCAAACTCGAGGTGGGGAAGATCACTGGGCACGCCGAAATGCTCTATGGTGGATGGGCCATCCAGGGTCATGGGCGCCTTTGCGACAAGGCCCGTGGCGCCGGATCCGCACGCCCAAGTCGCCGCTCGCCCGCCACCAACAACCGCGCCTACCCTCGACGTCAAGCCGGGAACGCCGCCACCACCCACACATCGTCGGCCACGCGCGTGTTCCCAGCCGCCCCGCGCCCATCTGCGGGAGTCACGGCCACCCGCCCCCCACGGGCACCACGTTGGTCGTGGGTGGATTCGGAGTGGTTACCACTCGATTCCACCAAACAATCGGTATGTCCTCCGGTCACACGCCTCGCGGTTTGCCGATTCCCTCACCATTCGCGTCCTCCACCTAGTGTTCATGTTGGGAGTCACCGGAGACAGATCACCAAGGGGGGTAGTCTTTGGGGTCACCGCAGCCTACGCCTAAGTTTGATTTTCCTCAATTTGAGGGAGATCATCCTAAGTTGTGGTTAAAACAAGCTCTTCACTACTTCAAGCTCTATAGAGTTGAGTCTCGAACTCCGGGCACAGCCGCTACAATGCATTTCAAAGGGGTCGCCAAACGTTGGGCTGTCCCTTCGTGGAAGAGCAATTAGAGTCCTCCGTTGGGATGAGTTTACCATTATCTTTGTTAGAGCGTTTTGCTAAAGATGAACACGCTTTGCCGCCGCTGTAAGTTGTTCCGAATCCGCATGACGCTCCGGCGGATGAATATATCGGCGCTTTAATCCCCAATTGATGACCTAAAATCATACACCAAGCACCACGACCACCGTTATACATTCGTGAGATTTATTGAGGGGCCGAGGGATGATATTAAAGGCCGCTTTTTTGCTTGTACACCGTCCTACCACCCCCGATACCGCTTGTGTATTGGCTCAATTGCGGGGAGGAGGCCATGGGTGCGTCAAGGAAGCCGCTCAAGCGCTTTGATGGGGCTTCTACTGTTCTACATGGACCTTGCGGGTCCACCGCTGCCGCCTCCATTGCCAAAGCTTGCTACCGGTGATGTTAAGTGCCCGCCTCCTACACCTACAAAGACCTTCTTCGCCAGAATCCAAGTTCCAAGCCCTTCGTCTTTCCTCGCCGTGCTCAAGGCCTTTGTTTCAAGTGTGGTGGCAAATGGGGACGGGATCACCGCTTGTCTTTGGCCGCTTCAACCGCATGTTGTTCGGGATCTGCCGGATGTGTTTCCCCGATGAGGTTGAAGCGGATGTTTCTTGTCCACCGTCTCCAACTTCTTCTCGGATCATGATGCATCCGCCGGTGGCTTCTTCTTCGGGTAATGCTTTGCTCCGCACACCTTGTGTTTTTTTTAAGTCATTCAGATATGCCCTGTTGCTATGCTAGTTGATTCAGGCGGTTCACATACTTTTATGAGTGATAAGCTAGCTCAATCACCGCATGGAGCTCAACCTTTGGTGCCTCTGCTCAAGTTCGTATTGCTAATGGTGATGTATTGGCTTGTACTATGCATTTTTCCTCGCTATCTCTTGGACAAGATAGATCAGCACCTTTTACTTCGATATCAAAGTGTTGCCTCTTTCCTCTTTCGATATGATTGTGGGTCTTGATTGGTTATCTAGTTTGAGTCCCATGCAAATTCATTGGGGCAACAAAGGTGGTTATCTTTTTCAAAGATCAAGGTGCCAAGGTTGTGTTGGTGGGTGATCGCTTTTCTCTTCCGATGGGTTCGGTGGTTCGCTTAGTCGCTGTCCGGATTTGTCTATTGGCCGCACTGAACGGTCAAGCTCTTTTGCAAGAATTTCATCGCTTATTTCAGCCACTAGAGGGTTTGCCTCCTAAGAGGGATTGTGACCATTCCATCCCACTTATTCCCCGGTACTACACCAAGAAAGTTCAGCGGCCTTACCGCTATGCTCCATCTTTGAAATCTGAAATAGAAAAGCAAGTGTCTGCGCTATGGTCGGTCAAGGCATTGTTCGTAAAAGTGCTAGTCCTTTCTCTAGTCCGGCTTTTGCTTGTTAAGAAGAAAGATCGACACAGCGTTTTGTGTCGACTACAGAGGCGACTCAATGCTATAACGACTAAAAAAAGCAAGTACCCAGTTCCCATAATTGAAGAAGAACTGTTGGACGAAGTTACATGGGGCTACCGTCTTTTCCACATTAGATCTTCCACCGGATAAGGATGAAGGAGGGTGAAGAGTTTAAGACAAACATTTCGCACCCATTTTGGTCGGTTTGAGTTCAAAGTGATGTCTTTCGGTTTTGACCGGGTGCTCCGTGTTCTTTTCAAGACGCTATGAGCACGACCTTGCATCCTCGCACTCGGGAAGTTTGCCATTGTATTCTTTGATGACATTTTTGGTTTACGGCAAGGATATGGAGCAACATATTGCCCACCTGCATCGTGTTTGAGCCGCCGCGGTCGATCATTGGCGCTTGAAGTTGTCTAAGTGTCGGTTGCCCAATCACGCATCAACTATTTGGGACATGTTGTGAGTGCTTCTTTGGAGTGGCAACCGACCCCGCCAAGTTACGCGCTATCCAAAGTCTTTGGCCTACTCCAAGTTCTCGTTAAGGAAGTGAGATCTTTCCCGGGGTTAGCCGGGTATTACCGCTCGTTTTGTCCGGCCATTTTGGTGATTTCTAAGCCATTGACTCGCCTCCCCAAGAAACATTCATTGTTTGTATGGATCGGTGAACATCTTTCGGCCGCATTCCAAGCTCTTAAGGATGCCTTGTGCCATTCCCCGTGTTAGCTCTTCCCAATTTCGGTAACCCTTTTGCAATCGAGACAGATGCTTCGCATGCGGTGTGGGCGCGGTATTAATGCAAGAGGGCCATCCAGGTTGCCTTTCTCGGTCCGCTTTGGGTCCTAAGTCCGTGGGGACCGTCTACATACGAAAAGGAGTTCATGGCTATTTTGTTGGCAAATCCAAACTTGGCGCCCTACTTACGATTTCGGAGTTCACCATCATCACCGATCAATCGGAGCCTTACTCGGTTGTCGAACAACGCCTCAACACTTATTGGCGGCCGAGTGTTTTCCAAATCATTGGGTTTGCAATATCGTATTGTGTATCGAAATGGGTGCTTCCAATGGAGCCGCCGATGCCCCCTCCCCGCCACCCGGCTCCACCAACGGTTGCATGATGGTCTCGGCCGTTGTCCCTAATTGGGTACAGTGATTGACGCTTACACCGATGACGATGCCGCTCAAGACATGCTCGTAAGTTAACACTTTGGATCCCTCGCCAGTGCCTCACTTTAGTCTCGCAACGGTCTTCTTCGCTTCAACTCTCGGGTATGGATTGGTTCGATCCGCATTACAGCCACACTTGATCTCGAATTTCATGAATCAGCTGGGGTGGCCATTTCGGCATTCCGTCACTTATCGGCGTCAAACAAGTCTTTGCTTGGCGAGGAATGAAAACAGCTAGCGTAGTCGAGTTTGTTCGATCTGTCCGGTTTGTCAACAGGCGAAATATGAGCGTAAGCGTTCTCTGGATCGCTCCAACCTCTTCCAAAGGTGTGTCCGAGATGCGCCTCGGCAAGTTATCTCCATGGATTTTATTGAGGGTCTCGCGGTCTCTAAATCATTTGACAATATTTTGGTGGTGGTTGACTTGTTCACTAAATACTCTCATTTCATTCCTCCAAAGCACCCGTTTACTCCATCGGTGGCTCGGGCTTTCTTCCATCATGTCTATCGTTTACATGGTATGCCTTCTTACATGATATCGGACCGGGATCGTATTTTCACCGCAATTTTTGGTCCGAAATTTTTTGGTCTCGGCTGAGTAAATCTTTGCGAAGCACATCCTATCACCCGGAGTCGGATGGGCGGGGGCGAAGCCAAGCGTTAATCGGTGTCTCGAGACATACCTTCGATGCTTTGTACACGCCCGGTCCTACAAAGTGGAGTGAATGGTTGTCGGCCGAAGAGGATTCAGTACAACAATGCTACTCATTACGCTGCTCGGTCGCACTTCCGTTTGAAGCTCTTTATGGTTATCCCGCCGACTTACGGCGCTTAATCCTTCGGTGCTTCTAACTCTCTTTTGTTGTTGGGTGGTCCAAGGATCGCCCGGTGGATGGATCGATTACTACGACCACCTCAATCGTGCTAAAAACGTATGAAGAAGGCAACATAAGTCTCGCTCCCGCGCTCTTTTCAAGTGGGAGAGCGGTGTTTACCTCAAGTTTCTGACCAGACGCGTCTGCGGGGCGTCTTTAGCTCCCCGTGCACACCCAAATTGGCATATCGATTCTTTGGCCCGCACATGATTGTTGCTAAAGTGGGGACAAGAGCTTACAAGCTTGCTCTTCCGACCATGCATCTATTCACCCCGTGTTCCATGTCTCACAACCGAAGAAGGCGGTTGGATCGAAGCACCGTGTAGTGCCATTGCTTCCTTCCGATTTCGATATCCATTTGGCTCCCCGAAACGAGTTACGGCTTCAAGGTCCGTCACCCGTGGAGATGATCAAGTTCGGCAAGTCCGATTAAATGGAACAACTTGTCTGTGATTTGGCAACATGGGAGGACTATGAAGCGGTACATCGGGAGTTTCAGTTCCTTTGCTTGGGGTCAAGCGGTGTTTCAAGAAGGGAGGATTGTCGGAACAAGCATCAAGACAAGGAAGACCGGGTCATCGACATCCAAGCCCGGCCCGTGGCTAACTCGCCGGCCCGTGAAGGAGAACACCAAGTACTTAGGAGAAGATTGGGCCCGTTAAGCTTCACGCTTGCATGCGTGCAAGAGGCGTAGCCTCGTACTTAAGGGATGAGTTCCCTCTCGTGAAGGGCACGATGATGTTGTTGAACCGAACACTTTCGAATCTAAATTGAACAAGCGGCCATCTTCGGGCCGGTTGCTCCCCGCCCCTTGCCGTTCTTCCCGTACCCATCTACCCTCTCCTCCGATCCCCTTGCCGGGTGCATCTTACACCGAGACCGGCCTTCGTGCCGTGGATTGTCACTTGCAGCGGGGGAGTTGCAACCCCGCCATGCCATTGTTGGAACCTCGGATGTCAACACGCCCACAACCTTTTGTTCGGCCTTCAAAGCCGCATCTATTGCGGGATGCCGCCGACCAATCCCGCCACGTTCCAAGCAAGCCGCAACCAACCGGATTGTGCCGATGTAGTCCACGCCTTCGAAGGTCGAAGCTTAAACTTCGTCGGCCGCTCCCGACGTCGACATCCTCTCTTTATTTATTATCATTGTCGCACATATTCCCGCATGATCTATCTTGTCGCATGTTCCTACTTGACACTTATTATCTATCCTTGTCATACACTTGATCTATCTACCAATGTATGCCCGCGCCGTGCCTTCGTCTTGGGTCTATTCTTTTTTCTCGCCTCTCTTGTGCTATGGAATGTGCCACTCCGGTTGTCGTTGTTTGGTTTGTGTCGTTTGTGTGGTCGTTCGTCTTGTGTCGTTTGTGTGGTCGCTTGTGGACTGTCTTGGCCGAGCCGGTCCGAGGAATCGTACATCGTTCGATCGTTCCGGCCCCTACCATGGCCATGACGCCGAGCGTAACTCGACTCCTCCTTTTTAGTTGACTCCGTTGTGCTACGTTGTTAGTTCCTACTCCCGTCCCACGAGCGAGGTCATTACGGACTTGGTGTCGATGTTAAACATTGATGCGGATTCCAACCGCACACATCGAGCCCTCTATGACGAGTTTAATGGGATGCGAACCAAGGAATAACCTTGTAAACCAACGGTGCCAACTCGTGAGGTAAAGCTCATGGTCGTGCCATGACCATCGGGCTTTACCTTTTTCGTCTCTCTCGTTTGCCCTCAACCTCGTCGATCCAGTAAGACGTGGCTTGAGCCGTTCGCGTGTTTAGCGTTATTTGCTTCTTGGTTCCGTTTCTTCAATTGCCGTCGATGCCATGGCGAGCGGATCAAAGGAATGTGAATCCCGTTCTTTTGTTGGTTCTTTGTGCGTTGCCTCTCTTTCTTCCCCATTCCACCCTCTCTTAATTCACGTCAATTAATGACGCTCGGATTGAGTGAGACCGGAATTTCTTGCCGTGCCTTTTGGTTCCTGTCAATCCAAATGACGTCAGGATCAAAAGATCGCGAGCCGTGGTGTTTGCTTAGTATGAGTTGGAGACTACGCCTTTTCTCCTAAAGCTGTACAGGTTGACTCGATCGACCCGTGAAGTACAAGCTAGGCTATGACTTTAACTTGTTCTTAGTAAACAACCACCTCTTTTCTTTGGCCTAATGATCGGACATCCGCCGAGAAGGCTACGTCGTCTCTCTTGCGTGCGTTCTTTAGCGTGGGGTTCTTTCCGAGTCTCGTTGCCTTTTTAGTGGATTGATTGTTCTCTTGCCTTGTATGTCACGAGGTCGATGCATCACGTTTAGTGTTGATCGGAACCCGATGAAGAGATCGTTGACTACATCGGGGACCCGAGGAGTGGAGCTGATGATGGAGGAAGAGACCTCGCTGTTCGACTACGCCAACTAACAGAGACTCGTACCACTACTTCCACGAAATCGCAGGTGTCATGGCAGCACCTTAATTTAGTAGAATCCTATTTAGGCATTGCAAGTAGATTTGCTAGCGCTTTATTTTACTGCAGCTGCATTATAATATGATAGGGATGCATGGTAGAATTGCTTGTGAGCCCTATACCTTGACGCAACCCTACCCCTGCTGACCCACGCATAGCTTAGACTCGCGCTTTACCTGCTTTCTGGCGATACTCTCGTATCGTCAGGCCCACTTATATATATATAAATATGTTTAAACCTGATTAATGACTATGGATCTTAACGTAAAACTTGGAGGATCTGGTTGAACTTGGGAAGTGTGCTGCGTGAGTCTTGGGTGCGTGTGGTGAGGGTTGTGTCGACTGGACAGGATGACTCAAGGCGAGTCATGAGACGAAGCCGTGTCTTGGGTGTACCCTAGGTACCCCGAGCTTGTGATGGGTCATTGTGAGTACCGTGGCGAATGCGTGTGTTTTTTACCCGAGGGGGTTCTAGGGTGGAGTGTCTTTGTGGGATGAAGCCCTGGACTTGGAGGTGCTGTTGAAGCACGGGGTGTTTACCCTATTTGTGATGATCCTGTCTGGTCCTACCTAAGGACTGATGTACCGTTGAAACTTAGTCTTGGGATATTAGTGCACACCATCCGTCCCTGTATGGGCGGGTGCGAGAATTCCCCTTCTAGTTGGAGTAATGCCATACCCGCCCGGGTTGTTGGCGGATAGTGCCGGAGGTACGGGCGGTGAGTACCCCACACCCTCCTTAGACAATGTAGGAGTCCCCTTTTGGCCCGGGAGCTACGCCTCACGCCTCGATCGCCGAGGGCCACCCCAGATATTACCGGAGTTGAGTGGAAGGGTGGCATTACTTGGCTATTAGGCATCACTTTATCGACCTAGGCGTTCGCGGCGCGATGATGGTGATCCGGTGGTGTTTTGTACGCGCGCTCTGCAGAGTTGATAAATCAATACGTATTGTCCTCGTCTTCGGGCATGGTCACATCTTGGGTCTGGACGGTCGAAAGATATGAGCGGGCATCTGGGCCTGGAACGTCTTAGACTACGGCCGACCTGGGCATGTTCTTCACTCGACTCATGTTTCTTCGGGAGAGAGAGGTGTCTTCTATCTTCCCTCGGGTTCTTGTGTGTACGGCCGAGAGCCTTTGGGGTGAGAGCCGCTTAGGTTTGGACGGGAAGGAGTCGTCCTTACATTTGGAGTGTGAGAGTGTGTGGTGAGATGTGTGTGGGTGGGGAGATGATGATGATGAGATGGATGATATGGATAAGATGGATTTAGAGCTGATGAACTTATAATATTATTTACTTTTGTTTGCCGCATGCGCTAAGGATGCAAACCACGCCCAAACTACTAGGATCGCGGATCCCTTATTTTCTCATTTTCCACTAAAGCTCATCGGTCTTGACCATGGCACGCACATCTCCGTGATGTACTGATTTTTCCGACTCGCAGATCGACTAGAAGGATTAGGTGGTCTCGTGCCTACGCTCAAGTTTGGAGATGAAGTCTACGCTGAATCTACGCCAACTCGATGAATGTTGTGAAGGAGGAGCCTTCACCTGCCGACGTTCTACGTCTATCCTGAAGTTGATTGGGAATACGCTTCCGCTAGACTAATATGTAATAGGATGTGACCCCAAGTGTTGTAAAATGATGTAAATTTATAAATTCTACGATGTATGACTATGATATCAACTGTATTATAATAATGTGATAAGTGTTTTCACATTATTACTCGATTCTGTGTATTTTCCCATCGTGGAAAATCGGGGGTCGTTACACTTGTGATGGGTTGAAGGTTGGGGAGGGAGGTGCTGTTGTAGCATGAGGTGCTTACCTCATCGGTGTTGATCCTGTCTGGTCCTACCTAAGGACTGATATCTCCTGAGAACTGGACCCGTGAGATCTAGTGCACACCATTAGTCCCCGGTGGGCGGGGCACGGAATTCCCCTTTTAGTTGGAGTAATGCCATACCTGCCAGGTTGTTGGCGGCTAGTGTTGGGAGGTACGGGCGGTGAATACCCACACCCTCCTTAGACAACGTAGGAGTCCCATTTAGCCGGGAGCTACGTCTCACAGTCTCGACTGCCGGAGGCCACCGGTATTACCAGGAGTCGAGTGGAAGGGTGGCATTACTTGGCTATTTGGCATCCGTTATTAGCCTAGGCGTGTCATGAGCGCCGAAGATGGTTAGTCTAATGGTGTTTGTACGCGCTCTGCAGAGTTGTTTTTGAGATCAATACGTATTGTCCTACTTAAGGTATGGTCAGGTGTTAGGCTTGGACTTTCAACGGATTATGGCTGCTCACTTGTGAGTTCCAGACTGCCGTTCGACTGTGCCGGCCTGGTACTTGTGTTTTTCTCACGACCTACGCTTCTTCTGAGTAGAGAGTGGTGTCTTCTATCTTTCCTCGGGTTCTTGTGTACGGCTGAGAGCCTTTGGGCTGAGAGCCGTTTAGGTAAGGACGGGAGGGAGCTGTCCTTATCGCTGGAGTGTGAGAGTGTGTGGCGAGATGTGTGTGGGAAGGAGATATGGAAAAGATGGTTTGGACTTGGGATGAGATGGGTTGGATATGGAATTGGGATGGAGATAACTTTATAACTATTGTTTTAAATGAATATTGCTATAGGAAACCTATAGCCGCATTTAGGCCTCTTTTCAGCCTTTATTAATATTGCATCTAGTTTCCACAAAGCAATGCGCATAGGGTGAGTACGTGGCCAGTACATAATCTGTACTGATAAATTTTGGTCAGGTGATGAGGACTATAGCTACTCTAGTGATGGATACTCAGACTGAGGATTTCGTTCTACGTCGGACTGGTGTTTGGAGATCCTAGATGAAGATGCTTCCACTATTTATGTGATGTTTATTTATGCTTAGACTCTGATGATTCCGCCAAGTGGCGTTGTAATAATGTAAACCCTTCTACTATTGTACTCAATTGATCGTAATTGGTACTCTATCAACTGTAAATTTGGGTTTTGTGACGGTAACTCCATGGAGTCCATCATATTACAATTCGAATCTGTGGATTTCCCTTCGTGGAAATTAGGATCATTACAGTTGGTATCGAGAGCTAAGGTTCGACCTTAGGACGAAACCCTTAGGAATGGCCGATTAAGTTAGGAAAAACACCTTTATCTTTCGGTTATATTACCGACCTTGCATTACTTTTCATGCAATGGCTTATCTTTAATGAAGATCTAACACTCACGTCCATTTAAACATTGCAGGATAGCAATGGAAGGCCCGACCTCGTACCCGCAGCTGTCCAGGGTGGACGTCGATGGACTGCAACACCAGCAGTTTGCCGAGCTGCTTCGACTGGTCGTCACTGAGCTTGGTGTTCCCGTGGAGAGCATCAAGTACTCCAGCCTCACCTCACCTTCCACCAGCCAGGTGTCGGGAGACTTTACGACCGTTCGCTTGGAGTTTCCAGGGAACGAGAGAGTCAAGGAGTACCACGGAACTTCTGAGTTGCACTACGGAGCGACTACTGACTGGGGAGTGCAAAATATCTCCCGAGAGGCGCTCAAGTAGGTCGTGAGGGATGCATGGCATGCCCTCAAGGACACCCACTTCCGTTACCTGCCTCGTGCGTTGGAGTTCTTCGTCGACTACGACCAGCAGCGTACCGAGGCTGAGCAGCTACCCTACGCCGACGACGACCCATGCCGGGTTGTGACTGGTCTCTGCATAGTGGCTCAAGAGCGTTACTTGGAGAGCTTGGAGGCACACAAGAGATGTTACCGAGGACTTCTGTTCGACTACAAGACACTCTGTCAGGAGGAGGCCTCTCGCACCTACGAGTGGAAGCACGCGTTCCGTGACAGTCACTATGCACGGGACCGCAAGGAGGAACAGTTGCTTGGACACATAGGCCGACTTGAGGCGAAGGTAGAGCAACTCGGAGAGAAGGTCATGGAAACCGAACTCAACTCAGACTGGTTCGTGAACCGCGTCCTGACGCTTGAGATGGACAAAGATGACCACGACAAGAAGATCAAGGACCTGGAGACTGCTCACAAGAAGGAGGTCAAAGAACTCAAGAAGAGGATAAAGGAGTTAGTGGACGACAAGATTGAGCTGAGACAGCAGCTCAAGGCGCAGGAGAAGAAGCTAAGTGATGAAGGCTCAGCCAACTTCATGAACTTGATCCACTTGACCAAGGCCTTGAAGCAGGCGGCGGTAGAGAGAGACCACGCTGAGAGGGTGCTCGACGGCTGGGCAAGGGCCGACGAGAAGAGGGTCCGAGAGTGGGACGAGCTTCAGCAGTTGCTTCCCGAGCCGTCGCGCAAGAAGCTGCGCGTGGAGACCTACAAGTTTGAGGCCACTCGCCTCAACTTGGCTAATTGCCCACCTACTGGTCTGCCTATCCCGGAGGAGACACTCCAGTCTGCTCAGGCTCGCGACTGGGTGACCCGCTTGTACCAGCCTAGGCCCCAGTTCCTTGTAGAGAGCACCAGCCGCCCTGTCTCAGGAGTGAGCACTGTTCCAGCTACTTCACTTCCCCGCACCACAGCTCTGCTACCCCACCTTTCAGTTCCGAGCACAGTCAGGCTTAGAGTTACCTTACCATGATGAGTAGAGTCAGTTTTGAGTAAGTTATTACATGAGAGCCCTGCGTGGCTTTGGGGTATGCCCCGCTTCATGCGATGATTAGTTGGTTCCCTCATGCTGTCTACATGCATGTAGCACGTTTCTACGTAGTTCATGAGATTAGTTATTAATATCGTTGCATATAATGAAACCATGTAATGACTGCTTGGTTCTTAATGATATTTATGGATCTTATTCGCTTCTTTGATTGAGTGTGATAATGCAAAAAGTTTTTTTTTAAAATCATTGAAATCATTTATGTTTATATATAACTATATAGCTAATGCACATTCACGGATCGTATGTGTGTGCAGCATATGTCCACTCGCCGTTCGTACCATCTGCAGAACCGTGAGCCGTCCCCTGCTCCTGAGATGGCTCGTGGACGAGGACGTGGACGTGGCCGTGGAGGCCGTGGGCGTGGCTGAGGCCGCGAGGGTGTTGTTCTCAACTTTGAGGAGGAAGTTGCTCGTGACGTGACACCCCCACCCGCTGGAGGAGACCAGCAGCCACCACCACCTCCGCCACCGATTGCACCTACGTTGGCTGAGGTGATGTCCCAACAGACCCAGTTGCTTCAAGCTATGGCAAGGAATGCCGCCAACTGCCGTGGACCTCCCCAGGACGACTTCCAGAGGAAGCTCGAGGGCTTTCTCAAGCTAAGACCTCCTACCTTTGATGGTTCCAGTGGCGACCCACTCGCTGCTGAGGACTGGCTCATGGAAATGGAGAAGAAGCTCGACCTTACCACCTGCAATGACGAGGAGTGCGTCGGGATTGCAGCTCACCAGCTTTCAGGTTCTGCTCGAGTCTGGTGGGATACCTTCACTGGTACACACCATGACCCAGCATACATCACCTGGGATGAGTTTGTTGAGGAGTTCCGTGACTACCACATCCCTGAGAGTGTGATGGATGCCAAGGCGGATGAGTTCCACAAGATCAGGCAAGGATCTAGCACAGTTCAGGAGTACTCTGCTCGTTTCACTCACTCCATGAGGTACGCTCCCAGAGAGTGTGTTGCTTCTGAGAAGACCAAGATGTACTACTTTAAGGAGGGGCTTAACACTCACATTAAGCTCTCTCTGTCTGGTAACACTTGCTAATCCCTTCGTCACATGATGAACAAGGCCATTGTGATCGAGAAGGATCGCCAGGAGGCTGATGTGCTCAGGGATCGCCCTAAGAAGCGCCGCCCAAAGAGCTCTTCTCGTGGGCCTACTCACAAGAGGCGCCATGAGAGAGAGCCTCGTCCTCACCGTCACCGCTTCGACAGGGGAGCCGCTGAGGGTTCTAGCCGAGGAGGTGGTACCTACACCAACAACTACCACCGCTCTGCTCCACCTCGTACCGCTCCAAGCCGCCCCGCTACTACACCAGGCCAGTGGAAGGTAGCTGCGCCAACCTCCACAGGCAGCGTGCCGATCACTTGCTTCACGTGTGGCCAGCCTGGGCACAAGTCCTACGACTGCCCCCAGAAGAAAGCTCAGGGTGCCGCGTCCAAGGGTCCAGCCATCGCTACTCGTGGCCGGCTTACCCACCTGACCGCGGAGGATGCTCAGACCGCCCCCGACGTTGTGTACGGTATGCTCATAGTGCATGGTTTTAAGGCTTCAGTATTGTTCGATTCTGGTGCTACTAACTCATTCATATCATCTAAGTTTGCACTAGATCAGCACATACCTATAACTCCACGTAAGGAGCCCATGTTCACTAGTTCCCCCTTAGGTACCACAAAGTGCACCCACAGATGTAAAGGAGTGATAATAACCATTGAGGGATGCCCTTTTTTAGCCGATCTTACCTTGCTACCTTCCGGAGGATTGGATGTTATCCTAGGAATGGACTGGTTAACCGCACATAAAGGAGTAATATCTTGTCGACCAAGGTATGTAGAGATAACCCACCCTAGCGGGAAGAAGATCCGTATTGAACCACACAAAGGGAAGACAGTTTCTATGCTGTGTACCCTTGAGAGCAAGAAGATAGAGGATGTGCCTGTAGTATGTGAATACCCCGATGTATTTCCCAACGACTTGCCGGGCATGCCACCTGATCGGGATGTGGAGTTCATCATTGAACTACTCCTCGGGACTGGACCCATTGCCAAGAGACCTTATCGTATGGCAGTTGATGAGTTGGAAGAACTCAAGAAGCAGCTCAAGGAGTTATCGACAAAGGATATATCGGACCAAGTGCCTCCCCATGGGGCTCACCTGTTCTTTTTGTGAGGAAGAAGGATGATACACTAAGGATGTGCGTAGACTATCACAACCTCAATGCAGTCACCATCAAGAGCAAGTACCCACTGCCAAGAATAGATGACCTGCTTGATCAGTTGAAGAATGCCAAGCACTTCTCCAAAATCGATCTCTGATCTGGGTATCATCAGATGAAGATCCGGGAGGAGGACATACCAAAGACAGCATTTGTCACACGGTATGGGCAATATGAGTTCACCGTTGTATCGTTCGGGCTCACTAATGCCCCGGCGTACTTCATGAACATGATGAACAAAGTGTTTATGGATGAGCTCGATAAATTTGTGGTTGTGTTCATAGATGACATTCTTATCTACTCAGCCACCGCAGAAGAGCACGAGCAACATCCGAGAATTGTGCTTGAGAAGTTGAGGCAGCAACAGCTTTATGGCAAGTTCAGCAAGTGTGAGCTTTGGCTGGATAAAGTTGCGTTCCTAGGCCACATACTCTCAGCTTAAGGAGTGGCAGTTGATCCTTCCAAGATTGATACAATCCAGAAGTCGGAACAGCCACGCAATGTGACAGATGTCCGAAGCTTTTTAGGACTGGCAGGATATTATCGCCGGTTCATTGAGAATTTCTCCAAGATAGCAAGACCCATGACAAATCTGCTGAAGAAGACCAAAGGGTTTCAATGGATGTCCGAGTGTGAGAAGAGCTTCTAGATCCCGAAGGAGAAGCTTACCACCACACCAGTATTAGCACTGCCAGACATCAGGCAAGACTTTGTTGTTTATTGTGATGCTTCCAGGCAAGGGTTGGGATGTGTTCTGATGCAGAATGGGAAGGTTATCGCATACGCCTCCCGGCAGCAAAAAGAACATGAACAAAGATATCCGACTCATGATCTCGAGTTAGCAGCAGTTGTGCATGCCCTGAAGATTTGGAGACATTACCTGATCGGCAACAGGTGTGATATCTACACCGATCATAAGAGCCTGAAGTACTTCTTTACTCAGGAAGACCTGAATATGAGGTAGAGAAGATGGCTTGAGTTGATCAAGGACTACAATCTGGAGATTCATTATCACCCAGGAAAAGCTAATGTAGTTGCTGATGCTTTAAGCCGCAAGACGAACTGCCATGCTCTGATTACCTCTGTCCTACCACCCGAATTGGCCCAAGAAATAGAGCAATACGGGCTAGAGATCGTACCTCATGGGCAGCTGAATGAACTTCGCATTCAAGATAATCTTGGCAACAGAATTCGCAAGGCCTAGCAAGAATTCCCAGAAATTCAAGGTATTCGTGAGCTCATGAAGTTAGGCAAGTGCCCCCGAGTTCCATGAAGATGAGCAAGGAACCGTTCAGTACAAGACTCGAATCTGTGTGCCGTTTGATCCGGACCTTCGAGGAGAGATCTTAACCGAGGGACATGACTCTAAGTATTGTATTCACCCAGGAAGTACCAAGATGTACTCGGATATCAAGAAGCACTTTTGGTGGAAAGGCATGAAAGCAGATATTGCTGGATTTGTGGCCCGATGCGACATATGCAACCGAGTCAAAGCTGAACATCAACGGCCTGCTAGTTTGCTGAAACCATTGGATGTTCCTGAGTGGAAGTGGGAGTGCATATCCATGGACTTTATAAATGGATTACCCCGCTCTCCTAAAGGAAATGATGCAATCTGGGTGATAGTCGATCGGTTGACCAAGGTAGCTCACTTTGTCCCGATTCCAAAGACAATCAGGACCGAACAGTTAGCAAATCTTTATGTAGAGCACATTCTCTGACTCCACGGTGCCCCCTCTAGCATCGTGTCTGATCGAGGAACGCAGTTTGAGAACAAGTTCTGGAAGGCACTCAATAAATCAATTGAACTGCTTTGGACTTCAGCACCGCATTCCATCCCCGCATGATGGGCAAACCGAAAGAGTAAACTAGATTTTGGAAGATATGCTTCGAGCTTGTGTGCTGAAATATGGAAAGAATTGGGAGAAATGTCTACCCCATGTAGAGTTCTCTTACAACAACAGTTTCCAAGCTAGTCTCAAGATGTCACCATTTGAAGCCCTGTATGGAAGAGCTTGTAGGACCCCGCTTATGTGGTCGCAAACAGGAGAGAATTCATTCTTTGGCCCTACAAAGATCAAGGAGGCCAAAGAAGGTGTCGCTCAAGTGCGAGAGAACCTCAAGGCAGCACAAAGCCGGCAAAAAGAGCTATCTTGGACAAAAAGACAGAGACCTTGAGTTTTTAGTCGGAGACTATGTGTATCGGACGGTGTCCCCACTCAGAAGCACACCTAAGGTTCCATGTCAAAGGAAATCTAGCTCCAAGATTTGTGGGACCATTCCGCATTTGCGAGAGAATTGGGAAGTTAGCCTCGGGGTTGACTTACCCGATGAGTTGGCGAGGAGTGCATCCAGTTTTCCATGTGTCACAACCGCGCAAGTGCTTAAGAATACCCGATGAGCATATACCGTTGATGTCTTTGGACATCCGGGATACCTTAGAGTACAAAGAGCACCCTATTCAGATTCTAGACAGAGACATAAAGGAGACTCGAAGCAAGACCATCCCTATGTGCAAGGTTCAGTGGAGTAACCACACCGAGAGAGAAGCCACTTGGGAGAAAGAAGTTGATCTTCGGTTGAACTATCCTCACCTCTTTGTAAGATACGTCACACCTTAATCTCGAGGATGGGATTCGATGAGGGGTAGGATCAGAACAACCCTGGTTTTTCAGGACACAAAAATCACAACTTTTTAAAATTTTTCCTTTAATACCTTGCAATGGTGAGTGTCATATAGGAAAAAACCACCCTAGTATTTTGTTTCACACCTAATTAGTTTATTTATGCAAGCATATGCATTTTGTAATTAAATGTGATTTGGTTTTTCATTGGATTTATGATTTGCTCATAATAAATCTACAAGAAAATACAAATAAATCATTATATAAATATTAGGGCTAAGCCCATCCTTGTTCTTCTCTTAATGACTTTGCTTAACCAATTTTTACCAAGTGTCATACAAAGAGAAAAGAAGAGAGAAGAAATAGGAAATACAAATAGAAAAAGAAAAGGAATAAGGAGGAGAAATGGCAAAGGCCAATTCGGCCAGGAAGGCCCAACTAGGCCCAACAGAAGCTAGCTCCGCACCGTGGCCCATTCCACACCCGCGTGAAGCCGCCGGTCACCTTCCACCATTGACAAGCGGTCTCGGTCCCACCTCATCCTAACACCTCTTCCCCCCGCCCCGTTCTTCTTCCCCCACCGTGTTTTAAGGCGAGCGCAACATCACCGATCCACCCGCCGAGGCCGGCCTTCCCGCTACGCGACGGGACGGCCGCCGCTTCCACCGACCGACGGCCCGCCGCGGATCAACCCCTTCCCCAGCGGCGCGGACGACGCCAGCGCGTTTGCTCACCTCGCCGCACTCACCCACCATCACCATAAATCCAGGAGCCCGGCCCTTCGCCCTAACCGATTCAAATCGTTGCCATCTTGGTAGCATGAGAACCCAGCCAACTACCACGTCGAGGGAGAGGGAAAGAGAAGAAGGCGGAAGGGAGCACGCCGCCGCTGGAGATGACGCCGCCACGCTATCGCCGCCGAGCGGAGCGCATCAAAAAGCCGCCTGCCGACCGCGAAAGCGGGAGGAGGAGAAGAACCGCATGACATCGCCGACCACCTCAGCCCGCACCACGACGTGCCACTACGGCTACCCACGGTGAGCCAACAACTGCTCTACCATGTCTGCCGTGCTGCACGACTGCCATGGCCAAACCCCGCCATGGCAGTGTCATGTTCCGACCTCTACACTCGTCTAGAATAGAGGAGGTTGGTAGGGTTTAGATCGCTATGTAGTGGGCATATGGGAACGCAGATTGGATGGCCTGGAGATGCTCTTATTTGCCATGAATCTCGACCTCGCTGAAGCGGCCTCGACCGAGGGCTTCGCTAAGCCACCGCCATGGCGAGGCCACGACTGCCGAGCCCGGCCACCTCGCGAGACAAGGAGGGGCGGAGGAGCTTCGCTGTATCACCACACACTTAGCCGTGCCTTTGGTTTGCTTAGAAGAGTAGGGTAGAGCCTAATCCCTTTGCAGCCGCGCCGCCGTGCAACACCCACCGCCGCGACGAGCGGGCCGACCATCGAGAAGCACCACGTCACCGTTCCGACCTATTCCATCAACCACACTACCTACTCGCAATCCTAGGGCTGCTCTAGTAGCTCGCATGGCCGACGGGAGCCACCACCGCGCGAGATCGTCGACGGCGGATCGTCATCGGACGAAGCAGGGAAAGCAGGGGAGGAGAAGGAAGAGAGGGAAGGGGGTGGAGACGAGTCTATGCACTCGGTGCACATGAACCTGAATAGAGGAAGAGTAGGTGGACTTGGTCCACGATGGACCAAGCCTCGGGTTCACTGGACCGTAACAGCAGATCCACCATGAGCCGGATTCGGTAGACCAAGCTCGCATTAGATCCAGAACCGCTACGTGGCACAACCACATTCTGACATGTGTCCGGGCCAGGCCAGCCCAACCCGGCCCATTCGCCCACTAATGGCCCATTAAGGGCCCACCTAAGGCCCACTTGACCGTTGATCAAAGTCAACACCGACGTCGGCGATGACGTCACCCGACCCCACCCCAGAAGCCACGGTTTGACCTTCGGACCTGCTGACATCATGATGACATCACCCCAGCCAACCAGAGACCGCCACGTGTCAAGCCCTGGTTAAATCCGACTTTTATCTTTTTCAGAAAATAGTTAAATCTTCGAAAATTCATAACTAATTCATACGACCTCTGAAAAATATGAACCAAGTGTCCAAATTTTTCTAAAAATATAATCTACAAAATAGGCTTGTGCTTGAGTGTTGTTTCTTCTTCGATTTTCTATTTTCTTCTTTGTGAATGATTCTAAGTGTCGCTAATCGTGACATACGTTATGATTCGCAGCTCGGGAAGAGGAGCCACAGGACCCTGAAGATCAGGAGTGCTACGAGGAGTACGCCAGTGACGACTCAGGTGCCACGACTCACCCACCTCGTAGATCCCATTACGCATATCATATGTTGCTACCGCTTTACTTTTGCTGAGCTGTTTATGCTATGATAGGATTGCACGGTAGATGCTTTGTGAGCCATATACCTTGACGCAACCCTACTCCTGCTGACCCACGCATAGCTTAGACTCGTGCTTTTACCTGCTTTCTGATGATACTTTTGTATCGTCAGGCACACTATATATACCTTTTAAACTTGATTAATGATTATGGAAGTTAAAGGTAAAACTTGAGGTAAGGGATAACTTGGGAAGTGTGCTGCGTGAGTCTTGGGTGCGTGTGGTGAGGGTTGTGTCGACTGGACAGGATGACTCAAGGTGAGTCATACGACGAGCTGAGCCGGGGGTGTACCCTGGGTACCCTCATGCTTGTAATGGGCTGTGATTACCTGTGGTGGGTAAATGTTGTGAGTGGATAGTCCCCGGGTTGGATGCCCGTGATGGGTTGAAGGTTGGGGAGGGAGGAGCTGTTGTAGCATGAGGTGTTTACCTCATCGGTGTTGATCCCCGTCTCGGTCCTACCTAAGGATTGATATCTCCTAAGAACCGGACCCGTGAGATCTAGTGCACACCATTCGTCCCCCCCTGCGGGCACGGAATTCCCCTTTAGTTGGAGTAATGCCATACCGCGCAAAGTTGTTGGCGGCTAGTGTCGAGAGGTACGGGCGGTGAATACCCACACCCTCCTTAGACAACGTAGGAGTCCCATTTGGCCGGAGCTACGCCTCACGCCTCGACGCCGGAGGCCACCAAGATACTACCGAGTCGAGTGGAAGGGTGGCATTACTTGGCTATTTGGCATCCGTTATTAGCCTAGGCATGTCATGAGCAATCGAAGATGGTTAGTCTAATGGTGTTTGTACGCGCTCTGCAGAGTTGTTTTTGAAATCAATACGTATTGTCCTACTTAAGGTATGGTCGGGTGTTAGGCTTGGACTTTCAACGGATTATGGCTGCTCACTTGTGAGTTTGAGACCCGCCGTTCGACCGTTGCGGCCTAGTACTTGTGTTTTTCTCACGACCTACACTTCTTCTAAGTAGAGAGTGGTGTCTTCTATCTTTCCCTGGGTTCTTGTGTACGGTGAGAGCCTTTGGGCGAGAGCCGTTTAGGTAAGGACGGGAGGGAGTCTGTCCTTATCATTTGGAGTGTGAGAGTGTGTGGCGAGATGTGTGTGGGAAGGGAGATATGGAAAAGATGGTTTGGACTTGGGATGAGATGGGTTGGATATGGAATTGGGATGGAGATAACTTTATAACTATTGTTTTAAATGAATATCGCTAGAGAACAAACAAATGGAAGAGGTCACTCCGATCTTCAGCGAAGACTCCACTCCACAGCCCTAAACTTCTCCCGAGATGTGGGGAAATAGCAAGAGTGAGTCCATGTCGAACTCAGCAAATATAACATGGGGTTATGAGGCTCAAAAGGTTGACACTGGTTCAACTGCGGTTAGCATTTTAATGAGTCAAAGTTTTAGCATTAATTAAGCATATAGTTGTGCTTAACCCAATAACCCATATAATAGTCATTATAGAATCGTTCTGATCATCATAGCCCATCATCATCTCTTGAATCCATATCTCAACATCATCTCATCATCCAGTGATCCACTATTCCATTTGAATCTCCAAGGCCGCTCGTGACCGTGAGCACGGCTGATGTACCAGTTTTACTCTCGCAAAGGTGTAGACTTTCACCGTGAGTCATGATTTCCAAATGCATGGGTTAGCTAGACCCAAAACACCGAAAACCATATAAAGTCTTTCAAAGGTTCGTCTAACAAATTAGGTCGCTAGGATACGATGGTTGTTTCAGTAGGATCAACCCGAAGGGATCCCACGATCGGCCTTCCCCATTTGCGCCACAAAGGGAAACTCTAACAAGCTAGAAAAGGTCCTTTGATCAACTAAAACCAGAGCCATATAGCCCTCACAAATTGCATGCGGTTATCCCGATGATCGACATGAGATAAGTCCTTACGGAGAGCCAAGAGCATCATGTAAAAGCATGAACTATCTCACTCTATAATCCATGTTACATTTGTCCTCCGTTGCATATATTCATTAATCAATGTTCGGATCATAATTAATTAATTAGTTAGACCACTAGCAAATACTACCCATATGCAATTAAACCCAAATAGGAGACAAGGTATAAAGTCATCAGTAGCTAGGAAATCCTTAGGGTGACAAATTAAGACACATGCAGCATGATGCATGAATTATATTTAAATTGTGAATAGGTAACAAGGATAGTCCCATGCTATACTTACCTTATACTTAGATCCTTCTTTAAGTCCAATCCTCCAAATGAACTCCTTCAAGATCAACAACTTCTTTACCACCAACGCAAAGCTCACCGACTAGACATCGTTACATAGCACCACACAAGCATCCAAAGAATCATACACGAAGCAAACAATAGAACTAAATTAGAACAGTATTCCCTCCGTAATGCAAATAGAAGTCGTTTTCATTCAAACGCAAGCAGAGCGCAAAAAAAGTCGCCCCGGCGCGACCGCTCTGTTTAGGACGGTCTTGCCCCCCCTTAATTAGGCGGCACCTTCCTAATTACTCCACGCTGATCGCGATCGAGTTTGCTCCGTCCGTTTGCATGCGACATGCGTACCCAATCTGCTCGCCCGCTTTGCATGCAAAGATCGTAGCCAATCTGCCGCCATCGATCCTCGCTCCCGTCCGTTCACATGCCCCCGCCTTCCCGTCGGTCTTTAAGTCCGCCATCGCAGATTCGCAGCTCACTCGCCGCCATCGCCGGTCCCTTACTCGCCATCGCTGCTCGCCACGCCATCGCCGCTTGCCGCCGCCCCAACTCGCCATTGCTGCTCGTCCCCGCCATCGCTGCTCGCCCTCACCATGGACTCGTTTGTCAGGAGTCCGTGGCGCCGATGTTCTCGCCGAAAGCGGCGGACACCGCCGCTACCGGAGTCGGAGTCCATCGAGATCGTCGGCCGAAAGTCCGCGGGCGGCGGATGTTCTCGCCGAAAGCAGCAAGACACCATCGCTGGAGTCGGAGTCCATCCGGTTTGTGCCGGACTCGGAGTCCATCGAGATCGTGCGGACTCCGCCGCTCCGAGTCGGAGCGCAGCCCGACTCTTGCCGCCGGCTTTTGTTCGCGGTCGCTATGGTCTCGAAGATGAGAACCGCGAAGCATGGAAACGAGCACACCGGTGTTCTCGCCATGCTCGCTGTGGTCTCGTCCCACTTTGAATGGATGCTTCTTGCGTGGTTCTACGGCTTCAAGGAGTTCGACCGCAAAGATTTCATTCCCGGACTCAACAAGGCCCGGATCATCAATCGCGATAAAGTCGTGTTTGATACAAACGCGTGCTCATGCTCTATGATACTATCGACGAACGTGAAGCCGCTGCGGCGGGAAGGATGATGCAAAGACTACGGTAAGATAACTTGCAGATTCTAGTTGTTTAAATGCATTACATAGATCTCTCTAGCTAGTAGCTACTCATCATGAAGCTAACTAGATTCTAATTGTTTCATGCAGCAAGAGTAGATTCAGCTTCATGTAGCAAGGATGGTGGGCACGGGATTGAAGTAGGCAGCCGCCCTTGTCTTTCTAATGTCCCCTTCTTCATGTGAGGGATCTTGAAGTTGTTGTTGCCTTTCTTCTTCATTGCTTCTATTAAAACAGTTTGTAGTGTTAAAAAGATGTGGTTTGCCTTATGTGGACAATACTCAATGAATGCCTACAAAAAAACAGTGAAGAATTTAGTTGTTGGAATTATGATAAATGTGTGAAAATCTTGATCAAGAATGAGTGAACACTACCTGTTGCACTGCTGGAACGAGCTCTTGCGTTGTTTTTGCATTTTTTGGTATTGAATTGCTCTAAAAAACCCAAGTCCAAAATGTTGAAATCAGGAGAATTTGGTGGTTGACAAATGATGCGAATATCAATACCGTCTCTCTGTGCATGCTCCATGAAAATAGGATCATCCAACTTTAAATGTGAAGGCGCATTGTCTTGTTGAATGAAAACCGTCTCTCTGTGCTAGGTTAGTCATTGCCGTTGTCTTTTGCTTGAGTGTGGTGGAGCATGAAGAGTCACTCTACTGAGATTAAATAGAACAGGCAGATGAAGAGTCCCGTGCAGCGCGCGCAAGCGAAAATCAAGCAAGACGAGCGCGCGAAAGCAAGCGAAAAAAAGGGGCGCCAGGCAACGAAAACGCAAGAAAAAGGACGCTAAACGCGGCAAAATAGCGCGTCCCTGCGGGTCGAACCAGAGACCTCAACCTGTGCTGCGCCTCGGGATGCATGGCACTAGCCAACCAGCCGAGTAGATATTGGTGCCTATCATGCACCCGTCTCTCATCATTTATTAGGGGCAAACATGGAAAAATTACCCCTAGTTAATGACTTCTTGGTATGCACAATCATGTCTAAAACGACTTGTAATACCAATATGGAGGGAGTATGTCTACACGTCGCTACGATCACACAGACGCTAAAATCACCGAAAACGGAGCTATAGCGGAGAAGTTATAAATTAAACAAGATTTTCTTTAGTAAAATAATAATTTCAATCATGCTTATAAATATTCATACCAAACGTTCATTTATCAAAACATATACAATCTCATTTTGATGGAAACGAAAAGATACACGGCATCATCATCAACTAGATGTCATTACCGAGATAAACCAGAAGGATGTGTACTGGAATTGGTTTGTGCATGGAGTAAAAGATATGTACGTATATGACACCAAGGATTAAAGTTTCTGGAATTATTTTTTTAAAGGAAAAACAGCCATAAATCATAACCATGTCATCCTGACTTCATGCGTTTCAGTGTCGCTCGTATGTACGCACGGCCGGCTTCTCTGCTAGCTCCGACGCAGTGTCGCTCATTTGCATGCGTGTATCGTTTCAGCTAGGCGTTGGTCACGGACAGCAACGGCCGGTACGGTGGTTCCATTGCCATCTATACGGAGCTCGCTGGCAAACACGTTGGAGGCCACGAAACTACACGGGATTGGTACGGTTCGGAAGAGGAGGCTAAGACGAACTCACCAAGGAACTCGTATCGGCGGTGGGATCTTTGGAGGACGCGAGCAGCTCGTTGGGGCGGTCGGTGGCTTCCAGATCGCGAAGCTCGGCCGCGGATGAGTCGCGTCGACGGAGCAACGAGGAGCGGTAAAGATGGCAGCGGCAGCTCTGCTCCTGCACAGTTCGGCGACGGTTGCCGATCAAACGAGAGCAAGAAAAAGGTTGAGAAGGGGTTATACGGCTTCGAAAACTCAAACGCGAAGACCGGTGAAAGCTTACGGGAAGGATGAAGGCGACAAAACGATGAATTGATTCGATGACTCCTGCGAGTGATTCGACTAGAGTTTTCCGGCGGCAGTCACTACTACAAAAGCTTACTGTAAGAACGCCCCCGCTTTACATTAGGGGCGGTTCTTGTTTCGAGGCGTCCCTACAGCGTGTGGCCGGGGAGCAGTTACGAGCCGCCCCTCATCAAGGCACGAGAGGGGCGGTTGGTGTTACGAACCGCCTTATACCAGTTAGTGGGGGCGGCTCGATATCCAGCCGCCCCTAATGTTCCGTCATTAGGGGCGGCTGGGGTGAACCGCCTTGCTGTAGTAACAGTAGGGGCGGCTCGATCACAAACCGCCCCTATAGTGGTCTGTAGATAAGGCCGAACCAGCCACCTTCTTCCTCCTCGACACCCACTCAAACTCGGAAAAAAAAAAAAAAAAGGTTGGGAGGCCTTGGGCTCCTTCCAAAAATTGCTCTACTAAGGGGGGAGGTTTTCAACTCAAATCCTTTGGTGGGGAGGCTTAAAAAGGTAAGAAAATGCTAATCCTACCACTTAATTCGATTTTTAATGGTTAGTTGTGGAGTAATTTAAATTTAGCTTTCCTCTCACTTTCTATGGTGCTTGAGCTTTATACGGAGCAAAAGTAGAGCTTAGGATTGGAAGTGGTAGTGGAGATTAGTAAGAGTATTGAATTAGACCCATTTTTTAGTGGCTCCTACATGTGATTTTAGTGGAGTAATAAAATAGGTAGGGTTTCATGTGTTCATGGTTGATGAACATGTGTTTTTTAATTCTTAGTTTAAATTTGTAATAAGTTTTTCTCTCTCATATGATGTGCAAATGCGGTAATTTTTTTTCTAAAATTTTCTAAAATGATAAGCTTTAGTGTGTGCTACAACTTTGATATTAATGCATTTATTAATTTTAACCATTTAGGGTTTGCCATGCATATGTACTCATATATATGACTAACTACACATTTGATGTTTTTTTTTTTGTTGTATTAAAGGATGGAGTACGAGAAATGAGTGGATGTATGGCACGCTCAGGTGGAAGGATGGTTTTAAATGACGAGGTGGATAAATTTATTGAAGCCGCCGAGAATCATGCGAAGACATTGAAAGAGGAAATCATAATATGTCCGTGCCGCGATTGTAAGAACGAGATAGCATATAGAGATGTGAAGATCATCGACAACATTTGATTACACGAGGATTTGTTGCAGATTACACGATGCGGATTCATCACGGTGAAAATTATGTTGGTGAAGACGTCGACTTCGAAAATCTAGGAGATGACCCCGAAACCCTAGAGCGCTTCTCTCGGTGTGTAGATAAGCTTCAAAATAAAAGGAACCCCGAGCATGATAGTCAACTACGCCGATGATGATGGTTGGCATGGTATGGACACAAATGTCATTGATGGTACGGGCAAAGGTGATGTTGCCGATGATGTCGTAGCACGTGAAGGGGATGAAGATGACGATGATTATTTGGACGACATGCTTAATGCCATTGGACCGTAAATATTGCGAACAAATAAGTGAAAGGTATAGAGAACCTAGAGAGAGTGAGAGCAAAGATCGAAGGAAACCGTGTATGGTGTTGAAAAAGGTTGTCCGACACACCGGACGCTACTACGTTTTGTGCTTGAGCCGTTGATCTTGAAGGCTAAGTACGGTTGGTCGGATCAGTAGTTTCAATGATCTGTTGCGACTCTTGTCATGGTTGCCGCCACAACCAAACTCAGTACCGTGAATACCTACCAAGCAAAAAAAGGTTATAAGTCCATTGACAATGAGTGTTGAAAAGATCCATGCATGCCCTAACTATTGTATCCTTTTTTCGTGGTGACACGTTTAAGGGGCTGGATAAATGTCCTAGGTGCGGCGCTAGTCGGTACAAGAACAACAGTCTATACAACGGGGACGAGACCTCCATTGGAAACAAGAGGAAGAAGGGTGGGGAAAAGCCGGTACAGATTCTAATCTCGAAAAGGACACCCGTTAGGAATTGATCCGGCGTAGAAGAGTTCCCCGCCTTTGGTAATGTGGTACCCGCCAAGACCGACCGCTGAGGCGAATCTTCCTAAACCCCAAAGAAGCCGCATTGATGACGTGGTGGCAAGACGAGCGCAAGATAGATGATGATAAGATTGCACACCCTACCGATGGTACTCGGTGGCAAAACTTTGATAATAATCACAAAGACTTCGCTCAAGACCCGAGGAATGTACGGTTTGGGTTAAGCAATCGATGGAGTGAATCCCTTCAATGAGAGGATGACCCACCATAGCACTTGGCCGCTGATCTTGACAATGTACAACATCCCAACGTGGTTGTGCCACCGCGAAAGTACCTTTTCCTTACCGTTCTCATCTCAGGGTTCGAAACAACCGGGCATTGACATTGGCGTGTTTATTGAGCCCGTGTTGCAAGAATTCTATAAACTATACAAGGAAGGGGTGCCGATGTATGATGCGTTCGAAAGGAGGAGTTCTTATGTCGAGCCATAATCATTGTTTCTATCAACGACTATCCCGCGATGTTTGCTTTGTCCGACAGATCAAAGGGAAGACCGGATGCGTGGTCCGCTTGGATGGTACTATATGGGTGTATCTAAATGCATCCAAAAAGGTGGTTTACTTGGGCAATCGACGCCACTTAAAGACAAATCACAAGTACCGGCGTGAAATACAAACACCGGTTCAACAACACAGAGACCGAAGACCCTCAGGAGACGTCGGTATGGACAACATGTGTACGAATGGTCAAAAACTTGCACATTGTCTACGGAAAGAAGAATCTAGATGGGACGATCGGAGATTGAAGTACACCTCCTATCGGCGTACCTTTCAAGAAACAATCCATCTTCTTTCGAAGATCTCGAATATTGGCCGAGTTCGAGGTTCCCCATGCAATTGATTCTATGCACGTGAATTAGAATGTCTTTCAAAGCACCATGGGTCTCGTTGATGGACCCGAATAATTCGAAGGATGGTCTAAATTCTCGAAAAGACATGGTGTGCGACTAAATGTGAAGCCCGAGCTTCACCCCGTACTTCGAAGAATGGAAAATACACCCCGCCCGCGGCTAGCTTCAACTTGACCCTAGAAGAGAAAAGGGCTATATGCGCTTACCTAAAGGCGATCAAAGTTCCGACTGGGTTTTCAGCGAACATCAAGAAGCTAGTGTCCATGAAGGACCTGTCAATAACACACTGCAAGGCTCATGATTGTCATATAATGCCGACGGTGTTCCTACCTATTGTGATCGGGGTTATAAAGCCGAATTCTTGAAAATGGCCATCACTGCATGTGCTACTTCTTTTCGAAGATATCCCGAAGTCGATTAACAGAAAGAGCTTGCTGAACTACATGATTTCGCGGTGGAGACCCAAAACCAGCTAGAGATATGTATGCCTCTAGCTTATTTCGATATAATGCCACATCTCATGCTTCACATGGTTCATCAAATAGAGGCACTGGGCCCTTGCTACTTGCATGAAATGTGGTGCATTGAGCGATGCATGTCGATTCTAACTCGATTCGTGCATAATCGAGCATATCCAGAGGGCTCCATGATTGAGGGTTACAATATCAAGAAGTCATCGAGTCTTTGTCAAGAGTGGCTAAAAGTACGGAGAGAGGGATTGGTAAACGCGATTCACGCCATACGGGTAGGATAGCTGGGAAAGGCATCGGCCAGGAGGAAAGTATTCGTTGACCAAGAATACAAACAAGTGAGTCGGGCGCATTACAATGTGTTAAAGAGTTCAGCGCTTATGCGACCGACGCGTTGATTACCACTTGGCTCTCATTCAGAGCGGAGGAATGGCCGCTCGGATGACCGGGTCATGAAACAAAGACAGGAACAATTAACTTCATGGTTGAAGGACCAAAACATACCGTCTGGGAAAACCAAGGATGATATTACCAAGAACAGGTTAGCATTAGGGCCATCGAGACAAGTCACCACGTGGCAAGCATACGACATTAATGGGTACACATTCTATACCCATGTGAAGGATAGTAAATGTGTGAACCAAAACAATGGGTTCGAGTACAAGCTATCAACGACAAAAACCGAACGATCACATACTTTGGCATCATTGAAGAAATATGGGAAATTGACTATGGAATGGAAGTGCAGGTGCCCGTGTTCAAATGTCATTTGGATGAAACAACACCAACCGAACGAGATCGGGTTGAAAGTCGTTGACCTCGGTGATTTAGGCCACCAACAGGACCCATGGGTCGCCGCTCGGATGTAGCACAAGTTTTCTATTTACCCTACCCGATCGATCCCGACAAGCCAAAGAGGACGAAAATCAAGCATGTCGTTGTCCCCGGGAAACAACGCGTTATCGGAGTTGATGGCATCGAGGATGTTGACGTTAACGAACACAATGGTTATGCTTGAATACGCTTATTCCACGGACTTTCCAAACAAGATCCGTGTCATTGTTGAGAAGAAGTTACCCAAAGACATATTGCCATGGGAGCGAAAAAGGAGTCAAGGGGAAAGAGGTCACGGGGAGTTAGCTAGTTGTTATATGTGTGTGTTTCAAAAAAATGTATCGATGTATGAGTGAGACTACATTTATGTATGTGTGAGACTACCTTTATGTATGTGTGAGACTACCTTTATGTATGTGTGAGACTACCTTTATGTATGTGTGAGACTACCTTTATTCATATCGGCCTCAAACTTTTTCTCGAGGTGTCTACATGGCGTGTGTGAAGGCACCGCAAAGTTTAAGAATTTTCTGTAATTGTTTGGTACTTTTCTCTAATTATTTTAATTACCGCGTGAATTCTCCCAAAGAAATGTATGTTGAACTACGACCACCCCCCGAAAATACCCGAAACGGTGCCAAAATTTGCCGATAGGTCTCTTGTGCCCTAGGAGTCAAAACTTGTGGAGGCCGGTGGGATTATTTTGTTTTCAAAGTGTAAATCACCATATTTGGTCGCACGCGTCACGTAAAAAATACAATAAATCCAAAATGGCTAAAAAACCTAGAATTTTTTGCGTGGGGCCATATTTTGGGTGTAAGTGTCCACAAAAAAAAAATTTGAGGAAGTTTCGAAAGTTAGGCGGAGCGAGCGTGCTTCACAATGGTATACTCAACCTCTCACGAAGCCTATCCTAACACTTAGGTTTCTCATGGTTGTGTGACCAGGTGCGCTTTGCGGTGTGCTATCGGCCTCAAACTTTTTTTCGAGGCGTCTACATGGCGTGTGTGAAGGCACCGCAAAGTTTGAGAATTTTCTGTAATTGTTTGGTACTTTTCTCTAATTATTTTAATTACCGCGCGAATTCTCCTGCAAATGTATGTTGAACTACGACCACCCCTAAAAATACCGAAAACGGTGCCAAACTTTGCCGATAGGTCTCTTCTGCCCTAGGAGTCAAAACTTGTGGAGGCCGGTGCGGGATTATTTTGTTTTCAAAGTGTAAATCACCATATTTGGTCGCACGCGTCACGTAAAAAAATACAAGAAATCCAAAAATGGCTAAAAAACCTAGAATTTTGCGTGGGGCCATATTTTGGGTGTAAGTGTCCACAAAAAAATTTGAGGAAGTTTCGAGTTAGGCGGAGCGGGCGTGCTTCCGCAAAGGGTATACTCAACCTCTCACGAAGCCTATCCTAACACTTAGGTTTCTCATGGTTGTGTGACCGGTGCGCTTTGCGGTGTGCTATCGGCCTCAAACTTTTTCCTGAGGCGCCTACATGGCGTGTGTGAAGGCACCGCAAAGTTTAAGAATTTTCTGTAATTGTTTGTTACTTTTCTCTAATTATTTTAATTACCGCGAATTCTCCAGAAATGTATGTTGAACTACGACCACCCACGAAAAATACCCGAAACGGTGCCAAACTTTGCCGATAGGTCTTTTGTGCCCTAGGAGTCAAAACTTGTGGAGGCCGGTGCGGATTATTTTGTTTTCAAAGTGTAAATCACCATATTTGGTCGCACGCGTCCACGTAAAAAAATACAATAAAATCCAAAATGGCTAAAAAAACCTAGAATTTTGCGTGGGGCCATATTTTGGGTGTAAGTGTCCACAAAAAAAATTTGAGGAAGTTTCGAATTAGGCGGAGCGGACGTGCTTCACAAAGGTATACTCAACCTCTCACGAACCCTATCCTAAAACTTAGGTTTCTCATGGTTGTGTGACCGGTGCGCTTTGCCTTGTGCTATCGGCCTCAAACTTTTTCTCGAGGCGTCTACATGGCGTGTGTGAAGGCACTTTGCAAAGTTTGAGAATTTTTCTGTAATTGTTTGTTACTTTTCTCTAATTATTTTAATTACCGTGCGAATTCTCCCCGTAAATGTATGTTGAACTACGACCACCCCCGAAAATACCCAAAACGGTGCCAAACTTTGCCGATAGGTCTCTTGTGCCCTAGGAGTCAAAACTTGTGGAGGCCGGTGCGGGATTATTTTGTTTTCAAAGTGTAAATCACCATATTTGGTCGCACGCGTCACGTAAAAAATACAAGAAAATCCAAAAATGGCTAAAAAACCTAGAATTTTGCGTGGGGCCATATTTTTGGGTGTAAGTGTCCACAAAAAAAAAAAATTTGAGGAAGTTTCGAGTTAGGCGGAGCAGACGTGCTTCACGTGGTATACTCAACCTCTCACGAAGCCTATCCTAACACTTAGGTTTCTCATGGTTGTGTGATCGGTGCGCTTTGCGGTGTGTTATCGGCCTCAAACTTTTTCGAGGCGTCTACATGGCGTGTGTGAAGGCACCGCAAAGTTTGAGAATTTTACGTAATTGTTTGTTACTTTTCTCTAATTATTTTAATTACCATACAATTCTCCCCAGAAATGTATATTGAACTACGACCACCCCCTCTAAAAAATACCGAAACGGTGCCAAACTTTGCCGATAGGTCTCTTGTGCCCTAGGAGTCAAAACTTGTGGAGGCGGTCGCGGGGATTATTTTGTTTTCAAAGTGTAAATCACCATATTTGGTCGCACGCAGCGTCACGTAAAAAAAACGATAAATCCAAAAATGGCTAAAAACCTAGAATTTTGCGTGGGGGGCCATATTTTGGGTGTAAGTGTCCACAAAAAAAATTTGAGGAAGTTTCGAGTTAGGCGGAGCGACGTGCTTCACGCGATGGTATACTCAACCTCTCACGAAAAACTATCCTAACACTTAGGTTTCTCATGGTTGTGTGACCGGTGCGCTTTGCGGTGTGCTATCGGCCTCAAACTTTTTCTCGAGGCGCCTACATGGCGTGTGTGAAGGCACCGCAAAGTTTGAGAATTTTCTGTAATTGTTTGGTACTTTTCTCTAATTATTTTAATTACCGCGCCGAATTCTCGGTAAATGTATGTTGAACTACGACCACCCCCGAAAATACCCGAAACGGTGCCAAACTTTGCCGATAGGTCTCTTCTGCCCTAGGAGTCAAAACTTGTGGAGGCGGTCTATGGGATTATTTTTGTTTTCAAAGTGTAAATCACCATATTTGGTCGCGACGCGTCACGTAAAAAATACAAATAAATCCAAAAATGGCTAAAAACCTAGAATTTTGCGTGGGGCCATATTTTGGGTGTAAGTGTCCACAAAAAAAAAAATTTGAGGAAGTTTCGAGTTAGTTAGGCGGAGCAGACGTGCTTCACGCTGGTATACTCAACCTCTCACGAAGCCTATCCTAACACTTAGGTTTCTCATTGTTGTGTGACCGGTGCGCTTTGCGGTGTGCTATCAGCCTCAAACTTTTTGAGGCGTCTACATGGCGTGTGTGAAGGCACCGCAAAGTTTAAGAATTTTCTCGTAATTGTTTGTTACTTTTCTCTAATTATTTTAATTACCGCCAATTCTCCCTAAATGTATGTTGAACTACGACCACCCCTCGAAAAATACCCGAAACGGTGCCAAACTTTGCCGATAGGTCTTTTTGTGCCCTAGGAGTCAAAACTTGTGGAGGCGGTGCGGGATTATTTTGTTTTCAAAGTGTAAATCACCATATTTGGTCGCACGCGTCACGTAAAAAATACAAGAAATCCAAAAATGGCTAAAAAAAACCTAGAATTTTGCGTGGGGCCATATTTTGGGTGTAAGTGTCCACAAAAAAATTTGAGGAAGTTTCGAATTAGGCGGAGCAGACGTGCTTCACGATGGGTATACTCAACCTCTCACGAACCCTATCCTAAAACTTAGGTTTCTCATGGTTGTGTGACCGGTGCGCTTTTGCACCTTGTGCTATCGGCCTCAAACTTTTCTCTCGAGGCGTCTACATGGCGTGTGTGAAGGCACTGCAAAGTTTGAGAATTTTCTCAGAATTGTTTGTTACTTTTCTCTAATTATTTTAATTACCGCGAAATTCTCCCAAAGAAATGTATGTTGAACTACGACCACCCCTCGAAAATACCCGAAACGGTGCCAAACTTTGCCGATAGGTCTCTTGTGCCCTAGGAGTCAAAACTTGTGGAGGCGGTGCTTGGATTATTTTGTTTTCAAAGTGTAAATCACCATATTTGGTCGCACGCGTCACGTAAAAAAATACAGTAAATCCAAAAATGGCTAAAAAAAACCTAGAATTTTGCGTGGGGCCATATTTTGGGTGTAAGTGTCCACAAAAAAAATTTGAGGAAGTTTCGAGTTAGGCGGAGCAGACGTGCTTCACGATGTGGTATACTCAACCTCTCACGAAGCCTATCCTAACACTTAGGTTTCTCATGGTTGTGTGATCGGTCGCGCTTTGCGGTGTGTTATCGGCCTCAAACTTTTTCTCGAGGCGTCTACATGGCGTGTGTGAAGGCACCGCAAAGTTTGAGAATTTTCTGTAATTGTTTGTTACTTTTCTCTAATTATTTTAATTACCGCGCGAATTCTCCCTGAAATGTATATTGAACTACGACCACCCCCGAAAATACCCTCAAACGGTGCCAAACTTTCCCCGATAGGTCTCTTGTGCCCTAGGAGTCAAAACTTGTGGAGGCCGGTGCGGGATTATTTTGTTTTCAAAGTGTAAATCACCATATTTGGTCGCACGGCGTCACGTAAAAAAATACAAGAAATCTAAAAATGGCTAAAAAAAACCTAGAATTTTGCGTGGGGCCATATTTTTGGGTGTAAGTGTCCACAAAAAAAATTTGAGGAAGTTTCGAAGTTAGGGCGGAGCGGACGTGCTTCACGCTGGTATACTCAACCTCTCACGGCCTATCGTAACACTTAGGTTTCTCATGGTTGTATGACCGGTCCGCTTTGCGGTGTGCTATCGGCCTCAAACTTTTTCTGAGGTGTCTACATGGCATGTGTGAAGGCACTGCAAACGTTTAAGAATTTTCTCGTAATTGTTTGGTACTTTTCTCTAATTATTTTAATTACCGCGCGAATTCTCCTAGTAAATATATGTTGAACTACGACCACCCCCGAAAATACCCGAAAAAGTTGCCAAACTTTGCCGATAGGTCTCTTGTGCCCTAGGAGTCAAAACTTGTGGAGGTCTTGCGGGATTATTTTGTTTTCAAAGTGTAAATCACCATATTTGGTCGCACGCGTCACGTAAAAAATACAATAAATCCAAAAATGGCTAAAAAACCTAGAATTTTGCGTGGGGCCATATTTTTTGGGTGTAAGTGTTCACAAAAAAATTTGAGGAAGTTTCGAGTTAGGCGGAGCGACGTGCTTCAAAGGGTATATCTTGAAATATTCATTGAAAAGTTTTGAAATTCAAATCCAAAAATGTCAAAAGTTGTCGAATCCATGGTTTTGTAATGATAAGAAATTTTATATTTATGTTTTATTTATTTATAACTATATTTTTATTTTTTATTTGTCGATAATATGCCTTATATATATTTTTTTTTTCAAATTGTGACATGAACTGTAGGGGCGGTTCCCGATCCATTGCCCCTAATGAGGCTCACTATAGGGGCGGCTCTATCGGGGCCGCCCTTACTAGGTCACGGTATATATACTTGAGCCCGCCCGTCGGCTAAGTGCGGGCGCGACTCTTCCCCCAAAATTGCCCCAGGCTGCCCAAATCTTTCGCTTCGCGCCTCGCGCCCGACATCCAGTCTCCCGTCGCCGACCACATCCGTCCTTCCCGCCCTCCTCCCTCCTCTCCTCCTCCCCTGCGCCCCTCCTTGCCTCCTCTCCCTCCTCCCCAGTGCCCCGCGCAGCCGCCATAGTTCTAAACCCTAGCCGCCGCCCGCCCGGCCGGCTTCCCTCACCTTGTTTTTGGTGCCTCGATCCTGCCTCTCTCCTCCCTCCATCCCTCCTCCCCTGCGCCCCTCCTCCCTCCTCTCCCTCCTCCCTGGCCCCAGCCCGGCCGCCGAAGACCCGAGGCCCGCCCGGCCGGCCGCCTCCTGCCTGGCCAGGTGCCTCCTGCCTCCCTCTCACCCCTCCTCCCTCCTCTTCCTCCTCCCCCCGCCCCCGTCTTCCCTACCGCGGTTGGAGGGCCACCGCCGCCGGATCCAGCCAGCTTGCCGGTGGTGGTCTTTGTGCCCGTGGTGGTGGTGGTGGTGCCGGGTGAGTGGTGGTGCCTGCCGTGAGTTCCCGTGGGTGGTGGTGGTGCTCACTTCCGGGTGCCTGGTGGTGGTGGTGGTGCCTCGGTGAGTTCCTCGCCGTGCCTGTGAGCCGGTGGTGCTTCCGGTGCCCGTGGTGGTGAATCCTGTGGAGCCGGTGGTGGTGCTCGCGCCGGTGAATTGCCGCCGGTGGTGCTTCTTTGGTGCTCGTGGAGCTTCTTCCGCCGCCGCCGTCTTGTGTGGCGGATGGCTGCTTCCGGTGCCTCTTTGCTACCTCCGAGAGGTTTGCTTGCGTGGTGAATTAATTGCTGCCATTTTGAACTATTGAACCGCCACGCCTATATATGATGCCATACTTGATTTTTAGATGAATTTGAGATGAATTATAGATGAGCTGCCTATGATGCCATACCAGATTTTTAGATGAATTTGAGATGACTTTGAGCTGAGCTATTTGCCACTGCCTATGATGCCATACTTGATTTTGAGATGAATTATAGATAAGCTGCCTATGATACCATACCAGATTTTTAGATGAATTTGAGATGACTTTGAGTTGAGCTATTTGCCACGCCTATGATGCCATACTTGATTTTGAGATGACTTTTAGATGAAATATAGATGAGGTGCCTATGATGCCATACCGATTTGAACTATTTGAACTATTTGGGGCTTTTGAAATGTATAGCCATTTGAACTATTGAACTCGGTTTAGCAACTACGTTGGGTTGTTTTTAACATGTATTTGGAGCTGTTGTTGGCTAGTAGCTAATATGATCAGTATTTGGGCTGTTGGGTGGTGAAAATCCTCATGTACCGATGATATTTCCCTCTGTCCCCTCGCACCCTCTAGAACACCACAATTTATATATATATATATATTGTCCTCTCCTTTTTTTTCTTTTCTTTTTTTACACGCTTTGTTCTTTTGCTTCTTTAGGAGTGATTCTATAACAAACTAATAACACTACAATCTTTATCTGTATGCATAGCACGAGACATATATTATATATGTTGTTAAATTCCCTTGTACTTGTGTTATGTTCCCGGTGCTTTCAATGAGACTACCAACTTTTTAAGTTTTGAATTGGGTTTTCTTTCCCGACTTGCCCTTTTCGACCATATCTTTCTCAGGCTGAAGTTTACTCTCTTTTTTTTTTTTAAAGTTTAGCGGATCCAAAGTCATAAAATGTAAAAGACTTTCTTTTCTGAACTATAATACCACGCACACTTATAGTTGTTTCTCCCAACCTAATCCTACTTAGTCGTCTTGGTTTCATAAACGGACTGTCATGTTTATATGGTTTTCACTCACATACCGTGTTCTTGAATTAGTCTTTTCAATCTTATGCAAGCGCCGCACTTCCTAGATAATTGATTCTTGAATTAGTTTCTATGCTTTCTTTGGTGCTCGATCTTTGTGATTTTTTTTAAAAAAAGCGTAACTTGGAAGCTTATGATCATCTCATTAATTTGTTTATCTGTGGAAGGTAGAGACATGTTTATAAAAAACACATGATAATAAGTGTGGAAGAATAAGAACCGCTTGTCCATCTTTAAATGTCAGCTTGTCCATCTTTAACTTGGAAACTCATTAATTTGTCTATCTCTCATTGAGCTTGTCCATCTTTAAATGTCGGCCTGACGTTATCTCTCTTCATCACTTACAAATGGATTTTGCTTGGTCGTGTGAATCACTTACTTCTTTTTTTGGTCTTTGTTTTTCTTTAATCTCACATGTTCTCATTTATTTGGGACCGGCCGGGCATCACATGTATTTGGTCTTTGTTTTGAATTCATATTTGGGGTTGGCTGGGCATCACTTGTATTTGGTCTTTGTTTTGAATTCTTATTTGGTATTTGGTGGGCATCACTTGTATTTGGTCTTTGTTTTAAGCCGAAAGGCGTGGCATAGGCAATGATGCGATCCCTTTTAAGCCGAGGGCGGCGACTATGATGATTGTAAGGCCCTATATTATTGTAACATTCTAAACTTGGATGGCTTCTAGAAGCAACCGGTTTTAGAATAGATGAAATGACAAAGGGGCAAATCGAGTCAACTTTGTAGACAACTATTCTAATTGTCTTCATAACTACTCTATTTGGCATTATATTGTGCTCATGTTTTTATATGCTCAATGTCATTATATTGTGCTCATGTATGTTGCCATGGCAGCACCTATGATGCTACAGCCACTACCTATGCTTCTCTTCCCTCCCACTCTTCTCCCACCTTCTATCTTGGCCTCCTCTATGCCGCCATCATCATGGCGGCGGCTATCTTACTTTTGGCATGCTAAAAGCGAAGCTCTCTCTCTCTCTCTCTCCCTCTAGCCTCCTCTACCTTCTCTTCCCTCCCACTCTTCTCTCACCTTCTCTCTTGGCCTCCCTCTCTATGCTTTGCCATCATCATGGCGCTAGCCTAAGCCGAAGCGCTCTCTCTCTCTCTCTCTCTCTCCCTCCCTCCCTCCCTCTAGCCTCCTCTACCTTCTCTTCCCTCCCACTCTTCTCTCAACTTCTCTCTTGGCCTCCCTCTCTATGCTGCCTTCATGATGGCAGCGAGGTAAAAACGCTTTGGCCGAAAAATTTTAGCGACGAGGCATAATTTGGGTTTTTATATGGTCACCGTACTTCTATGTGCTCACTTGTTTTTATATGATAACCCTTTTTTGTATTTGTCCCCCTCTCCTCCTTTGGCCGATGATGAAATTGTCACATTCCATAAAAATATAACCTGATGATCATGAACTTGTGAGGAACTCGCCATCATTGCTAGCCGCCCCTACATTACCTTCATTACCTTTTACTCGCTCGATGCCCTTATGCTCCAAGTACATGATCAAATGATGATTGACATCTATCCGAGGCCTCTAATGTTTCTACTAGTTTTTGCTCGATGATACAAAAGGGTAAACCGAGACTACATGATAGTGAACCCGCTAATTTGAGAGCAAACCACTACTGCTATTTTATTCCTTCATGAAACTAGGACCCTACCGGCATATTTAACGCCAAATCTTTTTTTTTTGTACTATACTAAATCAGAAAATGTCCCCCGACAAGAGAGCGGTGCACCCCGTAGCCTTGAGCACGGGAAACCCATTGAAGAGGGAGAGCCTCATGCCATGACTTTTCGGCGAGTTTCACGCCGAGGTAGACAAGAGTATAGCCGGGATGAAAGATATTGATCCGTTCGCGGATCAAGAAGAGGGAAGAGAAGGAGAGGATGATGACACCTCTCGATGACAAATGAGGGTTCTCGAGGAGGGATATGTAAGTCCCGAGGATCCTTTCCCACGTGAACCCGGGCATAGGCCCACCGAGGGGCGACACGGACAAAGACTTTGACCCGCGAAACGAGGAGAACGAGGTAGAGACACAAAGCCTTAGTAATCAATTTTTGCTAATACTTTTATCATGTCACTACCATTAACACTTTGGCCTCCCGTGTACATAGGTCCATGATGAATCTCCTCCAAAACGACGACGTCGGCGTCCGCGATGTTTCGTTGAAGGCACTAGAGAGCAACAAAGAGAAGAGGCACGTGCCACAGAGGTGAACAAGTACCAACTCGCTCCCGAACCCCGTGACACGACCACAACCTCGGCGCAAAGAGGAAACAAGGAGGGATAAGAAAACCAAACCAAGATCCCGACAAGAACGTGGTCTATGTGATAACGGAGGTCGGTCCGGGGGGGACATCCGTAGTTTCGAGAAGATGAGGGCAAGATTCCGTAATTCGATGGGCGCCCTTGTTAGAGATCGGTTGAACCCAGCTATCCCATCTTGGCGTAAATACCGGACGAGACAAAGAATTCTCTATGGAACAAGCTGTTAGTCAATTTCAAGTTTCCATCCGTACCGAAGGCCATGAAACGCCAAGCCTTTAGGACAATGGGGGGGAGATATTCGGCGTTGGAGGTGTGAGCTCAACACCAAATATATCCAACGAGGCACGACGCCATTTCACAAGTATGGGAACATAACTTCGAGTCAATGGGACGACCTAGTGGCTCAAAAGACTACGGCGAAGCATTGGCCCTCGGTTCGTAATAAATGAGCTAGCAAAGAAGAACATACACCCTACCCATTTAGGTTCCGGTGGATACTTTGCGGCGAAAAAGATTTTCCTAAGAGGGACGAAGAGGCGGAAGCGGTAGGATTCTGTGCGGGCACTTGGGGATACGGTCAAGGAATTGGATACATGCCAGAGCACCGCATCGTCCGGTTCTTCCCTTAAGTTTGACAAATCGGAGACTCAAGAGGTAGTATCAAAGATATTGGAATACGGTCAAGGAAAGAAGAAGGGCTCATTCAAACCTTCCAGGAGATAAGGACGAGCCGACACTTGCCTTGGGAAACGCCGAGCACCCCAGGCGCACCGGGGCATAGGGAAAAGAACAACACGAGACATGGCTTTGAAGTGGACCAAAGACACATACAAGAAGCATGGTAGAGACCGAGCGGCCGGAACTTGAAAGCACAGTCATGGCCATGGTAGCGAAGGCGCCGAGGAAAGAGGGCTAGCTGCGAACCACCGGCGCAACTTGCGGTTGTGCTCGGGGAGCCCTCCGGAAGTTCCTAGCGCCAAGGTTCCATCAGAGGGCACAACCGCCCGATCGCATACGGGGAATCAACTAGTTGCCAATGTGTGGTTCTCGTCGGAAGGGCTCAAGTTGTCAAGCTTGCCGCAACGGGTGTGGCACATCCCCCCGGGGAAGGTGGCACGGTAGGCCTATCCCGCAGACTACACTAGGGTCGAGGTGCATAGCGTGGAGCCCCATTACATGGATTATGACGACTCGAGGGAGTGTCCAAAATCGGGCAATGCATTCGATAGGTTCATCCTCCGCACAAACGAGACATCGTATTAATCGGTTGTTCGCCTCCCCAACCAATTTTCCACGGCTAGAAGGAGTTATCGAGGAGGAGGGAGATACTTTCACCAACACGTGACGAAGAAATGCCCGAGATGCCACACTCCCCTCCTCATGACCAACAAATGCCCGAGATGCCACACTCGTCTCCACGTCCTACGGAAAGCGTGTGCCTTCAAAAGAAACTCCAGTTCAAACGGAGGTGCCTCCGAAAGAAACAGAGGTGCCTCCAAAAGAAACTTCGAGGTAAAGAGAAGCGGCAAATTCTAGACATGCGGCTTCCGCCAGGCCTTTTCGTCACCGAACAAGTTATGGCATCGAGGATTTTTGGGAGGAGTCGAGCTTAGGAAAAAGCATCCAATCCATTGCAGGCCCGTCTTTGTGTCGATGAAGGACGTCTCGTTGGTGTCCGTGGTTCGCCCATGATCAGTTCAAACCACGTAACCAAGTCAAAGAAGTAGCGGGGACGGACTTCTGACCCTTCGATCACCAATCACTTTTTTTCGCCAAAAATATCCTAATGTTGGAAGAATCGATGGTCAAGGAACCGCCCGAAAAAATATGAAAGAGGCAAGATATTCCTACCAAACGATGTCATGCGTAAGATGCCTCGTGGAATGAAAAAGTTTCATGATTGGTACTTGTTGGTATCCGAGAGGGCGGACATAACCGAGATAACACTCCACTACCCCGATAACCTTCTCGGTGGACCTGGTGGTGAGATTGCCTTCACTTTCGGCGACATGCATACATTGTATCACCTCGGTGAAATGGACATTAATCTAGTTCACATATACTGCATGTAAGTCCTTTTCTCTCTTAATATGGTATGATTTCGATATTTTGAAAACGTTGTAACTAACCTAATCGATCTCTTTTAGTATGCAAGCGCACCTTGCAAAACAGGTTCCAAGTCTGAAAATGCATACATGGATCCTCGACAAATAGCACAAACACGCTTTGCATTTCTAGGCAATGGAAACCGGATAGCAAATACTTAGAGGGTGGATCGGCCGTGGAGGAGAAAGAGAAAATCCAGCCAGGAAGGCAATGAAGGACGCGGCCATTAACATGGTCGCATACTTAGCCGTGTCTTTCAAAAAAATTTCGAACACAATCATACTATATGGCTACCATACCACTTCGGGTAAGTTCAATCTGTATATAATGGTTGGTTAATACATATTATACGCAAATGTGCTTATCATTTTCCTCGATTGAATTTATGCAAGTAACCACCGGATCGCTATATGCGTCGATCTTGGGCTCGCCGTCGCGTGGGTTTTGGATTCACCGCACACTCCGCCCGCACATTATTCCGACTTCATAGCGATTCTCAAATCGTATAAATAACGACAATCCTCTTATATGATTCAATATAACCTCCTAACTTTTTTTGTCACATACTAACATGTTGCATTTGTGAATATCAATTTCAACGGGGCATACCATTGGTATGTTAAAAGTTGAATGGGAGACATCTTGCCGAATGAAGGGTGAGCCGCGGCGTCAAAAAGCAGTACTTATGTAAGTATGACCTACCTCGATCTTGCATAATCTCAAATGCATTTGCTAACAATTTTATATACACAATGTGCCAAGAAAAAGCCCGGAAGTGTTCACTTGTGGATATTACGTATGCATGGCGATGAGTAACATCTTTTCGTACTTTTTGACACCCGGATTTGGTATATATGCTCATTCCTTTCTCTCTATGTATATGCTCACTATGTGTTTCTATATATAGGCTAACTTTTTATTATCTCCTAATTGTGTAGGCGAGACGCCGGGTAGGGACAAAAGGGGACCCTTACCGAGATGATGACCTCTTGGAACTCGTGGCTAGCCTTTGTGACTTCATATTAGATCATGCTATACATCCAAAAGGTTGCTACCTTGATCGTACTTCGAAGCTGCGTAACAATCCGTAACTTCAACATTTTCGTGAGTGGGAAAGGCTAGCAATAGGGAGGTGAACTAAGAGATGAGATTGAACTTGTAACTTATGTGAATAATGAATGTTTATTGTAAGATTGAGTAATGGAGATGATACTTTGTGAGTTATGTGAATTATAGATGTTTATTGAATATAATATGTATATATTGTGAGAATTGTGAATTATATATGTTTATTAAATATAATATGTACATATATTGTGAGAATTGTGAATTATAGATGTTTATAGAGGCGGGTATATATATTTCAGTTTTGAATTTTTTTTGGCGCCAAATTCAGTTTAGGGCGGTTTTAGATTAAACCGCCCCTACAATCTTCGTTTTAGGGGCGGTTTAGAAACAACCGCCCCTATAGCATTTCTTGACTAGGGGCGGTTTTAGATTGAGCCGCCCCTAATGAAAAACACAATGGGGGGCGTCGTTATTAAAGAGCCCCTACAAGTGACCACGATAGGGGCGGCTCGAGGGAACCGCCCTACAAAGGTGGTCACTGTAGGAACGGAGAGTTAGCGGCGGTTTCAAAACCGCCCTACTGCTCCAAACGAGCCACCCCTATAGAAGCTTATTGTAGTAGTGAGTGCTTTGCTAGCTCGACGGATGCGATGGCTGGCATGAGGGATTAGAAAAGGGAGCGGTGTTGCGACGGCTCGACTCATATAGAGGCGGGTGCGCACTATTACGGAAGGGAGGCCGGAGTTCGCGTGATTGGCGGCGAACGCGTCCGAAAGCGTAGTCCGGTTCGTGAAGCGAGGGGCGGCGACGCCGACAAGGCAGGCCGGCGTGGCGAGATGGAGCCTCGGGTCTGCGCCGTGCATATGGATGAAAATGGATCGATACTGACGGATATCACCGATATCATATTTGTTTTCATATTTCTGTCGAATTTGGATTCGAATACGGATAATGTCAGCCATGCCGGATAGGATATAATTGGATGTCGACATCATAAATATATAATTTGAGTATTCGGATATGGATACGGTATCGGATGCTGAATGTCCAACTCGATACGGATGGATCTGAACCCTCCGACATAGATTCAGTCGAACGGACGATCGGATAAATATCCGTACCATTTTCATTCATAACTGTGCAGGGGCTCCTATTTACGTGGGAGAGGCAGAGCAAGCTGCTGGGCTTCTCGGCTGAACAAAGAAAGGAGGAAGGGGGCAGCAGGCCAACGGGCCAGGATGAGAAGGCAAGGCCGACTGGGCTGGAAATGACAGAAAGGAGGGAGAGGAAACAAAATCTCTTTTCTTTTTTATTTTTCATTTATTTCAAAGCCATTTTCAAATCCGTTTCAAAAAGCAATTTAAATCATTTTTAGTTTTGGATCAAAACCACTGAGTACAATAAACAATATGCACTAGCATGTATGCACAACCATGTTTCTAAACCATATGATGAACTTTAATTTAATGAAAAAATATTTATTTTCCTATATTTTTATGTGCACAAAAATTCATAATTAAATCAAATTAACACTATTTCCAAAGTTGCAAGTTTTAGGGTGTTACAATCTTTATAATTCATTTTTAAACACAATATGGAGTTTTTCAAAGATTTTCCTACACATACTAGTTGTCAATCAGAGGTGTGCCGAATTTCAAACAACGTTACGAGAGTCAAGTATATTTAGTTCATTCCTAAGGGCACAAAACCTTGACTCATCGAGAGGCTTAGTGAAGATATCGGCTAGTTGTTATTCGGTGCTCACATGATGAATTTTGATATCTCCTTTTAGCTCATGGTCTCTCAAGAAGTGATGACGGACGTCAATATGTTTGGTGCGAGAGTGGGCTACGGGATTGTTCGCTAACTTGATTGCACTCTCATTGTCACACAATAATGGGATTTTTATGAATTGACATCTGAAATCCTTTAAGGTTTGCTTCATCCAAAGTAGTTGAGCACAACATGTGCCGGCTGCAACATACTCGGCCTCGGCGGTGGAAAGGGCTACACAATTTTGCTTCTTAGAGCTCCAAGACACTAGGGACCGTCCAAAGAATTGACAGTCCCCGAAGTGCCTTTTCGATCTACTTTGCAACCGGCGTAATCGGAATCCGAATACCCAAGTAGATTGAACTTGGAGCCCTTGGGATACCACAAGCCAAGGTTAGGGGTATGAACTAGATATCCCAAGATTCTCTTAATGGCCGATAAATGGCACTCTTTCGGGTCAGCTTAAAATCTAGCACACATGCACACACTAAGCATAATATCGGGCCTAGATGCACATAAATAAAGTAGAGAGCCGATCATGGAATGATATACCTTGGTGTCCACGGCTCCCCCTTCCTCATCAAGATCAAGATGTCCATTGATTGGCATGGGAGTTTTGATTGGCTTTGCATTCTCCATATCAAACTTCTTTAGCATATCTTGGGTGTACTTGCTTTGACATATGAATGTTCCATCCTTCAATTGCTTGACTTGAAAACCAAGGAAGAACTTGAGCTCATCCATCATGGACATCTCAAATCTTTTAGTCATAGTCCTACTAAATTCCTCAACAAAGACATGGTTAGTACTACCAAATATTATGTCATCGACATATATTTGGCACACAAATATATCATTACCAACTTTGTGAGTGAAAAGAGTAGTGTCGGCTTTGTCTATTTCAAAGCCTTGCTTGAGTAGAAAATCCTTAAGGCATTCATACCATGCTCTTGGTGCTTGTTTAAGCCCATAGATCGCCTTATGGAGCTTGTAGACGTGGTTGGGAAACTTTGGATCTTCAAATCCCGGTGGTTGCTTCACGTAGACCAATTCTTGAATTGGACCATTGTGGAATGCACTCTTGACATCCATTTAAAATAGCTTGAAGTCATGATGGGTGGCAAAGGCAAGAAGCATTCGAATTGCTTCAAGTCTTGCCACCGGTGCAAATGTCTCCTCGAAGTCCAAGCCTTCAACTTGAGTGAAGCCTTGAGCCACCAACCTTGCCTTATTTCTTGTCACCACACCATGTTCATCTTGCTTGTTGCGAAAGACCCACTTGGTGCCAATGATGTTGGCATTTGGTCTTTCCACTAAGCTCCATACTTGATTTCTCTCAAAGTTGTTGAGCTCTTCTTGCATTGCCATGAACCAATCCGGATCTTTGAGAGCATCACCAATATTCTCGGGCTCCTTGGAAGACACAAAGGAGTAGTGTTGACAAAAGTTTGCTAGATGTGACCTTGTCAACACTCCCCTTCTAAGACTCCCAAGAATGTTGTCGGCGGGATGATCTCTTTGAATGTTTTGGCATAATCTTGGATGCTCAACACCTTCTCCATCTTGTTCTACTTCCTCAACTTCTTCTTCTTCAAATATAGGATCAAGGTTGACCCTTGGAAGTGGTGTTGCAGGTGCAGGTGTTGGTGTAGCTGTTGCTGAGGTGGAGGGCGCGGCACTGCCGCGCCTAAGTGCCACACTGCCGCACTGTTGTACCATAGCTGGACTGTGCTGCACTTGGTCATTGAGTACGTCAGCGGAAATTGGTGCAAAGAACGACTTATTGATCCTCCTCTTCTATAGCTTGAACTTCTTATGGCCTCATATCACCAATAGCCATTTGCTTGATTGCATCTTGAGGTGGATCTTCATTACCTACAACATGTGAATCAACTTGCTAGCCATTAGATTCATCAAATGTCACATCTATTGTGACTTCAACCTTTCCCAAGGTCTTGTTGAAGACACGATAGGCATGCTCATTTGATCCATAACCAAGAAGAATGCCTTCATCAACTTTAGGTGCAAATTTAGAGGTTCAGGGCTTCTTGTTAAGAATGTAACACTTGCACCCAAACACTCTAAAGTATGACACCTTGGGTTTGTTACCGGTTAGAAGCTCATATGAGGTCTTCTTGAGTTTCTTGTGCAAGTAGAGGCGGTTTATGGCATGACAAGCGGTGTTGATGGCTTCACACCAAAAGATGTCCGATGTCTTGTACTCATTGAGCATTGTCCATGCCATATCAATGAGTGTTCTATTCTTTCTCTCTACTACACCATTTTGTTGAGGAGTGTATGGAGTTGAAAACTCATGCTTGATTCCCTCCTCATCAAGAAACTCTTCAACTTGAGTGTTCTTGAATTCGGTCCCATTATCACTTCTCACTTTCTTGATTGGGAGACCGAATTCCTTTTGTGCCCTCCTAATGAAGATCTTCACCTTCTCTTGCACCTGAGACTTATCAAAGACAAAGAACACCTAAGTGAAATGGGAATAATCATCAACAATTACTAATCCATAAATGTTACCCCCGATGATAAGGTAGGCAATCGGTCCAAAGAGATCCATATAATTCAACTCCAAGGGTTGAGTGGTTGTCATGATGCTCTTTGGTGGGTGAGGTACGCCTACTTGCTTTCCGGCTTGGCAACCGCTACAAATCCTATCTTTCTCAAATTCAACATTTGTTAGTCCAAGAATGTGGTTGTCTTTTAGAAGTTTGGCCAAGTTTCTCATCCCAACATGAGCTAGTCGGCGGTGCCATAGCCAACCCATGCTAGATTTTGCCACTAAACAGGTCTCAAGCTTAGCCTTACTTTTGTTGAAATCAACTAGGTAAAGCTTGTTCTTGAGGTGCCCCGTAAAGACAATAGAGGAATCCTCCCTACTAAAAACCACCACACCCTTATCCGTAAAGAGACAATTGTAGCATTTCTCACACAATTGTGAAACCGACAACAAATTGTAACTTAACGAATCAACATGTAAGACATTTGAAATTGAATGCTCAAGGGTTATAGCAACTTTACCAAGACCAATCACACCCCCTTTGGAACTATCACCAAAAATGATATTCTCACTATCATATGTAGTTAGGGAGTATGATGAGAACATACTCCTTTCTCCGGTCATATGATTTGTATAGCCACTGTCAAGCACCCAACTTGACCCACCGGAGGAGTATGCCTGCAGCCACAAATTTGGTGACTAGATTTAGGTCCCCAAACATTCTTAGGGGCCTTCATGTTAGTAACAAGTACCTTAGAGACCCAAATAGATGTATTATGATAAACATTATGGTCCTTGCCAATGTACTTGGCATACACATCTCCCTTGCTGTTTTTTACGCAACACAAAGCAAGAGGTTAGACTTTGGCGAGGTGCTTGAGCCTTTGGTTGATAGGAATACTTGTTTGGGGTGGCCCAAATAGTATTCTTTGGCTTTTGGACTTCATTCTTGGCCCTGTACACCTTCTTCTTGGGTTTTTCATGAGTAGAGGAAGAATAGGTGGTCTTTCCTTTCTTTGAAGGCACGGCACTGCCGCCCTTCACCGCGGCACTACCGCGCTTGGCTAGCTGTGCTGCTCGGTTGGCTTTTGTGCTACACTCTATGCAGACCTCTCTGTACCTATCCTGCCCTTGCTCATGAACTAGACACATTCAAAACCATTGATTATCTTTCTCCCATTGGTTTTGTTGCCCTTGACATGCCCAAGTCCATCTTTGATGTGAGGCAACCTCCCATCCTTGAATTGTGGCTTCTTTGGTTGTTTCTCTTTGCCACTAGCAGATTTCTTGCCATCATTGCACCTTTGGTTGAGTAAAGCATTGAGCCTAGCAATCTCTTTCTCCATAGCTTTCATGTTAGCAAGGTTAGTGGAATAAGCATTCAAATCAACATTATAACATCTTCCACAACCTTCACTAGTGGAGGCAATAGAGGTGCTAGTTGCTTTAGGGAAATGTGTGGTGTGTTGGCGTTTCTTAACGCAAATAGAAAGAGTTCCGCAAGCGCACGGAAATGCCGCTGTAGCTTTCACCCGGAAGTATTCAGGGTATCGTATTTCCATAGGGAAGGCATGGTGTAAAGTCTCTAATAGGAACATGGACAAGATAACATGACTATATAATAGACCAGAGTTCATAACAGGGATGCAACAGGATAAATAAAGGATAACTTGACACACACACTCGAGCAATCTCATGGATGGAGGTAACATAGAGAATAAAGAATAAAAGAATAACCTAAGCTGGAGCAGGCCTATCCTATATAGTTGTGCAAAGAACAAGTTAATGATCATACAAGATATACGGATAGAGTAAGATGGACGAGGAGATGTCCGCAGCTGGTCTGCCAGCCGATGGACACTTTAAGAACTCCTACTCAATACCCGGACGTGGAGGAGTGCAAGGGATGGACAGGGGCTATCACCACCAGCCGCCTACCTCACTACCGTAGGGTACCGACATATCCCGAAGGCTCCGTGCACCCAGGCTCCATGCCCGCGTGTACTAAGGAACTACCCACACCCCCTAGGACTCTAACCCTACGGATCAACGAGCTAGAATGTGGGCAAACCCGAAGGTATGACAAACCGCCATCTAAACTCCATGGAATAAATTGTATGAATGATTAAGCACAAGTTCTATATGATGGAATCATAACATAGAAACTATAGCCTAGTTCATATGCAATGATTATATCATGAGGAACTATACTCTAGTTCTATAGCACAACTATAATGATAAGTAGAACAAGAACAAGATGAAGAGCATGACATTGATCAACATAAGAACATTATATTGATATACCAAGTACCTTTCAAGATGTTCTTGATCTTCTACATGATGCCTTGCCAAGCTCCTAACACTAACCAATAAAAGTAAAAGATACAAGTGTGGAGGGAGAGGCTCTTGTGTGGTGTGTGTTGAATGGAGCCCTCCACTATCTATTTATAGCTAAGATGGTCGGTTTCGTGCGGGTAAATAAGGAAGCACCCCCGGCAATCGCCTATGCATGGCGGCATGCAACCGCTTTGTGAAAGGCCGGGCCGAGAGGTTGTACCGCCGGATCCGACCGGACCCACTTCCCGTCCGGCCGGACGGGCTTGGCCCGTTCGCGACCGCCTTTGGCGTGTGGGCTGGCCTTGATCCATAATGCGTAGGTGCTTTGGTCCATTTCATTCTGGATTGGGCTTTCTCTATTCCCTTTGTTTGCGCATCTCGGAATGTGTGTTCCGCTTTGCGCTTTGTTGATTACTTCATGCATTTCCACTTGTTTCCTAAGTTTGTCCCGCAAAACATGTTTTCTCGAGAAACAAGTGGAATGGGGTCATAGCATATGTATATGTGTCATAAGTATGCTTGTTTCTCCCCCGATTTGGATAAAAATTGGCGGTATAAAATGGTTGATAACGACCGCCAACAAGTCCCCAAGCTTAACCTTTGCTCGTCCCAGCAAATAGCTAAGTGCTTGGTTGTTGATCGGGAGTTGCTTCTATGACGATATAATTCGAAAAGTACCATGCTTATAACAAAGTATTCTTCCGCAATTTAAATAAGTTGGCACCTATTATTCACCTTTTATTGCTCAACGTATGTGGGGCTTTTTAACTTTCTCCAAGTTCTTGGGTGGTTGCAAGATAGAACGGTTGCTATAGAAACACTAATCATTCAATCTTTTGATCAACCATCTATCCGGGATTTTTTTTTAAAAAAATGCTTTTGAGGAAATATGGGCTATCTTTTTGGAGAGGTGGGTTCTACTCACCTTTGGACTTGTGTCCATTATTTCCTCTCTTTTTTTTTGAGATGTGGGCTCTACTAAGCCCTTGGACACATGTCCATTCTTCATCTTTTTTTTTGCATAGCCCATATCTCTCTCTCTCTCTCTTTTTCTTAAAAATAAATTCACGGATGTCAAGTTTCTCTTGGAACGAAATTATAGTAGAATCTTTTTGCACCATATCATATCCGGCAACAACTTAGAAAAAAGATCATGTATTTGCAAACCCACAATTCGTTTAAGTATTTTAAGGTGAGACATTATTAGCCAACAAACTTAAATATTGGGGAATACAAAGTCATAAACTAGGCACAAATGAATTATAGAAAGAGCAACTATTCATCATTTCAACATAGGAGAAACTAGCATTCTATAACACATATAAGAGTGGAATGATTTTTTTTTTTTTATCTCGTATCAATGTGAGATAGGAGGTACCTTTGTGGGAGTCCTCCCCAAGCTATCTTGTGACTTACCTCTCTCGTGATAATGCTAGTTGGCGCACGCCATGGCTTGATTTGTTGTTCGGGGCCACCTTTGAGCATGCTAGGAGACTCCCCCCCAGTTTGTCTTTTGATGACATCAAAATAACCGGACAAACATACTTGGGGTTGAAAGGTTTATTTTATTTATTTATTTATTTATTTTGGTTCACCAAACAAGTTTTGATCTCCATGTCATCTCTAGGACTTACCCTTATGATGTTGATAAATTCCTGCAGGGGTTAGTCCATATGATCGACCAAAAAATCTACACTAGCAGCTCTGGTTCAATAATCAAACTCGACTCCATGTCTAATCTGATTAAAGGTAGACTTTTTGACCTAAGCACCATGCTTAATTCAAAAAAGCCTATGGAAATATGATCATTCGAATAACCAAAACTTCAAAACCAAAACATGCCAACATAGAAAGAGGAAGCATGAATTGATAATAAGAATCATCCATTGGAAAAGAAGACTTTGAAAGGTGAACAAAAGGATTATAATTATAATTTTTTTGCAAGGTAATGGACAAAGATGAGAGTGCAGGGTTTCACATTACCTTGTTATGGTCCTCCCCAAGCTAGCTCAAACTCGATGGATCGGGGTTGTACCCCTGTGCTTTCTTGGCCTTTCCTACATGGTTAGTGTATGGTAGATTCACGAGTGGACTTACCATCCTTCGTGATCACCTCATTTCAAAACGTATATGTAGGAAAGAGCAATTGAGCAAGCTTGGTTTTCAAGAATTTTTATTTTGAAATTTTTATTATTACCAAGGGAGGACAATAAAACTTCACCAAACTTTTCATACTCAAACAAGACTAAGATAAATATGCAATGCAAGTCTAGCCTTGATTTATCTCCCTCATAAAATAGCTCTATTGTTTATAAAGTCAGCCTCGGGTTCATTAATCAAACTTCAACGCCATGTCAAAATTTGATTAAAGAAAGTCATTTTAACCCAAGCACCATGCTTGATTTAAAAGACCTATGGATGCATCACATTGATCAATGTAAATACACCCAAACCCAGACCATATTTCATAAACAATGAAAACATGGTTTCTTTTATATGAAGATAAGTATGAGTAAAAAGAATTGGTGAATTATTACCTTTGCATACCTGAGTGTGTATGTACCAATATGATATGAGGGTGAGGGCGTTGAGACTTTTGCTTTGGTCGCTGTTGATCCATCTCGGGCGGGCCACAAGGCTTAGGTCATACACACAGGTAGTGTATATGGACCTTAGGCCTTAATGGTAGCAAAGGTGTAAAAGGAGATGGCTCCTCCTTTCCTTCTCTATCTATTTTTTTCTTCTTTTTTTTTTCATCATGAAATTTTTTTTCTCTCTAAATATTTTTTCTCTTTTTTTTTTTATAGCAAGGAGGCTAACATCATCTTTCATTCTCTCTTTCTTTTTTTTTTTTTTTCTTGTTTTTTTCTTTTTGAATGATCCCTCTTTGTGCGTGGAACTTGGTGCAATCACCTTCCTCCCTCCCACACTTGGACTTTTGTGAAAAAGTTAAGTGTGCAAGGTCGAGGTCTCCTTTTGAGTGCGTTCCTCCGCCCAAGAGAATCAAATTTTCTAGTTGATGTAGCTCCCATGTTTTCGGGCGTCGCATGCCCCTTTGTTCTTCTTAGTCTCCACCGAAATGGTTAGCGACAAGAATACCCGAAGGTGCATACTAACTTGAAAACATGTCCTTGCCTTTTATTTATAAAAGAATTATATATATTTTTAGATAAACCTATTATGAGCAATGGTCACTATATATGCAAATCATCATGAACATGTTCTAGTAGATCATTCCTTTAACCAACGCCTTCCCGAAGAATCGGCGCCGAGAAAGCTTGTTGGCATTTCTTAACATAAATGAGAAAGAGTTCCGCATAGCGCATGGAAATGCCGGCTGTAGCATTCACCCGTAAGTATTCAGGGGTATCGTATTTCCATAGGGAAGGCATGGTGTAAAGTCTCTAATAGGAACATGGACAAGATAAAATGACTATATAATAGACTAGAGTTGATAACAGGGATGCAACAGGATAAGTAAAGGATAACTTGACACACACACTTGAGCAATCTCATGGATGCAGTAACGAGAGAGAATAAAGAATAAAAGAATAACCTAAGCCGGAGCAGGCCTATCCTATATAGTTGTGCAAAGAAGAAGTTAATGATCATACAAGATATACGGATGAGAGTAAGATGGATTCGGGGAGATGCCCACCACCGGTCCGCGCGGTAGATAGACACTTTAAGAACTCCTACTCAATACCCTGGACGTGGAGGAGTGCAAGGGACGGACGGTGGCTGTCACCACCACACGCCTACCTCACTACCGTAAAGGTGCCGACATATCCCGAAGGCTCCGTGCACCCGGGCTCCATGCCCGCGTGTACTAAGGAACTACCCACACCCCCTAGGACTCGACCCTACGGATCAACAAGCTAGAATGTGGGCAAACCCGAAGGTACGACAGACCGCCATCTAAACTCCATGGAATAAATTGTATGAATGATTAAGCACAAGTTCTATATGATGGAATCGTAACATAGAAACTATAGCCTAGTTCATATGCAATGATTATATCATGAGGAACTATACTCTAGTTCTATAGCACAACTATAATGATAAGTAGAACAAGAACAAGATGAAGAACATGACATTGATCAACATAAGAACATTATATTGATCTACCAAGTACCTTTCAAGATGTTCTTGATCTTCTACATGATGCCTTGCCAAGCTCCTAACACTAACCAATAAAAGTAAAAGATACAAGTGTGGAGGGAGAGGCTCTTGTGTGGTGTGTGTTGAATGGAGCCCTCCACTATCTATTTATAGCTAAGATGGTCGGTTTCGTGCAGGTAAATAAGGAAGCACCCCCCGGCACCGCCTATGCATGGCGGCATGCAACCGCCTGTGAAAGGTCGGCTCGAGAGGCTGTACCGCCAGTCCGACCGGACCCACTTCCAGTCCGGCCGGACTGGGCTTGGCCCCGTTCGCGACCGCCTTTGGCGTGTGGGCTGGCCTTGATCCATAATGCGTAGGTGATGTGGTCCATTTCATTCCTGGATTGGGCTTTCTCTATTCCCCTTTGTTTGCGCATCTCTAGAATGTGTGTTCAGCTTTACGCTTTGTTCATTACTTCATGCATTTCCACTTGTTTCCGGCGTTTGTCCTGCAAAACATGTTTTCTCGAGAAACAATTGGAATGGGGTCATAGCATATGTATATGTATCATAAGTATGCTTGTTTCTCCTGATTTGGATAAAAATTGGCGGTATAAAATGGTTGATAACGACCGCCAACAAGGTGCTCTCCCAAAGAAGGTTATATTGCAACTCCATTTCTTTGTGCTTATCAAACAAGACACAATACTTTTCATCAAGTGCAACATGAGCCTTCTTTGTGAGAGCATGTTCCTCTTGCTCTTTGGCCAAGGCCTTGCGTAAAAGGTCCATCTCACTTCTCTCTAATGCAAGAGCTTCCTTGTTAGCTATGTACATCTTTTCTTGCTCTAAGAGATCATCATCTCTAGTAGCTAACTCAGCTCTAACATCCTCTAAGTCCTCCAAAAGCTTTTTAATAAAGATTTTAGTTTTAGGATCCAAGTTCTTAGTTGTTTTCACAAGTTCCTCATCACTAGAGACATCCTCTTCACTAGAGGCACTAAGATCACTAGAGTCATCACTAGCATATGATGGAGGAGGAGGTTTGGACTTGGATTTACCTTCTCACCCTTTGCCATAAGACAAATGTGAGGGGAGTGATAGTCATCATCATCAGATATGTTGTTGAAGAGCCTTGGTGTAGAGGATAACTTGTGAATGGCCACGGTTGCAACTTTCACCTCCTCTTCACTTGACTCCTTGGTTGAGTCCCATTCATGCCCAATGTGTGCCTCTTCCATAAACTTGCTCTTCTTCTTGTGCTCATGCTTATGCTCATGTGATTGGTCCTTCTTGTACTTGTTGTCTTTCTTCTCATAAGGACACTTGGCAATAAAGTGTCCGGTGCTACCACAATTGTAACAAGTTCTCTTCTTCTTGTTAGGGAACTTTCTTTGCACAACCTTGAACCCATTTCTCTTCAACCCCTTGTGATATTTCTTCATGAAGAGAGCCATATCATCAATCTTCTTGTAATCCTCTCCATCATCCTCATCATCACTTGAGGAAGAACTTGATTCATCATTTTGTGGCACTTCCTTCACTTTCTTGGGTTGACTTGTGGATGGTTGCTTGCTGCCCTTTTGCTTGTTCGATGAGCTTGGCTTGCTAGAGTTGTTTGCTTTGGGAGCAACATCCTTGATCTTCACACCTTCTAGCTTGGCTTGCAACTCTCCAAGCTTTCTTCTTTCTTTGGCCTCTTCTCTTTGCATGTCAAAGGTCAAGAATCTCCCAAGCACATCATTTAGAGTGAAGTGCTCAAACTTCTTCTTGTCTCTAATCAAGGTAACCACGGTCTCATTTCTTGGAGAATAAGGCTCCAACATGACTTTCACAACCTTGTGATCATTTAGCTCATCATCACCATAGCCTCTAATCTTCCCAACTAGAGTCATCAACCTATCAAAAATCTCTTGGGGCCTTCACCATCAACAATCACAAACCGGTTGAGCTTGGCTTTCAACAAATCAATTTTTTGCCTTTCTAACCTTGTCAACACCTTCATGGGCTAGGTGCAAAGTGTCCCATATTTGCTAGGCAACATCAACATTCATAACTCTATTATATTCATTGCCATCTGTTGGCATTTCTTAGCATCACTACTAGAAACAGACTTAGGGTCCATTCCCAGTAATGACACCAGAAATGCCGGAGTGGTAGATGTTGTCCTAGCCACCGCTACTAAGGCTGAGTTAACCTTAGCAACGCCGACTAGTAACATTGCCATGATAGACTCGATCATTGATAGGAAGATTATCTGCAAGCGCACGGATCTATCATTGTAGCATTTCACCCTGAAGTATTATCGGGGTATCGTTATTTATATTTTCCCAAGGGAAGGCATATATAAGAGCTGTGTAGTATGACAATGACTTATAGAGGCATTCATGCATAATGAACCAAAATGGTCATTCAGGGGTAAACGGTGATTTGTAGATAGTGGACACACACACATAGAGCATATAAGGATAAAAGTAAATAAGGAATAAGTAAACAATAGTCTAAGTGGAGCAGGCATTCAAATATAGCCATGCAAAGAATATAGCTAATCATGTTAGTCATATGAATCATGAGGCAAAGGTATAATCATGGCATGAACATGTCACACAAACTATACTCTAGTTCATAAGACACATCATATAAACTATATTCTAGTTCATAAGACATATCATACAAACTATACTCTAGTTCATAAGACATAATCGGGCTATGAGAGATACAAGCTAACTCGGATGCAAGACTAAGGGGAATGAAATAGAACTTGCTCAAGAAGAACTCTTTATAGATTATTACCAAGGGAGGTACTTCTTCTAGGAGACAAGCCCTCCTTCTAGCTTTTCTACTCCAAGTAGGCTATGACTAACTGTTGGCGTTTCTTAAGCGTCACCACTAGAGATAATAATATCCTTGGTGACAACGTCGAGAAACGCCTCGCGTGATAGATGGATTCATATATTGCAAGAGTCAATCATAAAGCGCCGCGAGATCTATCATCGTAGCATTTCACCCTCCGGAGTATTCGGTATCGTTCATTTATATTTTTCAAGGAAGGCATGGTGTAGAATCTGTACTAGGGACATGGACAAGATAGCATGATCGTGTACTAGACCAAAGTTCATAAATGTAAATGTAACAATGGTAAGTAAAGGATAACTTGACACACACACTTAGACCGTCTTAAGGATAAAGAATAAATCTAATAAGGAATAGGCATATCCTAAATAGCTATGTTAAGGAAGCGAGATATACATATACGATTTATACCGCTAGAGATTCTAGATTGAGGTAACCATAGTCACTAGGGCTTGCTTAGCCACCGGCGCTCCCCTAGTCTGCTAGGGTTGTCCGGCCTCTAGACTACCGCACAGACGAACGTGGAGGAGTACAAAGGACGAATAGGGCTGTCACCACCTATCGCCTACCTCACTACCGTGGAATGCTTGGTAAACGAAGGTGACTTATAGCTTAGACACCATGTCTACGCTACTTATCACTTACTCTAGCGTTGGCCAGGAACATCTGTCTTCATCAGGAGTCCTCTACTAGAGTATCCACCACTAGGGCAGACGACGAACCCACAAACCAACCAGCAACCAAGACTAACTTAATAAAGAACCCATCACGGTCTAAACATACATATATGATAGATTAAGCATAAAGTTCCATATGGCAAGATCATGACATAAAAACTATATACTAGTTCATATGCTAAGATCATGTCATAAGAACTATAGTCTAGTTCATAGCTATATTGATAAATGAAGAACAAGAACAAGTTGAAGAACATAGCTTTGATCAACATAAGGAGAATTATATTGATCATACCAAGTATCTCCAAGAAGATCTTGATCTTCTACATATTGCCAAACTCCTAATACTAACTAATAAAAGGAAGAAGCAACAAGTGGAGGAGGAAAGGCCCTTGTGAGGTGTGTGTAGAGAGGGGGGGGGGGTTGCCCCTCTATTTATACAAGGATGGAGGGCGGTTTCGAGGCTAAACTTGGCGGGAAACGAAAACAGCACCGCATGCAACCGCCCGCTGGAACGTCGGGACGAACCGCCAAAGAAAGATGGGCCAGGGAGGCCACAGTTTGGGGCCGGCCGCCCCCATGGGCCGGCCGGCCCGAGACAGCCCCGTTTTGCCCCTCCTTTCTCTGGTGGGCTTGTGGGTCGCCCTGGACCTCTCCCATGCTGGTGCACGGGTCCGATTCCTCGTTTATTTAGCCCGATTGCTCTCCCTTGGGTCATAGTGCGATTCTGTAGTGCGCTTTCCATCTCGCTTGGCATAATTCCACGTGTTTCCATATTTGAACCTGCAACACATGTTTTCTTACAATACAAGTGGAACTAGATTAGTAGTAAAGGTTTATGTGACATGAGTTTGCCCATTTCTCATGATTCGGACATAAATTGGCGGTATAAATTAGTCGATAATGACTGCCAACACTAACTAAGTGGAGAAGTAGAGAGGGGAATTAGAGAGGTAGAGAGTGAGAGAGGTGGAAATGCTCTTGAGTGTGGTGTGTGTGGAATGAGAGCCTCCCCCCTCTCCTTATGTAGTGGTGGAGGGTCGGTTTGTAGGGAATATCCCGAGCATCTGCGCGCGACCGCCCTCCGGCATTGATGGCCGAACCGACCGTGCGAAGCCGGGCTGGGGCCGCCACCGCCTTGGCGTGGTCGCGCTCCTGGCGCTGTCACGCCCGGCCGCATAGCGCGCTGGGCTGAGCCACCACATGTCGTCGTCTAGCCGGGCCCTCGCCAGGGCCCATGTGGTTGCTTTCGGCAAGGTAAGTCGGTTCTTGGGCCTTTCTCAATTGGGATATGATTATATTTGATATTTTATTATAATTCCCAATAGTTATTTATGTATTCCACCTGTATTTTATATATTTCACCGCAAAACAAATATTCTCCAATACAATTTGAAATACATTAGTAGCAAAAGTATATGTGTGTGAATTTGACCAATTTACCCCTGTTTGGAATTATGTTGACGGTATAAAATAGTTGATAACGACCGTCAACAAACTCCCCAAGCTTACCCTTTGCTCGTCCTCGAGCAAAAGCTAAGGCATTGGTTGTTGATCGGGAGTTGCTACTATGCCGATTACATTCTTCAAAATGCCATGTTTATAACCAAGATGTCTTCCAAAATTTGAATAAAATGGCATTTTATCCACCCTTTTTACCTTGAGTTTTCATGGGGCTTTCTAGCCATCTTCAAGTCTTGGGTGGTTGCGAGAATAGAAACATTTGCCAAGATCCGCTTATCATTCATTCTCATAAGCGACTTTCTTTCTCGAGGTTTTGAAATATTTTTGAAAAGAATGGTAAGTTTCCTCAAATGATTCACTCGATCTCTCGAGGGTGTATGTATTTTCCTCACCAAAGGATTTTAACTTAGCCTCTTTCTTCCTACCATCTAAGTAAGGCTTTTGTGGAGTTTTGGGTAGGTAAAGAGAGACTGCCTACTTGCTTCATGTCATGTTGCTATGTCAAAGATCGAACCAAGATGAGAATCATAATCATACACCTTGATCGAGATGTGCAAGTGTGTGGTATTTTCTTTTATTTTACTTGGTACTCAAATCATCATTGCTCTCAAATGCTTTTGAGAGAATATGGGCTATCTTTTTATTATTTTTATTATTTTTTTTAGAGATGTGGGCCCTACTTGCCCTCGGACACTTGTCCATTTTTCATCTCATATATTTTTTTTAGCATAGCCCATATTTCTCTTTTTTGGCATATGAAACTTTGATGCAAAGAGAGCATGATGGAGTATATATTTTTGGTGGATGGAGAGGTGCATGTTGTGCAAAACCCTTAGTGAGTTGGCTTCATTTAGTGGGTGTGCGTGAATCTCGATCATGGTAATATGAACGACTCCTCAACATCGGTTACAACAATTTGACAAGGCTCACCATGAAAACAAGCGACATATGACTACGGTTTTGTATGTGTAAAGAGCATGTCATATGGCTTTGGTAGGACATAAGAAATCATTGAGGAACTTTTCTGAATTTTTGTTTTTAAATAAAGCTCCTGGATATCAAGCCATTCTTAGAACAAAGTCATAGCAAGATCTCATGCTACCATATCATACTCTGCAACAACTTAGACTAGAGAAAAGCATATGCAACCCACGAGAATTCAGGTTTTCAGGATATGAAATTTTTAGCCACTAAACTCAAATCTTGGGGACATATAAGTTGTAAACTAGGCAAATGCGAGAACATAAGACGAGCAACTATTCATCATTTCAACAAGAGGTAGACTAAGCATATTCACGGCACATATATGAGTGGAATGATGATTTTTTTACGAATGCTAAAGAAAAACAAATGCATATGCATGGAGTTAAATATGCAATGCACTTACCTTTGCGGGGGCTCCTCCCCAAGCTGGTTCGGACCCTCTTTTGGTTGGGGTCGATCCCTGGGATCGCCCCGAGAAAGCTTACTGTAGGGGTTTATTTTTTACGTCTTATTGTTTTTAAGTCGCTAAGCCGGGACTCTCTCCCTTGGGATTCGGCTTGCGATGGCTTGTCGATCCCGAGAGGGAGATGTTTGTACTTCCTTGGGCCTCCATACTTGTTGATTTGTTTCAGCAATTCTGACCTTTTGCTTCATCTTGGGTTGCTAATCCGATGGAGCCGGCTTTTCTTTGAAACCTTTCTTTGTTTTGCCCTTTATTTTTCTGAGGGGGTATTCTTGTCCCCCTTCTTTTCCTCTTTCTTCGAATGCTCTTTTTCTGTTGTTTTGCCTTCCTTTTTGTTTGATTATTGGCTTCAAGGATGGTACCCATGAGTTGGGGTTGAATTTCTACCATCCCGATGCCTTCTTGGTTCGACCCATACTTGATGCGGATCATTTTGCACTCTTCTTGTTGGCGGGGTTGGAAATCAAACTTTTCTTCGTTGCCATTGATATTGAAGCAGATTTCTCTCGCTCAACATCAATTTGTGCTTCTAGTGCTTTCGGGAATGGGCGTCCAAGAATGAGTGGTGACTCTTTTGTCATCTCCATATCAAGTACTACGAAATCCACAGGCACGAAGTACCCTCGGATTTTGACTGGGATGTCCTCTGCTATCCCTGCTGGGTAACGAAGTGAGGAATCGGCCAGCTGTAGTGTCATGGTTGTTGGCTCTAGCTTGGTATAGTTTAGCTTGTCGAACACAGCTTTTGGCATGACACTAACGCTGGCCCCAAGATCGCATAGGGCATCTTTGAAATACTTGTGTCCCAATTGAGCATGTAATTGTGGGACACCCGGGGTCTTTCTTTTTCTGAGGCAATTGTTGGTTGAGGATAGTAGCGCCGCATTCTTCGGTCAACTTCACTACCTCCTTGGTTGGCAGCGGTCACTTGTTATTGATGATGTCCTTCACATATTTGGCATAGGAAGGCACATGTAGCACATCCAAAAGTGGAAGGCTTACATGAATCTTTTCCACCATCTCAACAAACCGAGTGAATTGCTCATCCGTTGCCCGCCTTACATTTCTTATGGCGAAAGGTAGGTAAGTTGTATCTGTATACTCCAGTGGCCTTATTGCAGGTTCCTCCTCTAGTACTTTAGGAGGTGCTGTTCCTCGGGGTTGCTCTTTTTGTTTTCCTGCTGCAAGGTTAGGATTTGGTGGATCACGAGTGGACTTACCACCCCTCGTGGTCACTACATTTATATTTTCAATAGAGATCCTAGGTTGCCCTGAGGATATACTATCAACAGAAACTGGTACCTTGGCAGCAAGCTAGGCTAACTGGGTTTCGAGCAACTTATTGAAACTTAACTGGGTCTTTACAAAAGCAGATATACATTCTATTTTTGTATGGATGTTTTCTAGGATCTTATCATGGGAGGTCATCTTTTTGGTAAGGTTTTTAGTTAATCTTGGCTTGGCCTAGAACAAGGTCTTTCAAAGAAGGCTGATTCGAATTGTAATTGGAGTTATAGTTCGAATTACCTTAGAATGGTGGACAGGCCCGATTGTTCCAAAAACATTATTACACGTTTGTTGGCGATACCCGTTGTTGAGATATGCAACTTCTTCACGGGTCTCAGGGCAATCGTTCCCTGAGTGGCCAACTTCTCCATAGAATTCACACATCATGTGTGAGTCCAAGGCGTTGATGGAGCCTGATGTATCTTTGTTGCTGTCGCGCTCGTCAAGCCTCTTCATCAACAGGTCTATTTTTGCGGCTAGCATATCTGTCTCCTTCACAGTATGCATGCCTTTTGGTGTTTTGGCTGGGGTTCTCTCCTCTCCCCGGCCTTGATTTCCACCATCTTATCGATCAAGGCTGTAGCCTTGTCGATGGTGAGTGACAAGAATGCGCCGCTAGGCTGCGGCGTCCGTGTGCCCCTTTGACATGGGTGTTAACCCATTGTAAAGTTCGGACCACCGGCCAATTTTTCCATGTCGTGGTGAGGGCATGCACGGAGGTACTCCTGCGCAGCCTCTCCGGGGTTCGGATGGGTTCCATGGAGCTTTGCTGGAAATTGGCGATTCTTCCTCGTAGGGCATTGGTTTTCCCATGGGGAAGAACTTAGCGAGGAACGCCGTGGAACATTTGGTCCACGTGTCAACAGCTTCCTTATCCTTGTAGAATCATCGCTTTGCTTTCCCCACAAGGGAGAAAGGAAAATGACGAACTGATAGCATCGGGTGCGGCGTCTTTGATGACGATTGTGTCGCGCAGTTCAAGGAAGTGTTGTAAGTGGCGTTAGCATCCTCACTAGGCGATCCACGAGAATGGACCGGCCTGCACCATGGCGACGACCGGCCGCGAGGTTCAAAGTTCTTGTCTCCAATGTTGATAAATGGGCCCAACGGGCACGTTGGCAACAAAGAAGGACAGAGCGAACTCCACAGAGTGACCGAGCCATAGTCGTTGGTGTAGATGATGATGGGGATGACTTGTTCGTCATTGTGGAGTGGAGCGTAAGAAGAAGAAGGGCGAGTCTTGTTCTTCCTTAGGAGTGCCTCCGGATTAGCGATGAAGTTTTCCTGGGCCGAGTGAAACCAAATATACACTATCCCTCGCTTTCACCCACAACAGAGAAAACATAAAAGATTAGCCCCGCATGAGCACTTGGTCACTATACATGCATGTCCTATAATCATGTCTTACTACAACTCTTATATTTTTATATGCCTTCCCGACAACGGCGCCGAAAATGCTTGTTGGCATTTCTTAGCATCACTACTAGAAAATGACTTTAGGGTCCATTCCAAAGTAATGACACCGAAATGCCGGAGTGGCGGATGTTGTCCTAGCCACCGCTACTAAGGTTTGAATTAACCTTAAATAACGACTAGTAACATTGCCATGATAGACTCGATCGTTGATAGGAAGATTATCCATGAAAGCGCGGATCTATCATTGTAGCATTTCACCCGTAAGTATTATCGGGGTATCGTTATTTATATTTTCCAAAGAGAAGGCATATATAAGAGCTGTGTAGTATGACAATGACTTATAGAGGCATTCATGCATACTGAACCGAAATGGTCATTCAGGGGTAAACGGTGATTTGTAGATAGTGGACACACACACATAGAGCATATAAGGATAAAAGTAAATAAGGAATAAGTAAACAATAGTCTAAGTGGAGCAGGCATTCAAATATAGCCATGCAAAGAATATAGCTAATCATATGTCATACAAGTTAGAGTAGATGTTAGGTGCGGGGCAAATGGGGAGATCCGTAGCCGGATCTCGATCAACAACGGACATTTACGAACTCCTACACATTATGCGAACGTGGGGGGATGCTAAGGACGGATAGGGCTGTCACCACCTGCCGCCATCCACCTCATCCGTGGCATAACGTCATATCCAAAGGTTCCCGTGTATTCGAGCACCACGCCCGCATACAAGGTCCCTACCCATACTCCCCCAGGACTCCAACCCTACGGATTGACGAGCTAGAGTATGGGCAAACCCGAAGGTACAATGAACTGTTACCACACTCCTACACCTATCCCTAAACATGTTAGTCATATGAATCATGAGGCAAAGGTATAACCATGGCATGAACATGTCACACAAACTATACTCTAGTTCATAAGACACATCATATAAACTATATTCTAGTTCATAAGACATATCATACAAACTATACTCTAGTTCATAAGACATAATCAGGCTATGAGAGATACAAGCTAACTCAGATGCAAGACTAAGGGGAATGAAATAGAACTTGCTCAAGAAGAACTCTTTATAGATTATTACCAAGGGAGGTACTTCTTCTAGGAGACAAGCCCTCCTTCTAGCTTTTCTACTCCAAGTAGGCTATGACTAACTAAGTGGAGAAGTAGAGAGGGGAATTAGAGAGGTAGAGAGTGAGAGAGGTGGAAATGCTCTTGAGTGTGGTGTGTGTGGAATGAGAGCCTCCCTGAAGATCTCTTGTTTGGTTTTGGCTAATTAGTGACACCTAAGGACTAATCTCTCGATGCTAAATGTTTGATTAGATTGGAGATTGGTCGTGTCTTTGGAGTTGGTGCATTGTGATCATGGAGGATGGATCGAGGTGATCCAAAAGATAATCAAGCATGCAACTCGGTGGAGTTTCGGAGATCAAAGGTCCCAAGGCAAAGGTATAACCATAGGGCTTTTGTTTTCACACCCAAGACACTATAGAGAGTGTGGGTGGTTATAGGATCGATAAGCCGTACTATAAAGAGGGAAAACTTTCGTACATATCGATCCTCACGTGCCTTTAGGTTCAACATTCATATGCATGCATTCTAACCTAAAGTGCTAACTCCGTCCTTGTCGAAAATTGTTTCGAAAATGCTAACACATGGTGTCAAGGTGTTCTTTGGCGTGTGGGCAACAAGAAACAAGTGACGGAAGTCGGTTTTGGAGCAAAGCGAAGGAACGGCGGCGAAATGGCGAAGATTGCGGCGGCGGCGTGGCCGGACGCGCCTGCCGCCGGCTGGTCAAAGTGGCCGGGCCTTCCGATGGGTGCGTCTGGCGACTCGCAAGCGGCTTCGGTGGTCGACGGGTGGCCCGGGCCTTACCGGCCGGATCGTCCGATCGCGGCGGAAAGCATGGCCGGACCGTGGCCGGAAGCTGAGCGAGGGTCATTGTCCGGTTTAGGTTTGTCGGTTGTGGCCGGACAGACCGGCCAGGACTCAACGGTGAGTCCCGTCGGTGTCCGAACCGATCGGTAGCGTGGCTTTTCACCCTTTTCACCACATTTCGTGTGGTGGCCTATATATACCCCATGGGCGCTCCTTGCTCTCCCTCTTGGTCATTTGAATCATTCCTAACATCTTTGAGCAAGCAAAGCAAGCCTCCCTCCTCTCTCATTCTTGATTTGAGCTTCATTCTTGAGAGAAGAGTGATCCAAGTGCATTGCATCGAGTTCTTGCATCTAGAGGCGCTTGGGGATCGTGTTGTGACGGTGGATTTCCGTTACTCTTGGAGGCACCGCTCCTAGCCGGCTTGGTGAAGTGGTGGAGGCGTTGGCAAGAGAAGATGATTGTTCTTGGCCACCTCCGGTTGGTTTGTGAGAGGATTACGCACTCCTGCGTCGGGAAGACAAAGTGCAAGGAATACATTGCTCGTGCTTTGGGTACCACACTTGTTGAGTGGTGTGTTGAGGCTAGCAAGGGCACCGCCTAGCTCAAACACCATCCTTGTGTTGGTCGGCTGGCAACCGGAGATTAGCTTGTCGGTGTACAAGTGAACTCGGGTGAACAAATCGCCTTGTTCATTGTCTTCATGTGTGGATCATCACCATCAGTGATTGATTGTTCATCTACATCCGGTGATTGGTTCATAGCCTCTACAAGTCGGTATAACAAGTTTCTCACTCTTGCATTACTCTTCTAGTTTTCTTTGAGTAGAGAGCTAGCACTTGCTTGTGTAGGTTGTTCTTGCTAGCATAAGGACTATATTAGGATTGCTCATTAGCTAGAGTAGTGACATAGACTTTTTGTGTGGACTAGAGATCATAGAAATATTTAGTCTTGTCACTAGAAGGCTTGCTTGACCATTAGAGCTAGTGCAAAACCGCTTTTCTGTGGTGTTTTATACTAATCGGTTTGTTTAGTTGAGCTTGTAGAAAATTTTTATAGGCTATTTACCCCCCTCTAGCCATCTAGGACCTTACAAGTGGTATCAGAGCCGTGGTCGCCATATTTGAAGGCTTAACAACCTTGGTGTGATAGTATGGCTAATGTTGTGTTCAACCATGTTGGGGGAAAGCCTCCTTTCTTTGATGGGGTCAAGAATTTTGACTATTGGAAGAGGTGCATGAGAATGTACTTGGGATCAATCAATGACCAAGTATGGGAGGTGACCGAAAAGGATTATGTCATCCTTGATCCAACCTACCTCACTCCCACCGACAAGTCCAACAAGCAATGCAACACCATGGCATTGAACACATTGTACAATGGCATGGATGTCAAGGTGTTTGAAGGCATCAAAGACCTTGAGAAGGCAAGTGAGGTTTGGGAGAAGTTGTGTGAGACCTATGAGGGCACAAAGGTGGTGAAAAGTGCAAAATTGTATGTTCTCAAGAGTGAATTTGAGAACTTCAAGATGAAGAAAGATGAGAGCATACCGGAGACATTTCATAGGCTTCAAGTGATTGTGAATGATCTCAAGGCATTGGGTGTGAAGACCCTAGATCGTGACTTTGGGCACAAATTCTTGATGTGCTTGCCCAAGAGATTTGCCATGTTGAGGAAGATTCTCTTTCGGGGTGCTTTGGACACCATGACACCTAGTGATTTGCTTGGTGAAGTGCTAACCGATGAGAAAGTTGATGAGATGGAAGATGAGGAAGAGAAAGAGGATGACAAGAGCAAGAAGGTTATGGCATTCAAGGCCGCCACCACCACATCCAAGACAAAGGGCAAAGCTAAAGCTCAAGAAGAAGATGATGAGGAAGTCAATCTTGATGAGATTGATCAAGAGTTTGCCATGTTTGTGAGGAATTTCAACAAGGTCTTGAAGAGCAAGAAGTTTGGGCAAGGCTCTAAGAGAAGAAATGATTCATCCAAGGGCAATGAAGCGCCAAGAAAATGCTTTGAGTATGATAGCCCTTATCACGTCCTTGCCGATTGCCCAATCAAGAAAGAGAAAGAAATGCACAAGGCAAACAAAGGTGGCAAGGCCAACAAGAAGAGCAAGTCAATGACTTTCAAGAAGACAAATGATGGTGCATTTGTTTGCTCTTGGGATAGTGATGGTTCATCCAATGAAGAGGAAGAAAAGCCCAAGGCCATGAGTGCAATTGGCCAACACAAGACATCATCCCTCTTTGGCCCATCACCGTCATGCTTCATGGCTAAGACCACTAAGGTATCATTGCATGAGCATGATGAACTAAGTGATAATGAAGTAAAATATGATAGTGAAGATGATGATGATGATGAACCCACTAGAGATGACCTCTTAGAGATGCTTAAGCAAACTCATATCATGCTTAAGACTAAGGACAAGAATGCAAAGCTTTGCAAAAGAGTGTAAAAACTCTTGAGCAAAACTTTAGTGAGCTAGAGGCCACCTATGAGGGTCTAAAAGGAAGACCATGGGGAATTGGAGCTAGCTCATACAAGGCTTAAGAAAGCCCATGCCTTGCTCTTAGAGAGAAGAATGATAGAGCTTGCTCAATCATCAAGAAGGATGTTGGTTTAACATGTGACATCATAGATGAACCCTTTGTGGTTGATGTTGAAGAACCATCCATTCCTTCCACATCCACATCAACCCACTCAAGCTCTACTAGTAGTGATGGAGTAATTTTAGATTCATCACTAAAGGTTGAGAATGAGACTCTCAAAAGAGAGGTGGATGAGCTCACCCACTCCTTGAGGAAGGCATATGGTGGGGATGCCCACTTGCTAAAGTGCTTGGGTAGCCAATGATTTTCCCTTAACAAGGAAGGCTTAGGCTATGTCCCCAAGAAAGGCAAGAAGGCCTTTGCTACTCCAAAGCCTAGCTTTGTGAAGAGCAATGGGTCCTATTGCAATAGATGCAAGCAAGTGGGGCATCAAAAGCTAAAATGTGCTAAAATCAACATGAACAAGAAATCAAGCAAAGTGCATTCCATATCTTTTTGATTCTTGTTATTTGCTTACCAAGGGTGAGAAGGGTGTCAAGGCAAAGTTTGTTGGTACACCCATTGTTGGCCCAAAAGAAGGCAATTTGGGTACCAAAGGCTTTGGTTGCTAACCTCTAAGGACCCAAAGGCAAATGGGTACCTAAATATTATTGATTTCCTTGTAGGTGAATTACAAGATTGGGGCAACCATTGGATTCTTGATAGTGGGTGCACTCAACATATGGACCGGTGATGCAAGGAAGTTCAACATCATTGATTTAACTCAAGAGAATAGCAAGCCTATTACATTTGGTGATAGCAAAAGTGGCAAGATACAAGGCATAGGTAAGATTGCAATAACCAATGATTTGACATTATCAAATGTGGCACTAGTTGATATCTTGAAGTACATTTTGCTCTCGGTGGCACAAATATGTGATCTTGGTTATAAATGCATCTTTGGTGAAGATAGTGTTGAGATAGTAAACACAAAAAGACTCAAGCTTGGTCTTCAAGGGAATTAGATTTGACAACCTCTACCTTGTGGATTTTGGTGCAAGTGAGACTCAAATTAATACATGCTTGATATCTCAATCTAGCATGGGTTGGCTATGGCATAGAAGACTTGGTCATGTTGGCATGAAGCAACTCAACAAGTTAGTGACACATGATCTAGTGAGAGGCTTGAAGGATGTTCACTTTGACAAGGACAAGCTATGTAGTGCATGTCAAGCTCAGAGCAAGCAAGTTGCCAATACTCATCCAAAGAAGAGCTTCATGAGTACTTGCAAGGCATTTGACTTGATCCATATTGACTTGTTTGGCCCAACCGCATACACAAGCATTGGTGGCAACAAGTATGGATTTGTGATTGTGGACGACTATACAAGATTCACTTGGGTGTTCTTTCTCAATGACAAGAGTGATGTGTATTCTTTGTTCAAGACATTTCTCAAGAGGGTGCACAATGAGTTTGATATCATAGTGAAGAATGTGAGAAGTGATAATGGAAGTGAGTTCAAGAACACAAGAGTTGATGAGCTATGTGATGATTATGGAATCATGCATCAACTTTCGGCCAAGTACACACCACAATCCAATGGCCTAGTTGAGAGGAAGAATAGGACTCTCATTGAGATGGCAAGGTCTATGCTTAGTGAGTATAATGTGAGTCAATCATTTTGGGCCGAAGCAATCAACACCGCATGCCACTACATCAATAGATTGTATTGCCATCCCATGATGAACAAGAGACCTTATGAGCTATTGAATGGAAGAAAGCCAACCATTGCATACTTTAGAGTGTTTGGATGCAAATGCTACATATTGAAGAAAGGTGCAAGACTTGGCAAGTTTGACAAGAGGTGTGATGAAGGTTTTCTACTTGGCTATTCCACCACAAGCAAAGCATATAGAGTGTGGAACAACTCAAGTGGAGTGCTAGAAGAAGTCCATGATGTGGAATTTGATGAAACCAATGGGTCTCAAGATGAAGATGAGAACCTTGATGATGTTAGTGGAACTCAATTGGTAAATGCCATGAGAGGCATGGACATTGGTGATATTAGGCCAACTCAAGTTGATGATGACAAAGATGAAGTTCAAATAACTCAAACTAGTGGTGCTCAAATTCAAGATCAACAACAAGCTAGTACATCATCTCAAGCAACAACAAGTGATCAACCAAGCTCAAGCAATCAAGCTCCAATACTCCAAAGCTCAAGCGTAGCTAGAGATCACCTAATTGATCAAATTATTGGTGACATTGCAAGTGGAGTGCAAACTAGAGGAAGACTTGTGGCTTTTTGTGAACACTTTGCATTTGTGTCACAAGAAGAGCCCGAAAAGATTGATCATGCCTTGAAGGATGAAGAATGGATCATTGCAATGCAAGAGGAGCTCAACAACTTTGATAGAAACAAGGTTTGGAAATTGGTAGAGAGACCGAAGGACTACAATGTCATTGGAACCAAATGGGTTTTCAAGAACAAGCAAGATAAAGATGGCATTGTTGTGAGAAACAAAGCAAGACTAGTTGCACAAGGTTACACTCAAGTAGAGGGTCTTGACTTTGGTAAAACATATGCTCCTGGTTGCAAGATTAGAGGCAATTAGAATTCTATTGGCCTATGCATGTGCACACAACATCAAGCTCTATTAAATGGATGTCAAAAGTGCTTTTCTCAATGGCTTCATCAATGAGCTAGTGTATGTTGAGCAACCGCCCGGTTTTGAGGATTACCATCATCCCAACCATGTGTACAAGTTGAACAAGGCATTGTATGGGTTGAAGCAAGCACCTAGAGCATGGTATGAGAGGTTGAGAGACTTCTTACTCAAGAAAGGCTTCAAGATGGGCAAAGTTGACACTACTCTCTTCACCAAGAAGATTGGAAAGGACTTGTTTGTCATACAAATATATGTTGATGATATCATCTTTGGACCAACAAATCAAGAGTATTGTGAAGAGTTTGCCAAGATGATGGCAAAAAGAATTTGAGATGTCAATGCTTGGAGAGCTCACATATTTCCTTGGTCTACAAATCAAGCAAATGAAGAATGGCACCTTCATTAGTCAAGGGAAATACATTAGAGACATGGTAAAGAGGTTTGGATTGCAAGATGCCAAGGGCATTAATACACCGATGGTACCAATGGATCATTGGACAATGATGAAAGTGACAATATTGTTGATCAAAGGTACTATAGGTCATTGATTGGAAGCTTACTCTATGTGACCGCTTCTAGGCCCGATGTGATGTTTAGTGTTGGCAAGTGTGCAAGATTTCAATCATCACCTAGAGAGCCACCTCACCCGCATCAAAGAGGATATTGAGGTACTTGAAGCACACACAAAATGTTGGGCTATGGTATCCCAAGGGGGTCAAACTTTGAGCTTATTGGATATTCGGACTCGACTATGGGGATGCAAGGTTGATAGAAGGAGCACTAGTGGCACTTGTCAATTCCTTGGAAGATCTCTAGTGTCTTGGTCTTCAAAGAAGCAAACCGGGTGTGACACTTTCAACCGCGAGGCCGAATACATTAGTGCCGTAGTTGTTGTGCACAATTGCTATGGATGAGATTAACATTGAAGGATTATGGATTTGATTTTCATCATGTGCCTTTGTTTTGTGACAATGAAAGTGCTTGCAAGATGACTCAAAACCCGGTGCAACATACAAGAACCAAGCACATTGACATAAGGCATCATTTCATTAGAGATCATCAACAAAAGGGTGACATTGCTATCCAACCTATTGGCACCAAGATCAATTGGCCATATCTTTACAAAGCCACTAGATGAGAAGAGGTTTTGCAAGCTAAGAAATGAGTTGAACATGCTTGACTTCTCAAATATGAGTTGAATGCACCACACTATCATGACATGCCCCTACATCAAGCAAAGCAAAGGTAAAATTGTTTGGCATGGCATTCATGATATCTAAGGACTTGTTAGAACATATAGACATATAACTTGTGCCTTAGGAAGCATTCATGAAAATAAAAGGATTTCAATGCATGTATGCCATCACTATTGCTCTTCATGCTTGATTGATCTAGTGATGACATATGACATGTTTATGGGCTTGCAATCTTAAAGTGTTGAATTTGGCTATCTTTTCACACATATGCTTCAACATAGGCAAGATAACCCTTGTCATGAGGTGTGAAGAAGCTTGTCTTTGGTTCAAACCGAAATATATGTTTGACAAGTGATCCAAATTTGACCAAATTTGAGCACTATTCTCTCTTCCATAACACAACATGGTCATACCTTTTGTGGAAATTGTCGACAAAGGGGGGAGAGATTAGTGCATGAAAGGTTTTGGAAAATTAAAATTCCACATGTTTTTGAAAATCTTTCATGAAGGTCATGAATTTACAAGTGGTTCACACAAGTAGAGGGAGCAAGCTCATAGACAATTTGTTGCATTTGATTGTGCACTAACATATGACTTGCTCATTGCACATGTATTTAAATTCAATATACATGCTTGTGTGGTGTATGCTAGTTCTCACAAGTTGCTTTTCAAGTGGTTGAATAACTAGCATGCATAGGAGCTAGCTAGATTTTCTAAATTCCGCTCTTAATTCAAGTACCTTGCTCATAATGTGATCTCACGTGGTACTTTGAGTTTTGATGAAAATCTAGTTACCTTGATGCTTGTATGGTGAAAATGGCGCAACTCCGATTAGTATCACGCTTCAAAGGTCCATTTCTTTCACCTAAGCATCACTTTGGTAACATAGCTCACCCTCAATTTCAATATTCATACATGTATGCGATGCTTCGTTCCAAACTCGTGGCATACATGTAGGGGGAGCTTATGCTACCAAAACCGAACTATGATGATTGTCAATCCTATGATTGTAAGCAAAATGCTTGGACAACCGTTGTATGTTCAAAAACATTAATCATAAAACCTTTATGGGGTTGTCACCAATTACCAAAAAGGGGAGATTGAAGATCTCTTGTTTGGTTTTGGCTAATTAGTGACACCTAAGGACTAATCTCTTGATGCTAAGTGTTTGATTAGATTGGAGATTGGTCGTGCGGAGTTGGTGCATTGTGATCATGGAGGATGGATCGAGGTGATCCAAAAGATGATCAAGCATGCAACTCGGTGGAGTTTCAGAGATCAAAGGTCCCAAGGCAAAGGTATAACCATAGGGCTTTTGTTTTCACACCCAAGACACTATAGAGAGTGTGGGTGGTTATAGGATCGATAAGCCGTACTATAAAGAGGGGAAAACTTTCGCATATATCGATCCTCCACGTGCCTTTAGGTTCAAGATTCATATGCATGCATTCTAACCTAAAGTGCTAACTCCGTCCTTGTCGAAAATTGTTTCAAAAATGCTAACACATGGTGTCAAGGTGTTCTTTTGACGTGTCGGCAACAAGAAACAAGCGACGGAAGTCGGTTTGGAGCAAAGGCGAAGGAACGGGCGGCAAACGACGGCGATTTCGCAGGCTTCTCCGCGTGACGGACGACGCCGACCGGCCGGAAGCCGGTCAAAAGTGACCGGACGCTCCGGTGGGTGCGTCCGAGCGAGCTTCGCAAACGGCTCTATGGTCGATGGGTGACCGGACGCATCGACGGATGCGTCCGATCGCGGCCGAAGCATGACCGGACCAGCGGCCGGAAGCTTCGAGGCGGGGGTCGGCTAGCGGTTTGGGTTTGTCGGTTGTGGCCGGACCCACCGCCCGGACTCACCGGTGAGTCCGGCCGATCGTCCGGCCGGGCCGCAAAGCGTGGCTTTCACCCTTTCCACCACATTTCCTCGTGGTGTGGCCTATATATACCCCCATGGCTGCTCCTTGCTCTCCCTCTTGGTCATTTGAATCATTCCTAACATCTTTGAGCAAGCAAGCAAGCCTCCCTCCTCTCTCATTCTTGATTTGAGCTTCATTCTTGAGAGAAGAGTGATCCAAGTGCATTGCATCGAGTTCTTGCATCTAGAGACACTTGGGGATCGTGTTGTGATGGTGGATTTTCCGTTACTCTTGGAGGCACCGCTCCTAGCCGGCTTGGTGAAGTGGTGGAGGCGTTGGCAAGAGAAGGTGATTGTTCTTGGCCACCTCCGGTTGGTTTGTGAGAGGATTACGCACTCCTCGTCGGAAGACAAAGTGCAAGGAATATTGCATTGCTCGTGCTTTGGGTACCACACTTGTTGAGTGGTGTGTTGAGGCTAGCAAGGGCACCGCCTAGCTCAAACACCATCCTTGTGTTGGTCGGCACAACCGGAGATTAGCTTGTCGGTGTACAAGTGAACTCCGGGTGAACAAATCGCCTTGTTCATTGTCTTCATGTGTGGATCATCACCATCGAGTGATTGATTGTTCATCTACATCCCGGTGATTGGTTCATAGCCTCTACAAGTCGGTATAACAAGTTTCTCACTCTTGCATTACTCTTCTAGTTTTTCTTTGAGTAGAGAGCTAGCACTTGCTTGTGTAGGTTGTTCTTGCTAGCATAAGGACTATATTAGGATTGCTCATTAGCTAGAGTAGTGACATAGACTTTGTGTGGACTAGAGATCATAGAAATATTTAGTCTTGTCACTAGAAGGCTTGCTTGACTATTAGAGCTAGTGCAAACCGCTTTTACGCCGTGTTTTATACTAATCGGTTTGTTTAGTTGAGCTTGTAGAAAATTTTTATAGGCTATTCACCCCCCTCTAGCCATCTAGGACCTTACACTCCCCCTCTCCTTATGTAGTGGTGGAGGGTCGGTTTGGAGGGGAATATCCCCGAGCATCTGCGCGCACCGCCCTCCGATTGATGGCCGAACCGACCGTGTGAGGCCGGGCTGGGCCGCCACCGCTGGCGGGCGCTTGCGCCCGAGCGTGTAACATCCTTATATTAAAAAGTAATTAAAATTTTAAATATGATCATTATCATGTGTTATTATCAAGCATCATGGCCTAAATGCATTTCAAGTTTCAATATTAACATGTATATGTTGCATGTGTTGGTTGAGTTGAGATTAAATTCTAAATTTAAAATGCTTTGGGAGGAATTATTAAAATAAAATTTATGAATATGACTTGAGCAATTTTTGTTTCATAAGTTGCTGCATAGGTTGTGTTTTGAAATGGTATATTTGATTGAGTTGTTTCAATAGTAATTATTTCCTAATTGAAAATCAAATTTTAAAATAAAAATAAAATTATTCCTACGTTCAAATGAAAACTTTGAAAACCTACTTTCAAAAATATTGAGAATTTGGGGATGGTCATTAAAGCAAACCTGGAGATCTCGAGAAGTTGGACTATTTTTGTTTTTGGAGATTTTGAAGTTTCTATGCAAATTTGGGAGATATTGGAAAAAGAAGGAAGGAAGAGACACTAGTAGTACATAATTTCCAGAAGCAGTGGCCACCGAGTTGCTTGCCTGCCTGCCTGCCGCGTCGACGCCGTGTGCCGTTTGGCCGTGCCTTCGCGACGTGCTACGCGTGGACGCCTGCGTGGCGAGCTCGCGAAGGTGCTGGCGAGGCTCCGCATCGTCTGTGCCCTACGAAGTCGCCGCCGTTCTCTTTTCTTCTTTCCCGTCGCCGCCGACGAGCTCGCGTTCGCCGGTCGATTTCTCAATCACCACTCCACCACCGCCCAATTCCTCGTGTCCGCAGCTTCGTTACGACCTTGCGAACCTCGTTGATCTGCTAGCCTCGCTCCTCATCGTCGTAATCGTCCTCGACGCCGGTTTCCGTCACGGCGGACCACCATGGCCGCAGGGGTCGCCCAACCGCGGCTGGCACGCGTCGGCTCCACCTCCAAACTGCCCAAGCATCGTCCAAGCACCATGGTGAGCCCCCCTTGTGCTCCCTAGATCCTTGGCCGCGCTGCTACTGTGTCCTATGGTCGGCGCACCGCCGCCGTGCCGCGCGGCATGCCGCCATGGCTGGCAGCTCGTGCTGCTAGGCTGCGCCAGCGCTGCTGGGCCGGTTCGTTGGGCCGGCCTCCTTACTGTCAGACCAGGCCGAGGCAGTTTCGGCCCGAAGGCTCTTTTTCCTTTTTGTAATTGTTATTCAATTTATTCAAATGTGAATAGTGTCTGATTTTGGTGAATTTCTTATAAATTCAAATAGTGCTTCTAAAATTCTGAAACTTTTTGTGTAGCTCTTATATGATGGTTTTTACACATGGAAACTATGAGATGTTGAAAATCAATAGTTCTGGCACGAGTGAAAATTACATTCTTTAATTGAAAAATGTGTCTTCCATGATTTCCAGTAATTAAAATAATTACCCAAAAATCATGAAACTTGTTTTGGCACTGTTTTAGGGTATGACATGCCTCCACAAAAAAGTTCGGGTTAACTTTGGAAAGTTTTAGTGATTTATTATTTCATGCTCAATTAAATAATTCAAGTAATTAGTCTTAATGACTCGGGTTTGTGTGACTTTGGGTTGATTGTGAATCTTGGATCATACCACATCAAATGGTCCTCGAGAACTCCTTTAGTAATAATGAGGATCATGTGTTTACCTTATGAGTAGTACTACAAGTTAGTTTTGTTGGCTTGCAACTTTATCGTGAAGGAAAGTTGTACTCAAGTTAATTAAGTCATTATGTCTTTCATCCAAGCACTTTCATGCATTATGGCATACATTCTATCATGTTAAGCAATGCATCATTTATTACGTGTAGTAAACGAGAAAGAGAAGGGTTAGAAGTCGCAAGTACCAAGCGTGTGATGCTTTGGTCTCGTCGAAATTAAGGCAAGTGCATGACGAATCTTTGCTTCGCTTTACGCCCTATTATTTGAGTTTTCTTGCTTTCCAATGTTCAAGTATTATATTTCTGGTTCAAGTTCAAGTTTCTTGTTCATGATATTCCAGTTTCAAGCTTTCATTTACATTCAATTCCGGTGCGGGTTTATCCCGGAGGTGCAATTTGGTTCTTATATTCAAGTGCCTGTGAGTAAGTCTTGGCCCCACTTGCTCGGCTTTACTTTACCCCAAATGCTAAGGAGTATTCAAGTCTTTCCGCTTTGCACGGAAACTACTATTTAGTTGGAGTTCCAAAGAATTCATTCATGAATTCATGAGTTGATTGTTCTTTGGTTCTTAATGTACTTGTTGAGTGTTTTCACTCACCCTTGTGTTCATTTGGTTTTTAGGTGCTAAACCATCACGACTTGCATGGGAACCGAGTAGCACCATCATCACAAGTACTCACTTTTCGTTTACAAACGCTGTAATCTTTACATAGCGGTTGTAATTGGTTTGTTTCAGTCTTAGTGAATGTGTTGAGGGCTAGCCCCCTGGTGTTTCTAGCCGGGGCGTTATCCGCGCTTTGCTGCCCGCCACGCCGCCACGTCGTCGTCCCGGGCGGGCCCCCGGCCGTGGCCCATGTGGTTGCTCGGCAAGGTAAGCCGGTTCTTGGGCCTTTCTCAATTGGGATATGATTATATTTGATATTTTATTATAATTCCCAATATTTATTTATGTATTCCACCTGTATTTTATATATTTCCCCGTAAAATAAATATTCTCCAATACAAGTGGAAATACATTAGTAGCACAAGTATATGTGTGTGAATTTGACCATTTTACCCCTCGCTTGGAATTATGTTGATGGTATAAAATAGTTGATAACGACCGGCAACACCATCCAATGCACTAAGGAGTATGCTAGTGGCTTGACCATTGAGATGAATAGCTGCCATCTCCTCATGTGTGGGCTGCTTTCGGGGTTCACCTAAGTGGTTCGAATCCACCACACACAATCTCCCAAAGACCGGGATGAAGTCAAATAAGGTGAGCCCTCATCAAATGCTTCCATTTTGCAAAGTTTGTTCCATCAAAGTGAGGTAACTTGCCCACCGGGCACATTGATATATGACTTCTTGTCACGGTTGGTCAAATATGATGAGTAGTTGAAGGATACGGTGGAGTACTTCTTGTTGCCGCCGTCCTCAACCTTCTTCTTGCCTTTCTTGTCATTCTTGGAGATGTTGTAGGACTCATCATCATCACCATCATCCGAGCTTGAAGATAGCTCATGTTGGCATTTCTTAGCACAAAGAAATTACTATACTAAGAAACACTCTTGGTATAAACTAACTCATTACTTACTAAAAAAATATAAATATAAAGACTGATATCCGCAAATGCACGATAATTAACTCTATACCATTGTAGCACTTCACCTAGAGTTTTCACCAAAGTTGTCATTTATATTTTCCCAAAGGAAGGACTGTGAGGCATAAATTACATATGACACACAAAAAAAGAACAAACTAAACATTCTATTACCTTAGCAAAAATAAATAACAAAAAGATAAAATATATAATAACTATAAATAATAAATGATAAATGCCTAGGGTATTCCATGAGACGTAGATTTAGAGACTCACTAAAGATGTAAAGACAATCATAACAATTCTATGAGTAAAAGACATCTAAGTAATTACTAATCACCATGTCTAAGCATAAGCGTATAAAAAATACTATCACTTATAGCATAGATAAATCAGAATTATATAGCATAAGGAACATCAACTAAGAAGGTTTCAATGTATAATATCTTCCCTTCGACGCGACCATATTCTACCTTGTTCTATACACATACGGAGGACTACAAAGGACTCAACAGGGTCACACCCCCCGCAATCTTCCCCACGCCTAGATGTATAGAGGGCATTTGCAAATAAATAATATCCAAGCACCATGCTTACATAATATTTATAGCTTAGTTCCCTCGAGATTAGAACTAAGTTGTCCACAAACATATGCATATAATCATCATTAACTAATAATATATCAAATATCAAACTAGAATATACAAAGAACATAATAAAGAGCAATATAAATAAATAAAGCAAAGTCATAATGAGAACTTGAATAAATATATAACCAAATCTCCAAGAATAACAGATATGAAGTCCGAGCAATACTTGAACTCTTCCTTGAATCTTTAATAGATTGACTAATACAATGAACTTGAAGAACTAGAGCTCTCTAATTCTTTAATCTCTGAAACCCTAGCTTCTAATCTCTCTCTAATTACAATGAAGTCTAATCTCTCCGAATAATGATAATAATGACTAGCTAGGGTTTTGGGGGGGTCTAGCTCTCTATTTATAGCCCTCGAGGGTGAATCGGACCCTGGATCAAACCGACTTGAATGGAGGGCTGAGATCATCTCTAGAGGTCAGTTGGGAGTAGCCAACCACGGTTCGACATGTGGCCCCACGTGGCCGACGCCGGCCGCCAACCCAAGACGGCCGGTTGTCCGAACCCCCGGGAGTGCGGGCTCTACCTTGTGTGAAGTGGATTCCGGTGCCTTCTAGATCTTTTCTCTCGGTTTCAATGTTGTTGTTTCAAGATCTTTTCTTCGGACTCTTATAATCTATCTTTTCAAAGACTTTTCAGCAATAATCCAAAAAAATAAAAACTTACCAAAACTTGTGGAATTTGTCACCAAACTCTTAATAATCCTATGATTGATCATATTTATATATCTTGTTGATGATTAAAAATAGACAATAACAATCATCAACAAGCTCCCCCAAGCTTATCTTTTGCTAGTCTCTTAGCAAAACAATTACACTAAAAAGATCCTTGAGATTCAAAAATATCAACTCAAACTTACTTATGTAACTTTTAACAAATACTTGTTTCTTTGAGGAATTGAAAGACGAACAATCAAGTGAGCACTATGTCTCAAATCCTCTATTCAACCTTCATTCTGGAGTTTTTTATAAGTTTAAAATAAAACTCGAGAGATTCTTTTATGACACTCTCAAGTCTCTCTTATATGTGGTATTTTTGGATTCACTAAGGCAAATGTGTTGCCTTCTCTCTATATTTAAAACACATATATATATGGAGCTCATAAGTGAGGTAAATATATATGATTCACATTTGCAAACATATATTGTAAAGTCAAACAATGGATCCAAAGAGAACTTGAGTCATCAAGATGTGCATGTGTATGGAATATAAGTGGAATGGATGAAGTATATGTATATGTACATATAAGAAATAATTCTAATTCTACTATACTCCTTTGAAGACAAAGACTATCTCTCTTTGTATGACTTTAGAAAATATGGGCTGTATATTTTCTTTTTCTTTTTTAGAGAGGTGGGTTCTACTCACCCACGGACTTGTGTCCCTTTTTTTTTTCTCTTTTATTTCTTTTTAGGGAGGTAGGCTCTACTCGCCCGTAGGACACTTGTCCATTTTTCATCTCCCTTTCTTTTTTTTTTTTAGGGAAGTAGGCTCTACTACTTTGTAGGATACTTGTCCATTTTTCTTCTCCCAAAGGTAGAGAAAAGACATTTTTGGGTGAATAAGATGGAATATATATAGGTCTTAAGCGTATCTTCCTGATTAGAAGCAAAGATATATGTAGAGTGGAAATATAGGTGTGTGAACATAATCTTGATGACAAAGCTCCCAATGGCATACAACAAAGCTTGACTATACTCAATGAAATACAAATATCATAAAGTATAAAATATAAATTTTGGCTCGTAGGAATATAGAATTTTGTCAAATAGAATCTCATCATATAAATTTTCATGTTTTCAAAATAAATCTCCAAAATCTAGTATCATAAAGAATAAGATAGATAGCATGCTTCAAACTTTTTTATATCATATCCATCAATTACTTAGATCAAGCATAAAATTAGGAATCTTAACTTGAGCATAACTTAGATTCTACTTACTCTACAAATAAAACAGCACACTAGCAAGCAAATATAGAAATTAAAACAGACATATACACACACTCTATTTTTTTGGTTTTTTTAAGGATGCAGGAAAAATAAACAAACCTACTTGCCGAAATTAAAAATAGTAAAGAAAAAACTTACCTTGAGATGGGGGTCCTCCCCAAGCTAGCTGATGACATCACTGAGGTGTTGGTGGTGGGTACTGAATCTGCATGTTCCCAAAAAGATATATCCAATTGATTCATTCTGCTCATGGTACCTCCTATTTTCTTCTCGGGCTTGTTGATTATACTCTCCTTGCTGCTGAACGGTAGCCCTCAACTCTTGCTGTCCAGTCTCCAAATTGGTGATGCGGTGGTCAAATCCTGTGATTATCTCCCCTAGATTCTCTCCCTGGTGGAGGTGGGTGATGGTGTGGAGATGGATATGGCTGATAGGGTGGTGGAGAAGGTGTTGGTGTTACGAATACTGGTGGTGGGGATGGTGTGGAAAACAATGGTGGTGGACGATATACAGGAGGTGGTATAAATTGAGGTGGGTATGGTGCCAATTGTGATGGTGCATGATATGGGAATGGCCCTTGGAAACCTTGGTCATGGACACCTTGTGCAGAGAAAGGCATACGTCCCCTCTGGATGCTACTTGTCTCCTCTTGGTCTTGTCCTCCATAAGTATCAAAACGTCCAGGTCCCCATGGTGAACTTGTGGCTGATCTAGAATGGTGGGATGCATTTCCTCCCATGCATTTGTTTCATGACGTGGTCTTGCTGGGTGTTGCTCAAATCCAAAAAAATTGGGTGAAAGCTGGTGCATTTGGCTCATTATCTTGCCCCTGGTATGTAGGAAATGGGTTTCTTGTGACACGCATGGAGGCACTCCTTCCTACACCGGGGTCCCTGTTTCTGCAAGTCAAGAACAAAACTATCCACCACATACAGACCGAAAGACGAGTCTGGCAATTCAATCTCATTAATATATCCCTTGTAAAACATGACAATTTTTTCTTCCCTTTGCTTAATCAGATGAGCATAAAAGAAAAAAATGAGAAATCACAAACAGGACGTTGCGTTGACAGATACTCAAAATTAGCATTTTGTAACAGACCAAGATTATGAGCAATATGTGTGATCCATGATGTACAAGAAACAGATCCTCTTTTTAAATTAGGAACAGACAACCAATATTCAGCCATTAATCTAGCAGGTGAAACTTTCATTCTCTTAATCACAACATAAATCAATTTAAACTCTTCAATTCTAACAAGCCTAGTTTCCTCCCTAGGGAACAAAGTGATGGCTACCCACTTATGCATGAATCTTAAAGTGGGGTTGTGAATTTCATCCGTGCATGGTTTGTGTAACACCCGTGTTTTTGCATGCATTTAAAAATCACTAAAAATTTGAGCTTTTTATAATTACAACTAAAACTTGTTTTCTTTCCGCTCAACCCAAAAACCGCTTTGCAAAAACCTTGCATAAAACCTCACCATATAGAAGATAGGTTTATGTTTGCTTGCTTGCTTGTTTGCTCGAGCTAGAATTTATTTTTGGCATCAGATAATTATTCCTTGACCATCCTTCACCAAATATATCCATCCTTGACCTCTACTTTAATCCACCCACGTGTGCTTAGTTTATTATTCTGGGAAATCATAAGACCCTCTTTTGTATAATATAAATGTATACACAAATATACGATATAAGTAAATGTGTATATGTATATACGAGTATACCTATATGCATATATGAGCACATAAGAGGGACCATATACGTACACTTATACACATATATGAAGGTATATATATACATAAATATGTATGGGGCGCTTATACTCATACATGTGTGGTATTATATCCAAATACATATGTATATGTGCCGACGTCAAGTATATGTATGGAAAATGGAAAATGAAAAAGGGGCATCAGGCCCAGCTCCTCTCCACCAGGCCAAGCCCGCGGCCTGCCCCCTTGAGCCATTCTTCGCCGCTCGGCCCATCGGGCGCAAGGCCCAGCTCGAGGCCGCAGCAGCAATCCAAGACCAGCCACCCCTCCTCCACTCTATGACGAAGCGGACCCACCTGTCATACATCTCTTCCTCCTCTACCCCCTCGTCGTTTCACGCATGCAGAGCATGCAGCGCCGACAATGGAGTTGACCATGTCGGAGACATTTTCCGTGAACGACCCCGCTGTTTCCACACCCTTCCAGAGACAGCAGTAGGAGGGTTGACGTTGTTCATGACATGGCCGACAGGGACGCCCGCGGCGTCGACGCCAGCTCACGGCCGGCTGCCATGCCCCGCTGCGTCGCATCAAAAGGTCGGCAAGGCCACTGTTGGGAGCTGACCCCGCCGGAAAATATCTTCCGTGCCATCCCATCCTCGTCAATGCACACAGTGCGCTCGCCAGCCTCGCCGACGAGACCTCACTGCGAGCCAGCTTCACCGGAGCTGGGCATGAACGCGACGCGCTGTCGGAAAAGATCGGAGGAGGAGGAGGAAAATATCCTGCCGACGACTCGCCTCCGCAAACCAGCCATCGCCGCCTATAAATAGCCGGTCAAGGGCACCATGGACACTCACCCCGACGAGCTCAAAGCACCTCCCCTTCTTCTCGGAGAAAGAGGAAGGCTGGAGAAGCGAAGGACTCGCCTCGGGACACGACGCCCCTGCTCTTCGCGCCGGAACGCCCAACCGGCACCGCAATACTCTGCCGAGTCGCCCCGCGCACCGCCGCTCCGCCTTGCTCTGCTTCGCTGCTCGCCACGCGCCGCGCCGGCGGAAATCGAATCCCGCCGGAGCTAGCCCCGCTGCTGCCGCCGGAGCTGTAGAACTCGCCGTTCGCCGCAGCACAGCCAGGCCGGAGCCACCGACCGAAGACCCGCCCGGCGCAATGACGAGAGCCCTCGCCTCCCTCTGCTCTTCCCTCCATCCTCCATCTCTCCCTCTCTACCTCTCCCTCTCTGCTTTCCTGTTGCGGATCGATTGGGAACGGGTGAAGAAGACGACGGACAAGGAAGAAGCAGTACGCCCACGCCTTATCCTACCCCCCCATAGGCCCACGTGTCATAGACTGAATCCATTTCTCTTACTCCCTTCGTTCAAAATAAACGTAATTCTTTAACTTTTTAAAATTATGTTTGACCACCGCTCTTATTCAAATTTTTTATATAAATTATAAAACAAATAAAATATTATTACAATATCTTTAGTGATGTAATAAGTCATAACAAAAAAGTGATAATATTTATAGAAAAAAATCAATAAAACAAAGAGTCCAAACACAATTTCTATGAAATCAAAAAAATTACGTTTATTTTCGTGACGGAAAGAGTACTTTATGAGCGTGGTGCACATGAAATAAAGAGCGAGAGCAACCAGGCTCCCAGATCGGCGCACAGCATCGTGGGCCAAGCTCACGGTACAGCTCCAATCAGGCCACGCTGCCACCCTGTCCCCGCGTAACAGCAGGAGCGAATTGCTATGGGCACCCCGCAAGTGTACACAGGAGGTTGAAAAACCATTTTCCATATATAGAAAAATTCCCAGAAAATTTATAAATAAACTAGGTACACTCTATATCCTACCCATGCCATCACCTTCCAGTTTCATAAATCCAATTTCCATAAATAATTTCCAAGCCTTTCCCCACTTATTAATTCATAATAAAACTTGGGAAACTCAAAACTCCACCATTCCAACTCCAAATCGCTCCCTTCCACCTCCATAATTCTTCTGAAATTATCCACCATATTATCATGCCCTTGTTCCATTATTTGATGCCCATTTAAATTCTAGTTCATGTTCTACCTTTTATTTATAGTTTATCGCGTAGATGACGTAAGCCGTAGTCACGCCTTGCACCCTATATTCGTGTGATCATGCACATCACCTCACGTGCATGATTACTCGAATATACCCACACGTAGATAGTTCACATGCTAGGTATATGCGATGGGTGTATATTGATATGACAATATAAGTACGCACAATGAGAGAGAGATATATATAAATATATGCATCCCGTCAAATATACCTACGCATGGCTAACCCTCGCTAGTCTAGTTCCGTATACTCGTGTATGTGTACTCCACAACACATACATTAGTATACGTGTCTCTACGTGCCTAGATATACCCGATACCCGGGGTGTCCCTCTATGCATGGCTAACCCTAGTTTAGGTTTGCTAACCCCCAGGCGTATACATATGCATGTTGCGTATACGTCGCTAACCCCCTTGATGGGTGGATCCTATCTATCCTTTCATACTTCAGGTTCACATAGTAATGATAGGACTAGATAGTTACCCATCCATCACCCGATAGGATAGTCGCACGTAGGAACGTTGCTCGCCTTGTTTGCTATGCTTGTTTTACATGTTTGATGTTTATCAACGCCAAAGACCGCACGACCACCGACGGACCCGGGGAGCATCGCTACGCCAAGACACAGGAGTAAGGAACCCGTGAATCCTTGGATGTACTCGACAAATGATAGAGGCAAGTCCTAATCTCCACCTCCACCCTTAATAATAACTGATCGTAATAATTGCGAGTGACTGCAACCACATTATGTGGCGAGACCCCACCACTTAATGGGTTGCTGTGACTTGGATGTTTTAAGTAATGTGTAAATGGATGATAAGTAATATATGGAACATGGTTTAAGAACCGGCTTAATCAACAAAAAGCGAGTTTGGGAGATCCAAAGTAGGTGGACTATCCCGGTCATCGAGAACTCGCTCCCCTAAGGACCTATTCATAGGCCATCTCCCCTAGTGAGATATTACGTCATGACCACATGTTCTCGTATGGGCGATCGGATTCCACACCCCGTTAGATTGAAGTATAATTTCGTACCTAGGAGAGCCGGTGTAGGCGGTGGAATATCAGGAGCAGACATGGTCGCTAGGTGATCCTCCATGGTCCGGTTGGGGCGTGGATTGCTAGGTGATCTTCCACGCCGAAGTCTTTGGTTTGTGATGCTTTTAGCTAGCACTTGTGCAATTATATATATATATATATATATATATATGATTTGATTTATTGGGATGCCGGGTGATCTTCCCTTGCACATCATGAGATTTAGAGTTGAGATTACAAGTCGAGTGGAGACTTGAGATTGAGATTTGAGATTAAGTCCGAGGACTTGAGAGTGATATAGGTTGGGTAATATGGTATTACCCGTAATGCCATGGGTGATTTGGTATCACCGTATCGTGATATTGATGATTGATAGTTAAGTCGAGAGCACTTAAGATTGAGAATTGAGATTGAAAGTCGAGATTGCGACTTGAGGTTGAGACTTGAGATTTAGTTATGATGTGCGGCTACGTAGTGTGCATTGAAGCTACGTAGCAACTACATAGTGTGCATTGAAGCTATGTGGGCCAACCCCGAGAAGCCGTGGTAGAAATTATACGGAAATCTAGGTTAGTCCGCTGCTGCGGTACGGGATCTCGTTAGGGCCTGTGCCTCGAGCCAAGTCGCGATGGTGAGGACTACGCCTATCATGTGGAAAAATTTGTACACCTCTCTGCAGAGTTTACTTGAATCTATTCGAATAGCCACGCCCTTGGAATGGGCGAATGCTAGGATGAGGTCACCTATGATTAGATACACACAATAAGATAATCTGCACGTTAATCTGTGAGATAACTTAACTTGATAGATAACTAACCCGGGAACTAGTGAGAGTAGTGAAACTCTACTAGGGCCCAACCCTCCTTAATATGATAACCATCCACCCTCGGTTTGGACTTGCTGAAGTACGAAAAAGTACTCACCCCTCTTTTCTCTACCTTTTAGAAGTTTAGCTGCAGAGTGTATCCAAGGATAAGCTACCGAAGACGATGAGAAGGAGTACACCTGAAGACGGAGTCAACCGACGAAGGAGATGTGCTCGTGACGTAGGATCGTGTTATAGGAAGTTGTCCAGGGTTTGTTCTGCACTCCAAGTTGCCTGTAGGAATGGAACCTCTGCGTATAGGATCGTTGTAGCTCTCTGATATAGGAAGCAAGGTCTATGGCCGAAAAATGTAAGGCCTCAACATGTCTCATGTTGTTTTTAGAAATAAAAGTATAGTTATGATACTAATTCTGTGTTTAATTGGGCGTATTTGCGAGTGATCCTGGCACAAATACATGTGATTAAGGATCCTCAAAGATGGGGGTCTTACAGTTTGTGAAAAACTTCTAAGCCTAAAATCTCTTTCCATAACCTAATCTTATCAAAATCATACAAAGCATTATCAATATCAACATGGCAAGCATCAGAAATCCAAGCGCTTTTTACTAAATTGCATCCAATTAACAGTGAATGGTTTGTTAAACAATCTAAAAGATACTCCATGGGAAGAAGTTTTTTGGGTGCACAAAAATTCTATCGTAAGCAGCCTGCACCCCCTTTCATTGATTTCCCAAGCATCATCCCATCCTATGCTCTTAAAAATAACATCAAACTCACTATCCATACCAGCGGAAGCAAGCAAATTAGGATCAATGATGAATGTGGGAGTAAACTCTTTATCCTTATGCTTACCAAATTTCTTTTTCTCATCCCTAGTTTCAAGAATGATGTCACTATCTTCCATGAGGGAAAGAGTTTCACCTTGGATTTGAGAAGGAGATCCTCTACTTGATGGTGTATCAACTCTCCCCCCTCGAAGCCTTGAGCTTCTCCGTAGAGAAAATCCACCAAGTATATTCTTCATCTTGCTGCAATAAAACTTCACAAAGACTAAACAAGAGGGTGATGGTTAAGAATAATAATCAAGAAAACTTCCCGTAGCCTTCACTTCTCTTAATCTTGCTCAAATGGACTCTAACTCTCTCACAAACTTGTTCTTTATTTTCTGGAAGGTTGGAGGTGGTGTCGAAGTTGGTGCGTGGGTGCAAATGAGGTGTGAGCGAAGTGGAATGGAGGGGGGAGAGTGAGTGGCTGGCCGTCCTGGCCCTTATGGCTGGTCGGCCAGGTCCTTTGGCCAGCGTCCTACTGCCTCCTCATGCTTCCCTAGGTGCTTGTCCTAGTTGCATGTGACACTACCATCCATGTTCTTGTGTTCAGGATGGAGCCAGGTGAGTGTGGAGTGAGGTGGAGAAAAGAATAAAAGAGAAAAGAGCGAGATGAGTGGAAATAATGGAGGTAGATGAGGAAGTGATGGGTGATGTGATGTGAGGGGACTAGAGGGTCCCATATGTTCCTGTATTTATACCGTACAATCTCTCAAAAATATAAAAAAAATTACTTTTATGAATCTATGAAAAGTACAAATTCTAATGACAGTATTTTTGTAATTTTCTGCCTCCATAATAATTGTTACTTACAGGGTTTTGACACACCGTAAATTCTAATTACACGGGCTTGACTTGTTATTTATTACCATAAAATAGTATTTTGAAATTTTTTCAACAGTATAAGAGGAAAATATAATTGCATAAGATTAAATTAAAATATGAATACTTATCTTTTTTACTGGAGAGCCGGATTATTGATATCCTTCAGTCCAGGAATCTTTTATTGAATTATCTCCCCGGAGTCATCTTCCATTCCTGGAGATGACGACCTTGATTCCTGTTCTTCGTGAGATTCCAATAATCAGGCTTGTTCCGGTCGTGGCTTGAATGCAAACCGTTCCTCTTTCCCATTAATATTAAATCTGATTTCTCCAATTCCGACGTCAATGTGAGCATTTAATGTGCTCAACAGTGGTCTTCCAAGGATCAGTGGAGTCTTCACATCTTTCATATCAAGTACCACAGAGTCAGCTGGGACGAAGAAACTTCTGATCTTAACCGGAATATTCTCAGCAATTCCTGCAGGATAACTGTAACAACCCAGCTTTTCACATAACACGAAAATACCAACTTTCAAAAAAATTTCTTTAAATAGTCATATAGGAAACCTTCCTAGGTTATATTTTAGCACCTATTTAAATTTTTGTTAAGCATTCCATTGCATTTTAATTCAAGAGCTTGAGTTGATTCTTCATTTGATTTTATGTGATGGCCAAATAAAATCAAATGCTAAAGTATATGTCTCCTAAATTGGTTGCCAACCTTTGGACATGGAACCTAGTTACCCTATGACCTCTAGAGACCCATCTAGGGTGTAATCATGTTTGGCAACACAAGGTTATCTATAACACCTGTATGGGAAACTCCTATTGGAGGATTTCTCTGAGCATGCAGTCATGCCACGTCATCTCTATTTCCGTTTACGCTTTACGTTTGATGTTTTAGCGATTGGGCGGCCTCTTTCGCGTCGCTACCTCTCGACCGCCCGGGTTGTCCGCCAACGTGCTTAACGCACGGACCGTCCACCGCCCCTCCACCTCCACTCCACTCACGACCCCGTCCCCGCGCCGCCCCCCCCATCCGCCCATTCATCCGAACACCGCAAGCCGCCGCAATATCGCTGTCCCGATTCCTCATCGCCGGTGTTCCCCGCCACCACGGGCGCCGCTAGGGGTATTCCCTCAGATTCCATGGAATACCCAAGATTTGGGAAACAAACTTAAATACATATGTAATGTAATACATATACGATATCTTGGTGTCACCGCTTAGTTTTTGCAAATGGCCCAAAGTGGCAAAGCCCAATAGAATGCAACGACCAACAGCCCAGCAATGAAGAAAAAGATCGCATCCTCCCCTAACCCCAACTCGCGATCGCACGCATTCACCGGCCGGCCGCAAGATCTGGGCGTGGCGCGCGCTCTCCGCCCTTCCTCCCGATCTCCCATCCCCGCGCGCCAAAGACTCCGCTTTATCGCTCGCCGGCTGTCGCAGCCCTGGCAAGGCGTCTGAAGTGGTAACTTCGCTGGCGGCGCCGTTTAACGCACCTGGCGCTGCCTTTGCGTCGTCCGACCGGGCGACTTCGTTGGCCGGCGAGGCGCGGCGGAGTGCGGAAGGCGACGACGAGCCCAAATACAAGCGGCCGCGGCAGCCTGAGAAAAGGTGATTTCAACTACACAAGCAATGTCACCGTTCGTCTCATACAATCTTCGGGTAAAAATTAAGATTTTTCTACAAAGTTTTATCCTAAGGATTTCACAACCGATGAGTTGGCAAAACTTCCTTATCAACTCAATATGTACATTTCTCATGTCCGTAGAGATGAAAGGTTTAAAAATTTGAAGAACCTATGTGACCTTTCAGTCATGCTTGTTAGCACAAAAGACATGAGCAATATTATGTTGTCTACAAGCTTCCGAGTTGGTTCTAATTCTTCCCGTAGCCACCGCTAGTGTTGAAAGAGTGTTTTTCCACAATGAATTATGTGAAGAATAAGCAAAGGAACGTAATGGGTGATGAATATTTGAACAATTGCTTGGTCACATTTATTGAGAGAGAATTCTTTAGTCAAGTGAAAGATGATGATATCATTACTCGAATTTCAAAAAGGGCATCGTAGAGTTACATTTTAGTAGCTTTTAGCCTGTGATGTTTTGTATTTTTTTATCTTAATTAATAGAGAGAATGGCTCTATGCCACTTTGCTCGGACCCTGTAATTTGTTTATTACTATTGCACCTTTGATCAATGAAATTTATGTTCGCGGAATACCCAGCTCTCTGATGCTAGCTCCGCCACTGCCCGCCACCATCTGTCCTCGAGCCAGAGAAATCCATCAGTTTCCTCAGCGACCTGTCCGTCAGGACCTGTCCGCAGCGAAGGCTGAAGCCGCGCGGATGGCGCGGTCATCGCGCGCGAGACCGGCGAACACCGGGTCGCGGTGGGTGCGCTGGGTGGTAGCCTGCCGCGGGGCCACGCGCAGGCCGGCTGCAGTCGCGGCAAGAAGCCGTGTGGACCAGCTACGGGCGCTGGCCGCGCCGCGAGGAGCACCTGCGCAGAGAGCTGCCGTCCGTCGACCGCAGTCGCCCGCCGATGCGCCACCACTCGCCCGCCTTCTGCGACCTTCTGCCGGCCGTTGCTGCTCCTACCGTTCCTCGCCATCCTCAGATGGGGGGAAACTGATGGATCTGGCGGCTCGAGGACGGACGGTGTCTCATGCATCGATTCCATCAGGTTTAGTTCTGCGTTCATGGTGTTCTGATCGTGTGGTGTTCTTGCGACGTCGTCGAGCTGCCGGGATTCCTGGGCGGCGCGGAGGCGTTCGAGGCCTGCGCCAAGTACTGCTACGGCATCATCATCACGGTGAGCGCGCGCAACCGCGCGGCGGCGCACCTCGGGATGTCCGAGGCCGCCGACAGGGGCAACCTGGCCGCCAAGCTCGATGCCTTCCTCGCCTCGTGCCTCCTCCGCCGGTGGAAGGACGCGCTGGGCGTGCTCCACTCCACGCGCCACTACGCGCCGCTGTGCGAGGACCTGGGCCTCACGTCGCGCTGCGTCGACGCCATGGCCGCGCTCATCGTCAGCCCGACATCGCGTTGCCGGCCAAGTCGTCGACGTCGGCATCGCCGTGGTGGGCGCACGACATCGCCGAGCTGGGCGTTGACCTCTTCTGGAGGATCATGGTCGCCGTCAAGGCCACGGGGGCCGTCCACGAGAAGACCGTCGGCGACGCGCTCAAGGCGTACGCGCGGCGGTGGCTGCCCAACGTCGCCAAGGACGGGCAGCAGCTCTCAGCGGACCAGCCGTTCGACGACCACGACGGGGCGGCGGACGTGAAGCAGGTCACCACGCGGCACCGCCTCCTGCTGGAGAAGATCGTCATCCTGCTCCCGGCAGAGAGGGACGCCGTCTCCTGCGGCTTCCTGCTCAAGCTCCTCAAGGCCGCCAACATCCTGAGCGCGTCCGCGGCGTCCAAGGCGGCGCTGGTCAGGAGGGTGGCGTGGCAGCTGGAGGAGGCCAGCGTCGCCGACCTGCTGGTCCCGTCGCTGTCCTGCGTCAGCGACACGCTCTACGACCTGGACGCCGTGGACGCCGTGTCGGCCATCCTCGACGAGTTCGCGCTGCGGTGCGCGGGGGTCCCGCCGGCACCGCGGGCGCTGGCTCTGTCCGGGAGCCCCGACGACGAGTGCCCGGCGCACTCGGGCGGGCACCTGCGGTCACGCTCGGCGGAGAGCGTGAGCTTCGACGGCACGCGACGATCCTTGTCAGCCGCACCCGTGTCGCAGGGCGCTCTGGTGCAGGTGGGCAAGCTGGTGGACGGGTTCTTGATTGATGCGGCCAAGGACCCCAACATGCCGCTGGACAAGCTGCTCGCCATTGCCGAGGCCGTGCCAGACAGCGCACGGCCGGAGCACGATGGCATGTACAAAGTCGTCAACACATACCTCAAGGTATCCCATTTTCTTTGCATTTCCATCAATGGTTATTAAAAAAGATCTTTTGACGGATTTTCCTTTTATTTTCTTATATCTGTGTCATATAGTGTATTCTTTCTTTGGTGGCTGCACATACTTCTTTTGCGTTGTTTATTGTTAATTTGTAGCCAAAGTTTCTTTTTGCTGTAAGAAGCTCTGTGTAGATTAGCCAAAAGGATAGCAGCTCATTGTGTTGTTACAGTTTCAAATGCAAATCTATAATTGCAATTTCTCATTTGACACAGATTTTAACTAGGCAATTAACTCTGTTTTTCCTTAAATATTTGTGTAAGTGATGTGTGTGAGGAAGATAGGAGTGACAGTGATTCTGGGAGCGATTATATGTAAGGTTCAGATGAGGATGGTTTGGAGGAGGACGATGATGGTAACATGGTAATGATCCACCAGACATCTACAGGCAGTACACATATTTTATCCTCTTGCACAACTCATGTTCATATCTGCTGACAGGTTATGGGATATTCAGACAGTGAAGATGATGATTCAGAAGATGATTCAGAGTCTGATGATGAAGAGATGGCATACAATCAGGGTACGGGCAAAAGTTCAGGTGAGGCACTACATATTGTTCTATTGCCCATTTGCCATGTCATATGATTTGTGAAAAATGCCTGTAGGAAATCTCTGTGAATGTTACTTAAATTTTGTGCTGCCTCCTGATCATTATTTTGACCATAGAACATGGTCTATCTATAGTTGTGTTTTTTTTTTTCATAGATCGAATCACAAACGTTGGTTCATGTCAGTGCGTCCTTATCTTAGCCTGCGTTACATATATATCATGTATATACTTATATTTATTTATATACCGTAGCTTTATATACTGTAGCGATTCCTTACGTCCTATTTCTCTTAACTCAATTCAAATTACTTTTACATTTCCACAGCAACGCAGCCTTGGGAATTCATCTAGTACAATTAGGGCATAAGATGTAGCATAGAAATAGAAATAGAAAAAGAAAAAGGAAAGAGATTAGAAAAGGAAATGGCAAAGGCCGTTTCGGCCCAAGGGGACCCAGCTAGCCCGCCCGGCCTGCCTGCCGGCGCCTCGCGCAAGAAAATGCTCAGCCCAGCTCCGCGCGAGCCGCCCAATCGGTCGATCCAAAGAGCAGATGACATCGACGGCCGACCACCGCCACCCGGGACCCACCCTTGTCGGGCGGGACGTGGTCGTCTTCCTTCCCGGCTCGCTTCTTTTTCCCAATCGGCAAAAGACGAACCCGACCACGCCACTTGGTTCCGTCCACCCTAGCGACCCGGCCGCTCGTCCCGCATGTGCACATGCCACATTGGCCGACCACGGTCCGGGACATGCCCGCGCCCGCAAGCGCGCAGCCGCCGAGAGAGAGCGGCCGCGCAGAGCTCGCCACCGCGCCCGCCGCTCCTCACCTTTACCTTTCACCGTCGGGCGTTTGAATTGACGGCGTCGCGAGCATGCAACCACCCCGCGACACCGTGAGCCCCAGCCGCAGCCTCCCACGAGTTGTCCTGTTCCAAAGACAAGCACCCGACACCGGCCCGCCGAGCCACGCCAGAGCCGCCGGCCTATAAAACCCCAACCGGAACCCTAGCCCGACTCCCATCCGTCGCCGCCACTTTGGTGGCCCTCACCAAACCCCAATCACCCCGAGAAAGGAAGAAGAAGGAGGCAAGAAAGGAGAAGAAGAAGGCGGGAAGGAGAAGGAGCCACGCCGGCGAGGGGAGGAGCCGCGACCGGGCGAGGAGGAGGGAACCACCGTCCCCCGGTTTTGCTCGCACCGCTTCCCCATCACCGCACCACCTCGCCACCGCGCCGCTAGCCTATCTCCATCGACACCACGGTGAGCCACCCCACGCCCCGACCATACCTTGCTCACCATGCATGCCACCAAGGTCTCGCCAACGCGCGTTCTCGTCGAGAGTCGCCAAGCCGGTGCCTTGACCACGCCTTTACGCGCCGCATGCACACAAACGCGAATGCACGCCGCCGCCGCCCGTGCCCTTTGTAGCGTGGGGACTCGCACGCCGCATCACCGCGGCCACCATGCCGCCATGGCGTAGTGCCGCCATGGCGAGGTCGCCGTGCCGCGTCCCGCCGCCTTGCGGCAGCCAAGGAGGGTCCGATGAGCTCCGCCGTCACGACGCACCTAGCCGCCTACCTAGTAGGGCGAAAGCCTTCGGCTTGGCCTAGACCCACGAGGTATCTTCTCAGCCGGAGCGCCGCCATGCGCATGAACGCCGAGCTGAGTCCGCCGTATCTTTGGTCACCGCGCGAGTCTTCCTCGACCCCTAGCGATGTCAATCGAGGAAAAGCGAGGCCTTTGGCCCCAATTTGAGCCTTAGCCTCCTCGCGATGCCGCCACCGCCGCCGTCGCCGCTTGCCGTGAGTGGTCGGCTAAACCCTAGGCGCTAAGCTTCACCCTTGCGACTTCAAGGCGCCGGACTCGTGGAGCCACATCGGCTCATCCGAGCCCGTCGGGCACCACAACCACCTCGCCCGACGCGATTGTGCAACACCGGCCGCCGGCCGCGAGCACTAGCCACCAAGGCGGCCCAAATGCTAGCTTGATCGCCACAAATGCCCGCCTAGCCATAGGGTAGCCCCGGGTGTCGCTGAGCGCCCTCAGCCGAACCGGGCCGGAGAGCGCCACCACGTGAGCTCGCCGCCGCCAAACGCCACCGTGGAGAAGCAGAGGAAGGGGAGAGAAAAAGGAAGGGGGCGATATCACCCCGCCCCATGCGGCAAGAAGGAGAAGAGAGAGAAAGAGCCGTGCGCTTGGTGCACCGTGGAGCCAAGGTGGAAGGAGGCAAGGTGGATGCGGTCCACCCTAAACCGTGTCTACGGTCTGGGCCAAACAACCGCCCGTCCACCATAGACCGGCCCGCGCATAGACCACGGCCCAACCGAGCCACTCGACCGCTACATGACGCAGCCCGCGTGATGACATGTGTCATGGGCCGGGCCGGTCCAATCCGCCCATAATCCGGCCCATTCGCCCACTAAGGGCCCAATAAGCCTCGATCGTTGACCTGGTCAACGTTGATGTCATCATGACGCGTCATCGTGGCGTCACCCCGACCCACCTGTCGGCTGAAGAAGCGGGAAATGTCTGCTGACATCATGCTAACATCGGCCACGCCCAACCGTAGCCTGCCACGTGTCAAGCCCGGGATAAAACCCTGTTTTATCTTTTTCAGAAAATGGATAAATCTTTGAAAAATCATAACTAATTCATATTTACCTCGAAAAATATGAAACAAGTGTCCAAATTTTTCTAAAAATATAATCTATGTCATAGGCTTGTGTTTGAGTGCTTTGGTTCTTCATTTTTCGATTTGCTTCTTTGTGAATGTCTATAGCGTCGCTTATCGCGACATTACGTTATGTTTCTCAAGCAAAGACCGGGAGGAGGAGGGAGCGGGACCACGAGGACCGTGAGTACTACATCGAGCTTGGGAGTGACTACTCAGGTGCCACGACTAACCCACCCCGTAGAATCCTATTAGACATATCACATGTTGCTACCGCTTTATTTTGCTGTTCCTGCTTTATGCTTATAATAGGTTTGCATGGTAGATACTTTGTGAGCCTATACCTTGATGCAACCCTACTCCTGCTGACCCACGCATATCTTAGACTCGCACTTTACCTGCTTTCTTGGCGATACTCTCGTATCGCCGGCACATATATACCGCTTAAAATTGATTAATGATTATGGAACTAATGATGAACTTGGTAAAACCTGATGAACATGGGAAGTGTGCTGCGTGAGTCTTGGGTACGTGTGGGTGAGGGTTGTGTCGACTGGACAGGATGACTTGGCGAGTCATGAGACGAGCTACACCGTGGGGTGTACCCTGGGGACCCCTTTATTGAGATACATGTGGCGGGTAAAGTTGTGTTGAGAAGGTGTCCCCGGATCGGACACCTGTGATGGGTTGAAGTCCGGGGAGGAGGTGCTATAGTGGCACGGGGTGTTTACTCCTCTTGTGTAGATGTCTTGTCTAGTCCTACCTAAGGACTTATACCTCGTTGGACCCGAGATTGAGGGATCTACGTGCACACCACTCATCCCCGATGGGCGGGGTGCGGATACCCTTCTAGTTGGAGTAATGCCATTACTGCCAAGTAGTAGGCGGATAGTGTCGAGAGGTATGGGCGGCGAGTACTCGCACCCTCCTTAGACAACGTATGCCCCCTTTCGGTTGGGGACTACGTCTCACAGTCTCAGCTGCCGGAGGCCACCGGTAGTACCAGGAGTTGAGTGGCAGGATGGTGTTACTTGGCTAGGAGGCTTCCGTTATCAATCTAGGTGTCGTACAACATCGATGATGGCGATCTTGTGGCTATGGGTGTACATGCTCTGCAGAGTTGATAAATCAATACATATTGTCCTACCTTCGGGCACGGTCATGTGTTGGGCCTAGACTTTCTAAGGTGTATGACCGACCGTTTGTGCCCGGACTGCCTTATACTGCGCCGGCCCCTGGCCTGTTCTTCCCTTGGTTTCCCTTCTTCGAGTAGAGAGAGGTGTTTTCTACCTTCTCCTGGGTTCTTGTGTATGGCTGATAGTGTAACACCCCGTGTTACATGATAATTAATTATTATAACACTCCGGTGTTACTCTATAATTAAGTATCTTTAGTTGTGCTAACTCGCAATGGATATTTTGGAACACTTGGTAAAGTGAGCATAATTGGAAAAGGATTTGAGAATAAAGTTTTATTGCAATGGATCGCCCTTCGGATAACCTTTTCAAGACGTCCAAGATCGTCGAAATCGGAACTCGGGTTTAAAGTTAATAAATGGTTCAACGGGTATGCTAAAATTGGAGAGTCAAATACCAGAGCTCCGGATTGGACCAGAGGTTCAGAAAATATTCAGTTTATAATAGCTTTAAGTTGACAGCTTCTACTGGGTGCATCGAGATCCTGTTGTTGCACCAAAAATCTTTTCTGAAGCTATGTACGCCAACCAGTTGCTGGAACCAGAGGTCCAGTTCTCGTCGATTTTTGGGGAGATTCCAGAACAGCAAGAACGTTGCAGCGTTGCCTGTGCCAGCCTCTGCCCGCGCCCATTACTGCTTGCGTGGTGGCGCAGTGCCGTCGTCCTTGCTGCGCCTGTGCGTGCACAGCGGTGTCCAGGCCGCCCATGCCCATGTCCTTGCTCCGCTGTTCGTCTGCCGCTGCCCATGCCTTGCTGCTCCTGCCCTCTGCCTTCTAGAGGAGGAAGCCGAGCTGCTGCTCTCGCCCCGCTCTCCCTCTCTCTTGGCCTCTCCATCGCACTCGCTCGCTCTGCTCCCCTGCCATGGCCACGTCAAGCTCCAGCACGAGCTCGGCCACATCCGTTCCACAGCTCCAGCCATGGTCGCCCACAACCAGCACCACAGCAGCGTCGATGCTGAAGCCGCTCCCCGCTCGCCATGGCCGCCCGAGCTGCTGTCCTTGCCGCGCAGGCCGAGCGCCGCTGCTGCTCAGCTGCTGCCGCTGCCGCTACTTCTTGGCTGCCGCTGCCCTGCACCACCATCCCACCGCCATCCAAGGCCCCAAAGCCACAGTCGCCGGCCACGAGCTAGAGTCCGTGCTCTGCTCGGCGCTCCCTGTGTACGTGAGGAAGGAGGAGGACCAAAATTAGAATAGAAGCTTCTTCTTGGGTCCAGCTGCGAAACGGCAAGACACATAAAAAAGGTGGGAGCACCTGTTTCAGTTTGGAGAAAGTCTAGGGGGTCCTGTTGCAAGATGTGTTTTCCTTTTTCTGTTATCCTTTTCTCTTTTTTTGTGTAATTAGGCTGAAACTTTGATAATTTATAGTAAATAGTAGAAAAATCATAAAAAGGAAAATAAAGATGTTTTGGAATCCTTGTGAGTAGCTCTATGCAGTAGATATATAATGTCATGTGCTTTACTATAGAGTTTTGATGCATGTGTAATCTAGTATTTATGTGTTATTTATTAGAGCATGCTTTATTAATCCAATTGTAGTGAAATCTTTATGATACGCTAATGTTGATTTGCGCATGCTGTGGTAGAATTTTCATGCTCAGCTTATTTTTTTTTTTTTTCTGCGTTATCAATTTATCTTGTAGTGAGCTAGCTAATAATTTGAGTAGCTAAAAATATATAAAAAAAATGCAAAATGTGTATCTACTATATTTCTTACATGCTGCCATGCCCTATGAATCATCAATTTTTGCCTTGATAGAGAAGCTGTTAATATATATAGATTTCATGATGTCACATGCTTTATCGTTTTAATTCTATGTTGCATGCAGTCAAGCTTTTTTATATACTGGATGTTTATTAGATTAAGGTTAATGAATGTTTTTATATGCTACATGTTTACGTGCTACCAAGCTAAATGTTATTAACTTTGAGTAGTAGTGGCTGAGCGCTTAGCATGTTGTGGTAGCTCTCACTTGTATGTATAAATAAATAAATAAAACGAGTGTATGTGTGTATGTTGACTGAAGCATGCATTGCATTTGCATATCATTTAGGAACGACGATCGACGGATCAACTGAAGGATATGTTGGTGTCAAATGGGAAGATGGTGAAATGCTAGCCAGTCCTAAAGACGACGGTTGATCACGTCCGGAAGACGAAGAAATACTAACTTTGTTTAATACAAGTTACTCGGGCAAGCCCCGGTGCATAACCCCTATTTTTAAGCACTTATTATTATGTGTTTGAGCATTAAGTTATAGGAGTTGCTTTAAAACCACCTGCATAAATATTCTACCCTATGAGTCCTACTAGTATGACAGAATCGTGTAGGATGCCATGCTATAGGGCTTACGGTAGAAGTCGAGTGATGGATGGTCACTTTCGCGAGAGATAGGTGATGGTTATATCATGTTACTACTATCACATGGACTTGAGATCTTTGGAAAATAATTGGAGACCGAGCGGGACTTTGTGGACTTTATTTGGAATTGTTGGTTATAGCGGCAGGCGAGGCTCGTTGCATTAGTTCTACTGTGTCGATTAAGGACTGTTCGTTTGTGGCCATATGGCAAGTTTGAAGGTACCAAACACATAACAGAGGCCCGAGTTATAGTTGACCGTGAAGCTAAAATCTTGTCATACAACTAAGGTGCGCGCAAAACGCGTTCACCAACTTGTTTCTCTCGGCCATTCTAGTGGCGGTTTTGGGACGGGGAATGGCCATATACCAAACTTGTGAGGGGGGAACCCGTCGCCCAGGAGTTGCGGGCGGGCCTCATAGGGTGGGTTCCCCTGGGATGGTCGTCATTTCGGGCTTTGGTTGTACGATGGGAACGGTGGCCTTGTACTTGCTCCTTCGAGAAGTACAGTGCGTGTGTTTGGGATTGCCCATTTGGATGTACATCGATTGCAATCGCCGCCCTCCACGGATATGGATACCACTTGTCGTTATCACTTTGCCATCGTAGTTAATACAAGCTGGAACATGGAGATGATGATGAGGCTTTTGCACGATGATGAAAAATATTACGATTGCTTACCACATGCTTGAAAGTAGTTTAGGTGCTTATCTAGAATGGCTAAGTAATGAACTTAATCTTCTTTGCTAAAAGTATAAGGATGCACTCTTAGAAATGCTTTTCGCAAAACAACTAAATAGCTAGCCAAATAGCCCCAAAGATATCCTTGAGAGTCGGGAGACTACTCCCACCTAGTCGGGTAAGTCTTGCGGAGTACATCGTGTACTCAGGGTTTTATTCCCCTTGTTGCAGGTATCAGACGACTGTTGGAGCTAACTGTTGCTGTGTGTGGATACCTCCTGGTGGGCTCAGTGAGGCTTCCCTGTCGACGCGCTTGTAGAAGTTTTATATTCTTAAACATCTACTTCTACTTCAATATTCAAAATTGTTAAATCCCGCCGTTTGTGTATAAAATTATCTTTCTTCCGCAGCATCTATCGGATCTATTTTAACTCGATTTTATAATATTGTGATGTATAAAATGGTTAAGAATGTTGTAAGCTTTATTCACTTGTTTATGATCCCGATGAAAACGTGGTTATTCGAGTTTCTTCCGTGGGGTGTACTCGACGGACTACGGGATTTAAATTGGTTATCACTTACTTAGTGCCTAATGGTAGGCGAGTAAGTGTATAATTAGTTTAAATTGGGCGGTTCTGCCACAGATAGCCTTTGGGCTGAGAGCCGCTTAGGTATGGACTGTAGGGAGCTGTCCATACCGCCAATGTGTGAGAGTGTGTGGTGAGATGTGTGTGGGATGGGAGATGTGGAGATGAGGACTTGGTGTTGTGGATGAGATGGTTTTGGATCATGACTTTATAATTGTTATTTAATTGATAATGCATAGGAAACCTACGGCCGCATTTAGGCCTCTTTTTAGCCTATGTTATTTGCATCCACTTTCCTCAAAGCAATGCGCATAGGGTGAGTACGTGGCCAGTACATAATCATACTGAAAATCATGCTTTAGGTGAGGAGGACTACGACTTCTTAGGTGACGACTATGAGGACTAGGGGGTTCGTTCCACGTCGGACTTGGTGTTTGGAGATCCTTGATGATGAAGTTTCCGCTATCTTGATGCTATTTTGTTTTGTTTAGACTCATGATGATTCGCCAAGTGACGATGTAATAAAGTAAACCCCGCTATTGTACTCTTTTATTCGATAATGGTACTCTATCAACGTGAATTGGGTTATGTGATGGTTACTCTATGGAGACCGTCATATTACATTTCGTATCTGTGGATTTCCCTTGAGGAAATTTGAGATCGTTACAATAACGGATTGATTGATCTCGCAAGTTGTAAGCACATTGAAGTGGGTGTAAGTGTTGAGCGATCCGGCTTGTCAAAAACTTTCTTGGGCATAACACTGACACTTGCTCCAAGGTCACATAGTGCATTTTCAAAATTCGATCTCCGATTGAGCATTCAATAGTGGGATATCTAGGATCCTTCTTCTTGATGGGTGCTTGATTTAAGATAGGCTGCGCTACACTCTTACGTGAGTTTGGCGACTTCTGCGGCGAGAAGCGGCCTTTTATTGTTGAGGATGTCTCGTAGATATTTTGCATATGTTGGAACTTGTATGGCATCCATCGGTGGAACATTGATATATAATTTCTAGATTACTTCCACGAACTTTCCAAATTGTTCATCGGCCCGGCTTTCCTTTCCCTTCTTGGAAATGACAAGACGTGGTGTCATTGAAATCTGGTTGTAACTCGGGTTCTTGAGGTCCAATTTCATCAACCTCTACTTCATCTTCTTTTTCTTCTTCCACTATCACTTTTTTTTCGGTGTTCTTCGAGCTCTCTTTGGATAAGGTGGATCACGAGTAGTCTTTCCTCCTCTTGTAGTGATATTAAGTACCGTCGGGGTTAGCGGCCATAGGCAATCGGCAAAAAGTTTCATAATTTGTGATTCTATCTTTTACATTAAACATGTACTTGATCTTGAAAAGCAGAGAAAAAGTCTTTTAATCTATTATAAATATTACTGAGAATTTTATCATGTTCAACAAGCTTTAAATTAATACTTTAGTTAATCTTACCTTGTTGAGGAACTAACTCTTTAAGAGATGGTCTTTTGGGAAAATCATCATTACACGAGGACTTACCTTGATTTGTCGATCTCGGTAAATTCCTTTCCCCGATTCTTTTTCTTTGCGAGTTAATGATACTCGGATCTTCTTGAGAATCTGGTGCTTCGACCTCTAAACTTTGTTTTCTTGTTGCAGTGATGCTTCACTCTCGAGCATGATTGAATGTTGTATGTTGCCCATCCATGACTTTTCGCTATCTTTTCCATAATATCTTGAGCTTCTTCCAAAGTGAGTGATATAAATGGTCCTCCAAAGAAAGGTGGCATCAAGTTGTTCGCTCGATCTTTGAACTAATCCATGATAGAATATGCGTATGAGTAACCATTCTTCCATCCCATGATGAGGACAATTTAAGATGTAGCCTTGAAAGTGTTCCCATGCCTTTGGAATAGGTTCACCTTTTCTGCTGTTGAAATTTTGTAATCTCTTTTCTCATCATCTTTGGTTTTATTTCTTTGGGAAATACTTCTCGAAAATGCTTCGACACATAATGTCCACATAGTAAATTTATCTTTATTCATGTAAAACCATTGTTTTGCTCTTCCCTCCAATGAGAATGGAAATAAATGAAGTAATATGATGTCTTGATCAATGCCCTTGATGACAATGCTACTACAAATCTCCGAGAAATTAGAAATGTGCAGTGGCATCTTCATGCATCTTCCCATTGAATGTAATGGACTGGATTAGGTTGATAAGGCTTGGCTTTAACTCAAACTCTTTGTTGATGTTGAGTCTTGGTCCAACAAGAATGTCCTTAATGCTTGGAGCAGAAATTCAAGTAGTGTCTTTTTTTGGCCATAGCTTCACAAACTGTCTTCTAAACTCTTCTTCTCGAATCTGGTTGATAAAAGATTGATGAGAAACTGATGATTCCTTAACCGATCCGAAATATACTTACCTATATAAAAATAAAACAAAAATAAAAACAAAAACAAAAATAAGGGTAAATCTGCTAAAGTAAGGTTTATAATGTATCTAGGAGTTTTTCTCTAGGGCCATATTTACTCTTCCTTCCCAAGAATCTTGCGCCGGAAATGCTTGTTGGCATTTCTTAGCACAAAGATATAACTATACTAAGAAACACTCTTGGTATAAACTAACTCATCACTTACTAAAAAAATATAAATATAAAAGACGATATCCGCAAGCGCACGAGATAATTAACTCTATACCATTGTAGCACTTCACCTAGAGTTTCACCAGGTTGTCATTTATATTTTCCCAAAGGAAGGACTGTGAGGCATAAATTACATATGACACACAAAAGAACAAACTAAACATTCTATTACCTTAGCAGAAATAAATAACAAAAGATAAAATAAATAATAACTATAAATAATAAATGATAAATGCCTAGGGTATTCCATGAGACAGAGATTTAGAGACTCACTAAAGATGTAAAGACAATCATAACAATTCTATGAGTAAAAGACATCTAAGTAATTACTAATCACCATGTCTAAGCATAAGCAGACAAAATAATATCACTTATAGCATAGATAAATCGAATTATATAGCATATGGAACATCAACTAAGAAGGTCTCAATGTATAATATCTTCCCCTTCGACGCGACCATATTCTACGTCGTTCTATACACATATGGAGGACTACAAAGGACTCAACAGTACATCACCCCTACGATCTACCCCACGTCTAGATGTATAGAGGGCATTTGCAAATAAATAATATCCAAGCACCATGCTTACATAATATTATAACTTAGTTCCCTCGAGATTAGAACTAAGTTGTCCACAAATATATGCATATAATCATCATTAACTAATACTATATCAAATATCAAGCTAGAATATACAAAGAACATAATAAAGAGCAATATAAATAAATAAAGCAAATTCATAATGAGAACTTGAATAAATATATTACCAAATCTCCAAGAATAACAGATCGATGTCCGAGCAATACTCGAACTCTTCCTTGAATCTCTAATAGATTGACTAATACAATGAACTTGAAGAACTAGAGCTCTCTAATTCTATAATCTCTAGAAACCCTAGCTTCTAATCTCTCTCTCTCTAATTACAATGAAGTCTAATCTCTCTGAATAATGATAATAATGACTAGCTAGGGTTTCGTGGTCGGGGTATACCTCTCTATTTATAGCCCTCGAGGGTGAATCTGGACCCTCGGATCAAACCGACTTGAATGGAGGGCTGAGATCATCTCTAGAGGTCGGTTGGGAGCGAGCCAACCGTGGTTCGACACGTGGCGCCCACATGGCTGGCCTAGGCCCCAGGCAAAAGACGGCCGGTCGTCCGGACCCTAGGGAGTCACAGGCCCCACCTTGTGTGAAGTGGATTCTGGTGCCTTCTAGATCTTTTCTCTCGGTTCTAGTGTTGTTGTTTCGCATCTTTTCTTCGGGACTCTTATAATCTATCTTTTTTTCGACACTTTTCAAAATAATCCTAAAAAATAAAAACTTACAAAACTTGTGGAATTTGTCGGCTCAAACTCTTAATAATCCTATGATTGATCATATTTATATATCATGTTGATGATTAAAAATAGACAATAATGATCATCAACGACTCACTTGAAGATGCTTCCTTGGCCTTCTTGGCTTCTTCCGCCTTGGCTCTAGCTTCTCTTCTCAATGTTCTTTCTTCTCTTGTGATTCTTCTAGCTTCCTTACAAAATGAGCTTTTCTTCAAGTTTCTTTCTTTGCTCACGCTCTTCTCTTCTCTTGAGCTTTGCATCTCTTTTCTCTTTTCTTTCTTTTCTTTTCCTTCTTCTTTTTCGCGTCCGTTGTCTTGCCTTCGAGATTCTTCAGTGAAGAGTTCTTTGGCGATTGATAATGATAGCTCACTTCTTTGCTCCCAAGGTCCTCAACAAAAGAACATCTTCGGTTGGTCTTTACCTCCCGGCTTGCCGAGAACCACCTCTGGGCTCCATACTTCACGCGGTGAAACGTTATACGAAGCAACCTGCTCGATACCACTTGTAGGATCTCGGGAGGCCTAGAGGGGGGGGTGAATAGGCCCAGTAAAATTCAACTCAAGCGGATGTTAAATTTCCCCATGGCACGCTGCTTTAGTGCTCAATCAAGACATTGCCGCGCTACCTGCAACCTTCGAGATCACACACCACAACCCGGATAGCTAGAGCAAAATGTGTATGAACTGAAATGTCACAATGAGAGTACAAACCACCATGTCGGCAAAGTAGAATGAGTAGATCGAGCTTGAGCAAGTATGTAACACCCCGGTGTTTGGTTCACCTTTATGTTACATTGCATGGGCATAAGCATCATCTATGCATGCATATTCATTATGCATCTCATTTCATGTTGAAATTTAAATTTAATATTTCTTTATGAGTAGTAGGCCCATGGTCAATGTGGTAGATGTTTTCTAGTGTCATGTTGGTGCTCTAAGTGGATTGGTCATGCTTGTTTGCCCTTTGAATCAAGTCCATCATGAAATGGGTAGGGTTTAAAGTGATTTCTAGTTCTATCATTTCATGTGAAATCAAATTTTATTTTTAAAATTCAAAATCTAGGCTGAATTGGGTCAAGGTCCTTTATATGAAATGTGTAGAATTTTATTCTCTACATTTCATATGTTGAACAAACCTAGTTCAGCTTAGTTTTTGAAATTCAAGTCAAAATGGTTTCAAATCAATTTTTACATTTATGTTGATTTTCAATTCAAAATTTTTAATTCAAATTCTAGGCGATTTTGACAAAACTTTCTATAGATGAAATGTCAAGAATTTTATGAGGAACATTTAAATCTGTTTTGACTTTTGGCCAAATTCTAACCGTTTTGGATTTATGGACGAAATTTGATCGGTTTCAAAATTAAAAAAATAAGGGGGAAAGCGGCCGAACTAGGCCGGCCCTTTTAAGCCGCCATCGCTCCCACATGGCGCCACCGCGGCGGCAGGCGGCGTGCGCCTTCTGGCATACGGCGTGCGCGCCTGGCGTGGCGGGCCGTGGCGGCGCGTGTCGCCCTCCCGACATCCCACCGCCTAGGGCGCCGAGCATCGGACCTCGGCCACTCCACTCGCCTCTTCCCCGTCCGCCCGTCCTCCACCGCCGTTAGCGGCCGCCGCTTCGCCCGGCGAAACATGCCCACCTCTCCGGATCCGCCCCACACTCCGCCTCCCCAGCTCTCGACACCACCTCCTGCGCTCCTCGGCGGCTCTTCCCCGCTCGCCGAGTTCGCCGCGCCGTTCGCCGTTCCATCCGCCGCACGCCGCCGCCGTGCCATGCGCCGGCCGAACCTCGCGTGTCCGCGCCTCGATTGGAGCACATCACCGGGTTCGCGACGTCGAGAGGAAGCCGTCGGTGCCACCCGTTCGCGCCAAAAGACCTCACCGCTGACGAGATCGACGGCCCACGCCGTCGGCCGTCCTCCCTCTGTCTTGGTGGGTGACCAGGTGGGACCGACCAACCGAGCGGGCCCAGCGTCGGCGACCAGGAGAGAAGAGCGGGTGAGAGATCCGGGTGTACCTAGCATTTAGAGTTAGGTTGAAATCGAAAATGATTTTCAGATTTCCATTTGAACCTTGTAAAAATCATAACTTGCTCATTTTTGTCCAAATCAAGTGAAACAAAGTTTTCTATGATCCTTGTGATGAGATCTACAAGATAAAAAATATGAAACTTTATTTTTGAGACACTTTTATATACAACTTTATTTAACTCTTGTTTTTCTAATAAACTTTGAAAATGCATAACTAATTCTAGAAAACTCAGAAAAATGTGAAACCACTTTTGTTGGTCTTCTTTTGACTAGATCTACACATGCAGCATGATAAATAGTATAGGTTTTGTGATGGAAAATGGTTTTCTATTTTTGGGTGATTTTATGGTGGTTTTTGTTTTTGTTTGTCATGAGCAAAATATGGGGATTTTGGTCTTGATAATTTTTGTGGTTGTTTCTTGTATGGTATAGTGTGTGGGAAAAAATACCATCTTTGATGGTTCACACTTTTCATAGTACAAAGTATTTTCCCTCATATTTCATGTAGAGAATTGGGTATTTTGTGTAGGAAGTTATACTTGGTATTTTGGGTTGAAAATTTTATGGTGGCCAAGATATGATGAAAGATGGCCACTGTAATTTTATTAGATTTTTAGGATGACCTTTGCTATATAGTTTCTTTTGGGCTTAATAATGGTTTTTAAATCAAACCATGAAGTTCATCATGACAGGGCATGGGTTTCATGCATTTCTAAGCTTGAAATGTTGATTTTGATCTTGTCAAGGGAGTAGTGTTGGTCCTAGATAGGTTTGGGGAAAAGTTTGTTCATGTGTGTAATTCTCTTGCTATTAAGGAGATTTTTTGGACAGCAAGAGTAGAGATTAGGTTTTGTATTTTTGCATGGTCAAAATGATGTTTTTCGGAGAAAAGTTGTATACATGAAAGTTAGATATTTTTATATCTAACTCCTATTAAAATTTGGTGTCTTTTGCATGAGTAGTTTGAGAGTTGTGGTTACAATGAGTTTGAACATAAAATCTGTGATTTCCTGTTTTGGTCAGAACAGATTCTGTTGTGGGGCCATTTAATGACCATTTTATGGTTGGGATCTTGCTGTGATGTTTGAAGATGAATTGTAGAGAATTTCATAAGCTTTCCATAGAGTCCAAGTTTGCTATTTTAGGAGTTGCAGAACTTTAGTTATGATTTATTTTCTAGACTGATGTGTGTACTTGTATAGTTGCTGGAATTTGTTTGGGGTGCGTGTTGCTTTGCTTAAAATGTATCCTTGATGCTTGTAGATGTGTGCAATAGATTAGATGAAGATGTATGATGTACCATGCTTGATTTCCTTGTTTATATTTCTCGCATTCATACATATGCATTATGCATCTCAATTAGGCGCGCTAGATGGATCGAGAAAGGACATGGTGGTGGAGCCGAACAGGAAGATGGTGCAAGCTAACTATTTTGACTTGAGTCATACCAAAGGCAAGCCCCTGCACTAGATGGATCGAGAAAGGACATGGTGGTGGAGCCGAACAGGGGAAGATGGTGCAAGCTAACTATTTTGACTTGAGTCATACCGGGCAAGCCCCGGTGCATCTTGAATTCCGGTATTTGATAAATGTCATTTATACATGTTATTATTTCATGTGTGTTGCATTAAGTAATAGAAGTTGGATGAAAACCCTTGTTGCACATTACCTTCCTTGTCCACCTTTCATACACATTTACCCTGTTAAGTATAGGTTCGGATAGTTGCTTAGTTAAGTCGAAAACTTAACGGTAGAAGTCGGGTGATGTAATCATCTGCGAGAAGATAGGTGGAAAAGAATTAAAATGGACTATGGTGTATTATGAATAAATCCGCTATTTTTGTAAAACAAAATTAGGGAGACGGGCGGGAAAATGGAGGCTACAGGGACATGGAGGTCCCGGGGAGTCGAGAGTCCCGTCTGTGTCGATTAAGGACTTGAGCTTGGGCCTATGTTGAACGCAGACCTATCACTTAGTTGGCCGAGCCGAGGTTGTCGACCACGAAGCCCAGTAACTCTATTCAAGCCGGAAACCCGAGGACTATAAAGTGCATCTCGGACGGGAGTCATCGAGTTAGTCGATGGGCAAGGTGTTTAAAAGTCCTTCGCTGTTCCGGCGAGGTGATATCCCTAAGAGTACGGCGCTTGGCGGGCCCCGCGATACTTGAATGAGCGAAAAGGTGACCCAATGCTCCCCGACGGGGAAACATGGGTGAGTGTTAGGAATATTTTCCCCATTTGGGTAGTAATCGATTCAGTCGCCATCGCTCCCGGTTAGTGAGCACTTGACGGAATATCTCCAATGTAGCACACAAATAAATGACGAATGATGATGGATAGTGAGAAGGTTGATGATGATGATGATCACCCTGACGGTGATGGTTGGACTTGTTCCAATAGCATAGGATTGATTGTTTCATCTTACTACTTGTTGTAGAATAGATGCAAATTAATCTCTATATTATGGCAATTGAATTGATGCAAGTTAAATTGAGTAGTACTTATGCCTTTATGCAAATGAGTCAAGCTAGCTCCACTTATAAAGCCTTGCATGACCCTTGGTGTCTTTTTATTTGAGTTATTATCGGGTAAGTCTAGCTGAGTACATCCTCGTACTTTCGGGGTTTATTCCCAAGCTGTTGCGGTGGTGAGGTACCACGGTTCTTTGCAAGAGTTGATGGACTCCTACTATAGTGGAGGAGTTAGATCATGGGCATGATCATTCTTAGTTGTCTTTTTCTATAATGCTTTTGTGGGATGTGATCAAGACCACGGCAATGTAACCTGTTCAGTTTCGCACTTTGGTTTTAAAAGAAATTGCTTCCGCTACTTTCAAAGTTGATTTGTAATAATAAATGAGACTCCGATGTATGGTAAGTAATGATCTATGTTGTAACTTTGTGATGGCAAACAATGTGATACATCAATTATTACGGTCCTGTAAGTTACGATGTTGGTTTGAAATCCTTCGAGATTTCGGATGGTCGCGATTTTATATGACCTCAAGTTTGAAAAGTTGGTCGGTTTTCGATCGATTTTTTAGACTTGTGCTCTTATAATTTTGCGGTCCGTCACAAAAGTAGATCGGCCACAAACCCTAGTACCAACAAATGAACTGGCAAGGAAGTAAATCAAGCACAAGGTGACACAATAATTTATCCCGTGGTTCAGCTTGCCACCAAGGCTTTCCTAAGTCCATGTTGTTGAGGAAGCCACTAAGGCTTGGGCTCACCACCAAGGTTTGCCTTAACCCTCGTTCTCAAATCAAGAGAGCCAACTCTTGAAGTGAGGGGTGATTTCTTAGCTACAAAAGGGTGTTACAAACCTCCCAAGGCTGCCACACAAGTTGGCAAGCTCAAGGGCAATGCGCTAGCATGCTAGGAGCCAAGCTCAAGAGTAAAGAACACAAAGCGCCACCAAAAACGCAAAACCAAGTCTTTGCTAGGAGTTGAGGATCGGTGGATCTTCTCTCTAATCGAGTTTTGAGCACTTTTCTCTCAAGGATTGATGGTTGAATCAATGGAAAAGCTTGAGAGAGGTGAGAGCTCCAATGGTGAGAGAAAAGAGCACTTGGATGATTTCTATTCGAAACGAGCCAAAGGAGGAAGAAGGGACCGTTGGAGGCGTAAAATGGGAAAGTGGAAAACGGCCATCTCCCAACGGTGCGGTCAAGCGGGCATTGCTTGAGAAGAATGCGACCGCCAAGCACTTTCCCGGGTCGGCAAGATATGAAGTATGTATGGGGCTGACTTGGTGAAGCAATAGAGGTGAATGATGTGGAAATTGAGCACTTCGTTACACACATAATGAGCAGAGGTTTGAGTCCCTCTTGATAGTACGGCTTTCCAAAAAGTCAATTTCAAAATAAAAATGAATTATAAACCTCCATTGAGTCAGCTAGCCAACACAATTCACTCCTAGGGTCCTCCTCTTATCCTTGCAACATCCTCCTACGCTAAGTCCCGCTTGTCATCTCGATAAATCTCATTAGTCCTCTAATTGGGTGGTCATCAACGCCAAAACCCACATTGGGGCTTGATTGCACTTACAATTAATAAATGCATCTTCCATAATTTTTAATAATTATTTCATACATCCAAAAATCATAAAATTTGTTTCACCACCTTGTTTTATGGTATGATCTATCTGTATAAAAATTTTAGAGTCATTTGGAGACAATTTATTTTATTCTTATTTATTAAATAGATTATATATGTTTATGAAAGTAATAATTATAGGAATTGTGAGGCCTTTTGGAGTATTTGTGAATCTTCGATCATAACATATCAAATGGTCCTTTAGAACTCCTTAGGCAATGATGATGATATCTTATAAAGTAGTTGAAAAAGTTGGTTTTATTGGCTTGCAACTTTATCATGAAGGAAAGTTATACTCAAGTTGTTTATCATTTCATGCATCATTGAGCATCATGTTTTATGTGACATCATGTTAAGCAATGCATCATTATTATGTGTAGTAAATGAGAGTGATATGGTTCGCAATGATCAAGTGTTGGAGAAGGTGCATCTACCAGCGATGTCGGTGTCAAGACTCGTGATGAACGAATCAAAGGAAGATCATCCACCCATGATGTTGATGTCAAGTGTGACTTTGGCAATCCAACTACGGAATCTAACTTTCTCTCGCAACACAGGCAAGCCCCGAAGCATAAACCCTTCTCTCGTTTTATAAATCTTTATTACACCTTAAGTCTTGTGAAATGTGCATTAAGTAAATAGGAGTTGGTCAAAATGTTGATGCATGATTACCTTGAATTCCAGTTATTTCTAGATAATATCCCACTAGTATGAGTAGGCCGATCTTCATGCTTAGTAATGCTTACTTCGGTAGAAGTCGAATGGTGGTTTCATCGTTCATGAGAAACGAGGTTTTTATCTTTGTTCTTCTCGGCTCTCTTTTATGGGAAGAGAAAACATCATGATGATGAATATGAGGAAAGGTATATAATTTGAGACCGGTCGGGTAACTTGCGAGAATGGAGTCTCGTGTAGTGTTTTCGACTGTGTCGATTAAGGACCGTTCGTTGTAGGCCTGTGTAATCGGAACTTTGTAGTACTGGCCACATACTCCGGTAAGCCTGATCTCATGGGTGTGCCAAATCAGGAATGAACAATTGTGCACTGGGAGTGGAGAGATGGCGGGAGTACATGTTACCCTCGTGGGTTAAAGTCCCGGATTGGAGGTGTACTGTGCTCTCGGGTGGCATCAAACCTGTTCCCGTTTTGGACGATCTGAGTAAGGGTTGATATATGCAAGATTGAGTTCTACATATGTCGTGTGGTAAGGAATCCCCAGCTGGGTTATAATCAGTTTGAATCGCCGCTGCTCCTTTGATATGGAGACCCGGTTTCCCGACCATACATCATAGTCAATTGATGGAACCATGGAGTTATGGATAAAGAGATGAAGGGATGAAAATGAGATGTGATGCTTAATACAAGTGATTGAGATAGAGTAGGTGCAAATCTAGTTATAATAAGATCCAATAAAAATTTTGATGCTAAAACTTGATTAAAAGATTAAAAGTAAGGATCTACGATGTAGTAAGCTTTTCTGCAAAATTCTCCTTTTCTAGCTCTACTACTTCCCATAAGCCAGCATATCTTTGGAGTCTTTTCTTTTCGTCGGGTAAGTCTTGCGGAGTACAATTGTGTACTCAGGGTTTGTTAACCCCTGTTGCAGGTGCTGACTCGTGCTGCAAACCATAATTATGTCGGTGGGCTCGACATGATCTGGTTGTTCCTGTAGTTCTACTCTTCTTCCGCAAATAAGTGAAGTTTACTCAAAAGTAACTTATTCATGTTTTGTAAATTAATACTACTATTCTTCCATACTGTTTATATTTTTGTAACAAATGATGTAATGTTGTAGTTACTCCTTTGTTGATCCTGATATGAGTTGTCAATTGTGGTTGAATCAGGTTTCCCGAGGACACCCGACAGGGTTTTTTAAGTTATCTGGTGTACATGCATAACTGTCAGAGGTCTTGGAGACAATGACAGGTGCATGTGGACCATATAATTTAGGAGGTTCTGTTACATCGTCTCTCGTGCACGGGACAACGCTCCTTCCCCCGTGGGCACCTCGGCTCTTCCGCAACCGTGATGGCGGCGTCCATGGCGCCGCCGTGGGGGTGCTCGACCACCAATAGCAGTGGCCCAGGCGCACCTACGGGGAGCATGGCGTGGGCACGAGGGTGGTGGTGGGGACCGTGACCGTGGTTCTGGAGGTGGAGATGCTTTGGGAGTTGGAAGTGGCGGCGGTGAAGAGGAGCGGGCCGAGGAGGAGGGGCAGGTGGAATGGCGGTTGCCATGGCTGCTCGCTCTTTACCGCACGAACATGGTGATGGGGAGCGGCAAGGCACGGCGAATGATAGGAGGTCTTTGGAGGAGTGGGCGGTGTTGGAGGAGCTGGCGCGGCGCGGAGATTGGTGGCCGCTAACGCTTTCGCTTCTCTGCCTCACTATGCCAAGATGCCATTGCCGCCGGCGCTCATACATGGTTCTTTGGTGGTCTTTTCCTTGCTGCCTACCATATGTTCGACAAAATGACTACGAGGAGAGAGCAGAGGAAGGATGGATGGTAACCCTACCATTTCGATGCAAAGGTTGCCACATCTATCGGGTACACCCAAACAAACACAGTCTGTACTCAGCCTAGCTCATTTGGTCCAGTGAAACAAACATGAGACGTTGCACCATGAAAGCCAGGCTAAAGCTAGCCACGCCGCCAGGCGAGGGGCCAGGTCGGACAGGGGCCAGCGTCCCAAACAGCCCTCCCTCGAGACCGCTAGAGGCGGCCGCTAACCTTCTTACCTTACCAATCGGCGGCATTTTGACGAAGAACCTTCTTTAGGGCATGTACAACCGAGAGACGGGGTCGTCTTTTTAGAGACTAGAATCAAAGCGTAGAGACAATTGAAAAGACAGTCATACAACCCATAGACGAGGGTCGTCTCTAAGCGATTTAATGCTATCTCTATGGCTAAGATCAATCATGAATATCAGTTTGTATACCACTATGTGGCCGTTTGATAAAAGTTTGTTGAAGCATAAATAAGATGCACGTAATTACAATATTTTTAAAACATCAATATAATAATTGCAACATATTTTCTAATTTTCGTTGTTTCCATAGTGCTGCCATATGTGCTCGATTAGATCCTCCTTGAGTTTTCTATATGTTGGCTGAGCTCTGATAGCGGAATTCCTACGAAGCACCTCTGCAAAGCATGGATTAGGGTTGTTGCTTGTATGCACTTCAGGTGGAATCACTATCGTAGCACTCGGATTCTCTTTCAAATCTATAGCAACTCTAACCGATTCTTTCTCCTCTTCAACTATCATATTGTGAAGGATAACACATGCTTGCATTATGTTGATAATGTCCACCTGCTTCCATAATTTTGCAGGTCATCGAACAATATCAAAGCATGACTGCAATACGCCAAACGCCAGCGCACTCGACATCTTTCCTTGCCCCTTCTTACATTAATGCAAATAATGTCTTCTGCCGACCGAGGGGCTGTTATTGTCTTCACGAATACCGCCCATTCAGAATATATCTTATCAGCAAGATAATAACCTTATCATATTGTGTTCCGCTTACATTATATTGTACCATAGGAGCTTCCCATTTTATAGCTTGAATGAATAGTGGAGACTTGTTTAGGACATTAATGTCATTCTGAGACCCGGCTGCCCCAAAGAAAGCATGCCATATACGAAGATAATGGGTTGCCACTGCTTCAAGAATCATAGTAGGGACGCCTTTGTCACCACGAGTGAACATGCCTACCCAACCTTTCGGGCAATTCTTCCATGCCCAATGTATACAATCGATGCTACCCAACATTCTAGAAAACCACGAGCCTTGTTTTGTTGTAAGATTTTCTCCATTTCATCACTTCTTGGTGGACGAAGATAATCTTCACCAAAACATTCAATCACTCCTTCAGCAAATTTTCCCAAGATCTCCAAACAAGTATTTGCAGCAATTTTCAATACTTCATCAAGTTGATCCGCCGAGGTGCCATATGCTAGCATCCTAATAGCCGCGGTACACTTTTGCAGTGGTGAAAGAGAATCCCTAACAGTAGCATCAACTCTTTGGGTAAAATAAGGAGACCACCCCTTAAGACTGTCCACAATGCATAGGAACAATGGCCTATTCATCATAAATCTTCTACGGAACATCTCATCCGTGTATATAGGATTTGCAGAAAAATAATTAGCAACAAGATCATCATGACTTTTTTCTCGATTTCTTGGTATGTACCTCCTTGGTCCACTCTGTCGACGGCGACGTGTACTGGATGATTCTCCATCAATGGCGGCCTTCAATTCATCTCCAAAATCACAAAGTTCTTCTATAATTTCATCCTCCGCTAGAAGACCTTCCACACCGAACACCTCTGTAGGCTCAAAATCTTCGACTTCTTCTAGATCATCAGTCATCTTCTTCCTGCGGCTCCATAGGATGCAAGTGTTGGCAGAAAGGGGAGAAGTGCACTGCGACAGAAAGGGGAGAAGTACACTGGCTTGGCAGAAAGGAGAGAACAGTACTGTTGCATTTTATAATAATTTTGCGGCTTCTGCTAGTGCTCCGCGCTGCAGTTTACACTAGTAGTGCTCCACTACCACTGCAATTTACCCTGGTAGTGTAAACTGCAGTTTACACTAGTAGTGCTCCACTACCAGCTGGAACTTTTAATTGATAGTATGTTCACACTGGTAGCACTAGTGGAGCGCTACCAGTTTACACTACTAGTATTCAGATTCACTCAGATAGTAAGCAATATCACTTAACAAAAGCTGCCTCTCGACAACCATTTCAGGTATCATTTCAGGAAGCATGCAGGTAGCAGTAACATTTCAGATAACTTAACTCAGATAACAGAGGGAACAATAACAGCTAACTTAACTAACAGCTAACTTAAATAACTTAGAACTCCAGAAAGTAGCAGATAGTTCATCCATTTAACTTAAAACTTGGAACTCCAGAGACTTTCATTCCTCTTTTATCCAAAATGCCATCCTGTGCACAGATTTCAGATTTCAGAAACTAAATTACATACCTATTTAAGTTTCTTTTTTTTTTTTTGAAAGGATCGGCAGGGGAGCCCCCTACCTAATTTTTTTTGTATTTTCAATTAAATAAAAGAATGTACAGAGGGAAGTTTACAAAGCCCATAGGCTCAAATGAAAAATAAAAGACATTACAAATTGGACTCTCTCCAGGCACTGATTCGGTTACTCTTTGTGGGCTTGGCTTTGATGCACACCAGTCCAAGCTCTATCTTTAGTAATCTTTTCCATTCAGCTAAGCTCACCCTTCCACTATCGAAGATAATTGAGTTTCTTAGTTTCCACAATGACCAACAGGCCGAGATCAGGATTTCTCTGAATAAGTTGCCGTTGAAGTTTGACCTTCCTTCTATAATCATGTCCAGAGGAGGGATGTTCAAATTCCATTGAATTGAGATATGATTCCAGCAAGCAGTGCTAAAAGAACACTAGAAGAACAAGTGTAAAACAAGTTTCTTCAATACCTTGGTTGCAGAGAACACAGGTGTAGTCACTTAGCTGTCGATTCTTTCTCCTCAATAAGTTTCTGGTGTTTAATCTGTCCCTCAACAGCAGCCAGAAGAAAAATTTTTGATTGCCTGTATTGCTTGAGCGCCATAGCCATTTGAAGAGTGGTGAGGCCGGTGTCTCCCCTAAAAGGAGTGAGTAAACTTTCTTGATAATGTAATTTGATGACCCCCATGAATAGCTCCATAAATCATCTGCATTTTGATCCCAATCTGTAGATTGGATGTTTTCCAGGATTTCCTGTAGCTGGCCTGCTGCAATTTGAGGCAAAGGCATTGGGCTGAATACTCTCTCCATTGTATTGTGGAGAAGGAATCTGATTGAGCATTTAGGCTTTCTGGCAAAGGAGAAAAGTTCGAGGTATTTGTGACTCAAATTGTTGATCTATCCGGATGTCTTGCCATAGCATTACAGAGTTGCCTTTGTTTGGTTTGCAGACAGCAAAGCTTTTGAATTTGTCAAACAGGCTCATGACATCTTTCCACCAGGGAGATCCCACTGGGGCTCTGGCTTGTGGAGGTATGTTTTCATTGGAGTAAAAAAAGGTCCAAGTGAGGGTGACCCAGGGAATATCAGCATGTCCATAGAATTTGTCCAAAAATTTCATGAGCAGGGCCTCATTGTGTTTTTTGATGTCTATAATCCCTAACCCACCTTCATCTTTTGGTTTGCATGCTTCCTCCCAAGCTACTAGGCATCCACCTTTTACGTTGATGTCTCCCTTGTCCCACGACAATGTTTTCTGTAAATGTCAACTAAATGGATCACTTGTGGTGGGAATTTTAGACTGCACATATAAAAGGTGGGTAAAGCTGAGAATACTGAGTTCACAAGAATTAGTCTGCCATTGTAGGAAAGCATTTTGCTAATACCAGTAAGTCTTTTCTCCATCTTCATTAGCAGTGGGGAGAATTCCTGTATGGTAGGTTTGGTGGTGCCTAGAGGTAATCCCAAATAAGTGAAGGGTAGTTGTCCTACTTGGCAGCCTAAAATGCTAGCTAAGAGTTGAGCCCTCTCTAAATCCATGTTAATTGGAACCAAGCTTGATTTGGAGTAGTTGACATGCAGTCCTGTGGAGGTGGAGAAAACCTGTAGTAGATCTTTCAAGTGTGACAAACTTGATTCATCCCCTGGCATGATCAATAAAGTGTCATCAGCATATTGTATTATTGGGTAGTCCCCTGGAAAGTTCTCATTAATTGGGTGACTAATGTTTCCACTATGCCAAGCATTGTTGACTATGGTCTGGAGGAGATCAGCTGCCAGGACAAAGAGGAGTGGTGAGAGGGGGTCCCCCTGCCTTACCCCTCTCTTACATTTAAAGGGCTTTCCAGGTATACCATTCAGAAGGACAGATGATGAGCCACTTGACAGTATGTTTTTGATCCAATTAATCCATTTGATTGGGAACCCTTTATGTGTCATGATTTCCAAGATTACCTGATGTTCAATCTTATCAAAAGCTTTTTCAAAATCCAGCTTGAGGATAACTATTTCTTTTTTGCTATGATGACAAATATGGAGGAACTGGTAAGCCCATGCCAAGCAATCTTGGATTGTTCGCCTTGAATAAAACCATACCGGTTTGTGTGGACTAGATCCAGGATTACCTTCTGTAATCTTGTGGACAGGATTTTGGTGATGCATTTTATGGAGTAGTTCATCGGGTGAGATTGGCCTATAGTCATTCACTTTTTTACTGGATCCCACTTTGGGAATTAGAGCTATTGATGAGAAATTTATGCGGGAGATATCTGAGTTGAGATTGCTGAAATCATTAAGTAGCACTTTGAAAATCATGTTTGATAATATTCCAGCATTTTTTAATAAAATTACCATTGAAGCCATCTGCCCCAGGTGCATGGTCATTTGGTAGATTCTTGATGACCAAGTTGATCTCCTCTGTCTTGAAGTTGTCACCCAAATGGTTTAACTCATGTGCGGTCAAAATTTCTCCAAGATTGTAGGCTGATTTCGGTGAATTCAGATTCCCCCATTCTTTCTTTATAAGTTTGCCAAAGAAGATTGGCTTTTTTGCTCATGGTCGAGACGGTAGGTTGCCATTGCTTTTGCCTCGAGATGGAAACAATGAAGTTTCTCTTATGGGCTATAGATGCCATTGTGTGGAAGAAATGAGTGTTTTTCATCACCAAGCTTGACCCATCATCATTTGTTTCTTTTTGTTTCCGATAGATTCTTTTAGATTCCAAAAGAGTATTCAGGTGAGTTTTAACAAGTCTCCTGAAAGAAGCTTCTAAAAAGTTGATAGAGATCTCTGATCCTCCGGACCATCTAGGAGCAGTAGTACCCGGTTGCGATTGTAGATTAGCTTGCTCGGGTTTGATAAACTTTTTCTCCACTTTTTAGGCCAACCACGATTTGCTTGAATTTACGTGATAGATTTCTTGCAGCATTGCCATAAACAGGTGAGTTTTGCCGGTATGTGAAAAACTGTCTCAAGAAAACACGGATGTTGAAGCCAAAAATTCTCAAATCTGAAACATTTCGATTTTGGGATGCAACGGAGATGTGGAGGACATATGGGATGTGATCAGACATTGGTTTGGAGAGGGGGTTGAACATAGGTGCCGGGAAAGGACAGGTTCCAATCGCCAGAAGTGAACACCCGATCTAATTTGATCAGCGGGGGTGCGCTTGCATGTTGCTCGGTGAAGTTCCTCCCACTTTGAAAACAATTTGTCAACTCCAAATCTGATATTGCTTCACTTGAACATGAACATTTCATTGAAGTCTCCTCCTGGTTTGTTCTGTTTGCGGGGTTCTTTATATAGGTTGAAATCTCCTCCAAGTACCCGGTCATCAAAGGAGGATGTGTCAAGGTTCATTAGCCAAGTAATGAAGGCTATTTTTTTGATCAGCTTAGGGAAGGACCATAGATGTTGCTGACAAAGAAGGATTTATTGTCAGTCTTGAGTGTAGTTTGGTATCCTTTGCATAGGAATTTGCTTGTATTATAGACCCATCAAACAGGCTACTATTCCATATAGTGATTATTCCTCCTAAGGCACCCACCGAGGGAAAAAAGGCAAATTGATCCAAGTTTCTAGGACAGAAATTTTTTTTTTTAGATAGAAGCGATCAAAGGATTCTCTTTTTGGTTTCTTGTAGACGCACAATTTGGCACGCACTTTCGTTGATCTTTTCTCTAATGCAGTCCCATTTTTCTTTTGAGTTTATCCCTCTGACATTCCAAAAGAGAATTTTGCTCGATCTTTGATTGTTATTTGAGTTGTGATCCATTGGGAAACAATAATCGGGTGGGTGACGATCTTGTATTAGCACAATCTGATACAATAGCAGGAGTAGGTAAATAAAATCCTTGAGCCAAGGGCAATCAACAGAATTTCCAGAGGGTAAGAAAGGATTTAAAAGGCACCACATGTATAAGAACACAACTAATATATATATTAGGGACCGACATAAAGTTTCCACATCAAGCGAAGCAAGGAACTAATAAAGGTTTCTCATGGTGATAGAGCACCAGGAGGGATTACACACATCTTATTCGAGAGGCCAGTCATGAGGCCTTTGGGTGAGAGACTGAAAATGAAAAGCAAAAGATAAGGACAACATCATGAAGACCAGGTGTCAAAGGTTCCACTTGTGGTACTCTAATCATCGAGATCATCTGTAGCCAGCGAAAGCGGCGGTCACCACACAAGGGTTGATCTGCGGGAACCCTTCTCCAATACCGTGAAGGATGTCTTTTGTCGGTGAGGAGCAGCACTTGCAATCTCGGGAGGAATGACGGCCAGGAGGGTGGGTTCAAATCGGCTTCATAGGATGACTTCTTGCTCTTTTTTGCTTTCTTTGCAGTCTTGGCTTTGTTCTCAAAAAGCTTCTTCTTCTTGCTTTTGGGTCCTTCTGCAGTCTTGAATCCCTTCCTCTTCTCTGCCACTCTCTTGCTCCTCCTCGAGAAAGTTGTCATCAAGCTGTTCTTTAATCTTCTTGCTCCTCTTCCTTTGAGGGGTTTTGAATACATCGAGGGGCATCTAGTAGAATCTCCACATCAGAGCTTTGGTCCACCTCATCAATGAGACCACTGAGGTGGATGTTCATGTTGTTGGCTTCAGAATCGGTGTTGCTTGTCTTTTCTTCCTCATCACTCTCCAGCCAGGATGCTAGAAACAGGTTTGAGTTGCCCAGGTGCGGCTATCTCAATCTCTTCAGGTGTCACGAGGTTTGTTTCTTACGGTTTCCACTTCATCGGGTTCTGTCTCATTATCCACCATCATGGGTGTTGATATTTCTTACGATCCAAATTAGAAAGGCGAAAGAAATATATGAGGTATCTATCTAATCATGTTAGCTTGGATGTGGAATTAATCTCACGATCCAACAAAGGTGAAGTTAGGCGGTGTTAGTTGTGGGGTGTAATCTTAGCATCATTATCCATAGTGGAGTTAATCTCACCAGGATATGTACTCAAGGTATACCACTCATTTCTAGGCATTACCTACACACTAGTCTGTCACCCTAGCAATAACGCTCTAAGAAATGCGGGTATGGTATTCTTGATAGGCCTTGATAAAAGAATGAACATGATATCTGCAAGCGCACAGATAGAAATACCATCGTAGCACTTCACCGGGAGTAATCCAGGTATCGTATTTATATTTATCACGGGGAAGGGAGTCTATGGAAAGTAGAGAGAGGGGGTATAATGATTTAGATTGTGATTTACTTATGAGATCCACTTGCGGTTTGTATAATGCGAGTAGCCATATGCATCTAACATTACTCAACAGGATAAGTCACAAGATAAAGATAATTAAATAAATGATAACTACCCAAGTCTAAGATCATCATATGCCACTAGTATCATACGAGCTATTAGCATGTTATAGAAAGAATAGAAAGAATATTCCTAAGATACTCCTAATCATATGTCAATGAATACTACAATTAGTGCAATACATCTAGCTATCATGGCAAGGTTGCAATACATCTACACATGGTAAGCATTACCAATGACAATCAAGGACCTAAACTTGATCATCACCGTAATTATGGCTCAACTTGGCCTATCATTCGAGAGGGTGGACTCCAAAGGACTCAACAGGACTGTCACTCTCGCGATCTACCACACGTCCCGGAATGTAGGGTGCAATTGCAGATAAACGTTGTATAAACACCACGTTTACACATTGCTTATCACCCACATAGTGATCATCTACGTGGATGCTATACAATTCCATGCATAAGATATATGACAAACTCACTAAACTAAATATATAACCATAGTATGCATAGATACATATCAATAAGAATATAATCATTATATAGATCAAAGTCATATCAATTGTATTTCGATAATAATACTTACAGATCGAATACAAGAGAGAAGCCACGAGAATCATTTGCTCCCGCTACTTCTTGACTATCGAGGAATCCAAGATGAACTTGACTTCCTCTAGAACTAGCTAGATAACTAACTACTTCTAATATGATGAACTAAGGCTTAGGTCTAGACTTGGTTGGACTTGTTGTGAGTTGAGATGAACTCGAGAATGAATTGATAATGAATTGATATTAGGGTTTCACCACAGGGTCGGTGGTCTTCTTATATAGCACTTGGCGATGAGCGGGGGACCTTGGATCAAACCGACCTCCGGCAACACCTCAAGGTCGGTGGTAAACCGACATAAAAAGATGAGGCTGACAGGGTGACCCCACCTGGCGGCCGGCCTAAATGGCTCTGGCGGCCGCCAGGGTGTCAAGCCCTCTCGGTTTCCCGTTTCTTCTGGTGTCTTCTGGTATCTTCTAGAGTGTTTTAGTCCATATTTCGAGTTGAGTTACTTCACGGTTAAGTCTTGTCATCGTATGGGATGTAAACTCTTCGGTTTCTCACCATTCTTCTCTTCTTTTCTCGATCTGTTAGTCCCTGCAAAGTCATGAAATACCAAAACTTGTGGAATTATGTTAGTTAGACCCCTAGATTTATGTTGATATCCAACTTAAGCCCTTATTTCATATTTAATTGACTAATAATATTATGCTATAACAGGTGTCAACAATGGGTTCAGGTTCCTCATCCTCATCTTCATCAAGGTAAGTCGAGCAAGTTTCTCAAGTGCATTGCCACCAAGCTTCTTAAGCAGGGATGGCACCACAGTGATCATGGGATCAGAAGAAGAAGGGTCCCCCCTGATGATTGACTGCATTTTCCTTGCTGAAGCAATAGCTTTCTTCATGAAGTCTAGGCCAGGGAGCATGGGCATGTGCGGAATCTGCATGCAGGCCACTTGGTAGCGAGAATCGATGCGCCACAAAACTTCTAGGCACTGGTGCTTCATGGGCCTCCACATTGGAAGCTGCTGGTGTAACAATGCCAACATCGGGGGTGCAACATGATGTTGCCCCGCGCCCCCGAGAATGACCCGCATGTCGAGCCACCTGCATCGACTTGCATAGCTGAGGGAACAGAGAGGTTACCAGTCATGTCAGAAGAGCTGCCCAGGCCAGCATTGTTCCATCTTGGTGGGGTTGGGGGGCGAGGATGCAGTGGACCAACAGTAACAAAGCCTTCCTCATCCTTCGATTCGGTGATACCTGCCCTTTTCGAGAATGAAACAGGGACGGGTCCAAGATCGACCTCTTGGTGTTGTACCCGGCATTGCATTTCACAGAACTAGGAATTTTAGCTTCATCATTCATGTATACTTTAATCACAATCCTAGCAAGGTCATCAAGTTCCGACCAGCGAACTAGAGTGCAGCCCGACAATTGATTTTGCAATTTCAACTGTGTTCTTAAAATCTTCAGGGTAACCTACTATCATGAGCCACACTTCTCTATCTAGATCTAGACTGTGAGCATTGTCACCCTCATCATGTTTCACCACACTCATCATATAGGAACCAAAACAAAACACTGGACCAATGAACCTCTCTCTAATCAAAGGATCAGGAAATCTGACATAAGCAGCACCAAAAGGACAGGGGCAGACATCTCTGGTGCAAACCTGATGGACATCTCGGAAGAACCTTTCCGGAGCGAGCTTGACACGGGGAAGTCGCCCTTGTGGAGCGGCGGCTCCAGCTTCCGCGATCGCGGATCCTCATTCGGGGAGGGTGTAGCAGCTTGCGAGGTAGGCCTCATGGCGAAGGAGCGGGTTCGGCTGGTGATCGTCGAGTACCCAGTTGGCCGGCAGGAAGGGTGTTGGATCAACCGACCAGTTCGCCATGGTGGGACGGGGGTTTTCTTGGGGAGGATGAACAGTGTTTGATCGGGTTGGGTGAATGGAGGATTCGAGATGAGCAGGTGACGAGGTATTTATAGCCTTAGTCCCTGACTCTTCGCCTTCCGGCCTTGATACTGCTCTGTAAAAGCGCTTAGCGCGAAAACGGGATAGGAAGGAACGGTAATCATGTCCGTAATTGTAGCAGAGATTGCAGCGCTTGGGCCTCGAACATTCATTCCCGTTGTGTCCATGGCCCAGACATCTTTTACATTGGGCCTCATTAAAGCTTTCGGGCTGCTCCAGATTTGAATTCAAAGAGGGGGAGACGTTTCCATGGTTACAGCCCTTAATGGCATTGATCGGGCTTTCAATGGGCAAAGGCGTGGATTTAGGGATCCATTTTTGAATCGGTTTTTTCTTCCAAGGTCGAGCCAAAGGATTTGGGGAGCCTGAAGATTTTGAATTTGATAATTAATAGCCTGTTGATCCGGCTTAGGGATTATAGCAATCAAGCAAATAATTCTCATGATAATTTACCGGAAAAGATAACCTTTTAAAAACATCTTTTCTAGAAATCCCATGGTGATCCGACAAAGGATTTATGGAATCAAGCAGATAATTTAAATGGTAATTTCTTGGATAAGACAATCTTTTGAACACAGCTCTTCTAGATTGCTCTTTGGCAGCCTCATTGCAAAAACCCGATGAGCTCAAGCTTTTGGCAAGCTTCCTAAGAGGAGGTTTAGATTTCAAGACACTAGCATAGCTTTTAACTGGTTTTCCTTTTGGACCAATGTCCGTCCATTCATCATCTTGTTCAAGCTGCCAACATTGGTACTCAAAGAGCCAATTCGGACCACCACCACTCCAGAGGTGGAAAAAAATGACAAAGGACTTGCAAGCAAAGGATTTGAGATTTTTGATCATAAAACCAATATCTTTGCTAGAAACCAAAAAAATAAACATCCATCCCAAGTGCAATTCAACAGCAAAATCTTTTGCTACTCCACCCAAGCAAGATTGGAGAATGAGACTGACCGATTCTTTGTTGAGGCGAATGGATGAACGTCCAAAACTTGCCACCAACTTGAAACACTTCGGGGAAGGCCATGAAGAAGTCACCGAAAGACCGAACCGTTCCAGCACGATGGAGGAGAATTTGAGACCTGGCTCGAAGCACAGGTCTGAGAGCCCCGCCATTGGAGATCAGAAGAGGTTTTCATGGTGGTGGGAGGCTAGGAGGAGGAGAGCCATTGGGAGGGGGAGGGGGAGGAGGAGAGCCATGCTCTGTTGATGAATACATCATGTGTTATGACCAAGAGTGAGAGTTATAGATTTGCACCCCTAATCACCGTGTTCTCCTGCCAAAGCTAGTATATATAGCTTACCGTGTAAATTATTCATGCATGCATGGCAGGAGACATCGTCGGAATCTATGCAGCAGCTGCAGGAAGACGACGAAATGGCGGTGGTGGTCCACGACCACGAGAGAATTCTCAGGTAGGTGAAGATGAACGACTACGGGCGCTACGACCCTTCACCGACCATGGCCAAGCCTCACTTCAAGGACATCCTATTTAAGTTTCTGGCAACAGTGTCATCCTAAGACACTTCATGACAGCCACTCGCTCAGCCTTTTCCTCAACTGACATAGCACTTGTATCCTGTGAAATGAGACTGTTATAAGTTTCCATCATCTTTGCTTCTTTCTCAAGTCTCTTCCTCTCTAAATCATGTTTCTTTCCCTCTTTGGTCTCTTGTGCAGCAAGGTGGGCAAGTCTTGTGGCCTCAAGCTTCTCAGCTGATAACTTCTGCTGCAGTTCAAGAATCTTGATGCGCTTTTCATTTGTTTCCTCCTGTAATTTTCTCAATCTGTCTAACTTGTCTACGCCAATTGCAGATTCCTTTGATTTTCCTTTTGCAGCTAGAGCTGCCTTTTTTACTGCCTTCTGACCTATTGGTTGCTCTGGCATCTCATCAACAAGTTGATCTTTTTCCTCCTTTTCTCCTTCCAGGTTAAATGATCTCCTTTTACGTGCATTCCTTAGCTCTTCATTGTAGGTTTTCCACTTGGACACCTCTCGACACATTTTCCAAACCTCCATTAGGACTCGCCCTGGGCACGAAATACCGAGAATCGAAACCGAACCGAAAATACGAAACCGAAGAAATCGGTTCCTATTCGGTTCTTGGTTCTTGGGAACCGAAGTACCGAGGAAATTCGGTATTTTACCGAGGTAAACCGAAAGTACCGAACATATACGAATTCAAGCAAGTAGCCAGCTTCAAGCGAGCAGCAGGCGGCAGCTTCAAGCGAGCAGCAGGCGGCAGCCCATCTAAGTCATAAGCCCAGCAGCGGACCACCAACTACCCTAGCTCACTCAGTCCTTCAATTCCTCAACTCGACCAGGGCGACCAGCAAGCGCAGCGCAGCCTCTCCCCGCCGCCGCCTGCCGCCCTGCCCCCATACGCGCGCCTTCGCCCCCGGCGGCGCCGCGCCCTCTCGCCCCAAGCCCCATCCCGTCGCGGCGTCGCCCACCGCGCAGCCCCCCCGCCGCGCGTCGCCCGCCCGTCGCCCTCTGCACCGCGTGCCCGGCCGCGGCCGCTCGGCGCTCCCTGCCCGCGCCGTCGTCGACTCGTCGCGTACTGAGGAGTGGCGAAGATGGCCGTCGTCGTCGAATCCTCGGCACTCCATTTCTTCCTCTGACGGTACTTCCATTGCTTCTCCGGTGAATTGCTTCCATCGTCGTCGATAATCATGTACTGAGGAGTGAGGACGGAGCATCATCCTGTTCGGTACTTTCGGTAAATACGGAATCGAACGAAAGTACCGATACCGATTTTCTTGAGTACCGAGTATTTTGGAGAACCGATCGGTACCGAGATCCAGGTACCGAAATTGTATGGGTACCGAGGAACCGAACCGATCGGTTCGGTAATACCGAATGCCCAGGGTGTTTAGGACAAAGGGTCCTAGCTTTGCTTCTTTGTTGTCTACTACATAGAACTTTTGGGCTGCATCAATCCACATTTGATCTGAGTAACCATTAGTAAAAACTCTTCGAGCCTTCGCATAAGCACACTCAAAGAGGTCAGTCCATCTGTTAATCTTGTGCCATCGTTCCTTGCATTGCTTAACATTCATCTTCCTATGTGACTTACTCGTTTTGTTGTAATGTTCAACAACATCACCCCAGTATTGGTTCCCACCCCTATCAGCTCCACGCGTAGAGTCTGTTGATTTTTCTATCCAAGAACTCATCAAACTAACATCCTCTGGCTCAGTACACATGCACCTCTTCTCAGTCCTAGCATCTTCATTATTACTGTCAACTTGTTCAGGATCCTGCTCAGATAAAATATGCACTTCTGGTGGTGAACGTCCTTCGATGTTGTGGATAGGTGCACCACCAACCATATGGAAATTGTGTGGTTGATTACCAAAATAGCTCATGAACCCATTAGGTGGACGTGTGTCTATATCACTGCAGCAAACATAGATAGTATAGTTTAGCTAAAAAAATACTCCCCAAACCTTGAAACTTTGAATCTTAACAAATTCAGAAACAAAACAAGGTTATATAAATTCTATACCATACTGATACAGAAAACAAGCTCCATCATCAATCAATAGCTCACTGATATACCATCAGATTGCTTGCTAAATTAGCATCGGAATGTCTTCTGCATACTAAATAGCCATCAGCATATAAATTACCATCAGAATGCTTGCTGTTGATCAATACTAAGCACAAGTGATTACCATGATGGATCCCAAGCTGCTGACCGCATATAGGAAGGAGAAATTGGATCACCGCCGGTCGAATCCCACCAAACAGTAGATGGGGAAGGGGGGAATGGAAAACCAGTGTTCGTCGTCGCAGCAGTGAAGGAATCTCCACCAGATCCCTCGCCGATGGACGCAGATGGACGCCGATTTGCAAGATCCCCGCCCAACACGGCGGCTCGACCCCGACTGAGGTTCCAGGTCGCCAGCGTCGAGACGTTCCCGTGGCCGAATGAGTGCGCCGGGGACGCCGCCTTCGCCGCAGCCGCCGAGGCGCCCTTCCTCTTCTTGTCTCCAACAAGCACCTTGCTCTTCCTAGCCGAGGCGCTCAATATTGCAGCTGCCCGGATTTGGCGTTGGCGAGGAAGAAGAAAGGAGCTGGCGGCGAGGAAGAAGAAAGGAGCGGCGGGAAACTTCACCCCCGCGCCCGCTCCTCCGCGTGCCCAAACTTCAATCTGCTGCTCGGGCGCCCGGGATCCACGCGTCGTCGCGATGGGAGACGACATCATACATCGCTGTCCGCCTCGTCTTCTCCGCATGGGAGAACGGGGACGAGTCCGTCACCTCGAACCGACGGCACCTTCGTCTTCAGCCTTTGCGGGGTTTTTTTTTTTTTTTTGAAAAATAGCAGCCAAAGAGACGGAGTGAGTCGACCGATGTACATGCCCTAGTTCTGTCTCATCATGTACTGATATCCCACTCATCGAGGATCAGCAGCCCACTTGGTGTGTTAGACTATCCGCACTCACGTTCCTCTATTTACTTTCTCTATACATCCTAGTCATTAAGATTCTCTCTTTTACAGCATTTTCTTCCACAGCCATTCCTCCTTTATATCTCTACTCTATACCAACTACCATCAGTAGGGCTCATTTATTAATTTTATCTAAATATATCCATGTGAGATCTAGTTTTGAAGGATTTATTGAAACGAATTTAATGGTGTAATCAGAATTTAATTTAGTTATTTAGTTTTCGAGTTATACCATTTTTTCAGTTCGTTCACTAGTGGGACCTGTCAGAGCATGCTGTCACCTCTCTCCTCACTCTCTCAGCGCGCGTGCGTGGCATCCGGGAAGCAAACTGAACCCCGGCATATTTACCGCAGCCCTGCTGTCAAGTGTTCGGCTTGTCTTGGCTTGGCTTGTTTCAGCTTATCCTCTCTCATAGAATACTATTTAATCGGTCAAAATCAGTCATCAGCCCAAATCAGCCGAACATAGTCTAAGGCATGACAAAAAAAAAAAAAAAAAAAAATCAGTTCATTCGCCTCCACATACCGCCTCCGTCGTGCCCTCCGCTCGCGCGGCCGTCGCCGCCTCCGCCCTCCACATCCGCATCGCCTCTTCCGCTCGCCCCACCGCTGCATCACCTCCTCCACGCCCTCTCCCTCTCGGATCTCTCTCCTCGCGAAGGCTCACGACCCTCACAAAGACGCGGTAGCCGCCATCGAGCAGGCGAAGGGCGCCGCGGCGGCGGAGTGCGGAGGTGCTGCCGGGCGCGGGCCACTCGCCGGACGGAAGCAAGCGGACGAGGCCGCCGCGTGCCTCCGTCCAGCGGCTCCCGTCGGCCGTCGAGAAGACGGCAGCGTGCGGGCTGCTGAATCCTGATCCGCGACAGTAGCAGCAGTTCGGCCACCCGGCACACCTGAAGGCAACGGCGGCGCCGGCCAAGGTAAAATTATCCGTGGCGCCCAGCTCAGTGGATATTTAGGGTTCGTCCGCAAAAATTCATGGACTAGGGTTTGAGGAATTTGGGGAATAAATTAACTTTGGTTTCTGCATAATCCCCTCCATGGATGTGCTAATCCGAAACCTTAGCCCCTTAATGCTCAATGCTTATAAGCCAGTCATTGGCTTAATCAAATTATGAAGAAATCAAGTGTTCTCTAAATCCTGCCGTTGGTACTTGGTAGTGCTTTGCTCAGAAAGTAGTGCCAAAAGGCTTAATCAAATTATGTTTACTGCCTAATCACTTGCAGTTCTGTCCAGAACCAATGCCATTTTTTATGTTAACATGGTTCCATTGGTTCTTCACTCAGTAAAATGCTATAGCTGTTCTACGTGGACATACTTCCACCACTGCTGAATTTTAGGTGTTGTTTTACATGCTATGTGTGTTACATGCTACTTACCTTTGCCTTCTTACAGATCAAAGAAGATGTCTCACTGAACTGAGAAATGAGCTTAAAATAGTGCAGACTGAACATGCAGAATGCCTTCTTACGTGCTGCGATTGCTGACTCTATGGAATCAGGTCAGCTGCTTGATGTGGTATTGCGGTATAAAAAAATACGAGACTGTACCTCTAATTCATCTCTAGCCTACTCACTGATGACAAAAATGTGTAGATTCTTGCTGAAGCTGAGTTCTGTTAGAATCATGAATCTTGGCACTTTAAGAAGTGCTGTTGTGCAATTGCTTGTTAGAAGGCAGTGCTGGGAAACTATCAATGTGTTGATCTGCACCAGCCTCGACATTTGATTTTTTTATTATTATTATTTTTTTGCTGTGTAAGTTCATGAACTTTTCTGTTTGTGCTTGCTTGTTTGATTGCTCTGCACTCTGCAGCAAGATTATGAATCATTCCTGAACTCTGCACTCTACTTTTATTTTTTTACCCTGCTGTTGTCGTTCCTAGAATGCTTGTTTAGATTAGTATGCACCTAGTCTGCCTTTCCATTGTTAGTGTTTTTCTTTTGTTTTCAAAATGATGATGAAATGTTTCTACGTTACTCTATCTTAATTTGCCATTGAGCTAGGCGAAAAAATTTGTAATGAGATAGAATGAGAGAATCTGTTTGGATAACCTCTACGTATTCATCAAGAGGAAGGGGCTGTTTTTCAAGATGTTGTTAACTTGTGCATTTTATTTAATTTGTCAAGCAAGGTGGTGCTTTTCACTATCATTTGTGTAACCTTTCCATTTGTTTATTTTCTTTTCAGGCAAGCATGTTCTTGGTATACACTTGGCATGCTTCTCAAGCTTTAACAAAGGATAGTTTTTCCTCACGTGGTAATGTTTATTAGTAGGCGCTTAATTGTGACCATGTTGGACATTAAACATAAGGAACAAATGTAGTCATTCTGAAGTAATGGAGCCCTTGCATTTTTGCTGCAGTGTTTCTGAAAAAATAATAATTACAATCATGTCATCAGTTATGCATAATTGATTTGTTACGTTGGCTTCAACATGGTTCGACTAATTCATTCTCTGCCCACTTGTTAACAACTTAACATTGATGTGTGCTATATTTTCTTCCCTTTTTCCATTTACCGATGATAACAGAATGAATAATATGCAATCTGAGGCCTCACAAGAAACCCAGAATTCTAAGGATCTTGAAGTTTTTGTGTTTGAGTTAGGTTTGAGGTTTGGTTCTCCAAATCGAGTTCTAAAAAGAAATTCTTGTGCTAGGCCTCATGAGTTCATTGCATACCTGCCTTACTGTTATTAAATTATGACAGCCCTTTTTCTGCTCTGAAATTTGTGTGTTTCATTTTTCATTTAAGGGAATAAGGGATTCCTTCCTCACATCATCTCTTTTCTGATCATCCATTGATGGATGACGAGGTAAGCATAATAAAGCCTCATGCATATGATGCTAATACAGTACTTCTGATGTTTCTATCATTCTTATCTAGCACCCACCAAGTAAGAAAAATATCCAACTCAAATAACACTTGTAGTCCTCCAGCTTGGTCTTTTGACATGGTCGATGACTCAAAAGAAAAGGAGCCCGATAAGGTATTGGAGGATCTATTTGTAACTGTGTCTGAATGGGTTCTAGGTTCACGATTCCTTATTGTTCTTATGTTGTGCAAAATTATTAGGAATTTATTGCTGATCCTTTCAAAATTGTTCTTTGCAGTGAAGTATCATGTTCATCTGCTAGTAGTGACGCAACATATATACTCCCTCCGTTCCAAAAAACATGCAATTCTAGCACAGTACCATGGTTTTTTTTTTTAAGAGTCGCCTCTGCTTATATTGAAAGCAACGTACGGTCTTACACTGGGGATACCAGTTTACAGTATGCATCAGGAAAATAAAAGACACCCCTCGTCTCACACAAAGTTCAGAGAGAGATACAAGATATTCAAAAACTCGCTGAACCCTTTTTTTTTCTCGAACACAAACTCGCTGAACCTCTCAGCTAAAGAAAAGCTACAGCTCAACAATTTCTGACATTAGCAGCTCACATGGCTTGAACTCCCGTAGCCACCCCAAGATCCTGTTCTTCTCCTTCATGAATCGCCTTTGATCCTTCTCCTTTAGTCTGATGCACCACTTCTGCAGAAAGGACATGGCGGTATAGATCACATCAGAAGTAGACTTGGGAAAAACTTTCTCAATGGCCATTTTATTTCTAGTGGTCCATAAGGCCCACGAGAAACCTGCAAAAAAAAAATATGATTAACCGATTTGGTAGGGGCCCCTTGCCCGATAGCCACACACTGGTGAAGTCATCTAAAGAGTAGGGACCATTGGACAGGTTATAGATTTCTCTAATCATATTCCAGGTCAATTTAGCTAGGTGGCATTGGAAGAAAACATGATCAACAGTTTCTTTACACCCACATAGGCAACATTTGCTATCTCCCTTCCATTATTTTTTCACAAGGTTTGCAGCAACCTGTAGCTTATTGTTAGTCATCTGCCAAAGAAAAATTTGATTTTGAGAGGCACCTTGCTTCTCCAAATATGCCCAGCCACCCTGCTGGTCATCCCACCACTTCTAATAAATCTATACAAAGATTTAGTAGTAAAGATATTTTTCTTGTCCAGAGCCCAACTCACACAATCAGCTTTATCATCAACTAGAGAAATATCTTTCAAATCATTTAGCAAACTAAGCCACCTATCATGCTCTTGGGCAGAGAGGGTTCTTTTAAAATCAACCACCCAATCACCCTCATCCCAACAGTCAGCAACTGAGCAGTGAGTATCTCTGGATAACTTGTACAAATCATTGTATACAATCCTAAGAGGGACTGATTTAATCCAGCAATCATCCCAGAATTTGCACAGGAGACCATCTCCTATGTGAAAAATTGCTCCCCATTTGAATAAATGCTTGACCTTGTGAAGGCCTTTCCAAAACTGTGAGCTGTTGGTAGTTTTAGAATCAAAAAAGTTCCTGTTTTTCAGATATTTAGCATTTAGGATTTTAAACCAGAGCTCATCAGGTTGTTGGAAAATTTTTCAGATCCATTTAGTTATGAGGCATTCATTCATAATTGTTGTGTTGATAATTCCCGGACCCCCTTGGTCCTTGGGCCTACTCTTGACCATTTCCCACTTGGCCATATGATATCTAAAGTTCCCATCGGCCCCTTCCCAAAGGAATTTAGCTCTAATACCGTCCATCACTTTATGAACCCCATCCTTGAGGAGATAGAAACCCATACAATATAATGGAATACTGCTCAGACAAGTGTTAGTGAGGATTTGTCTCCCTCCAGAAGTCAGAAAACGACCCTTCCATGGGTCCAATTTTTTTGTCATTCTTTGCGTCATGGGACTAAAGGCATCAATGCCTACATGTTTGAAACTAATTGGGATGCCCAGGTATTTCATGGGGAACACCCCCAGCACACAGTTAAGCATGTTGGCTAGATTGTATTTTTTCCTCCTAGGGTACCCCAAAGACAAAAACTTCACTCTTATGATAATTAATTTTGAGCCTCGTCAACCATTCAAAGCAGTATAAGATGAGTTTTAGATTTCTAACATAAATCTCAGAAGCCTCTATCATGATCACCGTGTCATCTGCATACTGTATATGAGTGACACCCTCAGGTAAGAGATTGCTTAAGACCCCTTTAATATGCCCTTTTTTGGCAGCAGTTTGTAGCATTACCCCTAATGCATCAGCAACTAGATTGAACAAGAGAGGAGACAGAGGGACCCCCTGTCTCAGACCCCTGTAGGTTTTGAAGTAGTCACTCCTCTCCCCATTAACATTTATACAAACTCTACCCCCTTTCACAGTACTCATCACCCATGAGATCCATTTATCAGGGAATCCTTTCCCTTACATAACTTGTTCTAAGAAATCCCATCTAACCCTATCGTAGGCTTTTTCAAAGTCTATTTTCAGGACAAGGCCCTTTGCCTTAGATATGTGGAGTTCATGTAAGACTTCATGGAGCACTACCACCCCTTCAAGTATGTTTCTCCCTTTGATGAAACCAGTCTGGTTGCTATCTATAACCTCTTTGGCTACAGGGACTAACCTATTAGTGAGGACTTTAGTGAAAATTTTGTAGTCCACATTAAGCAAACAGATAGGTCTGTATTGTTTAATGGTGTTTGCCTCACTAATTTTGGGAACTAAGGTTATAACTCCATAGTTTAGCGTCTTAATATCTAGGCTCCCTTGCCGGAAATCTCTGAACATGGCCCCCGGATCCTCTCTGGTGTCCTCCTAAAATTTCTTAAAAAGGAAACTCCAAAACCATTTGGTCCAAGAGCTGAGTTTTCTTTCATATTCATGACCACTTCCTTGATTTCCCCATGGAAAAAGGAGCAATTAACCTATCTATGTCCTCCCCTTTTTACTTTCCTCTCCTCGGGCCAGAAATTGTCTCCTAGTCTCATAATACAAGGACCATCAGAACCAAAAAGGTTTTTATAAAATTGGACAATATGTTGTGTGATGTCTTTTTGTCCTCTGATTTCTCCCTGATCAGAATCCAGAAAAGCAATATTGTTTTTCCTTCTCCTTCCATTAGCAAACTGGTGAAAGAAGTGAGTGTTAGCATCCCCATGCAACACCCAGTTATCACCATCCCTTTGTTTCCATTTCAGATTTTCCCACTTAAGGAGTTCTTCAATTTTACCTTCTAGGGAAATTCTTTCCTCCCATTCCTCCATGGAAAGGAGTCTTTCTTCGAGAGATAAGATCTATTTTTTTCTATTCTCTGTGTTAGTTTTAGTCTACTATCTCTTTGTTCCCCTATCGGCCTCATGTTCCAAAATCTCTCGGATATTTCCTCAGATTTTGTAGGCACCCATGCCAAATATCTAGAGAGTATCTATTAGGGTTACTAGCCTCCTTGGCTTCTAACTACTTGTTTTTGACCATTTCATAAAAGCCTTCATTTTGGAACCAGCTTTCCTGGAAGTAGAAGTATTTGGATTTGTTTGCACTAGAGTCACCAGTGTCAAGAATTAGAGGAGAATGGTCAGAACCTACCCTAGGTTTAGACCAAGCAAAGCATGATGGGTAGTGTAGCTCCCAGCAGGTGGAAGCTAGAATTCTATCTAGTTTAACTAAAGTAGGATCCTGTTGCTTGTTAGACCAAGTATATTTGACACCACTCACATGGATCTCCATAAGGTGAAAGTTTCCTATGAAATCATTGAATAAGGACATGAGTTTGGGGTCTCCTTGACCTTTATTTCTCTCCTTATTGTTTCTAGTCAAGTTAAAATCCCCTCCCATGAGGATGGGAAGACAAATTGTAGAACAGAACTCAGAAATGGCTGTGATGAAGTCCTCTGAAAGGTTGTGTTGTGCAGGCCCATAAATGTTTAGGCACCAAAACCTAAAATTGGATTTTCTTTCCCTTAAGAGAATCCCTAGGAAGTTAGAGTCAGTCAAAGTCTGTTCAGCTTCATAATCCTCGGGATTAAAACCTGTGATTAGCCCACCAGAATGCCCATTGGCAGGAACCCAAACCCAGTTAAAAATCTTATTACCAGCGAGATCCTTTAACTCCATATCAGAAAAGTCAGATTTAATAGTTTCCTGTAAAGCTATCACATCTAAGTTCTCTTGCATGACATGATTCATTACCAGATTTCTCCTATGAGATTTACCCAACCCCCTCACATTCCAAAACATGGCTCTCATTATTCACACCTGTTGGATATAACACCACTAGGCTCTCTGCTCTCCCTCGCCGCACCCGGCCTCCATGGCTAAGGTAGTAGGAGAGAGTCTGTTGCTATTGTCTATGACCTCCATGGTCAACTCATCTAAGAAATCCTCCCCATGAGGTTTCTCTTTTTCCATTTGTTTTTTTAAAAAGGATTTAAAATTGGCCTCAGCCAAAGCTGCCCTAGCCAGCTCCTCAGTTTTGAACACATCTATTTGTTCCTCAACATTTTCCACAGTAATATTCAAATCTTCCATAATAATTTGGATAGTCATGGCAGGAGTATTGTTCAAAATAGTAAATGGATTGGAAGAACTAGTACTGGCAGGTTTTTGGCCATAGCCCTCATAGAAGCCTTCTCGGCAATAGGGACCCCATCCTGTTAATTCTTGAGCTAGTCCTGGTAGCAACCACCACCTTCTTGGACTTTTTCTTCCTTGCCTTGCTGGGCCTAGATTGCCATCCTTTGTTCATGTCTTCTAGATCAGAGTCCCTGCTTATATTGGAGATAGAATCCATCAGGTCTTCCTCCAAATGTTCATGATCAGCAGATGATCCTCGGCCCCCAGTCATGTTACTCCTACTATTGCCCTCCTTGTTGTGAGTCTTGTCCATCAGAGTTGACTCCTGAGTAAGACTCTCCACATTTTCTTCTGGGATAATGAGAGTAGGCCATTTGCACTTATCCATCGGAATCACCCCATCAGCATTTTGAACAACAAATTGGTTTTCATTTGGTATTAGGTTGGATTTTCCTCCCTCCTTGGACTGATCTTCAGTTGAGGACTCCTTGCCCTGTTTTTTTGATGGTTTCCTCTCCCCGGACAATCGAAATGAGGCCAATTTGAGGGTGGAAGGCCGATAGTGGGATAGCCTCCTTGGCTGCTGAGTTGGTATTGATATCATGAGACTTCATTTCTTCCATCTTATCTTCCATGGACTCATCTTGTCCAGGTTCCATTTCAACATCTATTCTACCAATTCTATCAAATTTCCCCAAGCTTTTCTTCTGCTTGTCTCCTTGAGGAGGGTCCTCCTTGTCTCTGTTCTTTTTATCTCCATGATTCCCAGGTTAGAAGGGCCATCCTCCCCTTTTTTGGATGAGCCTTGTCCTCCATCCTCCACCTCAAATCTGATGAAGGTACCTATGCCATTGAAGAAGTATTCCACAGATCCATTCAGAGCACTGGGATTCCTGCATCTGCATTTGGCTCTGACAGGGCCGGCTCTGATCAAGGATAACTCATCAACCACTAAGGGTTCTGCCACAGGGACAATTATCTCCTTGATAATATCCACCTCTTTAGCTAGGTCAGGGACTTTGTGCATCTTAATCCACGCAGTTTGAAGTATTGCAGATGTTTCAGGGGCTCTTTCGGTTTTAGCAATAGTCCCTTTCAAGCCATAGATTGACATTTGGAAGCATGTCAGCCTGGTGAATGTCTCCAGAGTGCTTTTGTCAGGAAATACTACCAGGAATTCCTGAAGATCAATTTGTCTAACTCTGTAATCCCAGTCCTCTCTGACTAGGTTCCTGAGCTCCTTATCAAGCATAGCCTCAGTAGCTTCTCCTTCCAAAGACAATGAGTAAGCCAGTAGCTTGATAGGTCTGGACTTTAGCTTCTGGGAGATTGATGGAATAAAAGCCCTGACCAGGCACACCAAACCCAAACATTCTCAACTTCTTAGACTCATGACACTCAGCAGCCATGTGTCCTTGCTCCTTACACTTGTAGCAGAGTGGTTCTCCCTCACAGTCGGATTGATGGTGGCCAGATTCCCCACACCGAAGGCATCTAGCTTTAGATGGATCTTTGATGTCATTTCGATTGTATTGTTCAGGCTGTCTGTTGATCCTCTGCCAAACTCCTTGGTTCTATCCACTCGGCGGTGCAGGATTCCGCCCTCCCTGCTGTTGCCCACGCACATTAGGAACCCCTTTATTCGGTCCATTATACTGCCCTTTGTTCCCATTCTGTGCCTGACTCCAATTCTTCTATTGGTACCGAGAGCCCCCAGCCTCCTGGCGATTTCCCATGGTGGCCTTCCCTAGGTCAACACGAGTTGGAGCTTGAAGCCCTTGATCAGTACCTCTATTACCTCTGTAGCCATGGCCTCCCTCTCCTTTGGGACGAGTATCACGCCGCCCTTGCTGGCGCAGATCCTATCGATCCTGCTCCGGAGCTAGTAAGTCGTCCTCCTCCATCCACGCCTCTGGCCTCCTCTTTCCGGCCTGCCGTGGTGGCTCTCTTGACATGGCTGCTGCAGCAAAAGATTTGGTTAGGTTTTTTGTTGGGGTTGTAGCACGAATTCTGCGATAAGGATGACGAAGATGATCTCCAAATCGTGCGGGATAGAAAATATCTAGAGTGAGTCGTCTCTTTGGTATCCAGTACCACCCTGGCCTCGGCCCAGCAACCCAAGAGTGATCGTATCTCGGATCTTGGCCCATAATATGTATGGTGTTTTGGCCTACCCCAGACACGTCATCCTGTTCTCCCCCCGTTGTGAGCGTCTGCCCGCTGGCACCCAAGTCCGCCGCACCCGCCATGGGTGCAGGCCGTGGAACTCCCTTCGTGAGAGCATCCCCAAATGAATCTCCTCTGGGTCCCCGGTCCCCTCCATGGTTACCGGCAATCCCCATTCTCTCCATCCTAATCATGGATTGTTCCAATTTGTCACATCGTCCGCCAATTCCAGCGGTTGGGGATCCGATTCCCCGAGAATAGATGTTGTTTAATTTCTGCTGCGATTTGCGACCGCGCCAATCGAATCCCCCTTGGGTCGTTGGGCGATAGCCGGAATCATCGGCCGCCACCAATCCTTGAACTGGTTGGAGCCAAGGTGAATCGGCGTTGACCCCCTTTGTTCAACCGAATCCCTTGCTCCAACGATGGCCGATCATTACGTGGTCGAGTCCCCCTCTCCCAATCTCACACCCGTCCCTGGCCTCCCGATTTAGAGCCTCCCCTTGGCTCGGGGATCGGAGTAGTGGACGATGGGCGGCAGAGGTCGACGCAGGATTTCCTCCACCATGGCCTGGAACCTGGGATACCCGTCCAGATCCCAGCGAGGACCAGCATCCTCCGCCCTGCTCTGGTGCAGAGGCTGAACCCCGCGGCGGTGAAGGGGGATGGGCATGGCGCAGGGATTTGGGGAAAACTCACCTGGTCAAACGACGCAATGGGAGGTTCCCGGCAGTCGATCCCCTAGGTTTGGAGCGCCGAGACGGAAGCCCTCGCCGGATTTTTGCGAGACGGCGGCGCCGCTTCCGCCGCCACCAAATCGCTCTGTCGCGGCGGTGAGAAAGTTTTTTCAAGCCTTCCCGGTCCAAAGTACCATGGTTTAGTATCCCAAGTTTGATTAATTATAGATTAAAAATTATTAATATTTATGATATAATATAAATATCATTAGATTCATGGCGAAATGTATTTTTTAATAAATTAATTTAAAGTCATAAATGTGAATAGTATTTACTAGAAATTTGGTCAAACGTAGACTACTTTTTGTTGGCACGCAACCCATAGTTCCATGTTTTTTGGAACAGAGGGAGTAATTAGTTTGATTTACACATACATATGTATATAGATGTGATGTGAACATGTCAGGCTTTTATCCACCGGCTTTTATGCTGTATATAGTTGGATTTGCACGCAACATATATGTATATATCCACAGGCTTTTAGGCTCTTGAATGGATTGTGCGATTTGATAACCTTTGGAGGCATTTTTAATAACGCCTCAACTGATGTTTGAAGGCCATGTGCAGAACGCCTCTAAGAAGAATTTTAGACATCTAAAAAACGCGTTTATATATTTATATTAAAAGGCATTTTGAATTCGCGTTGAGGTTATAGCTGGCATTCTTAAGAATGCCAAAAAATATCTTTAAAGGCATTTTGACCACTTTTGAAGGCGTTTTTAAATGCCTTGTACAGTGAGTCATGTTGTAGTGAAGTCTCGCTATAGGATGTGTGCTGATTAAACTTTATCTAGGTTTATAAAAAAAATAAATGCAATACTTGTACCTCCAAATAAGTTTATTATGAAAGTATATTCAAAGATCTATCTAATGATACTAATTATATATAATATTTTGTTATATATAATTAGTCAAAGTTGAATATTATTGACTTTTTGGAAAATCGATTTGTTTCTCCCAAGGCAGGCACTCTGTCCACCGCATTATCCCCTCTTCTCGTCTTAAATAAATAAATTAATAAAATACTCTTACTAATGGACCCATGGAGTGAGTCAGCTTGCAAATAGCCAGTGGCTGTCTATTTCCAATGTGGACGCCCTGACTATGTTGTCGAAAAGATTCGACTCTGAGCATTATGAGATGGAGAGCAGTTTGCCGGAGCTGGTCCGTTGGAGCCGCCCTTACAGTAGTACATCTCTCCGCGAAAAACCGATGCTTAACAGCCAATGGAGACGCAGTCAGCAATGGTGGGCGATCGGAAATGGGTTGGTAAATGGGTGGTGCTTTCCAAGTCATACCGTGTGGAAAACAGCAAGCAAAGCTCTGCTCTTGACTTACTTTTTGACATAGGGTGCCAGTGCCACTCGCGCAGGGTGGTAAGACGCAGCAAATCGGACAAACAGTGCGGTATTGGAGCTTACATATAAATATATAAAAACGAGGTATGGACGCGCAGAACCCGAGAAGTGGTATTGTAGATGCGCTTACCTTGTTCCTCAGCATTCCTCAGCAGCAGCGTCCTCAAGATTTTCTTTCTTGCAGCTAAGCTAGGTTGAGGGTAGATAACATCTGCTCACCCATTTCATCACTGATCTTGGGCGAGGGAAATGGAACAAGAAGCGCTAACGTGCCAGAGAGGACATCATGGATCTCGGAATAATGCCTCAAGGGAGGAGGAGACGCGTGAGCGTTTATCATCACTGATCCGCCAAAAGGGCCTCACCGGAGGTAGAGATGATTGCTACTGGGTGCTCCTTGCTGAGTCGTCCACAGACAGCTTTGTAAGAATATATCTAGTAACCTGCATGCATGCATACATACATACATACATACATATATTCAAAACTCCGATCCATTCATCGATTAATTATTGGATAACTGACAGAGTTGATTGTAGGTCATCCTTGAAGGAATCCACAAGAGCTGTTGGCCTGCTGCGTGCAACGATGAATTTCAGCTGGTAGCCGTTGGAAGCGCAGCCTCGGAGGATGGTTGCGCGGTTTTTTGGCCCGGGGCAAAAGACCTAGCACGCGTGGTTCACAAAATCATGGGGAAGAAGAGAAACGCAACAGATGATTCAGAGATCTTGAACGAATCTGCCATCTGCGGCCTTCTCATTTACCATCTAGTTGGGTGCGAGGCCCGGTTCAGAAGAGATGCAGGGGACTTCTCGATGATAAATCCATGGTCCGTTCGCCCATCACTTGCTAGTTTGGAGCTGGAGATGCAGATGCTGTCGCGAGTTCTGAAGCCGCCTAGTGTGCTTGGAGCCGCCTCGCCGTCGCTGTTAGCTCAAGGCCCCCTCGATAACACTGCCTCCACTTCCTCTACTCCTTTGGTACGTCATCCTCCTCTTCCTCTGCATGCTCCTTTGGTACGTACTACGGTAAATCACAAAGAGTAAAGTACATTTTCAGTACGATTTGAAATCTAACCCTGAATCATGATTAATTCTTCAGATTAGACTATAGCCGGCCGATCGGTTATATATCCAATCATTTGTAACCGACGACAACTAACTAAGCTGATTTGTCATCATTGCAGGTCCTCGTCTCAGTAGGAATGGGCAACAACCCTCCCGAAGCAACCGGTTATGAGGTTCCCGGATTGGCTATGTATTCCCCCTTTGGCACCCGCATCTACTGCTTCTCCGGGGCCATCTTCCTATACTCAACCAAGGATATACATATACTAGCGGCGATATGAATATGATCATGACTACTACCGGTGACGGTAACAGCACTGGAGGCCACAGCCTTCGTAACTTGCTGCAGGAGCTTGCAGCAGCGCCGTCACATGTCTTCACTAGGTCATCAGGCGGACGTGGCATAAACGGCGGCGGCGGCGGCGTCCCTGCTGACTATGACTTGGAGGCAGGAGGAGAAGCTCATCGGGTTGGCACCCGGCGCACGGGCGGTGGTGCCGCCGCCCAGTTCAAGAAGCTCATCGGGTTGGCGCCCGGCGCACGGGCGGTGGGTGCCGCCGCTCCAGTTCAAGAAGCTCATCGGGTTGGCGCCCGGTGCACGGGCGGTGGTGCCGCCGCTCCAGTTCAAGAACCATCGGTAAGTTTTTGCTCCTACGGATGTTTGTGGATGCCCCTGTCGTCTCTTTTGGTGGATTCGCCACCACGGGTTTAGCTTCTCCGTAGACAACCGTTGCGTTGGTGTCTTTAATTTTCTTAGGCTCAGTCTGCTTGATTGATGTCGTAGCTGAGGGTCCCCTCCTCCTCCTTTTTTCTTGCTGCTCTTTGCGTTTAGTGATAATCCTTAGATTACCGTTGGCTCACTCGTACTGAAATTTCTAGTACATCTTAATGAAATACGTGTCGATGTCATGGCCGCGAAAAAAAAATAATCTTGCTCCCACCTCCTGACCTCCCTCACCAATTCAACTGAACCATCAATACACACACTATATATATTAATTAAAGTGTCATTGTAAAGATAACATTCATTATTGTTTTTTAAATAAATTGTTCATGTCGTCATCCCAGAACTTGTGCGGCTCCCTCATGCATTTGTTTACAGTACATTCAAATTCACCTCCTCAATTAAAATACACCAAAAAAATCTCTTTTCGCGCCTAAAAGAAACTGCCTCCTTTTCCTTGCAGGAGGTTGCCAAAAGGCTCGAAGGTGTTTTGGTGCAAGCTTATGCCGCATTCCTACCTGCGTACGCGACGGCGTACCCTCTGTTAAAGGACGCTCCTGATCACGTCAAGTTCACAATTTTTGGAGGCCTGGCGTTCATCAGCGTCGGCTTGTTCGTCGGGATCCTATCCACATCGGTGGCTCGACGCGGGCTGGCCATCCGGCTGGTGTCTTTTTCGGCTATTGCGGTCTTGACGTTCAGCGTCGCGTCTCAGCTCTCTTCACGTACCTACATCGCTCTCACTGCACTTGTTGGCGTGGCGGTCAATTTGATCGTAATGCTGCTGCGCTTCTAGGTAATAAGACCCGATCGACCTTCAATTGGAGGCCGACTAAACGAACCGGAGTATATTCTGTACATAATTCGGGTATTACTGTGGTACTCCCAGATATCTTCCTATAATAGGTAATAAGTCAAATTTTAGTTTTTGTAAATGATGATATACAATCTTTGGGGCTCTTACATTTATACCCCTGTTTTGTATTGAAATTATGATTTTACCCCTATTTTTTGACTCTGTGAATTTGCCCCTGTGTTTTCAAAACGAAGCACCACGTTACCCCCATTCCATCATCCTCCCGTAACGGTGTTAACTTTTATAGAATTGGACAAAAATACCCTTGTGATTTTGGCCCTTTTTATGAGTATTTATGATTTTACCCTTGATTTAGAATAATACATTTGTATTGTATTTTGACAAAAAGGTTTGATACATTTTGGTCAAATATATTTGGCACAATTTGCAATTATTGACATCCCATGATTTCTTAGCTGGGTCCCACTTAATTGATTGCCAATTATTTTATTTCACTTCTATTCCAGCCTCGTCTCTCGCCTTATCCCATTCTCGTTCTCGTATTCGCAGCGACATTCAACACATCAGGCATGCTGCATGCCCGGCAGCACCCAAGCAAACGTGCAGTTGAGGCAGGCGGCAAGGCTGATGACTCCAGCAGGCAAGCGGCGGGCAGCGTGGCCGGCGGTGACGCGGGCTGCGGTTCGACCAAGCGCACGTGGCTGCGCGAGAGGCGGGCACAGGCGCTGACGAGCCGCCGGTCGGCGTGCCGCGTGCACGGCCTGCGCAGGTAGCAGCACGATGGCCGTGTGCGTCCGTCGGGGACCAAGCCCCGCGGGAGTCCCGTGCACCCGCACCAAGACCCGCGCGCCCAAGTGGCCGGGGGCACCACGTGCCTTGACCCGAGCGCCGCGGCCGTGCGCTCCCCGCTCGATCTATCCCCTACCCGTGTGGTTTGCCCGTGGCTGGACGAGCAGGAGGCTGAAGGATAGGATGAGGGGCAACATGGTCTTTTGCCTCTGTTTTCAGAGATTTTGATATTTTTAAATTTATTTATTCCTTGTCCACTTAACAGACATCCAAAGCAGGGTTCGTTTCAAAATAACAAGACAATCATAAAGTTGAAAAAACAAGGACAAAATCACAACTTGTTAAATTTGACCCTTTTTAAATAATATTTCAACAATAACCACGTTTAGAAAGTATTTGCACCACATATCCCCTTTGGTCGCGCCAAACCTCATGGCGCGACGCGTTGCCGCCAATGTCGCGCCACATGCGGTGGCGCGACGGGCCCTCCACGCTGGCGGCAAAGGTTGACCGGTCTTTGGGCGTGGAGGAACGTGGGGCCAGCCTTTGTCACGCCGTCGCATGTGGCGCAACAGGCCTGTCGTCGCGCAGACGCGGTTGGCGCGATGCGGTGATATAAATGCTACCACCAGCCTCTTTTACTCCCTCTCTTCTCACTTGTTCCATTTCGTGTGGTGACGACACCGGCTTGCCCTAGACTCGGGTGACATACTTTGCTCCCTCTCTCTTCTCTTTCTCCCATCCACATGGATTTGATGTAATTTCTAGTTGGAACTTGCATTTTATTTGTCCCATGCCATGGTTTTGACTCCATCCCTCTCTTGTCTCATTTTCCTTAATCAATTTCTATTTCTTTAGTGCTAGTGTGCATGACTCCCCTTATAATGGAAGTGCACCTAATTCTTAAAATTGTTCATGTGTATTTGAATAGATGTTTCTTAGTATAGAGATGATTTAGAGGGATTCAATATGTGTATTCAATAGTTGTTCTTGTTTTAGGGTGTCCCTAGGGTTTGTGTAAAATTGGTTGCCAATAGGATTGAGCATGTATGGAGATGATTTGGATGGATTTAATTTCATATTAGTAGTCCTTACATGTTTCTGATCTATACTTTGTTATGTGTTTTGCACGCATATGTGGAGGTTAGGGTGTGAAGCAATATAGTGGATTGCACACATATGTGGAGGTTAGGGTTTGAAGCAATATAGTGGAATTTATGTGTAATACTAGTCTATGTTGTTTTTGCGGCTTAAATGGACTTGTCCCAGTTCGTGCACCATCCAGAGGACCATGATGGGAAAGGTCCATTCCCACCTCCTAGGCCGACACCGGCTTGTCATTGTGGGTTATCGGCCTTTGTGAAGCAGCCTAGGCATCCATTCTCACCGGGCGTGCATTTTTCTGTTGTCAACTACGGCGTCGTCCCTCGAACCTCAAGTGTGCTCTAGACGGATGCAAATTCTATCGGTGGATCGATGGGGAAGATATATTGGATCGTAGAATTATGTTGTTTTCTTATGACCCTTCGAAGAGCTGTCCGTATGATGAATTTGTTCGATGGGTGCCTCCGCCAGCAAACCCACCTGACATGGCAGAAGCGGCGAAGGTTGACGCTGCACTGAACCGTCTTGTCAATCCTCCTACATGCTACTGTGGCAAGACTGCGGTCCTCCAAGCTCCAAGCAAGTGGGGAATGTTTACTCCATTCTACCGGTGTGGTGAGCGTGATTATGTAAGTGGTCCTGCAATTCATGTCATTTGTGATATCCTTTGTGTTTTTCACACTATAAAATTTGACTTGCAATTTCAATTTCAGAGAGGTTTTCCAGCTTGTGACTTCGAGGAGTATAACTATAGACCAAAATCTCACCGGCCTACCGGTTGGTATGTAGAACAGTTTTCAAAAGGCAACATGCCATGGCCATGCTTGAAGATGCCTGACAAGAAGTGCAAGTGTGGTATCAAGGCCTGCGAAGGAGTTGTTCCTTCTAAGCTTGGGTGGGGTCATTACTTGTGGCAATGCTTACGGAGGGCCAAATGAGCTTTTTGTGAGTTTACTGAACTGGTTATGTACATACACAATATATTTTTTTTAATGTTGTTTGTGTTTCCTTAGGAGGGCATGAATTGCAAGTGGGAGGATTTTCCTGGTCATGGAGAGTTAATGGAGAGCCTAAAACCCCAATTCCATTCTCCTTTAGAAAGAAAAGGAAGATTTTGAATCGACAACAGTTGAAGGAAGAAGTGAGGAGGAAGTACAAGATCCAATAGCCAAGTTGGAAGACAATGAATAGGCTTCATGATGACTTTCGCCGAGCTACCGGAGAACTATTTTCTGATTTCAATGCCCAATTTCTAGAGGACGAGCTCATTAGATTTTGGCGAAAAAAACAAGGTACGCTACGACTTCATGGAGGCCGAGGAAAGGAGGGAGATTTCCAACTTTCACGGGAGGCAACAATGGGCCCGAGAGCCGTGGCGTCGCGAGCTTTGTGAGCATTACATTCATAAATTCTTTCGACCAAGTCACCGCTTTTACATATGTTGTAATTTAAACATGGTTCGTTTTCATAGTTCCTTCGCCACCAAATGATGGACATCTCCCTGGCCCCAAGGACGAGGACGAGGACGAGGACAAGGCCGACGAGGATGAAGACAAGGCCGTAGACGACAATGATGAGGACAAGGCCAACGAGGACGAGGACGACGACGACGACGACGGGCGGCGGGGCGGTGACTCCCCATGGCCATTTGAGTATAGTGACAACTATGAATCAAGATGATGGGACTCGTGATTACAACTCGAATCATTGGTGGAACAATGGTGAGTACGGGTGGAACTCATATCACCGAGTAGAGTTTGTGATGATGACGTCCATGACTATGTAACATGATTTGCCATTTGGAAGTCCTATCGATGGCGATGACCTTGTATATTGGAACACTTTGATGTATTTGTGCTTCGAACACTTATGTTATCATATTGGAACACTTTGATGTATTTGTGCTTCGAACACTTATGTTATCATAATGGAAGCGACCTTCGATCTCTCGCTTTTGCATCATTTCATAGTGATATCTCATTCATGATCAATTGGTTTCAATTTGGCTTTTCAATGTTCGCTCAAGAAAATGCAATGAAATGTCATCTAGTTGAGTTCGTGGTTTGCCTATGGTTCCATTTATAAATCAAACCATCCTTTTCATGTCATCCATCGATTTGAAACTTTATCGGGGATCCGATCACCATTTGTTGGAAGAACAAAAATTTTGTAATTTTTGGCCTTCAATTGTCGCGCCAAGGGCCTGGCGCGACGCCGCTTCGCCGTCGACTTCGGGTGCGACACGCGGTTTTGTGTACGTGGCGGGCCGACATCCCACTACCTCGTCGCGCTAGCCCCACCGGGCGTGATCGTCGCGCCATGGAAACAAAATGTCCGTAATGGTTCGGTTTGGGGAGATCAAGCATGTCACGCCTCTAGCCCCCGGTGCGACGGATCGTCACGCCAACCTTCCCGGGCGCGACGGACACCGTGCAAATGGCTTCCACGCCTTCCGGGTGGTGCGACGGACATCGTGCAAATGTCCTGTCGCGCCACCTAGGCTGGCGCGATAGACACTATTTTTTTTCTTTTTGTTCATTTCCTCACCAAATCGATCACGTATATCACATTTGCACACATATTTCATGGAAGTAACATACACATGCAATTCACAAAACACATAGACTTTCGCATCCATTTGCACATTGCACAAAGTCCACACATGGTTTTCACATAGTTTTTACATCCATACATGGTTTAGATTCATTACACACATAGTTTTCACATAGTCCACACATAGTTTTCACATATGACCACATATTTCCCAAGGTTCCATGCTTCATCTTTTCACATTCTCACATTCCAACTCAAAAGACCACATACTTCATCTTTTAGTCATGGAGGTTGTGGCTAACCCTACACAAAAGGTAATTGTAAGTTCATGAAAGGTCACTTCATATTTGCCAAGGTACCATGGTAGTTCATATTGACTTCATCTTGTAGTTATGAAAGTTCATGAAAGGTCACTTCTTACGCACCTTTTCATGGGTTAGGTGTGTAGGGTTGTCTAGCACGACGACGGCCTGGATTGGTGGGTAGGACATTCGGAGTGCCAATGTCGGAACGGTCACGGGCATGGGCACTTCGCTTTTGGGTTTCGTCATCTCCCTTGTTGTGAGCTTTGGGATTGGACCTACACAAGAAGGTCAGCGAGCATGTAGAACACATATATGCTTGAAATGTAGATAGTTTTAACACGATTAAGCCCACCCGAGGTTGGGTGATCTAAGGAGCATCAAACATCTGCCCAATATCTAGCTCCTCCTAGTCATAAGATTGATCATTGAGTCATCGGTCGCCGTGTGCCTCGAATCGCTTACTCTAGTGTGGGACCCTCTCGCCCTCTCACACGGCCTTTGTACATGATCGGCTCTAAAGCAGCTCAACTTGCGAGCCATACGACGTGTAAATTTCATCACCTTCGCAACCATATTCAGTCAATTCCTAAGTTAATGTACCATCGTTGTAAACGAATTTCACAGGGAATCGTGTTCGGGGTACTACCTCAGCAAATTCTTGAAGGTCACTACCTTCTTGCCCCCCTGCACGTCCAAGGTAGACTCCGACTTCATTTGAAAGGTGAGCTACCTGTGTGCTCTATATTTTTTTCAAGAAACACCGTTAGAATTTCATTTTGCATGTACATATGTTTAATGTACCTATCTTATCTTTCAATTTGTAAAGCAAATGGAGTGCTTACCACGTAGTTATCAAGAGGAGCTCTCTCAGGCTGCATGCCTTGCCTTGTTCTATCATCATAGTGGTCTTCTTGGTCGCCGCTCCTTCATATATTGGATTCACCGATGTGGGAGGTCTGATATGACTCGTGGATCTGTGCAAACACAAGAGGTACTCACGGTACTCAATGGCCACGAGAACAAGGCCCACTTTCATGATACACCCTCTCGGCGTTCATCCACTATTGCACATACGCGGCATGCATGGTGAGCCGGTCGTTGCCGCCACCAAACCTTTTCTTCCTCGATATACTAAAATGGTCCCAATTAGTTTTCACAAGACAAGTACAAACAAAGCATTCAAGGTCGTGGAAATGTGAAGTCACTTACTCGTGGCGCTCGCCGTCATGGACCGGTGTTGTAAAGGGGAATTCTTGTCTCCGCCTCGAACTTCATGACTCTCATGGGCAGGTGGTGTTCGACAACATAGTACAAGATCATGGGGGCATTTGAACGCCATAGGTGCTTGTCATCTTCACTTCTAGGGGACTTCAAGTTCTTCACTTCATCTTGATCATATGGAGTCCATTCAACCTGGAAATTGTGACAATTAGAAAACAACCGGTACGTACATCTTGTAAAGAACATATACAGAACCATGGCTGGTAAACCCTACCTGATTTGGAGTTAACAAATCCAAATCGTTGGAATACATGGCGTACCGTCGTTCTGGCTCACCCTTAACACACTTAGTTTGGTGCCAAAGGTAGCACACGGGGGCCCGATGATTAGCATGTGTCCATGGCTGCAAAACAAAATGAAAGACAAATCATGTGAATTAGTACATAGTTTAACAAAAATGAAATAGTGAACATGTATGCCTAACTTACCGGAACCGCGCCTCTATGTGTCCTACCAATGTGGATGCGCTCCCAAATCCAAATTTGAAGCAAGTAGGTGCAGCCACCTTGGTTGGATGTCAGACTGGCCCTCCTATAAGCCTCACAGAGCTGCCGATACAACCATGCGAGCGTAGCAGACCCCCAACTGTACATGGCGATGTTCTCCCAAGGCTCCATCAGTTGTGGTAGCACCATCCAGGAGACGGTGTTCCCAGAAGCGTCCGGGAGAAGAAAGCAAGCCACCATGTGCCAGAGCCACACACGAGCGTGCCTCTCCACCACTTCATCATCGACGTTTTGTGGGCACCTATTGAACCGTGTCGCGCAACCAATTGGAGCTCACACCCGAGGTCTTCTTCTCCTTCTTGCCTTCTTCAGGTTCAGGTGGGTGGTGGCTGGTGAACTGGTGCACCAACTCCTTCCAGTTCTCCATGTTGATGGTGCCTGTCACCGCAGGACCGTGCAAGCGTAGACCCAAAATGTAGTCCACATCTTGCAGTAACACGGACATCCCTCCACACGGCGTGTGGAACGAATGTGTCTCCGGACGCCATCTCGTCGACGAACGCAGTAAGCAGTGGACTGTCCATCTCCAGGAGCCCAGCAACAATGGCTCGAGGAAGTCTTAGAAAGCCTGCTCTAGCCAGGTATGGAGCGTAGCGCTCATCCCAGTCCAGTAGATGGTGAGTGCGGGGATGCAACGGTGTCAAATGCTGCAATAATTGAAAGAATATCAACTTTGGAGATGATAAAGTATACATATAGTAAGTGGAATAAAAATGAAGACATGTGAATCACTTGCCTTGCCCACGTCAGCCAACAAGTGTGCTCGGTGGTCCTTGTCATAGTAGCTCTCAAGAAGGGGAACTGTGGGTGCGCCATCCTGAATAAGATGAAAAAAACACAAGGTTAGAAATATGACATGAATTAAAATAATCTGAATTAAAATAACACAAGATGAAGAAATTCATGAATTATGAACAACTAACAAAACCTATGTACCTTGACACGTTGGTCATGAGTGGCAGCGGTGTGGCCGGTTTTATGGCATTTTGAGCAATGGACCCTACCCGGTGCCTCATCAAAGTCTCCAAAACCATACCTATCGTCACCATAGCCATTGGATTCATCCATAACACCTCGAAGCCGCTTTTTCTTCCTTCTACCCTTCTTTGTCTTTTCAAGCTCCAGGTCAGAAACATAATCCAATCCATAGTACGGAGGCCATTGTGTGGGATCTAGGTACGGCTCGAAGCTAGACTCCCACACTTTGAGAGTCTTTGACATGAGATAGAATGGAGACATGAACTTCTCATTCTCATGGTCTAGACACCTATATTTACAAGCTGTGATGACATGCGAGCAAGGCACATGAAAGAGCTGTGGAATGCTACACGAGCATTCCGCTTTCTCAAGGTCAACCCTATAATTCCTGCCACCGTACTTCTCGCCACCCGGATTGGTTCCTCCCGCTGACCTTATATTGTACACTAGCCTCGATGGTCCGTAGGCTTCACCCACTTGGTTCAAACCTATCGCCTCTGCAATAGCCAAGTGTCTCCTACCGGCTCGCCCCCATTTTTCTTTCGACGCCTTTGCTATGTTCTAATGATTAACAAAGTATTCGTTGCACTTCTTAAACGAGTACTCCACAATTCCAGACACGGGGACTGCACGGATACCCTTGAACACTTTGTTAAAAGATTCCAAAGAATTGGTGGTCATCACGCCATACCTAAGACCTCCAACATCGTATGCTAGAGCCCACTTGTCCCTATTAGGAATCTGATCCTGAAGCCAGTGCACGACTATTGAGGACCTTATTCAACTCGGCAAGCTTCTCTGCAAACTTCTCCTTGGTGCGACCCGCACACACTGACTTCAACTTCTGCACAACCTCCTCCTTCTTTTGTCATCGCCATATGTTGGCGGCAAAGTGCCTCATGCACCAACGATGCTCAAGAGGAGGGAGTCCATCTATATGCTCTCTCGCAGCCATGAGCAAACCAGCAAGTCGATCTGATATCATGCAAATCTTACGGGACGAACGATGAATGACATGCTCTCTAACAAGCTTCATGAACCAAGACCAGCTGGTATTGTTCTCGCCCTCGGCCAAAGCATATGCTAAAGGGACAAGTTGATTGTCCGAGTCAACTCCAACTGCAATCATCAAAACACCCCGGTACTTCCCCATAAGAAATGTTCCATCAACAAGCACTAAGGGGCGACAATGCTTGAACGCCTCTGCTGACTACAGAAAGCACCAAAACAATCTTTGTAGAACATGTTTTGGCACGCCGTCCGTGTCATCCACTATCGGCCCAGCAATAGGATACCACCTAAGCCCTGGATTGAAGTGTTTCATGGCACTAAGAATCCTTGGAGCATGGTTGTATGCCTCCTTCCAATCACCCCACAATAGCTCTATAGCATGTTGCTTTGCTCGCCGTGCCTTGGAGTACTTCACTCGATATCCGGTGAACCCAAATATGCTCTCGATCAGGGAAGAAACAGATGTATCGCTATCGGCCCTAACAAGGCCGACGACCAAGGTAACAGTCGTGTTGTAGGATCTGATGGAAGCCTAGAGGGGCGGGGGTGAATAGGCTGACCCCCTAAATCGACCTGTCAAAACTTAATCACACCGTCGGTCATGAGATGCGTGGCACCGCCACAAAAGGTGCAGCACTGCCGCGTGTAATTGATGGAGAGACAGAGAGAACACAAATCGTCGATGCAAAGAGGGCGCGCAGCACCGCCGCGTGTCACTTAACAGAAGTGACCGCAAAGTGAATCTAAAAAGCCGTGGATTCGATGCTCGTGATTCACACTTGTTCCTCGCACACAAATACTTCACGTAGGACTAGCCAAGTATGCCGAAAACGCAGCAACAAAGTAGATCGGGGCGAAACCCTAGCTCACAAGAGAATATATGCAAGAATGTAAAGAACACAAGTGACACAAGGATTTATCCCGTGGTTCACCGTCGCCACAAAGGTGGGTTACCTCCACGTTGTTGAGGTTGCCACACAAGGCTTAGCTTGCCCACCGGCTTGCTTTTTCCCTCGTTCACAAGTCTAGGGAGTTAACCCTAGAGATGTGCGGTAATGTATTGATTTTGTGTGAGGTTACAAACCTCCCAAGGCTGCCACACGAAGGGGGCAAGCTCAAGGGTGACGCTTAGCCGTCTAGGAGCAAGCTCCAAGAGAAAAGAACCCTAGGGTTCCGGCCAAAATGAACCAAATACTCTTTTGAGTTGGGGAAGTAGTAGATCCGGCCTCCACAAGCGCTTTGTCCCTTTTCCCTCAAGAATCCGTGGTGGAAAGTGAGGGATTGAATGGGGAGCTCAAGGTGCTTCAATGGAGGAGTGAGAGAGAGCAAGAGGTGGTTTGCTGGCTGTCTGCTCGAGAAAGAAGAAGGTCTGAGTCAGGTGACCGTTGTGGGAGGGGTAGGAGTGGTATTTATACCCAACGGACCCAACGGTGGAGTTTAAGTGTGGCACTGCCACACAGATGCACAAAGATCTTGCCGCAGTGCGGCATCGCCAAGACCAAATGCGCGCCGCACCGCCGCGCCAACCCGACAAATAAGAGTGAAACCGAAGTTAAATTGCGGGGTCGCTCGGGCTTGGAGTTGTGTCTTATGGCTGGATTGGAGTTTTGAGCATTTAGTCCACATGTAGCCAAGAGTCCTAGGATCCCTCTTGATAGTACGGCATTTCCTAAACTCAAGATTCAAAATATGAAATAATTTAAACGCCTTGATCCTAAACACCGCCATCTAGCTCATAGGGTGCCTTTGGACCTGTACAACAACTCCTTCTTTTATTTCCTGCATATCATCTCCACAAATCTCATTAGTCCCCTAATTCGGTGGTCATCAACGCCAAAACCCACATAGAGCTTGATTGCACTTACAATCTCCCCTTTTTGGTGATTGATGACAACCAAATTAGAGCTTACATAAGATGTAACGTCAAACTGAGATTTTGAAAGCCAAGGATGTAGGAGCCTCCCCCTAAATATGTGAGTGAGTTTTGAATCCTCAATCTTGACATAAAGGGTCAAGTTCACATATTTAGGTACGGTGAGGCCTCCCCCTAAATGTGTGATTGAGATTTGAATTCTCAAATTGACAGAAAGGTCAATGTCACACATTTAGACGGTGTGTAGGGCCTCCCCCTACATCCATGGCTGCTGTGGGGTGCTGAACTAGGTGTCACAGAAATATATTCATGATGCATGAAGTAAACGTGATGGTCGAGCACAAAGGGAGCCTGTGCATGCGGTGAGGTGCGACATTGCCGCGCCGAGTGCGTGCACCGCCGCGCCATCATCGATATAGACAGGTCGCCGTAACCAACATCCACAACACATATGACAAATATGAGGAAATAAACTAGCAGCAGATAATCATAAAACAGAGTTTTAACATGCAAAGATCAAATCCGAGAAATAACAAGTCATAGGTGGCATTATTACATAAAATAGAGTTTCTCTCAAACTCACACCTAAACAACTACTCTCAAATGATCTAAACACCGAAGCTCCATCCGCCGCTGCATCAACATCCTCGAAACGTCACCAAGGCGTCGAAAAGTTTGACCCCCTACTTTCTTCTAATTTTCTCCCCCTTTGGCGTCAATCACCAAAAAGATCATAGAAAAGAGAAGAAAAGCGGAGGAATCAGTCCTCACTAGTGTCATCACGCGGACTGGTGGAAGTAGCCTCGTCCTCCTCCTCTAAAGTAGCTGCTCGGCAAGACTGAGAAGGGCGACGAGCTGGCATCTGTGAAAAGAAACCAAGTATGTCCGACGATGCCCTGTCTGAGCTGTTGGTGGCTGAAAGGTCTGGGAGCTCGAACTGAGGAGGCCTAGGAATAGGTGGAAGAGCTGGAAGTCCCTGTCTCTCCCTGACACTCTTGAAGGCCTGCCTGATCTCCCCGCGGGTCTCATAGCTCTGCTGTGAGGAGTAGGCATAGTGTCCAAAGATGGCTCGCAGCCATGCCTTCACCTTGCTGCTAGTGCCCCTGCTCCTGGGCCTAGAGCTAGAGAGCTCCTGAAGATCCTCTCTACCAGCTAAAGTGCCACCAACAGTGGCTCTGCCACTAGTCTTCCCACCATCCAAAGCATGGGTCTTCTCTATGTTGTAGACGGTGTGAAAGCCGTCCTTAGGAAATATACGTCCTGTGACCCTCTCAATCATGAACATGAGGTAGGGAGCATAGGGCAGGTTCCTCCTCCCATCATCCATAGCATTGGCTAGCTGCTGTTGGTATTTGATAAGCCTACAGAAATATGTATAATCCGCAGTTTAACGGATACCGGTGAGCACTTCACCCGGGAGAGGGTTTTAATATCGAATCCACAGGGAGGATGGTGTGAGGATAACTGAGGCGTATAACTAATCCATATAATTAATTCATATAACCGAAAGCAAAGAATCAAGGAATGAGAGGATAAAGAGGTAAGGAGATTCCTACGGTTGTCTAGTTCTTATCCTTGTGTTTATATTGATATTGTCTTAGGGGGACGTACTCAAAGGAAAGCGGGGACAAAACATGCAATCCTCCAGTAATAGGGTCCTGCTTGGCCTATCCAACGGGATGTGGAATACAAAGGAATCAATGGTACTGTCACTACCACGAACTACCACGCTCCTAAGGTAGGGTGCATCCACAAGCAACCTCGCCTAAGCACCACGCCTAAACCTAAGCCACTCCTCTAATCTATAGATTCCCCACAGTTAAAGTACTCAAATAAGAGTTGTGAACAATAAGAATAATAAGAACATTTACTTACTTAAATAAGAAGTTGATCCACCATAGAAGTCTCGTGGATCGTGGCCCCAATGCTAATGGGACTTGATCCCGATGGTACAAGATGTAGAGGAGTCACCGACAGTCCTAAGTGCTTCCTCGCCAGCCTCTTCCCTTCACCCACACTTTAGCTCTCCTGAAGATTAGCTCTAGTCTCTCTCATGGGAACTATAGCTCTAATCTCTCTTGATACTTGCTCTCAACTCACTCTAGGGCTTCTAGTTCTACATGGTGTCTAATCTAGATTGGAACTAGAGAGGTCGTGGCCTCGGCCGTTGAGTATTGAGTCAATGAATTAGGGTTTCACCCTAGGGTCGTGGTCTACTTATATAGCCATCGGCGATGAACAGGGGACCCTTGGATCAAACCGACCTTGAACAACGGTATAGATGCAACCTCAATGTCGGTAGTGAACCGCCATAAGAAGATGAGGCTGACAGGTGGGGCCCACCTGGCGGTCGCCAGTAATAGGCCCGGGCGACGCCCGAGGGTCCCGTGGCCACAACGAGATCTCCTTCCTCCTAGTGTCTTCTAGTGTCTTCTAGAATGTTTTAGTCCACTTGTTAGATTGGGTTGCCTCACGGTCAAGTCTTGTCATCGTATGGGATGCAAACTTTTAGGTTTCTCACTGTTCTTATCTGCTTTTATCTGTTCAGTCCCTGCAAAGTCATGGAATACCAAAACTCATGGAAATATGTTAGTTAGACCCCTAGACTTATGTTGATATTCATCTTAAGCCCTTATTTCATGTTTAGTTGACTATTAATATTATGCTATAACAGGTGTCAACAAGCTCCCCCAAGCTTACCCTTTGCTAGTCCCTAGCAAAGCCAAACTTAGCAATGGATCGGAGTTGCCGCAACACTTTCACGCCTTTAAAAGTACACATGCTTTCAAACAAAATTTCTCCTCCGTATAAGAATAAACTGCTCAACCTTCAACTTACCCATATTACCTTTAACCATGGAGCTTATAGCCTTTTCTTTGATCTTGGGCAATTGAAAGATAGAACAACCAAGTCAAGCACCATATCTCAAACTCTTTGTTCAACAAATCATTCGAGTTTTTGCAAGTTTTCAAAATAAAACTCAAAGTTTCTTGTATGACCCTCTCAAGTCTCTTATTTGTGGTATTTGTGGATCCTCACTAAGGCAACAAGGTTGTTTTGCCTTTCTCTCATAATCTGTGGTATTTTTGGCTAAGGCAAGAAGACACTATGCCTTCTTCTCTCTCACCCTATATCTAAAGCTTATATCTCAGAGCTCATAGGTGGGAGAAAAAACTACATCTACTTACTAAACATATATTGTAAGTTCAAGCAATGGATCCAAAGTCATGAGTCATACTGATCAAGTGATGCATGTGTATGGTGGGATGAATATGGTGGTAGATGAATAATGAGGATAAATGCAATGAGATGTATCTAATGAATGAGGGAAAGGCCTAATTCTACTTTTGCTCCTTGAGGAATACCATCTCTCTTTGGAATTTAGAATATTTGTGAGAACTTGGGCTGTATACTCTTTTTTCTTTCTTTTCTCATGTAAATATATTTTTTTTCATTTTATTTTTTTATGGAGAGGCGGGCATCTAAGTACCCATTGTTTTCAAATGGACACTTGTCCATTTTTTTTAACTCTTCTTTATTCTTCTCTCTCTCTCTCTCTCTCTTAGATACAACCCAAATCTCTTTTGCAATAACTTTTGAGAGATATACAGAAGTAATGGAGCTTTGTAAGATATTGGCTAGACATGGATGAGTGGATGGGTGTAGGGAATATTTTTGGTTGCTCTATCCCACGGTAGGAGTAGAACAGTTTTGGTGGATATATAATGGATGTAATATGGAGGTTTGTGGTGGTGGATGCGTACTTCCGTGGTGGAAATAGCATATGAATGAGTGGAGTCGAGTGGAGTGGAGCGAAATGGAATGAGGTGGAGTGAAGTGGAGTGTACATGATCCGCATGATAAGTTTCTAAGGGTCGACAAAGATTGAACAAAATCAATGCAAAGCAAGCAGCCTATATATATGTCAAAAGGTTTTCCTAATCTAGGGAGCATGTATATATGGCTGTGGTAGGAGGTTCAACACTTATGTCACACAGGAACTTATCATGTGCACTTTTAAATTTTCACAATAAATCTCCAGAAATCTAGTATCACTAGGAGTAAGATCAATAGCGACTCATACTTTCATATATCATATCCGTCAATTACCTAGACTTTAGAGCAAGCATTTGCAACCCACAGGTTTCGTGTTCGAGCAAATCTTAAGTCAAAGCAGTTTTGCATTTAAGGCTCAAGAGAAATTAAGCTTGAAAGCTAGGTACTGAAAAAGGAATTACGACCAGAGCAACTATTCATCATCTCCAAGTTGTCAATTTTAGGGTTCATTTTATCTAGGCGTAAAAACAACTTCTTGTACACTCTCTAAACTTATTTATTTATTCTCACACTCTAAAGATCACACTCTACTAAAGACTCTTTAAACGACTAGACTGTATAAAACTAAACTTCTTAACAAACTCTAATAGCAAACCAAATATTTAGCTAATAATATATATAGATAGTAGTAGAGATACTTATCGATAATCTGGGGGTGCTCTCCCCAAGCTGGATTGAAGTGTCGGGTTTATTGTGGAAGTTGAGGTAGATGGTGACGAGGGTATCGCCCTATCATGTCTCTCTCCCTTGAATCCTCTTTGAACTCAAATAGACAACAAAGCCTTGTGGAACAGATTAGGCGTTAGTGGTTTGCCACATAGGCTTCATGTGTCTAGAGACTTTTAAGATGGATCATGATTATTCCAGATAGAACTTCAGCAAGATTTCTCTTCTAAATATTTTTGGAGTTTTATATATTTATATGCATGCAAAGAACTATAATGCAAATGCAACTAGATGAATGCATAATTATTTTTTGTGCCACCACGGTGAATATCCTTATGGGTTGTTACACACCACAAGATTATTCACATGGGGCTTAAGAATTTTTTCAATGCAATGGTAATGCAAAAATTTAAATATGCTAAAGGAAAATGATTATGCAATGCAAGGAAATAAATATGCTACGCATTTAATATAGATAACTACCGATCTTACCTTCCGCGAGGGTTCAGTGTTTTAAGTCCTCTAAACAAGACTTCTTACCTTACTCACTCCTCAAGTGCATCATCTGATCTTTGTGGCTGCGTCTCCCGAGATAATGATCTCGAGGATGGCATCACCCATGTTGCTTGCTTGTCCCATGGTTTGAAGTGAAGCTTTGACAAAGGAAGCGGGCAACATCTTGTTTAGTGTGCGTACTTTGTGGGTTCAGGACATTTCCTCGTAGAATCTTGGGGAGTGACATACTCCTCCACATTGTGCTCAAAGTATGTCCTGCTTGCAAAGACAAGGTAGAGATCGAGTGCGGGGGTCCCGTTGGTGGGAAAACACCAAATGTAACCAAAAACTTTATTCATTCTTCTCTAACCTTAGGCACATTAAACAAGGCAGAGTTAATGTTTAATTATTTTCTTTATTTATGATGAGGGTGATAAGGTCACAAGATAGAGCATCAACGGTTTAATTGATTATGACTATCTTGCAAAGCAGGATGAGCAACATTTTAGTTTACATTGGGGACTATGAGATCAAGAGAGTGGTGTTTAGGAACAACGAACTAAACATGTGGAGTTAAACAAGATGGATAAAGTTGGGTTATACTCCAATATGTTTGATTTTTTTTATGAACATGCCAAAATTAGGGAAAAGCTTAGTTAATGATAACTTACCTCAAGATGTTACCTTTTATTTGAGTGTGTCGGCATCGTAACACCTTGTGGTGGTTCTTTCCCTCTACTTGGAGCTTTCCTCATTTGGCCTCTTGTATATCTTGCTCCTAACTTGTCTCCTTTATTGCATCATGCTTACTTTCTTCTCCTTTGAATTGTGTAGGACCTTTTTTGCTCCTCTCATGGTTTTATTCCTATGTTATTAGTGGACAACACATACCCGAAGGAATATACAAGTAGTAACGAGGATATTGTTGTTGCAGGGCTAAAGGTCACTTTCTATGCTATAGAAAAATTTGGTTGAAGATTTTAGCATAGATCATTTATCACATGTTTCACCTTGCTTTTCTAAAGGAATGATTTTATTGAACCTTAAGTTTGATTTTCGACATCAAAATCATTCGAACTTGTAGAAAAGAGCAATAAGGAATAGAGAGGTTGCAAACCAAATGTGGGGTGATTGGGGGTATGTGAGGAGGAAGAGCATGATTTGATTATCCTTGGTGGAGTTGGTCTTCCTCTTCCATGTGCCAATCAACCTTGAGTTCATCCTTGAGCGAGTGCTTTTGTTTATAGACTTTATTTGTGGCACTCCTCTTCTTTCTCTTGCTTCATCTCTAATGTGAGTTCATCTCAGGACTTCCCCAAGCTTGTTTGAAATCTTTTCGCTTACGCAAGGGTTAGTCCAACAAAATATACCGATGTCTACACAAGCAATTTTTAGTTCAATAACCAAACTAGACTCCATGTCTAATCGATTAAGGAAGGCTACTTAACCTAAGCACCATGCTTAATTTAAAAGCCTTTGAAAATACCCTATAGAAGTAGTTCCAAACTAAAGCATACTATGGTAGACAAAGGGTAGCATGAAGGCACTATAGATATTTACTCAAGTGGAGATGAAAAAGGGTAGCAATTTGAGCATGTCTTAAAGGTAGAGACAACCAAGATAAGGTAGCAACATGGCAAGAATTATTTACGCAATCGATTTTGCATGAGCATGGTTCAATGTTGCATGATAATTGGTTAGACATACCTTTACATTATCATCCTTCGTTCTTTTTGCTCTTGACCTGAAATGATTAGTAACAAAAATACCCGAAGGAATATTATCATAATTATATCTCTATGCTCACTACACAAGGGGGGTGTTATAGCAAAAGATCTACATTGATGTTATTTCCCCCTAAAGTGCTTGTTTTAGGACAAAAAGCTCGTCCTTGAGAAATCTTCAAATATGATTCAAGATGATGAATAGATTTTCCCTTATATCACCAATCTCAATATTCAAACCAATAAGATCAACAACCACCCTTTCTAAATCCTTATGAACAATTATCTCAAGGGGGTTTGAGATCTTGTAGGTTGTTGGCATTTCTTAAGCGCAATCAAAGGAAAACAGTATAAAACCCATCCCCAATAAAAGCGCCCGAATGCGCGCACGACATTCCCAAGTAAACCACCATGTCGGTGATCCAAAATGGGATTGTCAACGGGATAGATCTTGCCATCTTAGATATTTCATCCGCAAGCGCACGGATCTATCATTGTAGCATTTCACCCGGAAGTATTCGGGGTATCGTTATTTATATTTTCCCAAAGGAAGGCATGTGTTTAATAAACCAAAGATGGCATCCGAATAGAGGAACATGTGTTTGCTTAGACCAAATTGTTCATAACAGGGGTAAGCAATAATAGTTCATAGATAGTATGACACACACTTAAGAATCCACCAAAGAAAAGGATAAAGAAAAAAATAGATAAAGAATGAATGAATAACCTAATGGAGTAAATCTAATGTATCTAGTCATGGCCATACAAATGAATAGTTAGGATCATATGCAAACCGATTTAATCGTAGTTAGGTCTAGGATAACAGGGAGACTCCTCGGTGCCATACGGCCCAATGGAAGCATTTACGAACTCCTACAAACACACGAACGTGGGGGATTTCAAGGGGCGGTCAAGGCTTGTCACGACCAAACCGCCTACCCCCTCAACCATGGCGTGCACTCATATCCGCAGTGTGTCGTAATACCCGGGCACCATGCTCGCATATTAGGGCACTACTCTCATCCCCCCAGATCCCCACTCGTCGAATGGACGGACTAGAACAAGAGCAAACCCAAAGGAACAACGAACCGTTATCCCACCTCTAATCAAGTTAGGCAAATGATGATCAATGATGAACTGAGATGAACATGTCAAGATTATGATATGTAAACTATATGCTAGTTCATATACCAACACAAGAACATGAACAAGACTATGCTCTAGTTCATAAGTTAGGCCAAGAACATAGATGTAAGACTTGCAAATAGAAGAATGCTCCATAGAGAAGATGTATTACCAAAGCACTTTCTTCTAGGAGACAAGCCCTCCTTGTAGCTCTTCTACTCCAAGTGCTAACCAAGAACTAAGAAGAAGAAAGTAGAAGAAGAAAGAAGAAGTAGAAGAAGAGAGAGAGGTAGAGGTGGTAGAGAGAGAGATTGCTGGTTTGCTGGACTCTAAGTGGTGTGTGTTGAGAGAGGGAGAGAGGGGGCCTACTTATACACTTGGAGGAGGGGCCTAAGTGCTAAATTACACCAAAACCGACCTGGTAAACCTTCCTATTCGAGCAAACCGACCATCCAACGGCGGAATCCCCATTTGGCGTGTGCACGAACCGCCTCCCCGGGTCAGGCCGAAAATTGCCTCGGGGAGGGTGCGGCCGCACTGTGTGGTCGCGCACGCACCCCCAGGCTCGGCCTGGCCCGGCCTCGGTGGGGTGTCTTCCCTTGTCTTGAAAAGTTGTGGGCCGGGCTTGGCTCGGCCCAGCTTTGATGTTTTGGGTCGATTTGCTCCCTCGGGCTTGTGTTTTTTGCAATAATGCGCTTTCCCGGATGGCGTACTTTGGTCGATTTTCCACTTGCTTTTATTATAAATCTGCAAAATAAAATAATAGACACTACAAGTGGAATTTTATTAGTGATAAATGCATATGAGTATAAAAGGTATAGTTCTACTCCCTTTATGGTAGTAAGTTGATGGGAAAAATATGTCGGGGTGATTTGTCAACAAACTCCCCAAGCTTACCCTTTGCGGCGTCCTCGAGCAAAAGAGATAAGTACTTGGTTGTTGATCAGAGTTGCTACTATGCCGATTACGTTTTACAAGTGCCGGGTTATAATAAGATTTTCTACTAGAGTTTGAATAAAATGGCACATCTTTTTCCCACCCTTCATTACCTTTCATCGTAGCGGGGTTTTTTAGCTTTTCTCAAAGTCTTGGGGCGGTTGCCGATAGAACGGTTATAACGAGAGATGCTTATCATTCATCCTTTTGATCAACTTTTTATCCGGGGTTTATTTTTTTTTAGATAATATTTATTTTTCGAGAAAGCATGGGCTTTATTGCTATATATATATTTTTTTTTTTTTTTTTTTGAGGTGGGCTCTACTCGCCTTAGACTTTTGTCTTTTATTTCCTCTCTTTTTCTTTCTTCTTCTTCTTCTTTTTTTTTTTTTTTTGGAGATGTGGGCTCTACTCGCCCTGACGGACACTTGTCCATTTTTCATCTCATTTTTCTTTTTTTTTTTTTTTTAGCATAGCCCATATCATTTCTCTTTTCTTTCAAAGTAGATTCCCGGATGTCAAGTTTCTCTTTTTTGGACGAAATCATAGCAAATCCATTTGTACCATATCATACTTGGCAACAACTTAGACTAGATAGAGCCTATGCAACCCACATGAATCGAGGTTTTTTCGGATGAGTTTTAAACTTAGCCACTAAATCCAAACTTTAGAGAAATTCGAATTATAAACTAGGCAATGTGCAAAGCATAAGACAGAGCAACTATTCATCATTTCAACAAGGGACTAAGACTAAACATTTTCATATCTCATATATATAAGCATTAAGGCACATAGAAGAGCTACTTATTCTATTTTTGGATTTTTTTAGTTTTAGTTAAATTTTTTTTTTTCGATGCAAGATTGCTGGAATTTAAACATGCTAAAATAAAATAAAAATTTGATGGAAGTAAATATGCAATGCAATGATACCTGTGGGGGTCCTCCCCCCTGCTATCTGAGGCCTACCGATCGTCCGAAGCCTTGGTACCTCCGCAATGCTTCCTCGCGTGCGTTCTGCGAGTAGCCATGTTGGACTCCAATTGGGTCCATCTCTGGCGACTCGCCGCTCCCGCCTAGCGCCAGCATGCGGTACTTTGCACATGGGTATTGAGCGTGTGCTCAATGTTCCTAGTGCGGACGTCGAGGTGCTTCAGTTTGGATACCGATAGCCTCCACCCCTTGTGGTGGCCGCCCGTGTTGGACCGGTGGGGGCATATCATCCTGAGCTGTCGTCAAAGTCAAATCCGCTGGCCCTCCATGCTTCTTTGTATCTCCTTCAAGCCACTCGATGGTGCCGGTGTTAATGAGGCGGCGGCTCCCACCTAGGATCATACCTGGTATTACCCCTGGGGTCCCCATAGGATGAGGCCATGCTTTGCTGAAACATCGGTGTAGGCGTGGGCCGTGGGTCGTGGCGTGAAGTAGGGCCCATGGGAGGAGGATCCGACCTCCGGTCTCCCGACACCGCGTGAAGAACCGATAGGGGTGTCTTTCTGCGCGCAAGCTATCGCCAGCCTCGAGCTCAAATGTTAGTGCCTAGCTTTTTATACAACCAGAAGTCCGGGTTAGGTAACCGAACTATAGTTGCATAGCCGAGGAAAAGATGACCAAGCTCGCCGGATGGTAAAATCTTAACTAAGTGCCCCTGCACAAGCTGCAAGAAGTCCAAAAAATCCCTAGGTGTGGAAATGTACTCTATCTGCCGATTATCCAAAGCTCCAATCGCGTAAGCGAGGCGTGTGATGAGAGACGTCGCAGTGACAGAACAAATGACTTTTGTGATAATATGTAAAAAGTTCCTGCACATTTCTACCATTGGAGCTACCTTTTCCTTGTGGACAATAGCATAGAGTAATTTTAATTCAACCTCATTCACCCATCTAACCCCGTGTCTAGGAAACAAAGTCAGCGAGATCCAAATGTGGATATATCTAAGTGATGGATGCTTTGGATCTCGCGAGTGGCGAGGTTTGAAAGTACCGGGTCTCATGAGCACCTGGATATCTCCTCCCAAAAGTGATTTCTAACAAAGCCGGGAGAGCAAAGATCTATGTTCATTGCACATCTATAACTAAAACCCCAAAGGATGAGCTAGGTCCGCCCACGTAACATGATAAAGTGTACCAAAGAGGCGGAAAGAAATTCCTAGCCGGTCCTCTACTAGTGTGCATAAAAACTGAATTGTCAGGAGGCGAGAACCTTCCTCCTCGAGAGGGGGAATATCCTGCCACCCGACTGCTCTCCAAAGGATAGGAAATTCATTATCCATACCTGTTTGTTCGAGGAGCTCGGGGTCGATTCCGGGTGTGTGCTGGAACACACGGTCCTTGAGTAGGAGATATGCTTGCATCTCCCGGTCTCCACGAATGTTGAGGTACGGCGCGTCAGCTTCGTCGATTGTCGGGGGAGCTTGAGCTTCTTCCTCCCCGACCGGTGCAGCGTCTTCTTGCATGGGGGAGCCTTCAAGGTCGTCGAAGTCGAGGGCGGTGCTTGTGCTTGTATGCCGTGGAGTCGTGTCTTGACGACCGCCTCAACCCGCTGAAGATCTTCCCCCTTTCTTCATGGCTTCTGCAAAAACGATTGAGCAAGACCTCGGGTGTGCAAGGGTTAGATGAAAGTATGAACTTTCACACCCGTGTTCTTGCTCGGCACAATGTTTTTGGTGGAGAAAATGGAGTGTAGAACAAGTGGGAGAGAGTGTGAGAGTGAGAGAGAGTGAAAATGAGAGGTGGGTGCTCTCACACCGGTGCTCGGGCTATTTAGAGCCGAGCTAACGGCCGAGGGACGCTCCACACAACGGCTAGGAGCCGTTGGCGAAGCGGGGCCGAACGGCGCCAAAGACGTGCGGGGCGCACCTTGGGGTGTGTGCGCGCACCCGCCCGCTGGCTGGCCGCTGCCGCTTTGGCGTGGTGTGCACAACGGTCACGAAAAAGTTCGTGGCCATTGTTTGCTCACGCCGTTCGACCGTTTTTCTCCCCTGTTTGAATTTCTCCAAAAATTTTCAAATATAAATTTATTTTTGAATAGAAAAATTATTAAAAATATTTTTGTTTATACTTTTTATGTAGAAAACATGTTTTTCTTTATTTTTCATGAAAGAATTTATTTTATGTATGAAAACTTTTTATTTTAGTTTTCGAAAATATTTTTGTTAATAAAATATTTTATAAAACAAATTTTTTTTCAAATATACCCCATTTTTTTTTTTGGATATACCCCATTTTTTTTTTGGATATACCCCATTTTTTTTCTTTTGGATATACCCCATTTTTTTTTTTTCTTTTTGGATATACCCCATTTTTTTTTTTTTTTTTTTGGATATACCCCATTTTTTTTTTTTTGAGCGGGTTATTTATTTATAGTCGGCTGTCGACTCTCCCTCAAGCATCTTGCAGAGGAAGCACACCCGCTCCGGGGGTCTCGGTCGAGATCCTTCAACACTCCACACGGTTTTGATGACGATGAATTCGGGTGTGTTGTTGTTTGTACCCGATGAATGGGCACTTTACCGCCTTTACTCTCGGCGTGGAAGACTATGAAGCCTTTCCCCATGCGGATATCGGCTTTGGTCGTAGAGAAACGGCCTCCCGGGAGGAGGGACGTATCCTCCGATGGGCCCATATCCGGGATCACAAAATCTGCGGGGATGTACTCCGTCTCAGATTTGACTAGCACGTCTTCGAGTATTCCCTCCGCCGCCTTGTTGATTGATCCGCCATTTGGAGGACGGTTGGCGGGAGTAAGCGTTCCTCCATGGATTTTGTTGAAGGTGGCCTTGGACATCACATTGATACCGGCCCCGTGTCACGAGAATGCGTTGACGAAGGTGTGGGGGCCAATAGCACGCTTGATGAGTGGACGCCGGGGGTCACCCTTCTTGGCAATGAATGGCGAGCTCACGGGGACCTTCTTTAGCTCACCGGGTTGGCCGAGCCTCGGAGATATCATGTTAATCGACTCGTGCGGAACCTCGGGTTGCCCCCGGGATCCTTCCCCGAGTCGTTAATCGGCACTTGGGCGGCAATGCGGGCCAGTTGTGTTTCTATCATTTTGTTGAAGCTTAGCTGGTTCTTCACACCGGCGTCAACCCTTCGAGCTTATTATTTACTCCCTCAAGGATCTTGTCTTGATGGCTCATCTTTTGGTGAGGTTTTTCGTTAATTTTTCGCTGGCCCGATGCCGGGTCCTTCAATGATGGCTGACCAGGGGTTGTAATTGGAGTTGTACCCCTGGTTGCCTTGGAATGGTGGCCCGGGGCGGTTGTTCCTCCTAGCTGCGGTTGGCGATACCCGTTCTTTGTTGTTGATGAAGGCGCCTTCTTCACGGGTCTCAAGGCGCTTATCCCCCGAGTGGCCAACTTCACCACACGTCTCACGGGTCATGTGAGCGTCGTAGGGGCGTAAACCGGGCGGCTTTGTGTAGTAGAGTCTCGTGCTGCGTTCCTCCGGTTTCTTTAGCGTAAGATCCATTTTTGCGGCAAGCATATCCGCCTCCTTCATGGTATGCATGCCTTTTTTGTGTTTTGGCTAGGGCTCTGTCTTCGCCCGGCTGCGGTTTGCCACCATTTTATCGATCGGGGCTGTTGCCTAATCTATGGTGAGCGATAGAAACGCGCCACCAAAGGCGGCGTCGAGGTGCCCCTTCGATATGGCCGTGAGACCATTGTAGAAGTTACGGAGCACCCGGCCGCTCTCCATCCCGTGGTGCGGGCATGCTAGAATGTACTCCTGCCGCAGCCTTTCCCACGCCTCGGGAATGGGTTCCATTGAATTCTCGGCGAAATTGGCGATTCTCCCCTCGGGGCATTAGTTTTGCCCATGGGGAAGAACTTAGCGAGGAACGCCGCGAGCACTTGGCCCACGTGCATCGACGACTTCCTTGTCCTTGAAGAACCACTGTTTCGCCTTCCCCACGAGGGAGAAGGGAAACAGGCGGAGCCTGATGACGTCTGGTGCGACGTCCTTGATGACGATGGTGTCGCATAGCTCCAGGAAGTGTTGGAGATGAGCGTTTGCGTCCTCGCTAGGCGATCCACGTAATGGACCGGCTTTGCACCATGGTGATCGGCCCGTCTTGCAGCTCAAAGTTTTTGTCGCCACGTTCACCACCGGCCTAGTGGGCACGTTGGTGACAATAGAGGTAGAGAAAATCGCGCAGCGACTTCTAGGCCATAGCTTGGGTTGCGGTTGGTGCAAGGATGTCGGTCTCAACTGTCGGGGTTCCGGCCGAAGAAGAAGAAGCGGCACGAGACCGGTTCTTCCTTAGGAGTGCCTCTGGATCGGAGGTGAAGTTTTTTCGGCGAAGGAAACCCGACATACACTATCCTGTTTTCATCCACAACAGGGAGAAAACATAAAAGATTAGCCTTGTATGAGCAAATGGTAGCCACGCATTACGCTTCATATTCATAGCCACCGTATTATTATTTTTTTTTTCACAATGCCTTCCCGAACGGCGCCGAAATGCTTGTTGGCATTTCTTAGCGCAATCAAAGGAAACAGTATAAAACCCATCCCCAATAAAAGCGCCCGAAAATGCGCCGACATTCCCAAGTAAACCACCATGTCGGTGATCCGAAATGGGATTGTCAACGGGATAGATCTTGCCATCTTAGATATTTATCTAGTCTGAAATAGAAGGGGAGAAGACATGAATGGATTCTAGATAGCTTCGCTCTCCTTCTATGGCGTCATTAGATATGCCATCCTTAGGCTCCCAATGTCCTTTGTGAGAATAAGGATGCTTTCTAAGAGACTCTTCTTTAAGAAGATTTGGTTTATAGGCACTCAAAGGTCTCCTATGAAGCTAGAAGTTTGTTTCCCAAAGTCATCACCATAAAAGATTCAAGGGTAGAATTACTTCTCCTCTTGGAGGGGTTTAGAGTATTGATGACTTAGGATTGGTAGCTAAATCAAGGGGTTGGAATGATTATAGTCTGGCTATCAAAACTTCTTCTTTTGTCTAGAGGATGATTCCTTTTCTTCCTTTGGGTGTTCATGAAAATCCTAGGAAAAAGATCACACCCGCTGAGTTTGTAAGACAAACCTTGCTTTAGAAAAGAAAGAAAAGTTCCTCCAGAAAACTGCATGATGGTCATGCGAATAACTTTTCTAGGATGAGCCCCAAATACATTATCCTTTTTCAAAGGATAGGATTTGGCCTGAGGTTAACTATAGAATTCTCTCCTATAATGGGTTGTTTCATGATCATTTTGATCAACCGTAGGCATAGCTCATAGCCAGGTGATAGGATAGGTTCTAAAGATTCTAGTGGCCTGAACTTGTGCTTATGGGTGCAGCATAAGGATAGGTGTGGAATCCGAAGATCCCATAAAAATATAGAAAGAAAAACTACATTAAATTATTGTACAAGATCTAGTTATACTCAGTGTTTTCTCAGCAACCATTCTCCCCGGCAACGGCGCCAGAAATGCTTGTTGGTATTTGATAAGCCTACAGAAATATGTATAATCCGCAAGCGAACGGATACCGGTGAGCACTTCACCCGGGAGAGGGTTTTAATATCGAATCCACAGGGAGGATGGTGTGAGGATAACTGAGGCGTATAACTAATCCATATAATTAATTCATATAACTGAGTAGCAATCAAGGAATGAGAGGATAAAGAGGTAAGGAGATTCCTACTGTTGTCTAGTTCTTATCCTTGTAAGCGATATTGATATTGTCTTAGGGGGACGTACTCAAAGGAAAGCAGGGACAAAACATGCAATCCTCTAGTAACAGGGTCCTGCTTGGCCTATCCAACGGGATGTGGAATCCAAAGGAATCAATGGTACTGTCACTACCACGAACTACCACGCTCCGGAAGGTAGGGTTCATCCACAAGCAACCTCAGTCTAAGCACCACGCCTAAACCTAAGCCACTCCTCTAATCTATAGATTCCCACAGATTAAAGTACTCAAATAAGAGTTGTGAACAATAAGAATAATAAGAACATTTACTTACTTAAATAAGAAGTTGATCCACCATAGAAGTCTCAGGATCAGGCCCCAATGCTAATGGGACTTGATCCCGATGGTACAAGATGTAGAGGAGTCACCAACAGGTCTGGTGCTTCCTCAGCAGCTCTTCCCTTCACCCACACTTTAGCTCTCTGAAGATTAGCTCTAGTCTCTCTCATGGGAACTATGGCTCTAATCTCTCTTGATACTTGCTCTCAACTCACTCTAGAGCTTCTAGTTCTAGATGGTGTCTAATCTAGATTGGAACTAGAGAGGTCAGGGCCTCAGCCTGTTGAGTATTGAGTTGAATGAATTAGGGTTTCACCCTGGGGTCAAGTGGTCTACTTATATAGCCATCGGCGATGAACAGGGGCCCTTGGATCAAACCGACCTTGAACAACGGTATAGATGCAACCTCAATGTCGGTAGTGAACCGCCATAAGAAGATGAGGCTGACAGGTGGGACCCACCTGGCGGTCGCCAGTAATAGGCCTGGCGATCGCCAGGGTCCTGTGCCACAACGAGATCTCCTTCCTCCTGGTGTCTTCTAGTGTCTTCTAGAATGTTTTAGTCCACTTTTTGGATTGAGTTTCCTCACGGTCAAGTCTTGTCATCGTATGGGATGCACACTCTTAGGTTTCTCACTGTTCTTATCTACTTTTATCTGTTCAGTCCCTGCAAAGTCATGGAATACCAAAACTCGTGAAAATATGTTAGTTAGACCCCTAGACTTATGTTGATATTCATCTTAAGCCCTTATTTTATGTTTAGTTGACTATTATTATTATGCTATAACAGGTGTCAACAAATGCCTCCGGATGAACCTCCCCACATTGAATAGCTCATCATTCCCGAAGTGGGCTAGGAGGTTCCTTGCATACCCATTCACATCGAGGCTGCCCCATCCTTGAGGTCAATGGTGCATCTGCAGAGGTTGTTCATCACATAGAAGAACCCCTTCAGTCCCTTTCTCTTGCCATCAGCCTCCCTTGGATTCTCCCAACAGTCCCTAATCACCTTGCACTCAATAGGGTCAATGTCATGGATGTCGGTGTAGGTCCCAGTGCTCCTCTCCAAAGCCAAGAATCGACAAAAGTGATGTAGTGAATCTTGTAATGCCTCTTGTCGGTCATCCAAAGGAATGGTGTCGCCTTGCTTGTCCCAAAGGTAGGTGGCATGGAACCCGACTTAGAATCTCTTCATTCCAATCATACCTGAAAGCCATGATATCTGTCAGCTCAAACCTGTTGCAAGCCTCAATAGCCTCATCAAAACCAGGCTCTTCCTTCTCAGCCATCTTGTCTAAGTCAATGAAGTGCACAGTGGTGATCTTGCTCTTCTTTGAGTGAAAGATGACAGTGAGGTAGAAGTTTGAGTGAAAAGCCACCCAAAACCTCTCATCCACTCCATCTGTCCTCTCATCAGCATAGACATTCAACTCTCTAGCTTCCGCCACTTCCCTCCGCTTCCCGAAGTAGCTCACCACGTATAGGGCCGAGTGTTGTTGGGAGCTGCCTGCTCAAAGTCACCCTCCGCAGGCATCATATAGCTGTCATCAAACTCACTGTGCCTTGGAGTGCCCTAATCACCATCTGGAACTATGGTGTACCCCCTCAGAATTACTTCTTTGCTCCTCGGTGAGTCCAGCGGAGCCGCCGCTTTGCTCCTCTGCTAAGGTTCTTTTTACGCCTCTCTCTTCTCAACTACCTTGACCCTCATCTTTCTCTTGCCGGTGGGATCACCTCCGGGATCTATCTATGCAAAGAAATAGAATTTGATAAGAAACTGATGCTGACAGAGTGCATAATGATCAAATCTATGCTGTAGAAAGGTTAGAAAGATGAACATTGATGCAATGAACAAGCTGTCCAGGGTAAAATCCTGGGCTGAGCGGCACTGAAGGCACGGCACCGCCGCACTTGAGCGGCACTGCCGCTCGGTGGACGCGGCACTACCGCTCCTCCTTGCTCAAATTCATCAAAATTCATCTTGCTAAACTTTCTAACACATCTATTCAACGCATCTAGCATTTCTATCACAATTCCAAATACAAATTCATAATGAAAGTGTAGATTTTCCATGGATCGAAAGATGAGCATGAACTTGAGAAAAATTTCTTCGATGTTTGGAGCCAATCGATTTTACGGTTCAATCAAGTATGTGATTTGAGGGATATTTGCTGTTGGAAGCAGCTAAGAACCGTTAAGTTCTATTTGGGGACGGCATTGCCGCGCCCTCCCCCTAAATCACCCAAGTCATGGAACCACGAAATCCATTGATTCCAACCACCCAAGCCACTTTGCTAAGGTTCATACACCACTTAGGAACACAAATCCATGAGAAATAGCTACATATTGCATAGATCGGGCAAGAACTCCATGAACTAGGGTTAGGTTACCTTGCTGTGTACTGTTAGTATTTATTAAGTGCTAAAAGAATATGAAGGTTCCGCAAGCGCACAGAATACCATTGTAGCTTTTCCCTAGGATGAGTATTCTAGAGTATCGTATCCACAAGGAAGCTTTGGCTAAAGAATCTAATAAGTCACAATCATGTATCTACTAAATTAGCAAACGACTAGACTAAATGAGGGGGTAAGTGATAAATGGTAAGTAAAGCATAAAATAATAACATACCTAAAATTATAAAAGAGTAACTAAACTAATCAAGAGGTCAATGGGAGAGATCAAGGTTCCTATGTACTTCTCTATTACTTAGGTTCTACGATAGCAATCACACCAAAACACTTCGGGACATCGAACACTAGCCACGTAAAGAGATGAGAAAGGGGCTAGGAAGCTCCGACTACGGTCCTACAAACACCAACCCGAACGTGGTGGAATACGTCGGCCGTCAGGGCTGTCACCACCTGGGGCTACCACAAACTATCCGTGGGGTTGGGTGCAATCTCAGGTAACCTATAGCCTAGACACCATGTCTATACTATCGATTACAACTCTAGCTACCATGAATAACTAGAGCCCTCAATATGAGCGAAGATCCCATGCAATAGCATAACAACTATACTAACCATATATGAAAGATATGGAAGTAAATAGAGAAGATAAATATATGAATTATAAGTCTTACAAAGAAAGGATACAAGACATACCAAACTCTGTAGACATCTCCAGAACTGGAGCACAACTCCACTCTCCTTTACTCTTGATTAGATCTAATCTACTTCTAATTACATGGCTAATCTACTTCTAATCTACTTCTAATTCACTAATCCCTGAGAGAGAGGTGATCCTTACATTGGGATACCTCTACAACTGAGAGATAATGAATAGAATGAATTAGAATGAATTAGGGTTTAGCCCTGGGGTCAGGGGGTCTTCTTATATAGGCCTTGGCGATGAATGATGACCATTGGATCAAACTGACCTTCAATAACGGTGTAGATACAACCTCAAGGTCGGTTACAAACCGACCTAGGAAGATGAGCCTGATTGGCTACTGTAGCCTGGCGGCCGGCGTAAATCCCTCTGGCGGCCGCCAGGGGTTAGTCTCCTCTCGGCTTCTCGTTTCTTCTGGTGTCTTCGGTATCTTCTAGAGTGTTTTAGTACATATTTTGGGTTGAGTTACTTCACAGTCAAGTCTTGTCATCGTATGAGATGTATATTCCAGAACCTTCTCCATTCTTCTCTCGCATTTATCTCATTTATGTCCCCTCGAAAGATATAAGTCACCAAAGCTCACGGAATTATGTTAGTAAAACCCCTAGTCTATGTTGATATTCATTTTATGCTCTTATTTCATATTTAGTTGACTATTAATATTATGCTATAACAGGTGTCAACAAGCTCCCCAAGCTTACCCTTTGCTAGTCCCTAGCAAATCCAAACTTAGCAACGGATCGAGTTGCTTTGCAACGTTTTCACACCTCAAAAGTACACATGCTTTCAAACTAAATTTTCTTCTCCGGATAAGAATAAACTATTCAACCTTCAACTTACCCATATTACCTTTAACCATGGAGCTTATAGCCTTTTCTTAGAATCTTAGGCAATTGAAAGATAGAACAATCAAGTCAAGCATCATGTCTCAAACTCTTTGTTCAACTATCATTCCAGAGTTTTTGCAGGTTTTCAAAATAAAACTCAAAGTTCGTTTTTGTATGACTCTCTCAAGTCTCTCATCTGTGGTATTTGTGGATCCTCACTTAGGCATTAATGTTGTGTTGCCTTTCTCTTATAATATGTGGTATTTTTGGAATAAGGCAGTAAGACACTATGCCTTCTTCTCTCTCACTCTATATCTAAGGCTTATATCTGGAGCTCTAGGTGGGAGAAAACTAAATCTACTTACTAAGCATATATTGTAAGTTCAAGCAATGGATCCAAAGTCACGAGTCACACTGATCAAGTGATGCATGTGTATAGTGAAATATGATGGTAGGTGTGTGAGGTGAGTGTAATGAATGCAATGAGGGGAAAGCCTAATTCTACTTTGCTCCTTGAGGAAACATATCTCTCTTTGGAATCTGGAAACGTTATGAGAACTTGGGTTGTATCACTTTCTTTTTCTTTATTTTTCTTTTATGGAGAGGCGAGCATCTAAGTACCTATTGTTTATAGCGGACACTTGTCTATTTTTTTAACTCTCCTTTATTCTTTCTTTTTCTTAGGGAGGTAGGCTCTACTCGCCCGTAGGACACTTGTCCATTTTTCATCTCCCCTTTCTTTTTTTTAATCTACAACCCAAATCTCTTTTGAAATAACTTTTGAGAGATAAATAAATGTTATGGAGCTTCTGTAAGACATTGGCTAGAAATGTGTGAGTGGATGGGTATAGGGAATATTTTTGGTTGTTCTCTCCCAGGATAGGAGTAGAACATTTTTGGTGGATATTTGGTGGATGCTTTGTGGAAGCATACTTCCAGGGTAGAAGTAGCATAAATGCAAGTGGGGTAGAGTGGAGTGGAATAGAGTGTGGTGGATTGGAGTGTGCATGATCAGCATGACAAGTTTCTAAGGGTCGACAAAGATTGAACAAACTTAATGCAAAGCAAGCAACCTATATATATGTCAAAGGGTTTTCCTAATCTAAAGATCATGTATATATGGCTGTGGTAGGAGGTTCAACACTCTTGTCACACAGGAACTTATCATGTGCACTTTAATTTTCAAAAGATAAATCTCCAGAAATCTAGTATCACTAGGAGTAAGATAAATAGCAGCTCAGACTCTCATATATCATATCCGTCAATTACCTAGACTTCATAGTAAGCATTTGCTACCCACAGGTTTCAGGTTCAGAGCAAATCTCAAGTCAAAGCAGTTGCATTAAAAGCTCAAGAGAAATTAAGCTTGAAAAAAGTAGGTACTTGAAAGGAATTACGACGAAGCAACTATTCATCATCTCCAAGGCTAGAGATTATCTTCGAGTTTATTTTATTCTCACACTCTAATAAAGACTCTTTAATAAAGACTAGAATGACTCTTTTTATTTGGTTTCCTTAGTTATGCATCTTTTTATTTCTTTCTAATAAAGCAAACAAATCTAGCTAATATTAAATAAGTTAGAGGGATACTTATTCGATACATGGGGGTTGCACTCCCCAAGCTAGATGTTGATATAGTCTTCAATGTTCTTAATGGTTGGAAGTAGAGGTAGATAATGATGGTGGGCTAATCGATCTTCTTTAACGCTGGACACCATATGTGTCATTTCTCTCTTCCTTGAAATCCTGCTGAACTCAAATAGACAACAAAGCTAGTGGAAGTAGTTAGGCGTTAGTGGTCGTAGCCATTTAGCTTCTTGTTGCCAAGGATTATAATTATTCTTTTTAAGGCAGTAGTTCAAAGAAAGATTAAATATTTTTGGGGTTTTATTAATTTCTATGCAAGATAAAGAATGATGATGCATGCATATTTTTTTATGCCACCACAATAAATATCCTTGTGGGTTGTTACACGCCACAAAATTACTCACATGGGGCTTAGAGTTTTTCAATGTATATGCAACAAACAAATATTTATTTTTCTTTTCTAATGCAATGCTAGTGTTGTAATGTAAATATGCTAAAGAAAAATAATTATGCAATACAAGGAGGTAAATATTCTATGCATATAGATAACTACCGATCTTACCTTTCGGTGAGGTTTCAGTATTTTAAGTCCTCTGAACGAGACTTCTTACCTTGTTGTTTCCTTGAGCGTATTATCTGATCTTGACAAATGTGCTCCTTGAGATGGTGAAGGATGGCGTCACCCATGTTCTTTGATGGTCTTATGAGTTGGAGTGAAGCATTAATGTAGGCAGCTTCTTGTTTAATGTGCATGCTTGTAAGACATTCACTTGTTGAATTTTGGAGAAACCGATAGGCTTCTCCACCTTTTGCTCAAAGTGTGTCCTGCTTGCAAAGTCAAGATAGAGATCAAGTGTATGGGCTCTGTTGGTGGGAAAACACCATCGAACCAAAACTTCATTCATTCTTCTCTAACCATAGGCACAACAAACAAGATAGAGTTGATATACGCTATTCTTAAACCTAACTTGGGTGACAAGATCAAAAGATAGAGCATGATTGTTTGTGAGTAAAACTTTCGACGGTCGAATCAAGCTCGTTGACTCTTGGAAGAGTTTTCTTATCTAAACAGGGATGTATCATATTCTTCCAAAGCAAGGTAAACAACAATCTGGCTTACAAGATTAGGACTACGAGATCAAGAGAGTTGTGGTAGGAAAAACTAAAGAAACAAAACATGTTGATCTAATGAAGTTGGATCGTGCAAGGTTGTTACTCTAACAATTTTAATTCTTTATTTATGAACAAGCCATTCTTAAGGTAAAGCTTAAGTAATGATAACTTACCTCAAGATGTTACCTTATTATTGGAATGTGACAACATCACAACACCTTGTGGTGGTCCTTTTCTTCTGTTCGAAGCTTTCCTTCTTTGGCCTCTTATATATCTTGCTCCTTACTTGTCTCTTTTTTATTGTATCATCCTTTCTTTCTTGTTCTTCAAATTGTACTAGAACCTTTTAGCTCCTCTGATGGTTTTATTCCTGCAGTATTAGTTGACAAATGATACCCAAAAGGAATATACAAGTAATTGTAAATAAGGGTAGAACTGTCATGGAGCTAAAGGTATCTTCTAAGCTACAAAAAAAGTTTGGTTGGAGATTTTAATTAGCATGTGCTCACTATTTCTTTTTCTCTAGTAGGAAATTTTATTATATCTTAAGTTTGATTTTGATGTATGACATTTATTAACCAATCAAACTTAGGGAGACAAAGTAATAGTGAGTAGAAAGATTTCAAACCAGCATGTCGAGTGATGGGAGCTTGAGTAGAGGAAGAGTAATGTCGGATGATCTTTAGAGGAGTCGACCTTCCTCCCCATGCTCGAGCCTTCCTGTCACTCGACACTTTAAGTGTGAATGCTGAACCATCCCTAATCGTGTGTTTGCAATCACCATGTCCTTAGACATTGTTCATCCTTTGTTCCCTGTAAGTTTAGTGACCAAGAATATCCGAAGGGAACTTGTCCTAGGAACATGTTTCTTTTAGCATGAGCCTTTATGTGCTTAGATATATATTATTATTATTATATATATATTTTTTTTTTCTTCTTTAGAACATAAGACAAAAAGTTGGATAAATACGAGATTTATATGCACTTACCTGTCTTTGATGTTCTTGTGGCCCATTGCTTTGTCTATTCACTTCTGTTGAGTCATTACTTTTCATGATCGTGTTGTATGGCGCTCTTCTTCATTGAATGGACATAGCACAGACCTTTCCTGCAAAATGTTAGTGGACACATACCCGAAGGAATACAATAAGATTGAAGTAGGGGTTATGTCCAAAGTTTATATGATTTCATCTATGCTAGTGAAAAGATGGTTCTTTGATTATTCTTAGCACGGATCATGTCTTATGCAAAATTTTGTTTATGGCTGCATTTTAGTATATGGATCAAGGCAAAGGTAACTTGTAGCAAAAGACAGAGTGAATGGTGTTTGATACTTGCAATTCTTCCATCAATGATGAATGAACCGTGTCTTTTATACAAGGTTAGAGTTCATCATATGCACATCTCTGATCTAAGTCCATCTCTTGACTTTCCCGATTTGGATTTGAGAGTTTTCTACAAGGGTTAGTCCAACAAAATATCCAATGTCTACACAAGTAATTTTTTAGCTCAATAACCAAACTAGACTCCATGTCTAATTCAATTAAGGAAGGCTATTTAACCTAAGCACCACGCTTAATTTAAAAGCCTTTGGAAGCATGTACACTACTTCCAAACCAAAACATACCATAGCAAACAAAGGTAACATGAAAGCATTATAGAGATTTACTCAAATAGTGATGAAAGAGCATGATCATGGTGAGGATTTATTATTATTATTATTTTATTTTATTTTTTTCTCTTTTTAGATGCAAACATGGATGGAGGCAAAGAACTAAACATGCAATGGATCTACTAACATAAACTAAGCGGAGTGAATGCATGAATTGATGCAATGAATGCAAGAAATTAAAAGGATAATCTGCTCAATAGGTTTAGAGTCCATGAGCAAGACTATCTCACCTTTATTGATCATACTTACCGTGAGGTGCAGCTTCTATGTACGTCACTTTAGATGTGTCATTGAGTTCTTGTGACGGCGACTTCTTCTTCAATCTATACATGGTTAGAATAATATATATTTAAATACATACCTTGAGATAGCAGGGTTCTAATGTTGATGAATCTTGGATGATCGTGCACCCTGGGGTTCTTCAATCTTTCTTCTTTCTTTATCTTGTGGAATCTTGTCGGAAGGTCGCAACGACATCTTTTGTCCTGTCTATTCCACAACTCAACGTAACAAGGGTAATCCTACTAAAGCTAGTGATACACTAAATTAGCAGACATCATGATCATTATTAAAATCTTTAGGCCAATTGCTTCCCCGGCAACGGCGCCAAAAAGCTTGTTAGTATTTATTAAGTGCTAAAAGAATATGAAGGTTCCGCAAGCGCACAGAATACCATTGTAGCTTTTCCCTAGGATGAGTATTCTAGAGTATCGTATCCACAGGGAAGCTTTGGCTAAAGAATCTAAAAAGTCACAATCATGTATCTACTAAGTTAGCAAACCACTAGACTAAAGTGAGGGGGTAAGTGATAAATGGTAAGTAAAGCATAAAATAATAACATACCTAAAATTATAAAAGAGTAACTAAACTAATCAAGAGGTCAATGGGAGAGATCAAGGTTCCTATGTACTTCTCTATTACTTAGGTTCTACGATAGCAATCACACCAAAACACTTCGGGACATCAGAACACTAGCCACAGAAAGAGATGAGAAGGGGGCTAGGAAGCGCCGACTACGGTCCTACAAACACCAACCCGAACGTGGTGGAATACGTCGGCCGTCAGGGCTGTCACCACCTGGGGCTACCACAAACTATCCGTGGGGTTGGGTGCAATCTCAGGTAACCTATAGCCTAGACACCATGTCTATACTATCGATTACAACTCTAGCTACCATGAATAACTCGATCCCTCAATACGAGCGAAGATCCCATGCAATAGCATAACAACTATACTAACCATATATGAAAGATATGGAAGTAAATAGAGAAGATAAATATATGAATTGTAAGTCTTACAAAGAAAGGATACAAGACATACCAAACTCTGTAGACATCTCCAGAACTGGAGCACAACTCCACTCTCCTTTTACTCTTGATTAGATCTAATCTAGATCTAATCTACTTCTAATTACATGGCTAATCTACTTCTAATTCACTAATCCCTGAGAGAGGTGATCCTTACATTGGGATACCTCTACAACTAAGAGATAATGAATAGAATGAATTAGAATGAATTAGGGTTTAGCCCTGGGGTCAGGGGGTCTTCTTATATAGGCCTTGGCGATGAATGATGACCATTGGATCAAACCGACCTTCAATAACAGTGTAGATACAACCTCAAGGTCGGTTACAAACCGACCTAGGAAGATGAGCCTGATTGGCTACTGTAGCCTGGCGGCCGGCCTAAATCCCTCTGGCGGCCGCCAAGGGTTAGTCTCCTCTCGGCTTCTCGTTTCTTCCGTGTCTTCTGGTATCTTCTAGAGTGTTTTAGTCCACATTTTGGGTTGAGTTACTTCACAGTCAAGTCTTGTCATCGTATGAGATGTATATTCCGAACTTTGTCCATTCTTCTCTGCATTTATCGGTTAAGTCCCCGAAAAGATATAAATCACCAAAGCTCGTGGAATTATGTTCGTAAAACCCCTAGTCTATGTTGATATTCATTTTATGCCCTTATTTTATATTTAGTTGACTATTAATATTATGCTATAACAGGTGTCAACATGTACCACGCGGATTGAGGAGAGAAGAAGAGAAGTAGCTCGAGGGAAGGGAGCTTGGCCGGCGGGGGGAAGGAGGCCGGCGGCGGGCGCGCTTCGACTTGCCGGGCGGCGGCGGGGCAGGCAGCGCGGCGGCAGGAAGGCAGCGAGAAAAGAAGAAAGATTTGGCCCGGTACCGGTTCGGACGAACAGTCCTGGAACCCTAAGTGCGGCACGCGGCATTGCCGCTCCAAACCCTTACCGTCCCGCATATATATTACCTCTATGACTCATTCTTTCTCGAATTTAATCACAAGGACACCAAGATTCATTGCCGAAAGCGGATAATCAATACAAAACTATGGCATTGAATCTCGGATTAGAATTTGAAATCCTTTTGAAACACTATATGAAAATTTTCACAAACTTTTCCTATGTCAAACTAGTGTCTCAATCAATTTTGCATGTGTGCTGGAATTCAAACCAAGTTACGAGAATCGAGAATGTTTAGCTCACTACGCAAAAGCACAAAACCTTGACTCATCGAGAGGCTTAGTGAAGATATCGGCTAGTTGCTTTTCGGTGCTCACATGGTGAATTGCAATATCTCCTTTGGATTCATGGTCTCTCAAGAAGTGATGACGGATGTCTATGTGTTTTGTTCTAGAGTGTGCTACAGGGTTGTTTGCAAGTTTGATGGCACTCTCGTTGTCACAAAGAAGAGGTATCTTTGTGAAATGACATCCGAAATCTTTTAAGGTTTGCTTCATCCAAAGTAGTTGAGCACAGCATGCACCGGCTGCAACATACTCGGCCTTGGCGGTGGAAAGGGCTACACAATTTTGCTTCTTAGAGCTCCAAGACACTAAGGACCGTCCAAGGAATTGACACATCCCGAAAGTGCTTTTTCTATCTACTTTGCAACCGGCATAGTCAGAATCTGAATAGCCAAGTAGATTGAACTTGGAACCCTTGGGATACCACAAGCCAAGGTTAGGAGTGAGTACTAAGTATCTCAAGATTCTCTTAATAGCCACATTGTGACATTCCTTTGGATTAGCTTGAAAACGAGCACACATGCACACGCTAAACATTATGTCAGGTCTAGATGCACAAAGGTAAAGTAAAGAACCTATCATGGAACGATATACCTTCATGTCCACGGCTGGACCCTCCTCATCAAGATCAAGATGTCCATTGCTTGGCATTGGAGTTTTGATTTGCTTTGCCTTAGCCATATCAAACTTCTTTAGCATGTCATGGGTGTACTTGGTTTGGCAAATAAATGTCCCTTCCTTCATTTGCTTGACTTGAAAACCAAGGAAGAACTTTAGCTCACCCATCATGGACATCTCAAATCTCTTGGTCATTGTCCTACTAAATTGCTCAACATACACATTATTAGTGCTACCAAATATTATGTCATCGACATATATTTGGCATACAAATATATCATTACCAACTTTATGTGTAAAGAGAGTAGGATCAGCTTTGCCTATTTCAAAGCCTTGTTTGAGCAAGAATTCCCTAAGGCATTCATACCATGCTCTTGGTTCTTGCTTAAGCCCATAGAGCGCCTTACGGAGTTTGTAAACATGGTTGGGAAACTTGGGGTCTTCAAAACCCGGTGGCTGCTCAACATACACTTCTTCTTGTAGAGGACCATTGAGGAATGCACTCTTGACGTCCATTTGGAATAGCTTGAAGTCATGATGGGCAGCAAAGGCTAGAAGAATGCGAATTGCTTCTAGTCTTGCCACCGGTGCATAGGTTTCATCAAAGTCCAAGCCCTCTACTTGAGTGAAGCCTTGAGCAACCAATCTTGCCTTGTTCCTTGTCCCCAAACCATTTTCATCTTGCTTGTTGCGAAAGACCCACTTGGTGCCAATGATGTTCATCTTGGGTCTTTCCACCAAGTCCCACACTTAATTTCTTTCGAAGTTGTTTAGCTCTTCTTGCATGGCCAACACCCAATCCAGATCCTTGAGAGCTTCATCTACCTTTGTCAATTCCAAAGATGAAACAAACGAGTAATGTTGACAAAAGGTAGCTAAATGAGATCTAGTAGTAACTCCCTTTCGTAGACTTCCAAGGATGTTGTCAACGGGGTGGTCCCGTTGAATCGTTTGTCGTAGTCGTGGGTGATCAACGCCATCTGCATTTTCTTCTTGATCTTCATCATATTCATCATCAGCTTTAAGGATTGGAGCAAGATCAAGTGGTTGAACAGGTGATGCAGGTGGATCAGTTGTTGCCGAGGTGGATGGCGCGGCACCGCCAGCGCTGGATGCGGCCTTTGCCGCTACTGGACATCTCCAGCAGGCGTGTGCTGCACTTGGTCATCGAGTACATCAATGGAATCTTGTGCAGCAACAACTGGTGGATCCTCCTCTCCAGTAGCTTGATCTTCTTGAGGCCTTATATCACCTATAGCCAATTGCTTGATTGCCTCACAAGGTGGATCCTCCTTTCCTACAATACTTTGATCAACTTGCTCTACTTGAGAGCCATTAGATTCATCAAATGTCACATCTATAGTGACTTCAACCCTACCGAACGTTTTGTTGAAGACACGATAGGCATGCTCATTTGACCCATAACCAAGACAAAAACCTTCATCAACTTTAGGTGCAAACTTAGAGGTTCGGGGCTTCTTGTTAAGAATGAAACACTTGCACCCAAACACCCTAAAGTATGATACCTTTGGTTTATTACGGTTAAGAGCTTATATGAAGTCTTCTTGAGTTTCTTGTGTAAGTAGAGGCGGTTGATGGCATGACAAGCGGTGTTGATAGCTTCACACCAAAAGATGTCCGAAGTCTTGTACTCATCAAGCATTGTCCTTGCCATCTCTATGAGTGTTCAGTTCTTCCTCTCTACTACACCATTTTGTTGAGGGGTATAGGTAGCTGAAAACTCATACTTGATGCCCTCTTCATCAAGGAACTCTTCAACTTGGGTGTTCTTGAACTCGGACCCATTGTCACTTCTCACTTTCTTGACAAGTAGCCTGAATTCTCGTTGTGCCCTTCTAATGAAGGTTTTCACCTTTTCTTGTACCTGGCACTTATCAAAGACAAAGGAAACCCAAGTGAAGCGGGAGTAGTCATCAACAATAACAAGACCATATTTGTTACCCCCGATGCTAAGATAGGCCACCGGTCCAAAGAGATCCATGTGTATCAACTCCAATGGTTGAGTAGTGGTTATCACACTCTTTGGTGGGTGAGGTGCGCCTACTTGCTTTCCGGCTTGGCAAGCGCTGCAAATCCTGTCTTTATAAAAATTAACATTTGTTAGTCCAATGATGTGGTTGTCTCTCTGCAGTTTGGCCAAGTTCCTCATGCCAACATGAGCTAGACGGCGATGCCATAACCAGCCCATGCTAGATTTTGCCACTAAATAGGTTTCAACTTTCTTTCCCTTGTTGAAATCAACAAGGTATAGCTTATTCTTAAGCTTTCCTGTAAAGACAACAGAGGAATCCTCCCTGCGAAAGACTTCCACACCAACATCTGTGAAAAGGCAATTAAAGCCTTTTTCACACAACTGTGATACAGACAAGAGATTGTAACTCAAAGAATCAACATGCATAACATCTGAAATTGAGTGATCAAGAGTAATAGCAACGTTACCAAGACCGATCACACCCCCCTTAGAGTTATCACCAAATAGGATGTTCTCATGATAATTTGTAGTTGGGGAGTATGATTCGAACATACTCCTTTCTCCGGTCATATGATGTGTACAGCCGCTGTCAAGCACCCAACTTGACCCACCGGAGGAGTATGCCTGCAAAACAAGTTTAGTTCACGAGTTTAGGCCCCCTAAGATTCTTGGGACCTTTTACATTAGTCACAAGAACTTTGGGAACCTATATAGAGGTGTTGCGATAAACATTTCTATCACTGCCCATATACTTAGCATACACCTCCCCCTTGCTGTTTGCCTTCACTTCAAAGCAAGGATTTAAGTCTTGCTTCTTTGCTTTTGCCTTTGATTGATAGGAGTGACTCTTTGGAACAGCCCAGACGATGTTTTCTGACTTCTGGACCTTCTTCATAGCCTTTTGGACCATCTTCTTGGGTCTATTTTGAGCTGGAGCAGAGTAGGTGACCTTCCCTTTCATTGGGGGTGCGGCACTGCCGCCCGTCCTCGTGGCACTGCCGTGCTTGGCAGACAGAGCAGCTCGGGTTGGCTTGTGTCCAGCACTCTGTGCAGGTCTCTCTGTACCTACTGTGCCCTTGCTCAAGAATTTGATACATTCAACACCATTGATCAGCTTACGACCATTGGTTTTGTTTCCTTTCTTGTGCCCAAGTCCATCCTTGATTCTTGGATTCCTCCCATCAATGTAGTTAGGCCTCTTTGGTGCCTCAACCTTGTTGCTCACTGCTTTCTTGTCACTTTGGTTCTCCTTTCTTACCAAAGCGGTGAGCCTAGTGATCTCTTTCTCTATAGCTTTCATGTTGGCAAGGTTAGTGGCATAGACATTCAAATCAACATTGTAACATTTACCACAACCTTGACTAGTGGAGGGAGTAGAGGTATCCTTTGTGGTTGAGAGATTTGAGTTGCTCTCCCAAAGAAGGCTATATTGAGATTCAATCTCTTTGTGCTTGCCTTGCAAGTCACAATATTTCCCATTTAGGGCAACCATAGCTTTCTTTGTGAGAGCATGGTTTCCTTGCTCATTAGCTAGGCTCTTTTGCAAGGAGGCCACCTCACTTCTTTCAACTACAAGAGCATCCTTGTTAGCAACATAGAGTTTTTCAAGTCTATCGAGTTGTCCATCTCTTGTTGCTAACTCCGCTTGGGTACTCTCTAAATCCGCCATTAGTTGAGAGAGAAAGACTCTAGTTTTGGGATCTAGGTTCTTGGTGAGTCTAGCATATTCTTCATCATCACTAGATTCACTATCATCACTAGAACTTTCACTAAGATCACTAGATTCATCACTAAGAGAAGGAGAAGGTTTGGGTGTGGGTTTTACCTTCTCATGCTTGGCCATAAGACAAACATGAGTAGAGTCATTGTCATCCTCATCATCATCGGTCATGTTGTTGAAGAGCTTGGGTGTAGAAGACTCTTGCATAGCAAATGTAGCAATGTTCACTTCTTCTTCACTTGTCTCTTTAGTTGAGTCCCACTCATGGCCGATGTGAGCTTCACCCACATTCCTTCCCGTCTTGTTGTAATCTTGCTTCTTGTCCTTGCCATTTTCCTTCTTGTATCTATTGTTCTTGTTCTCATGTGGACAATCGGCGACAAAGTGCTCGGTGCTGCCACAATTGAAGCATGTTCTCTTTTTCTTGTTTGGGAATCTTCTTTGCACCATCTTGTAGCCATTTGCCTTTATCCCCTTCCCATACTTCTTCATGAAGAGGGCCATGTCATCAATCTTCTTGAAATCAGCCCCATCATCTTCATCTTCACTTGAGGAAGAGGTTGCATCAATGTTGTCTTGCATCTTCTTCATTTCTTTGGCTTGGCTTGAAGATGCTTGCTTGCTGCCCTTGACCTTGTTGGAAGTGCTTGGCTTGCTTGTCTTGGTTGCCTTGAGAGCTACGTCCTTGATCTTGATGCCATCAAGCTTGGCTTGCAACTCTCCAAGCTTTCTTCTCTCATTTGCTTCCTCTCTTTGCATGTCGTAGGTAAGCAACCTACCAAGCACATCATTTGGAGTGAATTGTTCAAACTTCTTCTTATCTCTAATCAAGGTGACCACTTTGTCATTTCTAGGTGTGTATGCTTCTAGCATAATCTTGACAACGGTGTGATCATCAAGATCTCATCTCCAAAGCCTCTAATCTTGCCAACCAAAACCATCAACCTATCAAACATTTCTTGAGCCCCTTCACCATCAAGGATTGTTGGTATAAATTAACGCAAACAGAAAAATCCGTAAGCGCATGGATACCGATGTAGCTTTCACCCGGGAGTATTCCAAGGTCTCGATTTCCACGGGGAACGTGAAGTGTACTAGGACAATTAGGATCGTCCAAGGAAAGATAGATGATATGGGTAGAGAGGTTTTTGAGTTTTCTAAGTGGTTCTATCTAATTAAAGGCTCACTATACTTTATCTACTTCGGAGCAACAGGTCCGTTCCAACTCTCGAAAAAGACTGGGAAGAAGGTAGTTGGAAGAAGGCTGCCAAAAGCTCTACGAAAACACCAATCCACACATGGTGGCTTACACAGGCCTAACAGGGCTGTCACCCCTGGGGCTACCACAACTAACCGTAGGATTGGGCGCAACCTCAGGTAAACCCTAGTCTAGACACCACGTCTACACTAACGTTCACTACTCTAATCTAGATCTAAAGACTAGAGCACTCAATAAGAGCGGAGATCCAGTAAATAATGTAAAGTACGAACTAGAATTAAATAAATGCTTAGAAATAAATAAAGAACCTAGAGATTGCGGAAGACGAACTAGTTGCTGCAAGAATACAAAGTTGAAGAAGATCCGACAAGTCCGGCTCTTCAGCTTTCTCCTCTACTCTCTCCCTGATCTAGTTACAACTGGATGAACTAGATGAACTAGACAACTAGACAACTAGAGGGACCTCTCTCTTCTAATTGAAACCCTAACTTTTGCTCTGTAGATAGATAATGAGGAGATGATCCTTAGGGTTAACCCTGGGTTGCTTATATAGCCCTAGCCTATAAATATGGACCCTTGGATCAAACCGACCTTGGCAACGGTGTAGATACAACCTCAATGTCGGTTACAAACCGACCTACGAAGCGGGCCTGGTTTGGGCTCAGGACACCGCAGTCGCCATGAATGGGCCTGGCGATCGCCGGTCCATCATGGATCTTTGGATCGAGCTTTCGTGGGTGCGTAGATCTCGTCGATAGCTTCGTAATGACTGGTATTTTGCTAGAAACGGAGTCCGGATGAGAAAGTTATGGCGTTTTAGTGAACTCGTTCGCAATTGATATCTTTTGATTACGGACTCGAATATAGCAAACAATATATCCGTTTCGATCGTCTCAATGAGCTCTTTGCAATGATGCTATCTTGGAATATGTTTATAACATGTTTATTCTTCATATGTTTTGCAAACTCTAGGCTTTTCCTATTTAGTCCCTGAAAATATATAAATCACCAAAACTTGTGGAACTATGTTAGTCAAACCCCTAGTCTATGTATATATTCATTTTATACCCTTATTCCATGTTTAGTTGAGTTATAAATATATAGCTTAAGAGTTGTCAATAAGTTCCCCAAGCTTACCCTTTGCTAGTCCCTAGCAAAGCCAAACTTAACAATGGATCGGGAGTTGCTACTATGCTTTCATGCCTCAAAAGTACACATGCTTTCAAACAAGAATTCTCCTCTAAATAAATTATTCTAACTTCAAACTTTTCTATCATGGGGCTTATAGCCTTCACTTGGATCTTAAACAATTGAAAGATAGAACAATTAAGTCAAGCACTATGTCTCAAGCTTTTAGATCAACTATTATCCTGGAGTTTTTGCAAGATTTTCAAAATAAAGCTCGAGATTCCTGTGTATGAGAGTTTCGTGAGGGATCATATATATGGTGAAAGTGGCATATGGCAAAATATGATGGTGGTGAAATGTGAAGCCACATTTTTCTTTTTGCCCCTTGAAACTATCTCTCCTTTGAATATGTTGTAGAGGACCTGGGCTGTATACTCTTTTTATTTCTTTTTATATATATATATTTTTTTCAGAGGTGGGTCCTACTCACCCTCGGACTTGTGTCCATTTTTCTCTCTCTTTTATTATTTTAGAGATGTGGGCTCTACTCGCCCTCGAACACTTGTCCATTTTTCATCTCTTCTTTCTTTTTTTTCTTTTTTTTTTTTTAAATACAACCCAAGCCTCATCATTTTTCTTACTTTTGGAGAGACAAGTAACAAGAACTATGAGCATTATAGCAATGATGGGCTTTTGGTGGAATGTGATGGATGCGTACTTCAGGATAGAAGTAGCATATATAAGTGGAGTGTAGGTTGTAATATGGTAATGGTAGGAACACTCATCATACAGGAACTCATCATATAGCACTTTTAATTTTAAAGATAATTCTCCAGGACTCTAGTATCACTAGAAACAAGATAAATAGCAACTCAACTTTTCATATATCATATCCGTCAATCACCTAGACTTAGATCAAGCATTTGCTACCCACAAGTTTTCAAATTCAAAGTAAATCATGTGTCAAAACAGTTTTATCTAAAACTCGGGAGAATTCAAGGTTGAAAACTAGGTACGTGAAAGGAATTACGGCAGAGCAACTATTCATCATTTCCATATTTTTAAGGTTCATTTTAGTCGAGCAAAAGCAAACTAGTGAAGACTCCCTCTAGATTGTTTATTCTTACACTCTAATAAAGACTCTTTTAAAGACTAGACTCTCATCAAACAAAGCAAAAATATATATAAACTAATATATAGTAGAGAGATACTTATCGTAATAACTGGGGGTGCCCTCCCCCAAGCTAGATTGACATGTCGGGTTGTTAATGATGTGGAAGTTGAGGTAGACAGCGACGAGGGTGTCATCCTATCATGTCTCTCTCCCTTAAATCCTGCAAAACTCAAATAGACAACACAACTTGTGGAACAGGTTAGCGTTAGCGGTTGGCCACTTAAGTCCTTGTTGCCTAGAGGTTTTTGGGGTTGCTCTTAGATTGGATCATTGAATTGCAAGAATTCAATCAAGTCAATTTCTTCTAACTTTTTAGGTTCCAGAAAAACTTTCAAACGTTGGCCATTTACCTTAAATGTGTTACTGTATCATCCTCAAGTGTGATCATGCGCCATGTGGTGCAACTTCAAGCACTTTGAATGGCCCTTCCCATTTGCTTTGAAGTTTTCCATGACCAAAGAGCTTTACCCTTGAGTTGAATAGTAGAACTTTATCTCCAGGCTTGAACTCCTTATGTTTGATTCTCTTGTCATGCCACCTTTTTGTTCTTTCTTTGTAAATCTTAGAGCTGTGATAAGCTTTTTCTCTCCATTCCTCTAGCTCTGATATTTGCATCTAACGGTTCTTTCTAGCTAAATGGAGATCCATGTTCCATCTCTTGATTGCCCAATGAGCTCTAAATTCCAATTCAATAGGCAAATGGCATGTTTTTCCATATACCAGCTAATATGGTGACATACCTATGGGTGTTTTAAATGCAGTTCGATATGCCCATAGTGCATCATGGAGCTGGTATTTCCATTTCTTTCCCATTTCATCTACGGTCTTTTGTAGAATATTCTTGATTTGCTTATTTGATGTCTCAGCTTGACCACTTGTTTGAGGATGGTAAGGAGTTGCAATGTTGTGTTTTACTCCATATTCTGCAAGAAACTTTCTGAAGGACTTGTCAATGAAATGTGATCCTCCATCACTTATGACCATTCGAGGTGTGCCAAATCTTGGGAATATTACTTCATGGAACATTTTCTTGGCATGCTTCGAATCATTGGCTCGACATGGCAGTGCTTCTACCCATTTGGATACATAGTCAACTGCTACTAAGATGTATTCAAAGATCTCCGACCTTGGGAATGGTCCCATGTAGTCGATTCCCCAGACATCAAACAATTCTATTTGGAGGTTGTTCTGAAGTGGCATTGCATTCCGAGCATTAATGTTTCCATGCCTCTGGCATCTAGCGCATCTTCTCACATACTCCTTTGTATCTTGATACATTGTTGGCCAATAGAATCCGCTTTGCCAGATCTTAGCATGTGTACGGAATGCTCCATAATGTCCCCCATAAGGTGATGCATGACATCTGTCTATAATCTTCAACCCTTCTTCTATTGGGACACATCTCCATAGCAATCCATCAGAACATACTCGATAAAGATATGGATCATCCCATAAGTGACAACGAGCATCATATTTGAGTTTCCTCTTATCCTCCCCTGGTGCAACATAACCCACAACCATATAATTCACAATATCCGCGTACCAAGGGTCGGAGTGTGTGACCTTGAGGAGCGTGTCGTCCCTCAAATAGTCATTAATAGGTAACTCATATGTTTCCTTATACGGAAGCCTAGACAAGTGGTCAGCTATCGAATTCTCTACTCCTTTCTTATCTCTTATTTCTATGTCAAACTCTTGGAGCAAGAGAATCCATCGGATCAACCGAGGTTTAGCATCTTTCTTAGTGAGGAGGTATTTAAGAGCAAAGATGATCTCGTGTAAATAATAACCTTAGCCCCCACTAAGTAAGATCTAAACTTGTCTATAGCAAAGACAACAACCAACATCTCTTTTTCAGTGGTAGTATAATTGAGCTGTGGTCCGGACAAGGTTTTGCTAGCATAGGATATAGCATGGTGCTTTTTATCCTTAGTTTGGCCAAGAACGGCTCCTACAGCAAAGTCGCCAGCATCACACATGATCTCAAAAGGTAGCGTCCAATCAGGTGGTTGGATGATTAGAGCTGAGATGAGTGCATTTTTGAGGATTTGAAAGGATTCATAGCACTCATTATCGAAGACAAAAGGTGCATCTTTGGCTAAGAGGTTAGTCAGGGGTCTAGCGATTTGAGAAAAGTTTTTGATGAATCGCCTATAGAACCCTGCGTGGCCTAGAAAGCTTCGGACTCCTTTCACATTTGTGGGAGGTGGAAGTTGTTTAATGACTTCTATCTTTGCTCTATCCACTTCTATCCCATGTTCGGATACCTTATGTCCTAGCACTATTCCTTCCCGAACCATAAAATGACATTTTTCCCAGTTCAGGACTAAGTGCTTTTCCTTACATCTTTGTAAAACTTTGTCCAAATTCTCCAAGCAATCATCGAAGGTTTTGCCATAGATGGTAAAGTCATCCATGAATACCTCCATAATCTTCTCAATCATTTCAGAGAAAATAGACATCATGCACCATTGGAAAGAGGCTGGAGCATTGCATAATCCGAACGACATTCGTCGGTATGCATAAGTTCCATACGGGCATGTGAAAGTTGTCTTATTTTGGTCATCAGGGTGGATTGGGATTTGATGATATCCGGAATACCCATCAAGGAAACAAAAGAAAGAGTGTTGTGCAAGCCGTTCCAACATCTCATCGATGAAGGGTAACGGAAAGTGATCTTTCTTTGTGGCCTTGTTAAGTTTTCGGTAGTCAATGCACATTCGCCACCCAGTGACAGTGCGCTGAGGAATGAGTTCATTTTTCTCATTTCTAACAACCGTCATTCCTCCTTTCTTTGGCACAACTTGGACAGGACTAACCCACTCGCTATGTGGCACAGGATAGATAATCCCGGCGTGCAAAAGCTTAAGAACCTCTTTCTTAACAACGTCTCGCATGGCATTGTTAAGCCTCCACTGTGGTTCCCTCGAGGGTGATGCATCAGGATCAATAGGGATACGATGCATGCAGAGTGCGGGACTAATCCCTATGAGGTCTTCAAGTGAGTAGCCTATGGCTGATCTATGTCTTTCTAGGACAGTGACAAGTTTATAAGCTTCTTATTGGGAAAGCTTGTCACTGATAATGGCTGGAGTTTCTCGGTTATTATTGAGAAAGACATATTTTAGGCCAGGAGGAAGTGGTTTCAGCTCAATTGAGGGTCATGATGGCACCTCCGTTGTATCTAGTTCAATAGGCTCTACCAGCTCTTCCTCTTCTTCGATAAAGTGTTCAACATCAAAGACTGGTTTAGCCATGTTTTCTAGAGATGCCATTAAAACATCCTCAATAGGGTCCTTCTTGGGCTTGGGTTCTACTATCGCGTTATGTGATCGTGCAAGAGAGATGGCGATAGGAGAATTTCCTAACTTGAGATTCAAAAGACCCTCGATTTGGTCGTTCTTGAATTAGTGTTCCTAATGGTACACCAATCAAGATCAACATGTCGAGATGTCATAGACGTGAAAGTCTAGAAAATACTCGGATCCTCTTATGCGTAACATAATAGTCCTTATGACCCCATAGCTTTCAAGAATAACTCGAAGGAATTTTCGTGAAGCTTGCGAGATGGGATCCAAGACTCGTTGGGACAAAGTTTTTGAGCTAAAGCCCATGAAATGATGTTCATCCCAACGGTCGGACTATAATGAGCCTCTATGGTGGTCCCTTTAATTTTGCAAGATATAGTCTCTAAGGGGAAATGATTCGGGCTACCTCGGTGGGACAGCTCGGTTTCTACCAACCACTCATGGCTCATAATGGATGATAGTCCTTTAATGTGCTCCATTAAGAATGGATCATTGTTTGGACCATCCTCAAATGGTGCAGAGTGCACCAGAGGTTTTGCGTGCTTTGGAAAATTCGAGGCATTGCCAAAATCTTCAAACAGATCAACCTCAATTTCTGATAGGAATGTGCAAGGATGGGGTTCATCACTCTCTAGAGTTTTGTCTAGAGTGTGTTGTGTTCCATAGTGGAAGGTTCTATGGCAACCAAATCATTAGAGGGTTTTATAGGAATTTCAGATTCGGCTGCGTGTGTCTCTTCTTGTTGTTCGGGGCTTGACTCGATTTCTTCTTCTTCGGGAAGCTCATAAAAAATGCCAGTGTAAGGGGTGTTTTCAAGGATTTTCTCAAGAATGGCTTTTCCCTCACTAACAATTTTATGTGAGAATGAACCTCCTGAAGCGATGTCGAGATGCAGAGCAGCTTCCTTGTTAAGTCCGCGATAAAAGTGAATGTATAGGACATGGTCAGGCAAGGAAAGGTTTGGACCGGAATTGGTAAGGCTTATGAATCTAGCCCAGGCTGCTCTTAGAGTTTCCTTCTCTTTTTGTCTGAATGTAAGCACTTCGATTCTAAGGTCAGCAATTTTATAAAGAGGGAAGTAAGCAAGACAAAACTTGTCTCGAAGTTCATCCCAATTTCCATTTACGCTTCCTACTGAATGATCATACCACTTTTTCGCTCTTCCCTCAAGAGAGAAGCGAAATAATTTCCATTTAATGGTCTCTTGTGTCATGCCAGGAATATTCCGAGAAGAACACAACTGCTCGAATTCCTTAAGGTGAGCGTATGGATCTTCATCTGCTAAACCAGAGAAGGATTGCTCCCGAACCATGGCTATAAGAGCGGGCGAAGCTCATAGTCATCTGTTAGAATGGGGTGTGATGATGGTGGGGGCTCCAACAAGTCGCCCTTTGGAGCAAAGAATTTATAGATTGGAGTGAAATCCATATGGTAAGGGTAGTGGTAAAAAGATGAAAAGGGTAAAAGGACGAACTTGGTTCTAAACTAGCACGACTACCGTTCCCGCAACGGCGCCGTAAAAGCTTGTTGGTATAAATTAACGCAAACAGAAAAATCCGCAAGCTCACGGATACCGATGTAGCTTTCACCCGGGAGTATTCCAAGGTATCGATTTCCACGGGGAACGTGAAGTGTACTAGGAGAATTAGGATCGTCCAAGGAAAGATAGATGATATGGGTAGAGAGGTTTTTGAGTTTTCTATGTGGTTCTATCTAATTAAAGGCTCACTATACTTTATCTACTTGAGCAACAGTCCGTTCCAACTCGAAAAAGACTGGGAAGAAGGTAGTTGGAAGAAGGCTGCCAAAAGCTCTACGAAAACACCAATCCACACATGGTGGCTTACACAGGCCTAACAGGCTGTCACCCCCGGGCTACCACAACTAACCATAGGATTGGGCGCAACCTCGGGTAAACCCTAGTCTAGACACCACATCTACACTAACGTTCACTACTCTAATCTAGATCTAAAGACTACAAAGCACTCAATACGAGCGGAGATCCAAAGAAATAATGTAAAGTAAGAACTAGAATTAAATAAATGCTTAGAAATAAATGAAGAACCCGGAGATTGTGAAGACCGAACTAGTTGCCGCAAAAATACAAAAGTTGAAGAAGATCCGACAAGTCCGGCTCTTCACTTTCTCCTCTACTCTCTCCCCCGATCTAGTTACAACTAGATGAACTAGATGAACTAGACAACTAGAGGGACCTCTCTCTTCTAATTGAAACCCTAACTTTTGCTCTGTAGATAGATAATGAGGAGATGATCCTTAGGGTTAACCCTGGCTTGCTTATATAGCCCTAGCCGATGAATATGGACCCTTGGATCAAACCGACCTTGGCAACGGTGTAGATACAACCTCAATGTCGGTTACAAACCGACCTACGAAGCGGGCCTGGTTTGGGCTCAGGACACCGGCGGTCGCCATGAATGGGCCTGGTGATCACTGGTCCATCATGGATCTTTGGATCGAGCTTTCGTGGGTGCGTAGATCTCGTCGATAGCTTCGTAATGACTGGTATTTTGCTGGAAACGGCGTCCGGATGAGAAAGTTATGGCCGTTTTAGTGAACTCTGTTCTGCAATTGATATCTTTTGATTCTGGACTCTGAATATAGCAAACAATATATCCGTTTCGATCGTCTCGATGAGCTCTTTGCAATGATGCTATCTTGGAATATGTTTATAACATGTTTATTCTTCATATATCTTGCAAACTCTCGGCTTTTCCTGTTTAGTCCCTGAAAATATATAAATCACCAAAACTTGTGGAACTATGTTAGTCAAACCCCTAGTCTATGTATATATTCATTTTATACCCTTATTCCATGTTTAGTTGAGTTATAAATATATAGCTTAAGAGTTGTCAACAAGGATCACAAATCGGTTGAGCTTGGCCTTTAGCAAATCAATCTTGGCTTTCCTCACTTTATCAACACCTTCATGTGCAAGCATTAAAGTGTCCCAAATCTTCTTTGCCTCATTGACATTCATCACCCTATTGTACTCATTTCCTTCTAGAGCACTTAGGAGGATGCTTGTGGCTTGACCATTGATGTGAGCAGTAGCTAGTTCTTCATTTGTTGGCTCCTTGGGGTTCACCGGTGGCTGAAATCCACTGCACACAACCTCCCAAAGACCGGGGTGAAGAGCTCCAAGATAGGCTCTCATCAAGTGCTTCCACTTGGCATAGTTGGTCCCATCGAAACGGGGCAACTTTCCCGCGGGCACATTGATAAAAGACTTCTTGTCGCGGTTAGTCAAGTAAGAAGAATAGTTAAAGGATATGGCGGCAAATTTGTTATTGTTGACGCTGCCCTCATTCTTCTTCTTTATTTCTTCTTGTTCTTGTTGTTGTAGGAGACATCATCATCTCCATCATCGGAGCTACTTGATAGCCCACTTGACTCCGCTTCTTCTTCTAGCTTCTTCTTCTCCCTTGCTGCCCTCCTAGCAGCCCTTGCTTCATGAACCAATCTTCTTTGATCTTTTCGTTGAAGCTTCTCAGCAAGCTTGATGCTAGCTTGCTCTTCAAGATTCTTTCTTTCTCGTTCTTCTCTTCTTTGCGGTTCGTCTTGCTAGTCTTGCCGCTTTTCTTTGGGGTCGGGTGGCATCCCCTTGAGAGTGCTCGGCCGGTTGTACTCGAAGAAGAGATCATCTTCTTTGCTAGCCCCATCGTCATCTGGTTGACGAGTGGACTTTCCTCCTTTCTTCGATCCCTTCGGCTTGTCCATACTTCATGTGGTAAAGCATATACGAAGTATCCTAGCTTTGATACCACTTGTAGGATCTGATGGAAGCCTAGAGGGGGGTGAATAGGTCGACCCCTAAATCGACTGTCAAAAACTTAATCACACCGTCGATCTGAGAGATGCGCGGCACTGCCATGTAAAGGTGCGGCACTGCCGCGTGTAATTGACAGAGACAGAGAGAACACAGTCGTCGATGCAGTAGGGCGCGGCACTGCCACGCGAACCAGCGGCACTGCCACGTGTCACTTAACAGAAGTGACCTCAAAGTGAATCTGAAAGCTGTGGATTCAATGCTCGTGATTCACACTTGTTCCTACACACAAATACTTCACAGAGGACTAGCCAAGTATGCCAGAAACGCAGCAACAAAGTAGATCGGGGCGAAACCCTAGCTCACAAGAGAATATATGCAAGAATGTAAAGAACACAAGTGACACAAGGATTTATCCTGTGGTTCACCGTCGCCACAAAGGCTGGGTTACCTCCACGTTGTTGAGGTTACCACACAAGGCTTAGCTTGCCCACTGGCTTGCTTTTTCCCTCATTCATAAGTCTAGGGAGTTAACCCTAGAGATGTGGGGTAATGTATTGATTTTGTGTGAGGTTACAAACCTCCCAAGGCTGCCACACGAAGGGGGCAAGCTCAAGGGCGACGCCTAGTCGTCTAGGAGCAAGCTTCAAGAGAAAAGAACCCTAGGGTTCCAGCCAAACGTGAACCAAATGCTCTTTTGAGTTGGGGAAGTAGTAGATCCGGCCTCCACAAGCAGTTTGCTGCCTTTTCCCTCAAGAATCCGTGGTGGAAAGTGAGGGATTGAATGGGGAGCTCAAGGTACTTCAATGGAGGAGTGAGAGAGAGCAAGAGGTGGTTTGATGGCTGTCTGCTCGAGGAAGAAGAAGGTCTGAGCCAGGTGACCGTTGTGGGAGGGGTAGGAGTGGTATTTATACCCAACGGACCCAACGGTCGAGTTTAAGTGTGGCACCCGCCGCGATCTTGCGGCACGGCCGCCGCAGGTGCGGCTCGCCACACCAACCCGACAAATGAAGAGTGAAACCGAAGTTAAATTGCCGGGTCGTTCAGGGCTTGGAGTTGTGTCTTATGGTTGGATTGGAGTTTTGAGCATTTAGTCCACATGTAGCCAAGAGTCCTAGGATCCCTCTTGATAGTACGGCATTTCCTAAACTCAAGATTCAAAATATGAAATAATTTAAATGCCTTGATCCGGAAACACCGCCATCTAGCTCATAGGGTGCCTTTGGACCTGTACAACAACTCCTTTTATTTCCTGCATATCATCTCCGCAAATCTCATTAGTCCCCTAATTCGGTGGTCATCAACGCCAAAACCCACATAGAGCTTGATTGCACTTACATGTGTTTTGGGCGTGCACCCCCTTCGGCTTAGAAGACCGATAGGTGTGAGGTTGCTTCACATTTCGAATCCTCCATGTCTTATTCCTCAGCTTCCGAGCCCAAACTCCCCAACCACATGACTTTTTGCAAAGCACCGTGTACCTCTTGTTCTTGTCGCAGTGGTCAACTCTATAAGGCCTGTGAAACCTAACGGCGTAATCCGCCAGAAAGAACTTGTGATGCTCCAATGTTTCAAAGACCATCCCCTTCTTAATCTCCATCTCCTCACTCTCTATCACCGCATCGTCCAACAACGACAAACCGGTGTCACATACCGCTTCATCAACCATACTTGTGTCCATGAAGTTTGGTACGGATGGTACCTCCACATGGACCTCCTTCAAATTCCTAAGCTCCGCGTCATTGTACTCCATTCTAAGTGACCCGTCAACTGGGACCCTTAACGAGTCTAAAAGCACTAGCTCACACAAATCGCTTTCATCCTCGCTACTAGCCTCGAACCTGTACTCATCCTCCAAAACATCATCAGAAGCACTTTGCCCTGAAGTCAGCTCATCTTCGTCCTCTCGGTCATCCTCTGATCCGAGGGACATGTCGTCCATATCCCAACTTCTATCTCCATCCTCAAACAACTCCTCATCGAACTCATCATTCAAGGCACCAACTTCTCTAACGACACTAGGTTGCAACTCTTCGTCTTGGGTAAGGTGCTCTCACAGGCTCCACATCCATGTTATCGCCCACAGCCACCACAAAAGGCCTAGACCCCTTCTCGACAACAACTTCCAAGCATTTCATGCTGCTACTCTTGACAACATCTATGTAGTCTTTCCATTCATCCTCGCATGACAAAGACATCAACACATAGTGTGCCCGTTCCTTCCCACAGTCAAATCTACCTCTCAAAATTAGTGGCCACCCATACTTATCCCAGCAATGGCTAACCAAATCATGAAAGCTAGGAGGTTTACTAAAGAACTGAACTTGTTCATGCATGCTTTCAAACACTCCATTTTGTTTTACTTTCCCACCATGAAACAATCGCACTAAACGGTCCATCTACAAAAATGCCAACCAATACAACAACAATGTCAACAACTAAGCTTTTCCAAACAAAATCATATGCATTCACTACGCTTTACCATAGCACATTTTTTACATAGAACAAAACTACTAATGGAAATCCTCCATGCATCAACTATCTAGGTACATGCAACAAGTAGTTTACGACGAATCACTGAAACACTATATCTTAAATAGATTCTACGCATCACATTGTTTCAACAAACGCTACAACATTCATAGTTTCCATCATTTCCTAACCCTAACCCCTCATAAACCAAATCAAGGAAGAAATAGATCGAGATAGAGGGAGGAGTTCAACTTTGAACAACAAAAAGGCTCCAATGGAGCCTCACGATGACGGTCGCCGGCGTAGGTGGAGGGAGCAACCGCCGGCGCCGCCACCCCTAGGCGCCTGCGGCGGGGGCGGCGCGTGCTACCCCCTCCGCGCACCTCGCCGTGGAAGCCCGGCGTCGCGTGGAGGAAGCGGCGGTCGCGCTCCGCGGCGGCGTGGAGGAGCTGGGGTGCCGGCCCGGTGGCGTGGAGGAGGGGGTGGCGTCTGGCGGCGGCGGCGGCGGCGGTTCAAGGGGCGTCGAGAGGAGAAGGAAGAAAGGAGAAAGGAGAGAAGAGAGAGAAAAAAATTGGGCCGGGCCAACCAAAACCTAATGCGGACATCGCGCCCGGGGCGGCTGGCGTGGCGACCCTGTCGCGTCTGAGTCGGCGGCGCGGCGAGACGGGCCCCACGTGCCTCCACGCCCGGCCGACCGGTCAACCTTGCTTGCCAACGTGGTGGGCTGCAGCCAGCCACCGCGCGTGTGGCGCGACACGGATGGAAATGTCACGCCCGAGCGGTCCGGCGCGACCAAAAGGGATATGGGGTGCAAATACTTCCTAAACGTGGTTATTGTTGAAATATTATTTAAAAAAGGGGTCAATTTTTTTAAAAAAACCACTGCTGGACAGGGGCAAGAACATAATTTTCCCAAAATCTTTTTGTAGATCTAATTAATGCATGTGTAATCTATATATATGGTAGATCTTTTTGTTTTCTAATTTTGGACATAACATAATTCGATTAACATAAATTGTTGTTCTTTTTCTATGCATGTTAATCCACGTGATTTGTTTCCCAAACAAGCTTGTTTTGCATGTTAATCGCACGAACAAGGAACCGCACGGCCACTTAGTCTCGCGTGAGGAGAGGATTTAATAATATTTCTTTTTTTTTTTCTTAGGTTAATTAATTAATTTAAAAAATCTAGAAAATTAATGCTCTAGATCTATTTGAGATATTACCTCTTATAGTAAGTAAAGAGAGTACCGTAGCACTGGCCGTTCTATATAAAAATTTCTAGGGACGGCATCGGCATCTATTGGTGAGACAACGCAATATGATGCATGTGTGAAATCCATTCACAGATTCACTTAACGTCAAATTGAGGACCAAATACAAAGGTCCTTTTCTTCTGCACATAAGTGTTATTCTCACTGCCTAAGAAGTTAAATGCTTTTAACTTTGACCAATACAGGATATCATTAATATTTATGGTACATAATAAGTATTATTTGATTAATTGTGAATATATTTTTATAATAAATTTATTTGAGATACAAATGTTGTTAATATTTTCTATAAATCTAGTCAAACTTAATGGACTACCTTGTATGTTGGTAGATTTAACATCTTTGTTTTGTTCGTGAAGTGTAGGTGCTGTTCTGCTGGTGAAATTGGCACGTCAAACATGCAGGAAGCATCCCCGTTACCAAGTCCAAATGGACAAAAAAAAAGAGACATAGGATTTAGCAACACGACTGCAGCAATGATGTTTTTTTATTCCCAAGTAGGTGTAATACCGATAGAAAAACTGTTTCCCCGTGCGTGGAATACAGACAGAAAAAAATTGTTTCTGACGGTGAACCAAGGGGTGTTTGAATCCTGGGCGAAAAATTTTTTTGGGCGTCACATCGGATGTTGCATTGGATGCCGGAAGGAGTTTTTTCGGATACTAATAAAAAAAAACTAATTACATAACTCGCCTGAAAACCCATGAGGCGATTTTTTAAGCCTAATTAATCCGTCATTAGCACATGTTTACTATAGCACAACATTGTCTAATCACGTCCTAATTAGGCTCAAAAAAATCGTCTCGAAAAATTTATCGCAATCTGCATAAATAGTTTTTCTTTTGACTATATTTAATATTTCATGCATGTGTCCAAACATTCCATGTGATAGATGAAAAGTTTTAGGGGTGGGAACTAAACAGGCCCTTCATTCAGTCACTACGGTTTCCCTAAGACTGGCTGCACCGCAGCCGTGTAAACCATCCGGGCGGCCACATACCGTAAAAACGCCGCGGTGCAGCCCGGTAAACCGTCCGGGACGGTCGAACGTCCGCCAAATCAAGCGGCTTCTAGGGCGCTATATCAAGCCAGCGTGGCGCGGGGCCCGCGCTTCGCCCGTCGTGCCGCCCGGACCGCTCGCGAGGTGGGCTGCGCCGGTTGCGGCGCAAGGCGCTCGCTCTTTCAACGCCCGGCGGCTCGCTGTCCCCACGCCAGCGCCCGGATGCGGTGGAGGCAGCCTCGCCCAAGGCGGCGGAGCTGCGGTGGTGCCGAGGCGACAAGCCATGGTGGCCGCCGAGCTCGAGGCCATCACGCGCGCGCCGCACCGATACCGCCGCCGGTCGTCACCGCGAGAGCTCGCCCGCGGCCGAGCCCAGCGGCCTCACCTCGCGACGCGACGCCCCGCCCCTCTCTCGCTCACCGGAGAGGAGCTGCCTGCGGGGGGGGGCGGGGGACGTTCCCCAACCGCCCGAGGCCGATGTGGCCGACGGCGAGGAGCGCGGAGTGGAGCGGCCGGTGAGGGAGACCGATAGAAGTTAGGGTTTGGTAGAATACGCGATGTATTACTCGAGACCATAGTAGTGTACATATAGGCACGATGGGGAGCCGGATACGGCAGGCCCATGGGCCGTGTCATGTTTACATTCCAACACTCCCCACGCTTAGAACTCGGGAGCACCGCGAACATTCGGGACCGTTCCTAAACTCGACGAAGACCGACGTCGGGAGACCCTTGGTGAAGATGTCCGCGTCTTTGGGATGTAGTAGGCACATGTAGAACACGAACTTCTCCAGGAGCGACACGATCACGAACGAAGTGTAGATCAATCTCCACGTGCTTGGTCCGCACGGTGCTGAACGGGATTGGTTGATAAATAAACAAAGACCGACATTGTCACAAGACACTATGGTGGCTCGACGAAGAGGGCAATGGAGCTCATGAAGGAGTTGGCGCAACCAACATGCCTCCGCAACTCCATTGGCGACAAATAGCGATACTCGGCCTCGGATCGATCGAGACAAGATATGCCGACGCCGACGACCAGAGATCGATTGTCACCCAAAAACACACCGTAGCCGAGGTATCGCGACGAGTGTCGGGACAACCAGCCCAATCAGCATCGGAATAGACTGTAAGATCAGCGAGGCGAGTCTTGTGAAGATAGAAGCCAAGATCTAAGGTCCCCTGAATGTAGCGCAGGATGCGCTTCATGGCAACGAAGTGAGGCTCCTTCGGGTCATGCATATGGAGACACACTTGCTGAACTGCATAAGCAATATCTGGGCGAGTGAACGTGAGATACCGAAGGGCACCAGCAATATCGCGAAACCGTAGGATCAGCCACGGGAACACCATCCGCGAACAACTTGGCCTCGAGTATCAACGAGGTGTCTTTGCAAGGTTTGCGATCACTCATGCCGGCACGCTCCGTAATATCCAGCATGTAACGTTTTACGAGACGTAAAGAGAGTGTCGGCTCGACGCTCAACTGATAAGCCCAAGAAGTGATGCAAAGGACCCATATCCGTCATCGAAAATTCCCGCTGAAGGGCGGTAGTAATCTGCTGGCGGAGTCTCGGAGAAGAGGCCGTAAGAACAATATCATCCACATAGAGAAGCAGAAAGGCTGTATCACCACCACGACTGTAAATGAAGAGTGACGAATCAGCCTTGGACTCAACAAACCCAATGGAAGTGAGAAATCCAGCAATCCGAAGGTGCCATGCACGAGGAGCCTGCTTCAACCCATATAGAGACTTGTTCAAGCGACAGACATAATTAGGCCGAGAGGAGTCAACAAAACCTGCGGGCTGCTCAGAATAAACTGTCTCGTTGAGGGTCCCATGAAGAAATGCATTCTTGACATCAAGCTGATGAGTCTGCCAGGAGCGAGACAAGGCCAAGGTGAGCACAACACGGACAAGAGAGGTGCTTGACGACCGGGCCGAAGGTTTCATCATAATGTCGACACCGGGCCGAGTGAAGCCTCGGAGAACCCAACGAGCCTTGTAACGATCAAGAGAACCATCGCCTAGAAATTTGTGCCTCAGAAATCCATTTACTCGTAACAAGGTTGACGCCCGTGGACGAGGAACCAACTCCCGTGTGTTGTTCGCCTTGAAGTCGCGTCGAACTTCGGCCCGCATTGCGGCCGCCAATGTGGATCGGTGAGTGCGAAGTCGGACGGTCTTCGGGGCGGAGATACCACGGCTGCATGAAGATTGAGCCGATCGGCCGGCCGCACGGCCGGACTTCCCACGGGTGCGCATGCCATGGTCATTGACGATCGGGTGCGACAGTCGTCGGTGACGACACGCCCAGCCTCGCTGGCAAAGAACCCGAGACGTAGGGTCGCCAGGGCAGCAGGGTGGACGGCGAGAGCGAGTCGGTGGAGCCGTGGTCGCTCCCGAAGCCGCTGGTCGCGCCGAACCACCGGTGGTCGCACCGCGTGGTCGCGCCGCTGGCGGCTGAGCTGCCCGCGTGCGGCCGGCCGGTGGTCGCGGCTCGTGGTCGCGTCGTGCCGAGCTGCCCGCGCTGGGCTGCTCGCGCCGAGCCGAGTGGTCGCGCCGCCTGGTCGGCGCTGGGGCTGCCCGCTACCGAGTCGGGCTCAACAAATGGCAGCGGGAGGCGCCGACGAGGTACCGCAGCCACGGTGCTAAACCGCTGGGTATAGCAGGTGTCATCATCGCCGAGGAAATCCAACGTGTTAGGATCCGTGGGGGTGGTGGACATATCGGAGAAGGAAAAACCGATTCATCAAACACCACATGACGGGAGATGATGATCCGGTTAGAGTGGAGGTCAAGACACCGATAGCCCTTGTGATCCGAGGAATAACCGAGGAAAACACATAACGATGAACGAGGAGATAATTTGTGGGTGGCAGTGGCAGATAGGTTGGGGTAACACGCGCAGCCAAAAACACGAAGATGAGTGTAGTCTGGTTGGGTGTTATATAGAGCAAAGAACGGTGTGAGGCCGCCTAGGGTGGTGGTGGGGTGTCGGTTGAGAAGATAGGTGGCAGTGTGAAGGGACTCAACCCAATAAGCCGGGGGTAGGCAGCCTTGAAAAAGCATCGAGCGGACAATATTATTTAGAGTGCGAAGTGCGCGCTCGGCTTTACCGTTTTGCTGGGAAGTGTGTGGGCAAGACATGCGGAGTATGGCACCGAGGGAGAGGGAAGAACGTGCGGGCCGAGGAGTTGTCAAACTCACGGCCGTTGTCGCGACCGACAGCCTTCACGGAAGTGCCAAATCAAGGCGCACATGAGCAAAAAGTTAGAAATAGTGGAGAAAGTATCGGATTTAAGACAAAGTGGGAATGTCCAAGCATAATGAGAGCAATCATCAATAATAACGAGATAATATTTGTAACCGGACACACTGACAATGGGAGATGTCCAAAGATCACAATGTATTAAATCGAATTTATTTGTGGCACGGGAATTGGAAGATCCAAAAGGTAAACGAACATGACGACCTAGTTGACATGCATGACATAGGTGATCATGTTTAGGTTTATTACAAGTAATGGCCTGGGAGCTAATTAGCTTGGACAAAGCTTCGGAACCGATATGACCGAGACGACGATGCCACAGGGTCGACGTCGCGGTGAGAGCTGGGGTGCTGCTGCTGGTGGACGGAAAGAACGGGTAAAGGTCACCCGTGCTATTGCACCTGGCGATCACGCTCCGGGTTTGGAGGTCCTTCACGAAAAGGCCAAAAGGGTCAAACTCGATAGAACAATTGTTATCAATGGTAAAGCGGCAAGACTGAAATCAAGTTCTTAATAATGTTAGGGGACACTAAGACATCATTAAGAACAAGAGAATGACGCGAATGAGGAAATGAGTAAGACCCAGTGGCGGTAATAGGTAACAAGGAGCCATTACCGACGATAATTGAGGAAGGACCGGACAAGGAGGGTGATCGAGGAGAGGATAGTATACCGTAGTGGGCGGTCATGTGCGAAAGCGCCACCGCAGTCGGCATACCACTGACGGGCCGGGCGGTGGCGTCGTGGACATCGTGTTGAAGTTGCCGACGAGGGATGCCTCGATCCCAGATCCACCGCCATGGGGCTCCGTGGCGTGTAATCGTGGATCGCCGATGGAGGACCCCCCGCCGATGATGTAGACGAGGACGCGCCGGCGGGCCGAAACCGGGGTGGAGGCCGGTAGTAGCCCCCGGTACGGCATCATGTGCAGCAAGGGCGGCGGCGCATCACCGGGCCGGATGGGCACCGTAGCCCGGTAGGGGGCACCGTGCCGGCGGGGGGCACCATAACCGTGCGGCCACAACCGCACCAACCCGGACCATGGATGGCCGAGGGGCGCGGGCGCGCCCGCCGGTCGAAACCCGGGGTGCCCTTGGAACCACCGGCATTGCCGGCGTTGCCCCGTTGCCACCGTTGCCGCCGCGTCAGCGCTGCGATTTTGCGGGTTGCCGCCGTTACCACCGGTGCGCCCGTTGCCGCCCCTTGACCGTGACCACCACCGCCGCCGCTGAGCCGGGGGGCGTTGGGAGGGCGCCGGTGCTTCTTTGCATCATGACCGGCGACCACCATGGCCGGTCTTGGGCTCGGAGGGTGCCGGCGTCGTGGACGTCGTTGACATCGAGTTCTTCAAGGAGCAGAGTGTGCGGGCCTCCGTGAACGTCGAAACGGCCGCCGCATCTTTAGGTTGGACACCATGTGCCTGAACTTGCCGTTGAGACCGCTGTAGAAGTGTGAGGACGAGTTGCCGATCGCCGATCGGATCACCGAACTCCTTGAGGGAGGCGCCATCGCCTCTCGGCGGCGGCGTGAGTCCGTCACGGACATGTCGCCGCTTGAGCGGCCGAAACTCGGCCTCCATCAGCCAGGCACGGATTCCCGCGCGGGAATTCGCCCTCGAGGTAGAGCCACGCCGTCACGGGCGGCGGATCGCGGATCATGAGGGCTTGCCGCAGTCGTTGGAGACGGTGCAAAGATCCACGTGAGGACGCAGCAGCCCATCTCGCGCCCGAAAGCCGCGCGCGAGGGGTGGGAGGCGTCGGTGAGCACATGATCCTGAGGTTGTACTTGCCCGAGGACGACGAGAACATAGATCGCCACCGGCCGTAGTTGTTTGCCGGCTTGTCCGCGGACGGTGATGAGCACCTTGATGTTCATCACGCCGGCCGCCTGGGCGTGGATCGCGGCGTTGGCGGCCTCCTCCTTGTCGAGGGGCCTCGGTGATGGCGCTGGCCTCCTCCTCACGCCGCCGCTTACGCCGCCGGCCTCGTGGCGGCGCCACCCATAGCGGTGGATGGGGGCGCGATCGAGGGATCGGGAGGAGGGTCCGGGCGAGGGATGCTAGATCACTCGGGCGGCGCAGGGAAAGGGGGCTCTCGAAAGTGGATCGGCGGCGAGAGGAGATGGGTAGTGGTGCTCGGCGAGACTCGGGCGGCGAAGCGGGTGGGTGGCCGGGCGACGGATCAGCGGCGGCGGGTGTGCGGAAGCGGTCGCGCAGGACGCGAACCTTCGTGATACCATGATAGAAGTTAGGGTTTGGTAGAATACGCGATGTATTACTCGTAGACCATAGTAGTGTACATATAGGCACGATGGCGAGCCGGATACGGCAGGCCCATGGGCCGTGTCATGTTTACATTCCAACAGAGACGATGCGGCGATGGGGGGACGAAGTAGTACGCCGAGAGAGAGAATCGGGACAGACGGACCGAGAGAGGGCGTCGGGTGAGAAAAAAGGAAAAAAAATGACGCGTGGGTCCACTTTTTGATATAGAGTAAAATATAGAGGATGAATGAGTGCGGGAGAAAGTGGTATAGAGGAGAGAATCTTGATGAGTAGTACGGATAAAGGATGGATTTAAAGAATGACGAGTGCGGACAGTCTAAAAGCGTCGTACCTTCAGCTAATCCGTGACATCATGGCTACAGTACCAATCTAAATTTTATCTCCTATTCATCAAAGCTACCGTAGCTTACTGATATTAATTCGCCCTTCATTCAGTCACTACGGTTTCCCTAAAAGCGTCGTACCTTCAGCTAATCCCTGACATCATGGCTACAGTACTAATCTAAATTTTGTCTCTATTCATCAAAGCTACCGTAGCTCACTGATATTAATTCTTTCGCCGTTAAGACTATCCAATCAATCTTCATCCATGCCGTAGTTCATTGATATTATTAATTGTGTTTTGACCTTGTTCACCGTCTGGTCATGGATTCTTTTATAAGGTCAGAAAAAAATATGAAATCACCGTGTGTGGAGCACCGTGTGGTCTGCAGTCCCACTTTAGATTGTTTTTGCACCGGTGAACAAGCGACGTCAGCTCCACTAGACTGGTGCCACTCATTCATATAATTTCGTAAACTTCTTTAACGTTTTATGGATCGAATAAATAATTCATTGCCCTATTTTTTATTTAAAGTAATTGTCTCGTGGCAACAGTGGTCAGATGGCAGGTGGAATACGGCCCGATCAATCTTGCATTGTCACGGATGCTACATCAAGGACGGCACACATGGAAAGAGGCACGGGACGGGAGCTGTGGATGGAGCAGGAAGCGTGATTAATGGCGTTTGGAAGGAATAATGCGGAGAGGTCACCAGACCGTGGGTACGCGCAGTCGGCTAAAGAAATTGCGGGTGAAAAAAGGCAAAAGGTGTGGGGAAGTGTTCATATCCAGCGAGTTCATGGCTACGTCACCCAAGGTACCATATGCCTGACCCACCCGTGACATCGCGTCATGCTGCCATTGCAAAGGTTAGCTACCATGTCCTTCCATTTTCAAGTGTCACGTAGTTTCTGGTCAGATTTATGTTCTTCTTTAAATTATACTTGGTCCCCTCTCCTAAACTTTAGCCCCTGTCAAATCGGATATTCGCGCATTAATTTAGAGTATTAAATATAAACTACTCCCTATCTTTTTTTATAAGGCGTATAGGGGTACTATCCCAGATACCAAGGAACTGCAGATAACAAGAAGAAAGAGGACCACGTCGCCAGAATTAATGCAAGGTTTGCATGCGAGAATGCAAAGCGTTGCATGCAGCAGGCAGCGCGCGTGCAAAGCGTTGCATGCAGCAGGCAGCGCGCGCCGGCCTGGGCGATTAGAATTAGCGCGCGCAGCCGGCCGGGCGATTAGAGTTAGCGCGCGCAACCTACACCGCAGGTAGTTTCGTGAAACTGGTAAAACGTTCACACACAGCTCTGTTTAATAGGGTCCGGCCCATGCATACGCTTCGTATTCTTCCTATTCTATTCAATGCTGCATCTTCATTAACTTTCTTCACCTCGATTCCAATGCCACGCCTTATAAAAAATCAAAAAACGAAAATTGCTGGGCGCCTTATATTTCGTAATGGAGGGAGTAATTACAAAACTAATTGTACACATTGAGACTAATTTGCGAGACGAATCTTGTAAGCCTAATTAACCCGTGATTTAACAATGTGGTGCTACAGTAAACATGTTCTAATGATGGATTAATTACGCTTAATAGATTCGTTTCGCGAAGTGCTCGTGACTTCTGTAATTAGTTTTATGATTAGCTCATATTTAGTCTTAGTACCGGAATACCTGATGTGACACCTCCTAAATTTTAGTCCCGGATCACCTCCGGCACCGACGACGTCCTTGAAAGCAGAAGTGAACAGTATCATAGAAGTGAACAGTAAAATACAAGTGAACAGTATCAAAAAGTCATGGACGGTACCTGGAGAATATTTAATGCCCTGTTTGCTTTAACTTATCAGCCCGGCTTATCAGTCATGATACGATGTTTCTCTCTTACAACAAAACAGCATCAGTTATAGAAATTATCAGCCGAACGGCCCGAACTATGTTCTTTAAGTTCAGACGGGACGGCGCGCTCCGCCACACCCATTCTCGAAACGCGTTAACAGTGAAAGAGGGAAGAAAAAATTAACATATAGGTGAACAGTATCAAAAGCGATGGTTAGTGGATGGGGAATATTTTAATTCGGATTATGTTCTTTAAATTATACTAAGACGGGCCCGTTCTTCAAATGCGTGAAAAGTATAAAGAGGGAAGCAAAAAGTCAAAAACACATGTGAACAGTATAAAAGGCGATGGGCAGTGGATGGAGAATATTTAAAGGGGCTATTCGACCTGGGACTGATGGTGTTTTGTTAGAAGAGTAAGGGCATGTTCAACCCACGTATTTAGGGTCGCCTCTGCAACACTCTTGATTTTGGCAAACAGTCAGCTAAAAAGACAAGCCGTACAATGAGCTGTCTATTTGGCGGTCTGCAAGCAATTTAATGCTTCTATATATCCATGATCAAGTACAAATATTATTCTATATACCATTTTGTGGCTAACTACTCACATGGATCAATATTTACTCACGCTAGCCAAAAAAAAAAAAAAAAAAAAAACACTCGTACTTAACAACCTGATAAGTGCATTGTGCACTAACTGAAATTTCTGAAAATGAACAGAGTGATCACTGCAAGTGAAATGCACACCGAACTTTGATTCCCAGATCCAGACAACGACAAAAGCATTGGAAGGCACCAATATATTACTGAACGTCTAGGCAATTACCAAGGAAAAAAGTAAGGAAAAGCATGCACAAAATAGCCACAAGCTTTGGCTGTTGGATAACAGTTCCAGTTCAGAGCTACTGCCATTAAAAGTTCATACAAAATTCAACCTGTCATCCTAGACACAAAATTCAGTGATAAATTTCAGAGGCAATAAAGCTTAGTACAAGCTGTAGCTTGCCTCAGATAGCTAACAAAAACTTATAGCAATATTCAGAAACTTGATCTTGATGTCACCAAAGTAAGCAGCTTGCTGTCAGGACGTTCAATAGAGCTCCAGCCATCCTACACACAAGTAAGCGGCTTGCTGTCAGAACGTTCAACTTTCTGTCCAAATTTCAGAAATAACATGTTCTATTGAATTAATGGTAACTTGAAGAAAACATACCAAATTAAATAATTTCAGGAAAAAGCATTTTCCTCAAACACTTCATCGCAGCAACTCGTTCAGACTTTTCGTCGTCTGTCATTGAACTTGTATCTTGTGAGATAAGGTTGTTATATGCATCCATCATCTTTGATTCTTTCTCGAGCTTTTTGACTCCATCTCTAGCCTTTTCCCCTCTATCTCAAGCTTCTTTCCCTCCATCTCAAGCTTTTTTGACTCTCTATTTTCCTGTGCTGTTAGATGGGCAAGCTTTGTGCTCTCAATCTTATCGGAAGACAACTTTTGCTGTAGCTCAAGCAGTTCATGCGGTTTGCATTAGCTTCTTCTTGCATCTTACTCCATTTGTCAAGGTTTTCCACATTAATTGCGGATTCCTTTGATTTTCCTTTATCACCCATTGCCTTTGCAGCACGAGCGGCCTTTTTAGCTGCCTTTTGTCCAATTGGACGCTTCAGCATTTCATCTTTACTTTCAACATTTTGCAGATCTTCTTCGAGGTGATATGGCTTCCTTTTTACGAGCGTTCATCAACTCTTCGTTGTATGTTATCCACTTCGCATGTTTACGACATATTTTCCAAACATTCTTAATCACAAATGGTCCTAGTTTGTGCTCCAAGTAAAACTTCTCAGCTGCATCCATCCACATCTCATCAGAGTATCCACTTGTAAACACCTTGCGAGCCTTCACATAATCACATTCAAAAAAGAAAACACCACCTATTAATCTTGTGCCATCGATCCTTGGCTTGCTTCGCCTTCCTTTTCCTTTCCGGTGGGATGTTCTTGTTGTATGCATTGATCACATAATCACATTCAAAAAGAAAACACCACCTATTAATCTTGTGCCATCCAGATAGTTGTACCTCCATTTCAGGTTTCAGGTTTAAGGTTACAGAGAACAAGAAAATACAGAGAACAAGTAAATTGGAATTGCTATAATCAGATTTCAGGTTTCACTACATGCTAGCTGGCTGACCGGACTCACTAATAATTTAGTAGAATTACAATGAATATATCAATAAAGCCTACCACACCAATCGATGCTGCTAATAATAGCTCGCCTGGGTTTCTTTGGAACATTGTCAATGAGGAGCTTAACACCTATCGATCCATCACCTTTGTGCATGTGAATAATGGCGCATCCACTTCTTTCTGGTTTGATCATTGGCATCCAGACAGTCCTCTTTCCTCCACCTATTCAGCCCTTTTTTTCCCACACCACCATGCCCCACGTCTCGGTGCAGCAAATTTTTCATAGTGGTTTTGATTTGCGTTTACGCCCGCGGCTAACAAACGCTGCTAGCCAAGAGCTAGATGGCCTCATTTCTTCTTTGCAGGGCATGTCACTGAACGAGGAGCCTGACGTTCGCCTCCTGAAGAATACTGGCCGCCCGTTCACAACTAAAGATGCGTACGCCGCGCTGGACCATGCAGGAGATGCTGATGACTTACACGGGAGGCGTATCTGGCAAACGAAGTTACCAAACAAGGTGAAGGTGTTTGCGTGGCTATACTTCAAGAACCGCCTCAGCACGAGAGAACCTCCACGCCAAGAATGTCGTTGACGGTGCCCAGTGCGAGCGATGCTCCCAATATTCAGAAGACAGAGATCATGTCTTTTTCAGGTGCACACAAAGTTCCATCGTTTGGACCTCAATTGGAATGCAATACATCCCCAACTTGACGGATGCTGAAGTCTGGGAAGCTCAGACGCCGGTCGGCCTTGCAACCACGCTCTGGCCATTCATCTTTCTGGCCATACTTTGGAGGATCTGGGAAGCCCGGAACGGCCATGTATTTCGCCAAGAAACTTTCTCTCATCGTTTAGTTCTGACTAGGGTGTGCGACGACCTAGTGATTTGGCGAAAACGCTTACCCCTGAACTTGTAAACAGTCTCATGGACTGGCGCACTCATATCCGAGCCTGTATCAATTCTGTACCATAAACTCTCGCTCATGCCCTGCTTTAAGGGTGTGAGTGTTTTTTTGAAATGAAAAAGGTGGGGAAGCTCTCCCCCGGTATGGTTTCAAAAAAAAAAATAAAGCCTACCACAAATTTCTCAAGAACAACTCATCTGGCTGACATACGAACACACATTCAAATTGATCCATAGTGTAGCAGTGGGGAAACTAGATGATAACTTTAATAAAAAAATGCACGAAGACTTCCTGGACTCTACAACCATGTTCAGTGGGGAAATCGACTGACGTACAAAGACTTCTTGAACATACGGACTGAACATAAGCTATGCCACACAAGGACCAACTGAAAACGAAGACTTGCTGGACAGACACCGATGGGGAAGACGGGGCCTGACTCACCATGACGGATCCGAACACCACCAAGACTTAGATGGGAATGTATTTGTTGGTGAAGCTGGACTTCCATTGTTGCCGAGGTAGGACTCTGCTGCCACGGTGGAAGACCCTCCGTTGTTGCCGCCACTGGGGAAGACGGGGAGGACGCCGCCGCCGCCACGTCGGAACCAAGGCCAACGGGGACGCCTCGCTCGGGCTGGATCCGCGGCCAACGGCAAGGACGCCGGCCGGGCTGGATCCACTGCTGGCAAGACGTCGGGCTGCATCCGCTGCTGGGACAACGACGCCGTTGGCGTTGGTTCCGTTGCTGGGACATCGCCGACTGGATCCGCGACCAAAGGGGAGGTGGCCAGCCGCTGAGCTGGACCTGCCGCAGCCACCGCCAACGGGGAAGAGACCCGCCGCCCTGACCTTTTCCCTTCCGCCCTGCTGCCGCCGCCGCCGCCATGGCAGACTTCTGTGGATTTGGCTGAGAGGGCAGTGGATTTGGCGCGGGATATAGGGAGAGGGAAGTGGATTTGGCTGGCAAAATCCATTCCCGCGCTCACAAGCGCGCCCCGACCCCGGATCCCGCAGCTCGTCGACTTTCCCTACAGTGCGGCGATGGCGAGGCGTCGTTTTCTTCGGTCCACGAGCCACAGCGTCTTCTCGCGGCGCCGGACGAGTCGCCTACACGGGAGCCGGGGGGGGGGTTGATTTTGTAAAAGTACGGCATACAGCCGGCTCTTGTAGTCGCGTTGTACATGCCCTAAAGCACCGTACCATGGCTCACAAGTTCAACTCTGTTAAACAGTGTCATGTACAGGAACAGCCGGACAGAAACAGTGTTTTGTCAGGGGTACAGTGACACTACAGTAGCAGAAGCACGGGTTGGCTGTGCTCCGTTTCGTCCGTCATTTATTTGCATTTTTTTTTAACATGGTTTCCTTTTTAGGATTGCTTTCTTCGGCGGACAGAGGGAGAAGTATATAGTAATTAGTTAGTAGCTCCTATACGCTTAATGAAATGCCCGGCACCCAGGGCCTCCGTGCGCCCCTCTCTCCAGTGCATAGATGTTCAACGCGGGATAAATTGAGCACAGCCGCGGCGTCCGCGTGGATTCGGCCAATTCAGAGCACCCGCAGTGTGTCCTCAAAGCGATGCTTCAAGTTTCTCTTTCTTCACCGGGCATCGATTTGTAATTGCGCAAAGCGATTCTTCATCAAAAAAATCCAGCATATCGATGACTCTTTAGGGCACCCATAATGTGTCTGCGGCCATAGCGATAAGCATGGAGCCCACCGTACTGAGCAATAGCTAAAACACAGTCCACAATGTTTAGTGTCGTTTTGAGGAATAAGGTGTGTCCCGCTTCAGGAAAGAAATATTCCAATCCCAACCTCCGTGAGATGTCCTACCCGCGTTCACATCCAGCTGAGGAATCAGGTCCCTGCATCGGCGACCTTCCGCGGCGGCGGCCGGTTAGGGCTGCGGCGTCTCGCGGTGGGACGAGGGTAGCGCGCCCGCACATGCCGTTGCTGCGCCGGGAGGCCATGAGCCTGGCGGCCGAGGGCCAGCGGTGCCCGCGCCCTCACGTCGGGGCCGCGTCGAGGGGGCTTCGCAAGCCCGCAGCCCTCGCATGTCGTCGGGGCGCCGGAGCGTTGCGAGCCCGCATCGGGCCGGCCGAGCACCCCAGCGCCGGGGCGGGGTGGCCGTGGCGATCCCCAAATCTTGCGATCTGTCCCAGCATTCTATTCAATCCTCAGCCAAATCCTACAAATCGAACCTAGCTCTTACCGGATCTGTGGTCAGCAGCACGATCCATGCCTCGTCGGGCGTGGAGAAGCAATCGACGAGGCGAGGCGAGGCACCATGGTGTTTGGGATGGAGATGTTGTTGGGCCAGCGGTCGGATGGGGCGATGAGCAAGGTAAATAAGCCATGTATTCACGCATGGTGTGCGTGGCAGTAATTAATCATTTTAATTTCACGATTTGCATAAGGAATATTGATTTAGTACTTGTGCTGGATCTTTGCAACATACAAAAAAAGAGACACGATGCATGCTTCATTACAAAAGGATGGTACTAGTACATACTGCATACTTGTGATCGTCATAATAATAAACCTGATTACATAGTAAATGGCTAAGTGCTAATAAGAACTCTCTAGTTTTGTTGTGGCTGAGTACCAAATTTTTGCCATATATGCTCTATCAAATCTGCCTTCAGACGACGATGGGTTAATCGATCTTGAATTTCCATGTCTTTTTTCTATAACCTCTTCAAATCTGTTGGACGCAAATTAGGGTTCGCATCAACACACTCGAAGGTCACGATGGACCAGCGGGATAAGCAACACACTTTCGCGGTGAAGAGCGGCGAAGTTTACAAGCAAACCAGCAAAGGATAACAATCGCGCTTACGTGACGAAGAACGGCTAGTTTCCAAGCAAACTAGCAAAGAAGCCACCGCAGCTCTCGCCCGGGAGGGACCCCGTCAGGGCAAGGACGTCGTCGGGTTGCCCTAGGTCGGCCGGCAAGCCTAGGGCGCCATCCTTGGTCGTCGGATCAAGTGATAAACAACATGTAGAGGGTTGGAGAGAGAGATTAGGGTTTGAGGATGTGTTTGTGTCGATTGGATGTAGATAGGGTCAAATCGGCCATGAACCTCTTTATTATATAGAGGAGGGTGGTCTTATCCTTTTAGGAAACCGCCCTTGGGCGTTTCCAATCTCCAAAACCGACCTAAACACGATCAGAAAAAGAGACCGGTTCGATCGTGCGGACACGCAGCCCATCGCATTCGAATGGACGCCGAGTCGGGCCGACCGGGCGATGCCGATCCACTAGCGTCCGGTCGGTTCCGCAGAGCCCCGAAACCGCGCCGAGTGCCTGGCTGACCGGACGCCGGACCGACGCCGCTGAAGCGTTGACCGGACGCGCCCGCCGCCAGCGTCGGTCACTTCCGAAAAGTCCCGAAACGCCCCTTTTTGACCGGACGCGCAGGTCGCCAGCGTTCGTCACTTCCAAAGAAGCCCGCTTTTGATCTTCCTCCAAAATTTGGCTAAGTCCAAAAATTTACCGCACTTTGGATCTCCAAAATATGACTAAGTCCGAAATTTGCTATGCCTTGGACCAAGCCAAATTTGGCTAAGTCCGGGATTTTACCATGTCTTAGACCAAGCCATTTTTTTGGGTGTCAACAAAATCCATGGACTGGGCCATGGTTAAGTCCTGCCATTTGTGCAGAGGCTTGCGATTGTTCATATGTGTTGTCATCAGGGATCCCATAGGAGTCTCTCTCATCCTGAACTATCATGTTGTGCAAGATAACACATGCATACAGGTCTTCCCTCTCCCAAAGCCGTGCTGGATGCCGGATTATGGCCCAACGTTTCTGCAAAACCCCAAATGCTCGTTCCACATATTTAGCAAACAATCTGTTATGATCCTCTTCATGATTTCTATTGATGTACCTCCTTTTGTAGCCCCTTCGCCTCTTAGAAGTACCGGCTTGTGCTTGCAGTTGTGCTTGTAGCTGCGCTTCTATCTGAGATTCCATCTGAGCTTCTATTTTGGCCTCCATAGGATCATTGATTTCTTCCCACATTAGCTCTTCAATGTTATCACTAGAGCTAGAATCATCTGACTCAGTGGATTGGTCTTCTGAGTCACTTGACATTTTTGAAAATATTGGGCTAGCTATTGCAGTGGAGGTGTTAACACCAAATTTTGGGCCTGGGAGAGCTCGGGGAACGGCCCAAATGTGATTCGGCATTCGAAAAAGAAAAAGACTAAGCGTAGGAGGAATCGACAATCGGCAAGGATGACGTCATCAAATCGGGAATCAGTAATTGAGTGACTCAGACGCATCAAACGTTTCGGATCGGCAGAGCTGACGTCACTAATCCAGATATTGGTAGATGGGCTGATCGGTACAGCTTGAGCCTGAAGGAACGATGACTGGTGGATCCCGAGGAGGACTTTGAAGATTCGATATTGATCCGTATGCCACGTCAGATAAGGAAGCATATGCGGACTCCAAGCAAACAAGGAAGGATCGGAGGCCAAGTTATCTTTGTTTAGAGATATTTTCTATTATTTTGTGTCATGTCGTATTAGGACTCGTGTCAAGCCTTGGGCATAAATATCAAAGCTCCGGCTATTGTAATTGAACAATCAACAATCAATACAAACAACCCGGCCCTGTGCCAACTTTGAGTCCAGCCGAGTCGCCGAAGTTCGTGCGAACACTTGAGGGGCCTCATCGATCTGTCGACCTCCAAGCTGCTTGTAAGTTCCGACATGTCTTGTTACTTTGTTTAATGCCATGCGGTGGGCATGAGCTTTGTATCAAGATGCCTTGTTTTACCTTACTGGGTGTCGTGTGGCAAGCATAGGTTTGGTAGCAGGCGGTTTTGTTTCATCATGTTGGGTATCGTCGCGACAGATGCAGGCTTGGTGACAAAACACAATCGATTCTTTGCTGAGCTAGGTGTCATGCAAGAGATGCAGGCTTAAGTCGAGAATTAGTTATCAGCTCTATTAGATCTAGCTAATCTAGTAGATTCATTAAGTTATCAAGTGTTGTTCATCTTATTCACATTTATTTATTGTTACAACACTTTTGCCCGATCTAGATTGATAAGCTTTGGCCTTAGATTTATATAGATTCAATCGCGTCTCTAATGCTTGACTCATACTTGATGTTATTTTGATGATTCAATCTCATGTTTGCATTGGCCAAAGGTTACCAATCTTGATCGTTATGTGTTGCGGGTTCAAGGTTTGCTTAGACACAGTGTAAATTAGAGAGTTGGATAGTCGTGCGCGGCGGACTAGCTTGGCTTGATAGCTTGTTTATGTTTTAAGCATGTCGAGTTCCTTCTTCATGGACCCGAGAATCGGTCAATCGACCCGATTAGGTTAAGCTTCTATGAGTAACAAGTGTTTATAGATCTATCTAGTGTTAATATCTTGCTTTATCAATTGACATGCAGTGGACAGTTGTTAAAGCGAAAAGGGTTTAGAGAGATGTAGTCATACGGTGGACTAGTTGATTTAAATCTACGTTTCTTACCATCCGGATTAGATCTATATTTATGAGTTACCTTTTATTACACGTTTTGAGTTAAATTGGCCCAATGACTCATTATTTAATGATATATCTGCATGGCTGGTTTAATTCGTTATTTATTGCTTTAACTATCACATGCTAAGAATCGGTATCACGTAGCGTTGCATGAGAATCATATGAAACTACCGATTTTTGGTACTTCACCGATTGACGGGCAGCTTTCTAGCTGTCCGTTGTCCGATCCGCTTTCAAAGCCGTATATTTGGAATTGTCCGGCAACACCCGGCATGTTCCACCTTAAATTAATGATCTATCTTTCTCCTTGTCAATTACAGGTCAAATTGACCGGCACGTCCTTGAGTCGACCGCTCGGGTTCTCTGTGTGAAGCTAGCTTTTCCGGCTTGCTGTGTGTTGAGCACAGTGCACCACTTTTTGTGTCAACACACTTTTTGGCACGCCCGGTGAGACAGAAGACATTCTCATAATGACAAAACCAATCCACAATGATCTTGTCCTTGACGTGACGTTTGAGGAGCTGCCTGATGAACTCAAGGAAGCAGTCAACAAGGCGGTGGAGCTATACAAGAGCAAGTGCTTGATGTCGTTTAGCAAGAACAAAAGTCAGAAGATCATCCAGAAGTATGAACTGCCAAGGATGTTGCAAGATGGGCAAGGTGATTTGAGTCATCAAGAAGAGTGCGAAGCAGTCACGCAAGTTGTCTATAAGGCCTTGGGTGATACCATGAAGAATCGTAATGAAGCTTTCTTGAAGACCTTTTACAATATCATGGCAAGACTTTTTGGTGAAGAGCTCATTCCAGAAGGTGGAGAGAGTAATGCTCATATGCTCTTCAACTTGCCACCAAAAAATGATGCTAAAGTGGTACCGGGCGGCGGCGGAGCGAGCGACGCTCTCGGGTAGTCTTTGGAGAAATAGGTCCTAGTAGTGCGGGGGCAAAGGTACTGATGGCGGCGCCGGAGCGGCCAGCCTTCCGGTGGTGCTAGGATGGCAGCATCTGGTAGAAGTGTGCAACAGCCAAATCCATTCCATTTTGGTACTACTAGAAACATACCTTATCCGGCTCAAAAAATAGCTCCCTCGGCAACAAGGCTCAGGAAGGATGAAGAATTTCCGTCTGGGTACCATGCGGCTATTGACTACAAAACCTTCAACACGCTCCCTTATCCGGGTCTAACCCGTATGAGCAGGGAGGCCAGCCACAATTCGGTATGGATGTGATGATGCGTAAGTCGGGCAGAGATGATGCAAAACCCGTTTGGCTTGAAGCCCAAGAATCAGCCCCTTCACGTATAGGCGTCTATATCCTAAGTGGTATGACAGGGTTATCATGCCGTGGAATCAAGATCCCGAGATTTCACCAAGTTCATCGGCCGATAGTACCGCACCATTCAAAGACATCAGCCAGTACCTTGTGCAGTTGGGAGAAGCATCTGCAGAGGAGCCCTTTAGGGTTCGGTACTTTTCATCGTCACTTTCTAGGCCAGCTTTCACATGGTGGACATATTTGCCACCTGGCTCTATTCCCAACTGGCTGGAACTAGAGAGAAAGTTCCATGCTTATTTCTTCACGAGCACCAGTGAGAAAACCTTGGTGGATCTTACAAGCTTGCGCGTAAGCCCGGGGAATCAAAGAATGGACTATCTTCAGAGGTTTAGGGAGACAAGGAATTTGTGCTTTTCACTCATTCTGCTAGATGATCAGCTGGCTGGATTGGCCATCTCTGGAATGCTACCGGCCATCAAAGAAAAACTCTTTGGGCAGCAGTTTGATGATCTAGGACAGTTGGCCCAAAGGCTTGGGACAATTGGCAGTCAGTTCTAGTATATGCGAAGGGAGCCTCGATTCCAGAAACATAAAGCCTTCACTAAAATGTATGAGTAGTTCCTAGCTGGTTCTAGTCAAGAAGACTACAATTATGAAGATGAGGAGGTGGCAATAGCTCTGTCAATCAACTTGGGTAAGAAAGGCCTAGCTGTTCCCAGCACTTGGGGAAAAGAAGATGAAGAGAAATACGACTTTGATGTGACTAAGTCTGAGCAGTTGTTCAAGGTGCTAGTTAAGGAGGGTTATGTCAAGTTACCTCTGAATCACGCTATGTTGGCTCCTGGAGGGGTGAAAGAAAAGAAGTTCTATGGCATGCATAATTCAAACATGCATTCGATCAATGACTGCTGGATTTTCAGGCAGATGGTGTAGAAAGCTATTTAGGCAGGCCAACTAAAGTTTGATAGTGGAAAGATGGAGGTGGATGCAAATCCTTTTCCTAGTCAGAATATGGTTTCGCGCTCCCCAAAAGGCAAGGGCAAGCTCAAAATCCTGACCTCCGATAGAGCAAGAGAGGCCGGTACGGTGGATCCAGCTTCAGAAATCTTAGCTAACGAATATCAAAGAAAGGCACCGAGCCCAAAATAGCCGGATTGAGAGAGGAGAGTCCTCTACTGCTCCAAAGCCGAGAGTCACCTCTCGTATTCTGTTAAACAAATGGCAAAGACAAGAGGGAGAAGGATCGCTGGGAGCAAAGAAAGAAGAAAGAGAATACCAAAGGGAGCTCTACAAGTAGGAACAAGAGCAGAAAGAACAAAGGCCGATATGAATAGGAGAGACACGCAAGGGAACAGAAAAAGGCTCATTGGGGTTGCTCTTTCTTTAGACTTTACGGAATGAAGGTTTGAAGTTGTTGTCTCAGAACAACCGCCCCGAAAAGTGCAACGAATAATATCGGGGAGTATAGACAGTCTCAAACCAACCGCTGTACCGTGCATGATAGGCTTGGCTATCGCTATCATGACATGGATCGGCGCCTAAAAAATAGATGACACTCATGATTGGTACGACAAGAGGGTTGCCGATCGGGATCGGGCCGACTATGAAGATTATGAAGATTTTGAAGAAGACGAGGAAGAGCGCCCATATGTTTGTGGCAAAGGGGGAAATGGTGCCCTCCAGGCCCGACGAAAAGCCAGAAGAGACGTGTGCAACGTCTAAGGAATAAAGAGCTAAAGTAGAAGAAGAAGAAGAAGAAGAAGAAGGTCTGGCATGCTAAGCAAACAACCAAGAGAGACAAATTGGTCGACATTGGTATGGTCCTTATCTTGCCGCCAGAATTGAGGGCTCCTAGTCAAGTTACTAAAGATCATGAAGTGTATTCTAATTTTGATGAGACTGAGTTCGAAAAGGTGCTAGCGATTAGTCTTGACCCAGCAAGCAGTCTTTGATAAGCCCAAGAAGTATCAGCACTTGACGGCTCTCTATCTTAGTGGCTTTGTCAATGGGAGACCTATGGGTAAAATGCTGGTCAATGGAAGTGCAGCGCTTAATGTGATGCCGCACGCAAACTTTTAGAAAGCTGGGGAAAACTGAAGGAGATTTGTCGATCACCGATTTGAGGCCGAGGGACTTTGGTGGCAATATGTCCGAGACTCGGGGGGCAATTAACGTTGAGTTGACAATTGGAAGTAAGACTCGCTCACCATTTTCTTCATCGTTGATGGCAAGGGTTCATAAAGCTTGCTCCTCGGGAGGGATTGATCCATGCAAATTGCTTGCATGCCCTCTACAATGCATCGATCCCGATACGGTGGCATGGAGACAACATGGAGATGGTGTTACCCGATACTTCAGAAACAAAGAGCTTCAACCGGTCCAACTTATTGGGACATGGATGATCTTGAATGCTTTTCTAGGAAAGAGTGGAATGAAGGTTCCATCAAAATCAATGATGAGAATCAATAGCCAATCTGAGTAGTCGGCTCTGAGAGTAATTTTTAATGGGGAATCCAGGTTGATGGTAATAAGGGAAAGTTAGGGCGTGGTTTCATGTCGGCCAATAAACTTGAGGATATTGACATAGGGTCGGGAGACAAGCCAAGGCCGACATACATCGTTGCTAGCTTAGACCCCGAATATAGACTTAAATTGATAAATTTCTGTCAAGGAGTATGTAGATTGCTTTGCACGACTATTCGGAGATGCCCGGATTAGATCGAAGTATTGTTGAGCATCAATTACCGATCAAACCCGGCTACCGACCGGCCTAAAGCAAACCTCAGAGCAAAATTTATAAAGCTCAGGTTCTTGATGATGTGAAGAAGGAGATCGAGAGATTGCTAGAAGCTAACTTCATCGGGCCTTGCGGATATGCCGATTGGATATCCAACATAGTCCCCGTGTACAAGAAGAATGGAAAGATGAGAGTGTGCATTGACTTCGTGGATTTAAATAAAGCCACACCGATGGATGGATACCCGATGCCGATTGCAAATTTGTTAGTGGACGCAAAGAAATGGACATAAGGTGATTAGCTTCATGGATGGCAACGCTGGTTACAATCAAATCTTTATGGCAACAAAAGATATACATAAGACAACATTCGGGTATCCTAATCCCGTTGGTTTGTTTGAATGGGTTGTCATGACTTTCGGTTTGAAAAAAACCGGTGCAACTTTTAGAGAGCCATGAATTATATCTTTCATAAGTTGATTGGCGGGGTTGTGGAAGTATATATCGATGACTTGGTGGTCAAGTCCAAATACTATAAAGATCATTTGGCCGATTTGAAGGAAACCCTAGAGTGCACCGAAAAGCATGAATTGAAAATGAATCCCAATAAGTGTGTTTTCGGGTATCGGGCCGGAGAATTTTTGGGCTTCTTAGTCCATAAAGGAGGAATCGAGGTTGGGTAGAAGAGTATGAAGGCTATAGATGATGTAGCTCCTCAGGATGCTCGTTAAGATCAATTTCATGAGAAGGTTCATTTTAAATCTGTCAGAGAGAATCTTGCCGTTTTCTCCATTCTTGAAGTTGAAAAACGGTCAAGAATTCACATGGGGTGATGAACAACAAAAGGCTTTTGATGAAATCAAGGAATACATGAAGGCACCACTAGTATTGGTACCTCCTTAGTTGGAAAAGCTTTTTAAGTTGTATGTGGTGGCCGACAGCCAAACTATTGGGTCGACCCTTATTCAAGAAGAAGGAAAGGAACATGTAGTATGTTATCTTAGCCAAAAACTTTTGGATCCGAAAACCGGATATTCTCCTATTGAGAAACTTTATTTATGTGTATATTATTCCTACACTAAACTTTGGCATTATTTGCTATCATCTGAGTGTGTTATTGTTTCACAAGCTGATGTTACCAAGCACATGTTGACAATGCTGATTTTGAACGGAAGAATCGGCAAATGGATTTTGGCGCTATCGGAGTTCGATCTAAGGTATGAATCGGCAAAAGCAAAAGTCAAAGGCCAAGTAATTGCCAATTTTGTTACACAAAGATCGTAATTCTAATATTAATGTTATAAATATTGTGGCATGGGTTTTGTTCTTTGATGGATCTTCGTGCAAGCATGGTGGAGGATCCGATATCCTTTTGATTTCCCCTTGGGGGCAATCTTCGAATTTCTTTGGCGGATCACAACCAAGGTAACTAACAATCGGGTAGAGTATGAGGTCTGTACTCAAGGGGCTTCAACTTCTTTGGGAAGTAAAGGTCGCGCGCAGCTTGAAGTTTTTGGAGATTCCGAATCGGTTATTAATCAACCGATCGGTCAATATTAGTGCAAGGATGATATATTAAAGAGGTATTATGACGAGTGTCAAGAACTTTTGAAGAATTTTTGACAGGTATCCTTGCAATACATACCTAGAGCACAGAATCAAGAAGCAAATCGTCCGGCTCAGAGTGCGTCGGGTTATCGGGAGGTACAAGAAATCTTCAACAATGATCAAGCTACGAGTGATTGGAGAACCGAGATCACCGATTAATTGAAAAATCCATCACGCAGAGAGTCTCTCGGAAGGTAAGGTATAAAGCAATTAAGTTTGTCCTACTTGACGATCAATTATATCATAAGATCAAGATGGAGTGCTACTCAAATGTTTGGGTCCGGAAGAAGCAAAAGAATTGATGAATGAAGTGCACGGAAGGATTGTGCGGTGCTCATCAATCGGCTCACAGGATGAAGTGGGTAATCGTGGAGAATCGGGTACTTTTCGCCGATGATGTTGGAAGATTGCTTTGAATATTATAGGGAATGTCAACATTGTCAAAGATTCAGTGATATTCGAGAGAGCACCGCTATCGCCCATGAACCCGATTGTGAAGCCTTGGCCATTTAGAGGATGGGGCATTGATTTAATTGGACAAATTTGTCCTTCATCAAGTAAAGGGCATAAATTCATAGTATTGGCCACGGATTATTTTACCAAATGGGTTGAAGCAATTCCTTTGAAGAAGGTTACATCCGAGAACATGATCGAAGTTTGTGAAGGAGCATATAATTCACCGATTCGGTATTCCTCGACGATCACTACCGATCAAGGCACAATGTTCACTTCATCTCCGAATCTACAGCAAACTTCGAAAGTATGGGGATTAGACTACTCAATTCTTCTCCTTATTATGCACAAGCTAATGGTCAGGCAGAAGCGTCAAACAAGACTATGATCAAAGCTCATTAAGAAGAAAATTGCCGAAAAGCCAAATAAGTGGCACTCCACTCTTAATGAAGCATTGTGGGCTTACCAAATGGCTTGTCATGGGTCAACTAAGGTTAAACCTTATGAATTAGTGTACGGAAACCAAGCCATTATGCCCTAGGAATTGTAATCTGAGTCAAGAAGAGTGACTTTGCAAAAGGATTTGATAGCCAAGACTACAAGAATCTCATGATCAATGGGTTGGAAGATTTACATCGATTCGCTAAAGGCCCTAGAGAATATTGAGAAGAACAAAATTTGGATTGCTAAATATTATGACAAGAAGATCAAAATCAAAGAATTCTCAGAAGGAGACCTGGTATGGAAGGCGATTTTACCGATCGGGACTAAAGATCAGAAATTAGGAAAATGGTCACCTAATTGGAAAGGGCCCTTTCATGTCCAGACGCGTGTGCGGGGCAATGCTTATATCTTAAGAACGTTGAAAGGAGAGGAGTTTAGCAGAGCGATCAATGGAAGATTTCTTAAGAGATACTATCCTAGCATTGAGGTCAGAGTATGAAAAAGTCGATTCGCTACAATCTGAGTTTGAATAGCCGATCTTGTCAAGACGCCTTTAGCATAAAAAATCCTTGACAAAGGGAAATAGCCGATACAATGTGTATCGCCTTTAGCACAAAACATTCCCAAAAGAGGGAAAATAGCCGATACGGCTTGTATCACCTTTAGAGCAAAAAGCATAAAAATATAAGCAAACAAGTCATGAACTTGAACGGGCTGATTATTTCACAAGCAAAGGAGTTCATAGAGTTCATTCACGGCCTTCGAGAGATAGTTCACAAAAGATTAATCTATCCTATTACAAGACTAATTCTTGGGGGTCCTTCTTGGAAAGCTGCTCCACGATCTTGAAAGCCACTGCGGCGCAGGGGCGGTCGCCGCCAGCTTCTTCTGCGGCTGCCTTCAAGTGGTTGAGCTCTGTGGTCAAGGCTAAAACAGAGAGATATTGAGCATGGATTTACAGAAAGGAAGGAAGGCAGGTGAATTTCAAGAAAAAGGACTCACCAGCATTCTTGGCCTCGGTAAGGAGGCGTTGTTCCCTCTCGGCATGGTAGCGCACGACCATGAGATCCAAGTCTTCTTCCATTGCAAGATCTCTTAATTCTCTTCCACCCTGGTGATGATCGGGAGCGCGGGAGTTGACCGAGGAGTCGGAGGAATAAGAGGATATTGGCACCGGTGCCATGTCCATGCCATAGACATCACTAGCGATGTGAGACGAGATGCTACAGGAGGATTAATGAGGTATGAGCAGTGAACATGCAGAATGTCGGAGCGGGTGGAGTATCTATCTTACCTGCGGTTACGAAGCTAGCAAGGCATCATCTGGTTAGCCTTCCTCGCGATTTCCACCGTCGGCTCTTTTCCGCGGCCGTTGCTCGCCATGGAGTTACTTGGAGGGTTTTTGGTGAATGGAGACAAAAAGGAAGAGAAGAGGTTAGAACTTGTGAAGCGGAGTGAACCAAGAAAGATTGGTGCGGCCTTTAAGTAAGAAGACAGGCTGGTAGATATCTTGAGAAGCATGAGGGCCACTCGCATTTAACTCAAAAGTTGGATGACCGTTTTCGGGAAGGTCTCTATCTAGTTAAGTGTTCACCAAAGAATAATTCGGGAGTCGAGGTGCTCAAACCTCCGAATCGGCTACAGTTTGAAATCAGTAAAGTGAACAATCAGGAATTCCCTCTTCGAAGCAGGGCTTTTTGCCGAGGGGCATAATGGATCATCTAAAATCTAATGAATTGGGAGAATAGTTTTGAAAATTATCACATTCTGCTAAGGATCGACAATCAAATTATCCTAACGCAAAGTACTGTCTAAAGAGAGATGGATGTGCGGATGGTCAGAGATGCAGAGTTCACAAGTTCACGATAGAAATTAATAGATACAGATATGATATGATAATAGTTTCATTAGATTGTCCATCCTAGATACAATCTAATCAAAGAACACCCTGTTGATGATCGTCTGGGAATGGGTGTCATCGGCTATGGCAGCGGCATGACCCTGGAACTGCTCCTCTAGTTCGTCGAACTCCTCCGAGGCCTCCGTAGAAGCCGGTGGGATAGAAGGAGAGGTCGAGGCCAGTCTGGGTCGTCATGGCTGCCAACCTGCTGGAAGTGCCGAAACGAACGCCATGAATGGCGATCTCCTCGACGCGGCCGTCTGTAGCCATGATGCGCTGCACTGGGGGTCTGGCCTTGGGCGTTGATGTTGTTGGCGAAGTTGTTTACTACCACCTCCAACTCCGCCAGGCGCTCAGCCATCGCTGTGAAGAAGTTGATCAGGATATTGAGCTTTAGAGAGAAGATTCAAAGTCAAGTCGAAAAAAGCTTATCGTTGACGGCCGCGAGGAGCTAAGCCCTCTCCTGCTCATGCTCAAAGACGCTCAATGCCGAGTCGCACCTCTGCTAGAGCCATGGCATGGTAGGTGGAGCTGCGAGCAAAGAAATCGAGATTCAAAGGTCAGCAAAGTAAAGAAAATGAACAAAGCAACTCCGATAAAAGGGGATATTGATCTTACCCCTTCACGGATACATGCCGACGCGGTTTGGAGGGCCTCCTCTGACACCCTCTCATCGTCCTCCACCGGGCGCTTGTTGTTGTTGTTGCGGTCCGCCATGGAAGAGGGTTTTTCTCTTAGGGACTCAGAGAAGTTTGAAGGTTGGAGAAGGAGAAGGCAATTGATGATATGATAAACCGCAAAGCCTTGGGGAAGTTTTTATTGAGGAGATATGGCCACAACGAATATTTTGGGCGTGTGAAACCACCTCCAATGTGGAGGAATACCGAACAAAGACATTCGAAGGAAAGGAGCGAGACAAAATCGCGCGATGGTTTACCTTCCAAAGATTGCCGAATCGACCAGAATCGGCAAAAGGCCTAGGTCAATGAGAGTCGGGAATGTGTCAGGGCGGTGAGATTGACAAGTCATGCAGTGATTAAATTACTGATTTCAACATAACAGTGAATTTACAGGTAGTCAAGTATGAGTTACATCAGAAGAAGTTATACACCTAGAAATTGTTTTACAATAGTCAAAGCATTGGTTCTGATCAAGTCAACTTCAGCCATGTACTGACTGTCTTCTGAAGCTGAACTTGAGACCTTTTTTAGCTTGGCTTTGATCGCTGTGCCTTCTTTGACCTTGGTCAACACTTCCTGCCGAGTGGACTTGAGTAGGGCCGAGGCATCGATAGATTTGATTCATGCTCTTGGAGTTCTCGAGTTCACCTCTGCGAGATCCTTCTCCGGTTCAATTTTCCTAGCCTTCGGATCATTGATCTTGGGTTGAAGTCTATCCACATTACCTCCCAGTTCATAAACAGTGGAATGCAATCTCTTGGCATCTTGTTTGTTTTGATCTTTGTTCTTCAGCAAAGCAGCTTGGGTGGCCAAATTCTTTTGGGCCCTCTTTACTTTAAGAGCATAATCATCAATAGTGAGTACAGGTGACAAAATGTGGATCAGCTCGGGGGGGCTGATTGCATTTTACTGGCAGAATTGCATCTCTAATAAGATCAGCTTCCTCAACCAAATCGGCTATGTTCTCCAAAAGAGGGATTATATCTTTCACCCAGTTCTGAAGACTCTCTGGAGACAATTGCTGGGAGGAGGAGACTTCTTCACCCAAGTCGTCAGCATAGTCATTTAGTGGGAAGGAGTAGCTTGGCATTAGATCTTCAGAGGCCTGCAAAAAGTAAAAAAAAAAAAAAAAAATGTCGGCAAATGTGGAATCAATCAAGGGAAAGATGATGCCATAGAGAAATAACTTTTTAGGGTGAGCTCCTTGAGAGGATTGGTGAGGAGGTGTCTCCATTCTTTGTTCGGTATCCAAAAATGCCGAATAAACCGAATTAAAGGAAGAACAAACATGTGTTAGAAGGAAAAGGTGAAGATACCTTATCAATAGGCTCTTTAGACAATGTCTCTGAATTATCCCCAAACTCATTATCAAGATCAAAAGAAGAGGATGCATCAGCCCGATTCTGAAGTTCACTAATTGGATCTTGAGATACTTGCTCGGGACTCTTTGTTGTCTTAGCCTCTTGTCTGAGAGGGGAATTAGTTGGCTGATTGTCATTAGGAGGAATGAAGGTGCACTCCAGCTGAGGTTGAGGAAAGTCTGGGACATCAAGGATTCGTATTTCCTCTGTGGGCATGAGAAAGGTTAAGTCAATATTGTTTAAAGATGCACCGAAAAGGGGCAAACTTGTAATGAGCACCGAGTGTTGGTAGCCACCTGTGTCCTGGAGGGTTGGCCTAGTTTTTTCCTGAAGGGCTGCAAGAGTTTGGGCATTAATTTGTCTCACAATAACATTGACCAATTCTGTGTCTGTAAAAAGGATTAATCATTGGAATGCAACGGACACAAATGAAAGGAGAGAAAATTAACCGGCCATTTTGAGCTTCAAGAAGTTCAGGTTGGCTCTAGTTTGTGTCTAAAACCTGGAGGTTTGGATTGACAAGACCAGAACTCCGTCTAGTCTGAAAATATATGGGTGAGAAAGGTAAACAAAATAATTCTATCTCGGGAAGAGAGAACAAATGATGCTCACCCCGGATGAAGTCCTCCTCTTTTTAGGGTGTTGAGATGAAGAGCCGCCACTTGATCTTACCTTTATTTTGGCTGCCTCGAGAGCTGAAGCATCGATTTTCATGAAAGACCTCAAGGTGGGGGCAGTGCTGCCCAGGCATGGAATTGGTCCAACCGTATAGTATTTCATTGGGTAACCCCGTCTGGTTTCGTCTAGGGGTTGAAAGCCAAGATCCCGCAAAGAAGGAGGTTGCATTAAAAGGGGTATACTAAAAAGGCAAAATGAGGATTCCTTCTGAAAAAAATAAGAAGTTACCTCGTCCTCAGTACAAAAAAGTGGGATCTAAAGCCCGACATAAAGGATGAACAGAGCCCAAAAGATGTGGCTTTTCCATTCTTCCCACCGGGAGTCAAAGGAAGAATGAGTAGCGTAAAACCGTAGTAAATCCTAGGGGATGATATGAAGGGAATTGTGTTCCAAGCTGGAAGATCCTATTGGCCTGCACCATCTTTGTTATTTCTTCTCCGGGTATCGAATATTTGAGAAGTACAAATCTAGGGGGAGTTGGCCTAGTCCCATTTGCCTGGCAACCAAGTTTGGATTATAGAATTCATAAGATGGACTCACACTTTTTCCATGTTGAAATTCTGCCGGAAGTGCACAAGGTCCGAACATGGCATTGAATATCTTTGCAAAATCGTCATCGAGAAGTAGGTCTCAAAACTAAATTTTTTTAGGAAGTGTCAAATTTGAATTGACTAAATATGGCAGCCGACCAGAGTATTTTCATCAAAACCTCTGTAGAAAAGTTTGAAGAAATGACCTGTGCTCCCATTGATTGTTATGGCCGATGCAGCCTCTCCATAAGATCGGCAAGCCATTGTTTTCCCTATATCATGGCTTTCAGTAAAATTAGGAGAAGGGAAACTCAAGTCATGAAGTTCAGGACTGACCAGCCAATGCAGATGCAAGTTCAGCCACGCTTGAATAAACCAACGAGGGGCCGGTGATGCATGATATTGGCCCGATTGAGCAACATTTTGGTAGCTACCGATGCATCGATGGTATACCGATCCTAGCGAGATATTTGCCTAAAGGAAGGGCCTTGCCAGCGGCCAAATCTTCTGCCATCCGAAGGTAGTTCGGGTTGGCTCACAAGAAGATCCACAAAACAAGATTTTGTCGAGCCACATATTCGAGAAAAGCAATATACTCAATTTCGAAACCGTGGAAGATGATTTGGCAAATTGGGTGATATAATTCTTTCGGCCTTTGCGTTAGAGGTTCTGATTATTTTTGTCTTCCCAGTATCCTTATAATCATAAGGAGAAAACCCCTCTATTATATTCAGACCGGTAAGCATGAAGATGTCGCCTAGAGTTGGGGTCATTGGGCCATGACCAAAAACAAAAGAATTAAGGGCGTTTGACCAGAAATAAGATGCTGCCATCAGTAGAGGCTCATTCTTCTTCATGTCAGATAAAGTTAGCACTAGGCCAAGGCTGAGATCATTATGCTCCTAATCATCACCTCTCTTGCTCTAAACCCTAAGGTACCGGTTTCTCCATCCGAGGGTTGCTGTCGGCCAATTCTTGAAGGTCTGCTGCCATTGAGATGGAGATATATCAGTGGATTGGAAAGGAATCCTTTTGGCCTCTCGAGCGATAAATTTGGCCGAATCGGGAGTCCTAGCAGGGCCAAGGTAGTAAGTATGCTCGGTGGTGGCGGAGGGGATTAAAAGCTCATTTTGTGATTCCTTCAAGAAGAAGCAAGAAATGCCTCAGAATGCGGGATTGAACTTGATAAAATCACCGATGATTGAAAGAAGAAAGAGCCATACCTGGGGGATCAGCTCTTGAGTCACCATTAAAGCGGGAATCAAAGTAGCAGAACAAATGCTAGGGTTTGAGGAGAAGATTGGCGGCAGCTACAGTGCGCACTCCGGGAGAAAACGGTGCAGAGTTGCTGATTAAAGGGATATTGCCAAAGCAAGTAGTGGCAGTTTTGAGACTAATTTTGAAATAAAATGAATTTTATCCCAAAATTGGGGGCATGTGTTAACACCAAATTTTGGGCCTGGGAGAGCTCGGGAACAGCCCAAATGTGATTCGGCATTCGAAAAAGAAAAAGACTGAACGTAGTAGGAATCAGCAATCGGCAAGGATGACATCATCAAATCGAGAATCGGTAATTGAGTGAATCAGACGCATCAAACATTTTGGATCGGCAGAGCTGATGTCACTAATCCAGAGATTGGTAGATAGGCTGATCGGTATAGCTTGAGCCCAAAGGAATGATGATTGATGGATCCCGAAGAAAGGAGGAGATTGAAGATTCGATATTGATCCGTATGCCACGTCAGATAAGGAAGCATATGCGGACTCCAAGCAAACAAGGAAGGATTGAAGGCCAAGTTATCTTTGTTTAGAGATATTTTCTATTATTTTGAGTCGTGTTGTATTAGGACACATGTCAAGCCTTGGGTATAAATATCAAAGCCCCGGCTATTGTAATTGAACAATCAACAATCACTACAAACAACCCGGCCCTGTGCCAACTTTGAGTCCAATCGAGTCGTCAAGTTTGTGCGAACACTTGAGGGGGCTCATCGATGCATCGACCTCCAAGCTGCTTGTAAGTTCTGACATGTCCTGTTACTTTGTTTAATGCCATGCGGTGGGCATGAGCTTTGTATCAAGATGCCTTGTTTTACCTTACTGGGTGTCATGCGACAGGCATAGGTTTGGTAGCAAGGGGTTTTGTTTCATCTTGTTGGGTATCGCGGCGGCAGATGTTGGCTTGGTGACAAAACACAATTGATTCTTTGCTGAGCTAGGTGTCATGCGGTAGATGCAGGCTTAAGTCAAGAATTAGTTATCGGCTCTATTAGATCTGGCTAATCTAGTAGATTCATTAAGTTAACAAGACTTTTGTTCGATCTAGATTGATAAGCTTTGGTCTTAGATTTATATAGATTCAATCATCTCTAATGCTTGACTCATATTGATGTTATTTTGATGATTCAATCTCATGTTTGCATTGGCCAAAGGTTACCAATCTTGATTCAGAAACAAGAATTTCAGACCATTCGCTAGGCGTGACCTTTTGGTCATGTTTGCATTGGCCAAAGGTTACCAATCTTTTTGGCCAAAGGTTACCAGTCTCATGTTTGCAAGATTATATGCAAGATTATAAGGTGATCCTCCATGGTCATTTTGCAAGATTATATGCTAGGCGTGACAGCCTTTTCCCAGGAACAAGAACTATTACAGTCTGAAATTTTCAACAACTTATAAATGCCACAAAATCAGTATTGTTTAAGTAAAGCCCGTGAGTTTCTGAATCCTCCAGGCCGCTCCAGCCTTCTAGGCGAATCACGAATCCTGCAGGGCAAAACATTTCTTAAATTTGCTTCAGATTAGTATGACATTTAACATTTTAGAAATGTACTGGTATGGGTTGGTAGTTGGTACTCGTACCATACCTTTTTTTTTTTTTGAAGTGAGGGCATCCCTATTTCCACTACTAGCAACGGAAATATAGAGTTTTACAGACCACAGACTAAGCAAGAGCTAAGAAAGTTTCAGAGAAGCATAAAAGACACTGAGCTGCTCTCAGCGTTCCAAGAATTAACAGATAACTCCCCTATTACAGACATAGTCATCAGCAACGCAAAAGACATATTAGAGTCAACACAGCAGGGTCTAAACAACGAGATAGAAGGAAGCACAATGCTGAAGATTCATTTTGTTCAGTTTTTTTTTACTCTCTGCAAATTCAGAAAGTTTACTAGGAAGGTACGCCGGTCCGAGCGTGTGATGTCACCAGTAAGTGCACAAAAATGAATTTATTCAATATATGAGGTTTCCTTCATAGATACCTGTAAATGATTCAATGGGAGTGGTTCTCGGTATGCCAACTGAATGTGTCCTCCAATTTTTTTCAGGTTTCCTTAATTTATAAATTTGTTACTGTTATATATCTGAAGCCTGCAAACTTACTTGTTAGTTCTATCTAACATCCCATTTAGGTTGGCATTATCTTCTCTCTTTCATCACTAGCATCATCCTGAGTGCAAAAGGTTTTGTGGCTAGCATATATGTTGGTCACATTTCAATTGCTCCTTTGTTGTTGACAGATTGATTCATTGGTAAATTTATGACGTGATGAACATCTGTTGTTTCACTATCCAGGTTCTCACTGCCATAGGGAACTTTTTCATCTGTTCAATTGCTGTGGGAATGGTCTTGGAGCTTATCATCATATATTTTGTATCCAACACAGGGCTTACATACAGGAATTGACACTCTGTGCTTGCAAATATTCTGTTTGTTGATAAACAGAAGTGGTGTGACCGGTGTCTGAATGTATGGGATTCCTTAAAAGCATAACAATGCCTGCTATTCTTTTTTATTTGAAGGCATCACATGCATGGAGCCTAAGCTACATCAAGCAAAAATATGTACTACCTTGTTTTCAGACTGGTGTCCTGTAGTTTCAGACTGCTTCAAGAAAATGCATTGACCATTTACTTTGGCAGCACCATATTACATGACCAATCTAACGTACTGCTAGCATGCTACTTTTGCAGGTGCAAGGATCAGGTGAATTCACCAAAGAAGGGTTACAAGTTTACAAACCAGCCTCTCAAGGACCTAGGAATCAAGTTCACGCCAGTGGATGAATACCTGTATGAAGCAGTAAAATCCCTGCAACAAAAGGGATTCCTCCAGAAGGTAATAACAAAGAACACTGTATGAAGATCACTTGAACAAGCATTGCAGAGTGGTATCACAGTTTGCATTTCATACATTCCAACTTTCCTTGGAAGAAGAAAAAAAGGTGGAAACAGGATATTCATAACAAAACAATAGTCTAAATATCGTAAGCAGAATGAGAAAATGGCACCGCGTACAACAGAATCTGCATAACGTGCAATGACGTAGTGGTAGCTTGTGTTAATTGTACTGGGAATCTCAGTTTTGGTGACCTAAACTGTAGAATAATTGATGTTGCAAGTTCATGTCTTTCGATTCTTAGGTCAGAGACAATCGTAACTACTGGAGTAGTTCATACAAATCAGTTGCAATTGTGTGTTCATCGCTATATAGCATACAGTGTTAATATAAAGTCACTGATTTTTTTTTTTTTTTTTCGCGATCGGGCCGTTCACCCGTTTTTCATTAAGAGGAGGGAAAACCAAATCCAAGTCTTAGTACAAACTATCAAACTTGATGACGAGCGGGCATCAAAGGACGGAAGAAAACTGAAAAGTCTAGGACAACAAACAAAAACCAAAAGAAGATGGGAAAGGCCATCGGCCACAAGGAAACCCCCTGAAGCAACGTATCTGAACTAAAGCATGAAACTCTGCTGCGACCAAACCGACAACACCGGCATCAAATTCTTGAAGCCCGCTTGTATCCAAAGGTCGGCCTCCTCCGTTACTTTCGTCGTGCCGCTTGATTGATCGACGCGGACTCTGTCGAAAAGACACGGGCGTTCCGCTCCTTCCACGTGCACCAAGCAATGAGGAGCACAACGGAGTCAAACGCCGGGTCGTAGCACCTTGTCAAGACACCTTCGCTGCCGTAGCCACCATGTCGCCACGCCCTCCCGCATCGGCGCGAGAGATTGCAAGCTGGCCGGTTGAAGCAAAGATGAACCATAACTGCCTTGCAAAAACACAGCCCGTCACCGGTGTTCACAAGTCTCCGGCTCCTCGCCCACAGAGAGCGCACGAAGTCGTCGGCTTGAAGGCCATGCCGAAACCGCCTGTCGCCTCGCCCATAGTCGCCGGTGCGGGAGCAACCCGAAGAAGAAGCGCACTCGAGCCGGGCGCCTTGGTCGCCTACAGCTCCTTGGCACCTAGCATTATAGTGCCACCATTGAAGAACGCCGGTAGGCTGAAGATGTCGTGTATGTCCCCTGAACGTGACCACTTCCAAATGAAACGATCGGGTTGTGTCCGGCCTAGCGTCACGTGGCGGACAAGTTGCCGTTTCACGCAGTACTTGGGCAGATCACCCGTCGGGCGGTCGGAGCCCCTGGATGTCATCCGCCCACCTGTTGTTCTCCGGGGCCATCCTCACTTTGTCTTCTTCCTCCGCTCTTGAGATGGCGGCGAACAGGTGCGACGCAAAATGAATTCAACCGCCCGACCGGTAGCCATGAATCAGTCCACATAAGTGCCGAAGTTTCCGTCCCCGATGCACACGGACATGCTCGCCGCTGCCATCGCCTCGATAGCCCGCTCGTGTTTACGTGGAAAGGATGCCCGCCAGCTGTCCGGGGCAGTTACGGCGAGCCACACCCAACGGCCGCAGGGCGAGGCCAAAGAGATGTAGGTCCGAACGCCGAGGCCTCCTTGACAGTGGACGGCACACCACAGGCCATGCGACCTTACACTTGCCAACGGAGGCGACGGGCACAGCCCACCCACGAGGGCAGGCACGACGGCGTTTGTCAACTTGTTTGATCCCCCATCTTGAGAGGCAACATGGGATCGCTAGATGGGTTGGGATAGCCGACAAGGTCACCTTGGTGAGCCGCACACGACCAGCGCCCGGTGAGTAGCCCGGCCTTCTAGGTAGGGATTCTACCCGAGACCGCGTCGACCAAAGCTCGTTAAATCGGCACGTCGCAGCGCTTCAAAGCCGAGGAACCCCTAGGTACCGGCAGGGAATTGGGCCACGGACAGGGGAAAGAAGTTAGTTACCATGGCCATGTCATCGCCGGTGCAGTTGATGGGCGTGATCGTGCACTTGGAGAAGTTGGTGACCAAGCCCGACGCCCCGAAGAGCAGTAGCACCTCGATGCACCGGAGGTCTTGGCTCGATGGCTTAATGAGCAGCACCAAATCATCGGATAAACAGATGCACGGTGCCGAATTGCCGTTCCAGCAGCGCGGTGAGGACGCGTGCGGGCGGCCCCGCCCTGATGAGGCCGTTGAGTACATCCATGGCGATGACGAAGAGCATGGGGAGATGGGGTCTCCCTGTCGGTTACCTACGGCGTGTGCAATGCGTCGACCGACCTGGTCCGTTCACGAGGATCAGCGTGCTCGCCGTGGAGAGGAAGATAGAGACCCAGTTGGTCCATCGCCTGGGGAAGCCGATGAACGTGAGAACCTCCAAGAGGAACGCCAAGCGGCGGAGTCAAATGCCTTCGTGATGTCGACCTTGAGGAGGACAAATGGAGTGTCCCTTTGTCAGTGCAGCCAACGGCAAGCGAGCCGGACCGATCTGAAGTTGTCATGTATCGATCGACCTTTGATGAACGCTTTGGTTGGGCGCAACCATGTCGGTTAGCCTCGCCGCGAGCCGCCTTGCCAGCACTTAGCAAAAAAGCTTATCGAAGCTATGCATTAAGCTGATCAGTCTGTAATCCTTCAGCATGGTGGGGTTGTCACATTTCCTGAGCAAAACCATGAGTGCATCATTGAGGAGGTTGAAGCTCCTCGCGTCGAGCGACCAAAGCGCGTGGAACGCCGCCATGACGCCGTGCTTGATGTACTGCCACGCGACCTTGTAGAAAAGGCCATTGAAACCGTCCGGTCCCAGCGCACGATCCGGCGGGATGTCCTTGACCGCCGCCCAAACCTCCTCCTCAGTGAAGCAAGCATCAATGCCATGGAGATCTAACTGCGGCACCAGTCGTCAAGTGTCACAGTGTGCTCACGCCGGAACGGCTTGCCAAGGATGGAGTTGAAGTAGTCATAGATGGCGTCTTGGCAACTGAAACTGATTTTTTCACCACATTTTCTAATAGATCCACGATTTGGCAGTGCTTAGTGTTTCGAATGGCAGTAGTCTAGTACTTCAGTTCAGGTGCAGTCCTTGAGTTTCAGTCAGTTCAGGGAATTATGATTGCAGCAGTATAAGCTTCTTGGTTTGTATAACTGTACAACATTTCAGTTGCCTTGTTAGACTGATTTTGGGATGTTAGATCGGGGAAAAGCTAATTTGGTCTGTTAACTTGTAGGAGTAATCTCCTTTGTGCTTGTTTCCTAATTGTTTCTTGTAGCTTAATTGGACTGTCCCTTACTAATTTGTTGTAACTTGTGGACAAATGTCAAATCAACTGAAAATAATATCTACAAGGTTGGGGGAGAACTGAGTGGCCAAGAATATAAAATTAGAACTGCACCCAACAGATGTAAAGGCGTTGAATGGTTATGCTATAACTGTTGCATTGGCATCAAAGGGCCTGTTAGGAAGCAGTAGTGGTTACTTAAACTTGTATTTTACATTTCTTGCATTGCAGCTTCGTTCATAGCTCCGGGCAACTTAGCCAAATTAGTAATGATTTTTCACTAGTGAAGTAACTGAAGTTTGTGCACCATGTGTGATCTGTTAGTTTTAGTGTTTCTTGATCTATATTCATCTCTGAGATTCATGCATCTCAGATTGCTTAGCAGTTTGAGTTCACTTAATTTTGATACTGCACACTAACTGATGTGCCTGATGAAATTGCAAAGGACCTGATTGCTATGGAGCTCCCTCCTGGGAACACCTTACCCAAAATATCGATTTGCCTACTGACCTGCTTGCTATGGAGATCCTCGGTATATTTCCTTGAAAGTTATTGTCAGAACAAAAGATAAATCATCTGCCACACTGCAAATTAGTACTATGCATGATGATCTTTCTATTTCTAAGGCTAATAATCTTCCCATTATTTACAGCAACAGAAGCTTCAGACAGTAGAGATTGTGCATTCTTCCCTGCCGCACAGGGTCGCCCCTTTTGATGATCCTGTTCGGCTTGTTGTTTCTTTTGATATAATTGGTATTCTGTAGTTCATAAAATCATTGCAGAAGCTTGGTCTCTTCAATTTATTGAATTCTTCTTGATGACTTTTGGGGCGGCTCTGTTTGAAGTCTGCTTACTGATGTACTTCTGGAAACTAACGTATTTAGTTACTGTACAGCAACGCAACCCCATTTCCATACTTCAGATCCCCAAGCGGTAGCTGCCCTCTGTTTCTCTGAATTCTCAGGTTTTGAGGCATTGAAATGTATTATTAGAGAATAACGAGACTGCATTGTAATCTAAGTTTGTTTTAGCATTGTAATTGCTTGTGGCATATGGCTCATTTTGTAACCAATGTTCGAGGCAATGTGGACTGAATGCAGAAACAGATTGATAAAGTCGGTCATGTCTCATGTCAAGAAACAAAAAGCAGATGTTCGCTGAGATGGCTTGAGATTGACGGATATGTTCATTGAGATGGCTTGAGATTGACGGATATGTTCTTGACGCATGTATACTTTGATTCGAACAAATCAATCTAAGCTAATGATGGCTTGAGCAAACATGGAACAGGCTGCCCCTAATACCCACGTATGCTCACAAGACCGTGCGTGCAGGCGTGCAAAAAATGCCTATAAAAAAAAAAAAAAAAAAGCTACCTACCCACGTATGCACAGAAGACCTAGTGTGCAGGCGTGCCAAAAATGGAAAAAAAAAAAAAACCTTCGAAGGCTCGATCTTGCAATCTTAGGCATGAAAATGATAAGTCCTCACTACTGCGATAGAAGACGTAATTCTGTTGATGACTTTTTAAAAAAAAAAAAAAAAAAAAAAAGACGAGTTGGGCAGGAATTCATTATTGTTTGTTTCACTTTTTGTGGAAGCTGTTCAGTTCACTTCCTGAATCGGTGCCACAGCCCTTCATTATCTTATAACAGACCACAAAACCCTATGTCTAGCAGCTCCACGATATGGTATTAATACATCATCAGTTGTTTAATCTGTGCTTTTCCCTAGGATATAGGGCAATGTTCTCATCACCGGTCCTGAGTTGGGCAGGAGATGGGCTGCAGGCGCTTGGGCCGACCCATGAAGATGGCCGCGGAAAATTCCCTCAAGAAAAAAAAAAGATGCCGCGAAAAATATTATTTAAAAAATAGCACCACAAAAGTAATTTAATGTGACAATCGAACCCAAGCCCTCTGGGAACCCAAGCCCTCTGGGCTCAGAATGCACAACGCTAACACTGAGCTATGGAGTCCTCAATGTTCATGATGCACATAAATATATATATATATTCAAAATATTTACAACTAATGCACATTCCATTTGTTTTAAAATTTGTTGCAATCTTTGTTTTAAACTTTGTTACATTCCAGTAGTTAACCAGCCCAGTATCAACCCGAGGGCGGACTCGGGGCTCAGGCCTCGAGGCGAGGCGAGGAACCCTCGGCGAGTGCCCCACGCGTCAATCCAGCCCCAGGGGTTCAAGCCACGCTTCGGGCTGACCGCCCGATCACGCCTCGGTGGTGTACCGAGAAGACATGGGCGGCGTATCGCAAGACGTAGGCGGGATGGGTGAGCTCACTGTGCTCATACACTCCGCTTCCTTCCACTCGAAGGCTCGCCAAAGCTTCCTTCACCGCGCCGACTATACTTCACGGCTACAAAACCTCGTAAGCCTCCTTTCCCCTTCGTCTATAAAAGGGGAGGCAGGACACCCACGAAACCCTAATGTGCCACATCAACCCTAATGCTTCATCTCAGCGGCAAGGGTAGAAACCAAACTTGAAATGATTCGGATGAATCTCTACTGTGCTCACCACTTGAGTCACCACCTCCACGCCAATCATCGACCGATCGAACCTCAGGAGAAGACAAGGACGAACGCTCTACTCCTGCTCATCTTCGCTTCCTCGACACTTCACCACTTGTGTCACTGCGGACTGGCCCACCCTTGGACTGTAAAAGGGGAGGTCCAGTCCCTATAAGAGGTGGCTACGACTTCACACACAACACAACACCCATGCAGTTTCACCATCGATGTTGGCACTAGGCTCAATCATTCTTAGGCTCACCCTCACGGACTTGGGATCCAGCCCTCTCCCCAAGGTCTTGTATCGCCTCTAGGACTTGGGATCCGTCCCTCTCCCAGGGGAGTTTGTAAACCCCTAGTACAAGCACTTCACCGGTGCAAGACTAATAGAATCGTAGCCTCCACTAGGCGTAGGGCATTAGGCATGAGCCAATATAAATCTCTCGTGTCTCTCTTTACACTCCATCGAAGCCGCAAAAGTAGTCTTGACACTCTCTTTCACTTGCCCGTTGTGTCGGGGGACCCCCCGTCCCCCAAGACACCGACAAACATAATAGGTTCAGGGATATCAAATTGATAAATTATGAAACATAAAGAACCAAAATTGTTTTAACACGGTCGATGGAAAAATGACTAAAATAAACGTTGTAGATTTCAATGATGTGCACAACTTTGTTGTTCCTAACCTTTCCATTTGAAATCATTTGTATTATTTAAAAAAATTCAAATTTCAAAAAAAAAGTCAGGTGAAGTAATTAACAAAACAAAAGTTGTATATCCCGACAAGTTGTACAACTTTATTATTGATGATTTATTTAATTAAATAATTCACTGTTCCAAATTATTTTCAAAGTTATTTTATACAAATTAAAAAAAAATGAACTTCTCGAGTATGTTGGGCCTCAAAATGATGTTCATATTCGCCCAAATCAAGTCCTCTTTCTTCTCAGCCGTTGAATCATCAAATGGATGACTGCGATTTAAGAGACTTTTCGAATAAAACCAGCCACCATCCCACGCTTCTTTCCCCCTTTTCCCCCCATCCTTGTCAATCCCTAGCCTCGCACTCTAGATCGAGTCCCTACTTCTCGAGACTCGAGAGGGAGAGGTCCAGAGCCCAGGACGCGGCAGCGGCTGCCCTCAGCCCTACCCGTAGCAGCGACGGCTGCTCTCATCCGGGCCTAGGGCGATGTGGAGGAGGCCGCCTGGCCTCAATCCCGCCTAGGGCAACGCGAAGGAGGCCTCCCCTGGGCCTCGATCCAGCCTAGGGTGGCGCGGGGAGGTTGGAGCCGTGCTCAGGTCTTTGTCGGTGATGAGCACCCACCAGGTTCGCAGGCCCCTTCTCTCTCTTCCCTTCCTGCTATGCAACATTGAGAACCCAATCCTTAACTTAAATTTGTGTGTGGTGTCGTTTGGCCGAGGAGGAGAATGTGACCTCTTTTGTTAAATTTCGGTTTTAATTTTCATTTCATAAGTCATAATCTTATAGAGGTGTCTCCGTAGTCCATTTTTTTCTGTTTGCTACATGCAGAAGAATTCGAATGTTTCTCAGTTTCTGAATGAATGTTTCTCAGTTCTGAATGTTTCTCAGTTTTTGCACCTTTTTACATTAAAAGTTGTTGATCCATATTGTGTCTGTAGGAATTTGCTGCTGAGCATTGCCTGTGCCTTATTGGGCCCCTGAATTATGGGACTGCTCAAGCCATGATGATATTGATGAGAGGACAGACATCTGATCTGTATATGCACCCCTTTTTGCTATCATGAGTAGTTCTATCCGTGTTGCATGAGAAAATTTGACAAACCTTGATTCAGTTCCCTTGTTTGTTGATTGTAATGCTAGTTTACTTCTCAATAGTTACTGTTGTCCAGAGTGCGGGGCATGGCGGCAACGCAGGCTGAGGCGGTGACTGGAGCCGGATAGCAACAACGACGGATCTTGCACGCAGGCTGAGGAGGCGGTGACTGGAGCCGGATAGCAACAGCGACGGATCTTGCACGCAGGCTGAGGATGCTGCTGCGGTGGATCTTGGTCCCCTCCTCGGTCCAGCAGATTTTTTTTTTTCCCTATGCATCTGCTTCCCCTCGGTTCCATGTAAGTTGTTTATGTGTCATAAATATTAGCAGGGACATAGAGAGGTTGATTGATAGCAAATACAAGCAATAGATCAGGAGCTTTGTTTTAGAAAAAAGACAGCCAAGATTTTAATAACATTACCGCGAATATATCACTGACTACCTATGTATCTTGTTCTAGACCAACAATACATACTGATGATTATTCTGTGACAATTGACTGCTCTGTTTTATTGTTTGTAGTAAGTGATATGTTCAGTCGTAACCATAATTTTTTATTGTGCATTCTGATCCCGGAGGGCTTGGGTTCGATCGTCCCATTGAAGCACTTTTTTGTGGTGCTATTTTTTAAATAATATTTTTCGCGGCATCTTTCTTTCTTGAGGGAATTTTCCGCGGCCATCTTCATTGGGTCGGCCCAAGCGCCTGCAGCCCATCTCCTGCCCAACTCAGGACCGGTGATGGGAACATTGCCCTATATCCTAGGGAAAAGCACAGATTAAACAACTGATGATAAAACTGAAATGGTTTCCAAGTACAAACTTAGGTTAGTTAACACAGTGCTCCATTTGCTCTATCAATGAAGACTTGCATCTTGCAAACTATATGTAGACATAGGAAATGAGAACTTTTATTCACTACAGAGATCTAGTTGTAGGTTTCATGATAGTTCAGGGAGATTAATGGGGATAAGTTTGTTTGCCATCTGAAGCATTGAATTCTGGTGCACTAGCAGTACTGTTTGTTGGCCTGAATGTGAATTTTCTGCAGGAGCTGAGATGACACACTTAGTTTGTTGAGGATGCCACACTCTCATAATGTTCAGAAATTCTGGGCCTGCTTGGTTGGTGTCCAATTCTTGCCAAACCAAAATCATGGCATGCCAAAATTTTGGTCATCAATTGGTTCATTGGTAAAGGATTGGCATCACTAATTTTTATGCCAAAGTTTTGGTAACTCTCTAGAATGTTCTTAAACTACATGTGAAAAAGAAAGTTGGCAAGCCTTTATTTTGGCAATCAACCAAATGCGCACCTTTAATTTTTGCCCTAACTTTGGCAATCCTTATTTTGTAAGCCTAAGTTTTGGCTTACCATGATTTTGGTTGGGCAAAAATTGGTAGCCAACCAAGCAGGCCCTCTATAATTGTTCAGAGTTCAAAAAATAAGTGTTTAGTTCATTCTTAACACATATCTGGTTGGAGTATGTTGAAAACCTATTGGCTTGCAGGAGTTATGTGAGGACATGCAACAAAATGGCTGGAGCATCAGGACGCATGCGAGCAAAAAACCAAGCCTACTCCACCTGCTGATCAGTATACTACGCCCGACGGCCAGCCGACGTTATTACTGGCAATAGAAGTTGTGTATTAAGTAGAAGAGTATTAACTGTGTAGGTCCTGATCTTATAATCATATAAATTGTGAACTGCTACTAAGCCCGAGGCAACTGTGTCTTGAGATTCAGAACTGGACTCTTACTACTTGTATGCATTCGTGGGCTGCTGTTTCTGCTAATCATAGTTTCCATGTCATGCACTGTGATTGTCCCCTTGCCAAAGGACAGGGTATGAACTCCTCAGCCACAGCAACATTCAGATGTTAACTGTTCAGATGTTCTGTGAAGCTCTGGAAGGCGGATCCAAATTTAAGATGGAGTATAGCAAGGATTATCAGGGAGTGTCAGGATGTTAGCCGATGTTTTACTGAATTAAGATATGTTAGCCAAGCAGGTTTAGGTAGAGTACTAGGCTGGGTGTGTGGCACTACACTCCAGCTTGTGTACGCAGCTTTTGGTAGCCGATGATTGTAATTCAATTGTTCCTTGATGAATGAAATATGGGGCTATAATGGTTCTTTTGTGTACCCGATAGCTTACCACCAGCCAGTATTTCTGCAAGTGATCAGTTCATTAGTAATTATTTTGCACGCCTGATTGCAGAAGTCAGGCCATGTGGTGTATGCCTATCTAATTGCTATGATAAGTGGGCGTGTTTCAATTCACTATTGCTTCGATAATCTCTTTATTGAAGCCGCCGCGTCCTCAGCTCGATCTTGCCTGCTAGGCTACTAGCAATAATCCCACCTTGCCAATGTAAATAAGAAGGCAGATGCCACTCTTATATAAGAAGACAACACCTAAAAAGTCGTCTCAACTTAATTAAAAAATAATAATAATTGGTACGTTACTGAAAAAATGGTCACGTAGTTCTAAAATATAAAATAAAATTAATTAAATATTGGGAAAAAGTGACAAAATGGATATTGTAAATTAAATGTTGATATCCATTTTGTCAGGTATCCATTTTGTCAGGTTCACACAGGTAAGGCATAGATAAAACGTCAGCTTAGTTGCAGGCTTAAACAACTTGGACAAGCCTGTAATAGAAAACTGCAGCTGAACGTCCCTTTGTGTAAAAATCTACGAGGACTTGAGGGCTTGTTTCAGTCTGAACGTCCCTTTGTTCCCGTTGTGTAAAAATCTACGAGGTCTTGAGGGTTTGTTTCAGTCTGCACCCAGGAAACCGCCTTCTGCTCTCCTCTTGCTGCCCATGAGAGGCCAGCTTTGACTGAAACGATGTGTTGCTCCATGTCATTGCCGTACACCTTGCCTTCGGATTTCTGCAGGATGGCCTTTGCAAGATCATCAACTGCATTCTATGATGGAACAGAGATTTCGAAACCATCTTCGCCGGTGTAACTAAAAGAAGAATTAAGGCATCCTTACAATAATGAAACAATGCTCATTTCTAAAACAAATATAGGAATTGAATGTTTTGACAATCAACAGCAGGCACTTCTTAGCCACAAAAGCAAGACCATGGAGGAAGCTTTACTTCCACCAACCAAGAAAAGGACATCCAGACCTGCTCAACTGCTATCTAAGATATTGAACTATTGTCATGCCACGACTGAGGTAGGATATTGACCAAATGCAATCATCTTGCTAAAAGGACCATCAAAATGTTTAGACACAAAATTCAAACACAACCATCTATCTAGTGATTTCTACATATTTGAAATCAACCGTATCTATTTTCTCCTGCATCAATTACTTGTGTGTTGTCACTATCATCAGCACATCTCCATATCCTAATAAAAACTCCATTCCCCAAAATAATCCTATAAACGCAAAAGTCATCAACTGAATCAGAGCATGGACGCCCGCAGGTGCAGGACATGAGGGCAACTGGGCAAGAAACAGCAGTGACCTACAATGCGAGCAGTGCCCGCTCGCTGTTGAACCTGGCATTTCCTCCTGCATCAATCAACAACATTAAACAAATTCAAATTCCACATGACAAACTAGATAATTGAAGAAAGACATGGCTGCTAGGTAAAGAAGCGACCTGCACCCACAAATGGAACTGACATCCAGCACAAATGGATGAGCAAGTTATAACGTTATAACATACAGAGCAAATATAACATGTAATGATTGTGGCTAATTTCTAGAGTCCCGTTGCATACGAACTGCTATAACATTGCCTAATCACTCTAGCATGTCCATATAAAGTTTGTACCACAATGATTTTATGAACTACAACAGCCTATATTTATAAAAACAGCAGCCTATATTTATATGCTTTTAGGAACTAGGAATCAGCCAGGGTATAACAAAAACAAGCTCCACCATAAAGATATTATAAACATTTCAGCTTTAGGCGGTTCATACGGTTGCATAGCTATTTCCAAAATCATAATTTACTTTCAAACTTTAGGCAGTTCACACGGTTGCATAGCTATTTCCAAAATCATAATTTCCTTTCAAAATTTTGGGATGTAACTTACAGTAAAACAACATCACAAGTGCATCGCAGAAGGGTGGAAACTGCAGTTATGTCAGAGGAACTTCTAGCTTATGCATAGACTGCAAGAATTAAGAAGCAAGGAACAGTACCACAATCGTTTCCAGTATTCCTATTTGAATGATACCTACCAAAAGAAACTGATTTTGAAGCAAATCTGTGAAGCTACAGTTTTTGTTTCGATAATGGTTGTTGTACTTAGTATCATTCAGAATCAATGTAATTAGTATCATTCAGAGAGCACAACCACATTATAAACCGATAGAAAGGTAAAATTTCCCCAGCATCATCCACATTTTCTTAAGTTTCAGGAAACCAAGCCAAATCTTACCAGTGCATCGGAAGACCAAAACAAGAGCATCACTGCACCTTTTTAAACAGATAGAAAACACTAAACAGAGCACACAAGTAATGAAGGGTAAATAGGACCAAACCAAAAGAGAAAACTATAGCTTCTCAGCTTCCCAATAGGCAAATCAATACGTACACCTGGATTAATTAGACCATAGTCACACAAACTTTGTATTGCCTCTCATAAAAAGGGAACATTGTTATCCATAAACAAGCAAATAATAAGATCAGTTTTCAAGGTGTCATAACACAACCAGCACTTTCAAAACCGCACCAGAAACCTGGCCGCCTTCCTTCGCATTAGCACTTGGTCACCGCCAGTGTTGTAAGCCTTCAGTCCAAAGGCAATTAAAAACTCAATCAGTAGAAATTGCCAAAATACCCCGGCAATTTCATAATAATCATGTGACATAAAGTAACCATATCTGCCTTATAGTCCAAAGGCTGGACACAGCAAGAGCATCAGAAGTAGCATTCCATCGAGGGCTTTGCAGTGTGCAAACCATTATAAGCTGCAACAAAATTCAAAAAGCTGTCAGTAATAGCATACATAAAACAAACATAGCATATAAGACTCTAATGTCATGCCAAATATAAGACAGAAATGAGAAAAAAAACATCAGTTGGATACTTGGTTATGTTATGACTATGACAAGTGTTCCTAGAAAAATCAACTTGAAGTAACAGAAGGAACTAATTTATATACTATGCCCACACACCAGTAGCTAATATTCAGTTTATCAGGAACAGTGGATCAGATACATGGTAATCTGAAAAGCATTTTCAGTCAGTTACAGTTGAGCCAAGTAGGCACTGCTAATGGAATGCAGGCTATACAGGAAAACACTATCGTTCATTCACAACCAAGCCAATTGGCTACTCTGAATCCTACACAGAAAAACTAGGAAAACAGTGCCGATCAGTTTCAATCGGTGTCCACAAGTTATATGCTCCAAAATAAATCACACAGGAACGCGCTACAGATCAGCCAAGCCAGCCAGACATAAATCATGTACACACAGATCAGGAATTCACTGGGAATCAATTCCGGTCGAGCCTACCAGATGACATTGTTATTTCATTAGGGGATATTGAAGAATGCACAGCAGGTCACTCGCAGCCTAACAGACACTATCATTCCAGTACAAGGTATTGAGGAGTTCTGGGTCAGTTACCATTAACAATCCAAGTGTGGAAAAACAAGATAGTGCTATCATAGGAACATCTATTACTACTTAGCATGTCATCAGTGGTGTATACCAGATAATTAACCATGAGAACCGCAACACATTAGTTTGCTTCAAATAAAACAAGAAGAAACAAACCACATAATTAATCCATTGAGCTAACATGACTACTAAAGATCTGCTTGTTGTCTACTAAAATAGTTGACAACCCAAGCATCAATTTAAATGAGTTATGCACCAGCGTACATGTTTGTGATGTACAATTACAAGACCAGCAAGCCACATTGCATGCACAAATTTCATAACTTGCCTAGCTGTAACCATATCATTGCTATTTTTTTGCACTTGCAGGGCTTGCTATTTTGAGCTGGGCTGGACAGGCCAGAGTTCAACTCTACTCACATGGGTTACTAACCTCCATGCTTCACAGGCTCACAGCATGCATCATATTGCCTAAGGCAAATAACATATTGGGAAAACCTAGAAGGAAATTGTGCTGAAATGAAATATTCAGCAGTATATATCCTGAAACTCTGAGCTTTTGTACCTAAAGTAGTGAAGTGACTACTAAAGTTAAACCATAGTTCAGAATATCTTGCAACCACAATCTTCTATAGCAGGTTATAGAAATTAACAGAGCTTACACATTGATAGTTTGTATGCTGGTTAGAACATAAAAAAATATTACATGTCTTCCTCAACCAGATAATGATTAACCATTCCATTTCTGGTGCAGTATGGACTTTCAATACAGAAACGGAGCTTTGGTCACTTATTGAAGCCAAGGGTGATATCCCTGTAAGCTTACACATGTTTGATCTGAAGTCATCAACATGGCTTCCATTGAACTAACAAGAAACCTAATTCTCAGGACATGTGGAAAACTGGGTTTTTTGATGTTCTGCAATCTAAGTGGTCTATTTGTGTAGCCTCCTAGTTCATCTATTACTACAAAAAAAGGTAACTTTCTTTCTGACTCTCTTATTTAGTTTTGATACTACCTTGTATTCGCTTATTTCAATTTTATATCACTTCATCTAATCATCCAAAAAATTAAAACAACTATTGATGCAGGGTTTCAGCATGGTTCCTTTCTACCACAGGGACAAGATTGCTCTTATTGCATTTGGAGGAAACAAAAAAAAAGAGCCGTGCAACAAGGTGAAGCAGTTGATTTCTACTAAGAGCATATTTGATAGTGACAGTTAAATAACTAAATACATAGATGTTTGTGTAAATTTCTCACTTGTACTGTACGACAGACAACAAAGCCTATTAGTCCCAACAAAGTTCAGGTGATCAAAATCCTCAAGTGTTCTGTATAAAATATCTGCTAAATCCTACGAAGTCATGCCTGTATAAATTGGTTTAGACTACAATAGAAAACATGGACCCCCATCAACAGTACATTGCATATTTCAAAATTCAACAGTCTGCCATTAATCAATGTCATAGAAAATATGAAGTTGCCAAAGAGCATTAGCATCACAGCTAGAGGGGAACACCTCAGAAGATGGATGGAAGAACAAAAATGCAAGATCACAGCTAGGAAGCATGAAAATGCAAGATAAGTACCACGACACACTAAGAGCAATTGGTTTCCGAAGGGCAAAGGACTACAGGGCACACACCTGATCAACAACTTGGTGATGCGTCCATGGCTGCCGTTCCGGAGATGGAGATGAGGAGACAAGCCGGATCCGCCGTTGCCTGAAGTGGCGCAGATCTTTGGGTAGCGCACCGCTGCCTTGGGCACTTCGCTTGAGTGCCGCCGTCGACTTGGGGACGAGGGGACCGTCTACTTGCCGCCGTGCAAGGGCGGCGACAACCAGGACGTGTCGCCCGGCGACTAGGCGAGGGAGACAAATGCGCCGGCCGGGCGGCCGGGCGTGGCCGCCCCGAGACGGGCGGCGACTAGGGCGAGGAGACGGCGCGCGGGCGGGCGGCTGGGCTTGGCCTCCGGGAGACGGCGGCGGCGGTGGTTTGACGAGGCCGCGAGGGAGACGCCGCGATGGTGGCTTCGGCGCGGGCGGCGCCGTGCCTTGGGAGGTCGCGAGGGAGGTGGCGGCGCTTGTGTCTTGGGCATGGCCACGAGGGGGTCGTGGTTGGGCCGCGGTGGGGTTAGGGGTTGGGTTGGGTTTCGGATGCGAATGACCAAAATGCCCTTGAACGAGATGATTATTTTCAAGCAGCAAGCGGGAAGCGTTAAGAAGCGTTTTCAAGCATCGTAAAAAGGGCTCCTATATATAGTCCAGTCCTCATGACCATACTACCTCTAGGGATACAAGAGTCATACCACATAGCCGGGGGCATAATGGTCCGACCCAAAGACAATTTGATCCGACGGCCACTGTGCCTGGCACCGGTAGCTTCGCTTCGACGCGAACTCCCCGAAGCCACCACGTGCCGTCCTTCCAACATCGGAACCTCCACCCGGGTTTTGAGGCCCAAACCCGTGAAACCGGCCGCCGATGGTTTTTGAGGCCTAAACCACCAAATCGGGCCACAAGTAGCGTGATCGTGTATGCGTCCCCCGCGCTCCGACATGTGTCACCGCCGTCCTCGACCGCCCGGCTGCCAAGTCTTCTGAGCCGCCAGCTCGACTTGCACGTCTGCCGTCTTGACTCGATCGACACGGTCATTCCACGCCAGCCAAGACATGTCGATGTCCCAAGTGTTAGCCACCACGGCTAGCCACCCGGTGCTCCTGGTCCCTCGGTCCAAGCCTCACGTCCACTCTTCACTACTCTGGGTCCATTCGCACGGCACGTCCTCCTTGGCCTTCACCTCACTGTCGACCACCGTCTCGAGCTCAACACCTACACAACACAAGCCGAGAGACAACGTCGACCGACACACCACGCGGTGCCGTGAGGGTAACCGAAGTAGAAAGGAAAAAAATAGAATGAAAGTGCCGACATGTTGACAATCACTCATCATAAAACTAGACACAAATGGTTATAATCAACCATGTGTTCGCACCCACTCTATCCATGCTTGAACATTGCAGCAAAATTATGAAATCGAGCATACCGGGGTGTATGCAGAGGTGACGTGACCGTTTAAGCCTCGGCATTGCGGGTGCTACTACCCTAGCTGTACTGGTATGCATGCTGTCCATTCACACAAGGAGTAATTAAAATATTGATAATGGGACTGCGTGTAATTTGTTGCTACTGTATGCTTCGGTATTGGTGCCTCCCGGGTCCGGCCGCGGCAGGCATCGTGATTGACTGGGATGTTTTTCGTGCCGGGCCGCCTGTGAAGCACATCAAAAATAGCAGGCCATGTCAGCCCACAGCCCACAGAATACTCCACAGGGACAAACTGACTGGTTGATCACAAGCCTGAGTCTTTCAGACTGTAGCAATCTAGCAACCACCGTGGGTTGCGTGGAAAATAGTAAGGGTGAGCACATGTCATACTCAGCAAATATAATATGGGGTTCACGAGGCTTAAAAGGTAGACACAGGTTAAACCCCAAATAAACCACATGATCATTAATGTGAGTAATCACCATCATCATTATCGTCATCATTATCATCATCGACATTCTCATCAACCAGTGAACCACTATTCCGTCAGTTTCCTAGGCCGCTCGTGACCATGAGCATGACTGATATACCAGTTTTACACTCTGCAGAGGTTGTACACTTTCACTATGAGTCGTGTTACCCATATGCCTGGGATCCTGACTCCCAAAACACTTCCAAGGTGAGCGGGCAAGGTACACTATGAAGCTTTTCAAAGGTTCGTCTAACATGTTAGGGCCGCTAGGTTTCTGTGCCCTACGAATGTAGAGCCCCCTTCCATATGGCACAATGACACGCAGCCTATACACATAGGGACGGAGGCCGCACAACACCCAACCTAGAACACACCCCATTTACGCCTTTCGGGAACCTCTAACAAGCTAGAAAAGGTCCTTCTACTGAACTAAAACCAGAGCCATGGAGCCCTCACAGTTGTTGTTGGCGGTCATTATCGACCATTTTATACCACCAACTTATGTCTTTTTTGGGGGAATCTTGCACACCAACGGCACATATACCTTTACTTCTAACCTAGTTCCACTTGTATTCCGAGAAATATATTTTGCAGGACAAGTACATGGAATCAAGTGAGAATGTGCCAAACTTCACGGAAAGCGCACTGGAAAACACGCCTACCAAATAAGTGCAACTCAAGAGGCCCAAGTCGAGAACGAAATGGACCAAAGCACCCCTCGCATTACGGGTCCAAGCCAGCCCCAGAGCCCACTGCGAAAGGCGGTCGCGAGATCGGCCACCCCCGGTCCGGCCGGACTAGAAGTGGGTCCGGCCGAACCCACGGTGCCACCTCTCGAGCCGACCTTTCATAGGTGGTTGCATGCCACCATGCATAGGCGGTTCCCATAGGTGCTTCCATTTTTACCTGCATCAAACCGACCAAAATTAGTATAAATAGAGGGTAGGAGCCTCACCTCAAAGTAGAACATCACACCAAGAGCTACTACCTCTCTCACTTGTTCATTCTTTAGTTCTAGTATTTAGTTGTGAGCAAGGCTAAGCTTCAAGGAGGGCTTGTCTCCTTGGAAGGATCTTCTTGGTAATATACTATGGAGCTTTCTTTCATATTCAAGTCCTTTTATTCATATTACATTGCATATGAACTAGAATATAGTTATCTTCATGTTATATTCGTAGGGTATGAACTAGACTATAGTTGATATGCTATGAAATGATATGAACTAACTATAGGCTAATTGTTCATATGTTGTTCTTGGAGAGTTGTAGTATTATGCTAGGGTGATGGTTTGGTGTACCTTCGGGTTTGCCTTTATCCTTGCTTGTCGATCCGTAGGGTCGGAGTCCCGGGGGGGTATTGGTAGTTTTCTATATGCATAGGCGTGGTGCCTAGGTCTATAGGAACCATCAAAGATGTCGGCATCCCACGGTAGTGAGGTAGGCGGCGGTGGTGACAGCCCCGTCCGTCCCTTTGCACTCCTCCACGCTCGGGTGTTGAGTCGGAGTTCGAAAGTGTCTATCGGCCGGCGCACCAGCCGCGGGCATCTCCTCATCATCTAAACATAGTGTTATGATTGTTCATTAACTTCATATGATTACTAAAGTTCTATGCACATGTGATATTAGAATTGCCCTTCACCGTAGATATTCTTTTTATCCTTATTTTCCTTTATCCTTATAGTAGCTCGAAGTGTGTTCTCCCTATCCCGGATTATCATTTTTACCCCCGTACTAGACTAATGGTTATTCATACTTACATTGTGGATTATAATCATCGCTATGCTAGTCTTTACATAAACCCTGCCTTCCTTTGGGAAAATATAAATAACGATACCCGAATACTCACGGGTGAAATGCTACAATGATAAATCCGTGGCGCTTTGCGGATTGAACCCCGTAAACCTATGAATCTATCCGAGTATTTCTAGAGTAATCATCCCGAGTAGATCCAAAGTCTACTCATTGGTGGTTGCGCTAAGAAATACCAACAGCTTGTACGGTCGAGTCTTAGCTTTTTGCCAAACAGATAAGTCCTTACGGAGGGCCGGGAGCATCAAATATAAAAGCCAACGGCTCTCTCACCCTATAATCAAGTTGCTAGAAAGCAAGTTGCATAAAATCATTAGTCATCATTTGATCATGTTTGTTTAAGCCGAGCACTAGCAAATACTACCGACATGCAAGTAACCCCATTGGTATCAAGGTACATGTTAACAAGTAAATAGGGCATCCTTATCAAGTTAACAAATTAGACACATGCATATGATTAAGTGATTATCGCTGAATAGGACAACAAGGAAGATCCCATGATATACTTTCCTTAAACTCAAATTCCTTCTTCGAGTCCAAACCTTCAAAGATCCGCTTCTTGATCTCCATGTAAAGCTCACCATCTACTTAATCCACATAGCAACAACACGCATCCGTAGACAATCATACAAAGCAAACAAGCCTATGATTAGAACAGTACACCATCAATATGAAAACAAGATAAAAAGGTTTATAGAATGAATTTACGCCTCATGATGAACACACGTACGCAAAGATCATGGAAATCGATCTAAAACGTGAAAGTTATGATTCCTTTAGCGCTTAAAAGATTTTAAACAAGTCATGAATTTTATAGTGGAAAACATGATTAATAGTATTATAAACATGTAGATTGTGTTGTTACAAACCCCGCAACTTGAACGGATCAAAATGATTTAAAATGAAGATTTTGTGAGTAAAAATGATCGAGTGGTAAACTTGTAAATAGATTAAATCAATTTTGATTTAAAATAAATCAAAATCAAGGTTTTTAAACCGACCAAATGACTTCAAAGAGAGTTACTAATGAACCGAGGGGCTCTTTAGCAAAATGGCCATTACAAAGGGGTATCGGCTGATCTCAACCGTTGGATCAAGGATGGGCGATATAGATTAAAAGAAAGGAGAGGAGAGAGGGAGGACCAGCCGGAAAAGGAACTCCGACGCGGTGAAGGCCATGGCTGGCGGCTTGAGCTCGCCGGAGTTCATTGTTTCGGTGGTTCCGCCACGTTGAACGAATAGAAGAGCACGTTCATACTACGGGCGACCTCGCCAACTCGATGAGATGAAAACCGAGGGCGGGCGGCGGCCGGCGGCGCGCCATGGTCGGCGAGATACCGATCTCGTCAAAACGGTGCTTCGGTGCACAATTTGACCAACCGGGGTATGGGAAGGACGAGGATGTACCACGATGTTATTAAGGGGTCGACGACGCCCGTGATGGCACCACAACGGCAACGGCCGACACGACGCGGACGGCGCGGATCAAGAGAGAGAAACGACGGTGAGCTTGAAAACAGAAATCGACGGCCAAAACGGGGAAGGGAGGAGCACCTTCGGCCGCGCCGAGGCACCTCAACACCCTTGGGCACGCCCACGGCGGCGATTAGGACCCCCGAGCAACAAATCGAGAAGGAGGGGGTGAAGGTGGGTGCGGCCATGTGGCCAGAGAGAGGAAGAAGGGGGCTTGGCCGCGAGCTTTATAGGCGGGAAGGGCTGCGACAATCGCGAGGTGCTCCCCTCGGGGTGAAGGTGGGGCGGAATGGCCATTAAGGCCATTCATAGCAGTAGTTATGGGGAGGAGGGGGCGTAATGGCGGCAGCCGCCGCGGCTAGAGGTAAGGGAAAGGGTGGCGGTCGCCGACGGGTGGGTCCAAGGCGGCCGCGGGCGCGAGGCCGGGCAGGGGCGGGGCGGGTCCGGCCAAAAGGGGAGAGGAGGAGGGAGCGCGGCCAGGCTGCCGATGGCCGCCCAAGAGGCAAGAGGTGTGCGGGCCTATGGTGGTAGAAAAGGAGAGCGGGCCGGCGGGGAACAAAAAGGGGAAAAGCAGTGGCGGGCGTGTTAGCGTCCCCGCCGGTCGGACCGGATGCGTCCTCCGACCAGGCACGGCCCTGCTGTCCGTTGCTGGGCTGTTTCCTTTGTTGGCCCAGTTTCATTTGACTATTTCTATGTTTCTTTCTTATTCCCAGGCCCATTTTCGTTTGACTGTTTCTTCTTCCTATAGGATTCCTAAGGCCCATTTTCTCTCTATGTTCAGGCTTCAGGCTTTTTTTTTTCTTCTTCCTAAGCCTAGAAGGTTGATGTACTATAGTGTTCTAAACTTTTCCTATAGGCGTTCTAATTAAATAAAATGAAATAACATTTCATACAACGAGTTCAGTCGATTCACACATAACATAAAAAATCTCATCAATTATAAATAGTATTTCAGTGTATGTTTCATACAAGTATTATAGATTCCTGAAATAGTATTTCAGTGCATGTTGTTCTGATAACTATAAATTGCAATGTGAGTTCTCATCAACTACTTTAGTGCATCTTGGTTCCTATTTGCAACAACTCCTCACTCTTGTTCTCTTCCTGAAGGTCATTCTAGTTGAAGAAATGATAGGCTGAAACAAAACATTTGCAAGGAGGAAAGATGTTTATTAGATAAAAAATATAGTAACAAATAATAAAGTGTTAGAATAAGATGTTTATTAGATGTCCGCCGCCTAGGAGGGATGCACGCCGGGCAAGCTCCCCGTGCCGGGAAGGCAGGTTTCCGCCGCGCGGACTCACACTGGGAGGGGACGCGTGACCTCGCTGGGAGGGGGGAGGCATGGCCTCGCCGCTGTGCACCCTACCCGAGAAGAGAGAAGCACGCGCTGGGAGAGAAATGTGCTTAAAAAAAATATGGGTCCTCAGATGTAAGAAGAAGAACAGGTCGACAGAGAGGAAGTGATCACTTAACGCTCTAAAATGGGCCCAATTGCTATCGGCCCAATGCATATAATAAATTGATCCCAATACCTATAAAAAACTGTTCACATTCAAACTGAGATAGTGGAAGATTGAAAAAAAAATATAGGCCGTTCTTTTTAAAAAAATAAATGAAGATTTAGGTTTATTTGTAGTTAAGATTTAGATTTAGTTGAACACATTCAAAATACATATGGTACTTACATTAAGAAAATTGTTTTATAAAAGTTTCCATATGAATGATAGAGTAGTCTACCGTATACTACAAAACTATTATAAAGAATGCAATATATTAAAAAAATGTAAAAAAGAAACAGAATTCTACAGAATTTTCTCCAAGTACTTTGAAGTTGTAACTATCAAACTTTGGTGTTCTACCTTTGAAACATTGATGTTCTAGGTAGCAAAGATTGATGTATCAAGGAAAGTTCATTGTTCTATTTGTATACATAATGTCACAAAATATTCGATGTTCTACCTTTGAAACATTGATGTTCTACTATTCAAAGACTGATGTTCTATAATGCGAAACTAAATGTTCTACCTTTTAAATACATAACATGTGACAACAAGGTAATGCATATAATCTTTAATGCATTCAGATTTTAAAAATCAAAATAAATATTAAAGAATCATATGGAAACTGTATATAACAACTTCTGAGAGCTCACAGATTCAATACACGAAACATAATTCATGAAACATTAATTATATTAGTAGCAAACATAAAAACAAAGTAACAAAAATAAAAACAAAATACATAAACATAAATTATTAGGCATAAATGTTCCCATCTAAACGACTTACACCAACTGTGCCATCTCCACCATCGCCACCGACCGATGAAGATCCTGGACTTCCGACCTCATCATCGTCACCATCGGAGCCGGTGGTGTTGTTGTCGCTGGCGGAGCTGGTGCTGTCACTGTCATGGACAGAGGTGCTGCCAGACCCCATCTAAAGGTTCTCAAATTTTAGGGCCAAGGCATGGACCTTAAAGGTGTAGTCCTTCATAGTCGTGACCTTGGGATCTTCAACTCCGTCGATGCCCAACCTTGCCCCTGCTTTCTTAAGCTTCTCGAATGCTTCATGAAGCATTCTGGTGCACCAAATGATGTCGAGCTCCAGTTCTTCAAGCTTCTCCTCCGCCTTCTTTGCTCTTTCCTCTCTGAGTTTCTTGATCAAGGCATCTTGACCCTCAGTTGCCTTCCTCTTGTTCGATGGTTCACTGGAGGAAGAACTCATACTGGCTGTTGATTGAGAACGAATAATTGAAAAGAAAAGATATGAAAAGAGAACGGGAGTTCCAAATACAAGGACTCACTAAGTATAAATAGGCAGTGGAACTGGCCACAATGAACCACCTCGAACTTCGCCAATACGTGCAGTAAGTGGACGCGACAGCTGGGATTTACAATAGTTGCGGTTTCAAAAAAATTTCCTTGTAGTGTTGTGTTCACATGGATAGTACTAGAACTGACAGCCAACGAACCGTCTTGGACTTTCCCAGTACGCGGAGTAACTGACAGCGGCTTTACAATAATTACAATTCCGTTGCGATTTCCAAAAAATTCCCAGTATCTCGTAGTGTACATGTGAACACAACACTACTGGTTTATCCAGTTAACACAAACAGGTTTGAATCCAAATAAACTGCAACCCGTTTGAAATAGAACATCAAATGAGGAAACATAGAACATCAATGCAGCTTAGACAGAACATCAAAGATAATGAAAATGAACATTGATGATATATTTACAACTACCTCGTCAACATTCAGTGAATCAAAAGCAGAGCTAGTAACTTGTTATAGGTCTACGCAACTACAACAACCTAGTTGAACTTGCGACCTCCACAACAGTTGGGATCTGCACAACTTGAAACCTCACTGTCAAAAGCGTCATCGCTGCCAGAACTAGTGGCGTCATTGCTGTTGTCATGGCTGTCACAGCGAATCTTCACAAGTGGGAGCTTCCCAAGATCAGCAGCGATAGCAGAGATCTTCAAGGCATAGTTCAACACTAACTTTGCCTTTGGACCTACAATTTAGGTATCAGGACTTGTTACAGTTCAGTGGAAACAATACATACAAAAACACATAACATATATAAAGAAAAAGAAAATGTATGCACCTCATACTATGTTGGCACCAAGAGATGTCGCCACATTGCGACGTTTGTGAAACGATTCTTGAAGACGTTGTACTGACCACTCGTTCCATTCTATTAGTGTACTGAGTTGAGAATTATTGTCCTCAAACTGCTTGGCAAGGTCCTCAATCATCTTCTTGATATCCCCGGCACCCTCTTCCCTTATCCGGCTTAAAGTGTTTGATGACTCTTCACATACCAAAGGCAGGATTGCTGCTGAAATGAAGCAACAAGAAAGATATAAGTATAACTTTACTACCTCTATCAAACTACAAACTAAGCGACAAAATTTTGATCTGCACCACTGGAATCATCAATGTAAAACCGACTCAAGTCATCGTCGCTGTCAGAGGTTATGGCAACAATGTCATCATAGTCCCTGTCACGACGAATGCCATCCTTGACAATTGGGAGCTTCTCAAATTCTTGGACTATATCACTGATCTTCATGGCCTAGATATTCATAAACTTGTCTTTGGGATCTACAATTCAAATATCAGCACAAGTTGCACTTTCCTGAAACAAATACAAACAAGAGCATAAACATATCGTCTGTGCACCTTCTATTCGTGGGATGCCAAGAGATCTCGCCACATTGAGCAGTTTCAGCACTGCTTGTCGAAGTATTTGTGATGACCGCTCATTCTCTACTACAACTCTTTTCAGTTCACGATGACTGTCCTCAAACTTCTTGGCAAAGTCCTCAAACTTTTTGACTTCCTCATCAACCTCTTGAGATGCCGAAGCCATGTTTGCTGTACAAAAAAAAAAAAAAACAAGAAAGAAATAAATATAACTTGAACTAGATCCCTCCAACTACAAACGTTCAGTAAGACATAAAGATTGGTTGACAGTCATTTACAATTATTCATCGTAATCGGAGAATTCAGCCAAACACCCTCATTATTTGGATGGTGGATGAGCCTATGAAATAACCTTGCGAAAGTCAGAAGCATCAACCTGACAAAAAGAATAAACAAAGATGTAAAAATTAATATTAATATATATTAAAAAACTATGAAATCATGAAATATGGAAAAAAAAATACTTCATTAAAGTTCATGATACATTGTCCATCAAATCTATCAATAAACATCATGACAAAAGTCCAGAGTCATAGCTGAAAAAAATACAGCATTATAAATTTCAATAAATAACATATTAGTGAATAATGTAATAATCTCAATATATTACTTGTTCTGCTGCAGAGGGCATTCGGGAAAATTCAACTTAAATTTATCTAGTGCTCTGTCTAAAAAATCTTTGGAAATTTGTCACCTGAGAAATTAGTGTAAGTTGTAAACCAAAGCACTATATCATCCATAACTCACACATCAGATTATCAAAAGAACGGAACATTAAATTTACCAATTAGTAATGACATGGTATCTAACATCCCCAGTTGAAAAAGGAGTAGATGGGAAAAAGTTTATCTGCTCATGAAGCACATTAACACATAAAACGAACCAATGACGTTCAAGACAAAGTGGGAAAAAAAAGCTACAAAAAATATAGTAATAAACAAACTAGTTAAAACATTAAAAATAACACCATAGTTTAAAAAGAAATTCAAGATCTCTTAACTACTACTTAACATACAAGATTAGCTTTGCTAATGCTAAAATCTTCGTCAATCATCGAGAGTTCACTTTTCATAGACTCGGTTGAGAAGTTCTCAAAAGTTTGAGCAAGCTTTTGCTGAAAAAACATATAAACAAGAAATATTCAACAAAGCTCATCAAAATATTACATATAAATCATGGAGAATGAAGAGATGACAAAAAAACTTACTACTATCAATGGAGAAAAAACAAATCTTTGATACACTAGTCCTTCCTTTTGTTTAGTCCTTGCTCTCAATATTAACTAATTGTCCTAAAGTACTCATCACATCATCATGAACATGACCTCTAGGTTTCAATGACTCACGCATATCCTCATAGAAGCAATGAAAACCAGAAAAGACAACAAAATGATCTCTAAAAAAACATTAAATTAGAAAGATATCTATGAATGATGAGCATTGAATTATGAACACAAGTACATAGATGACAATAAAATTACTGTTTGCTAATCTTCTTTGATTTCAAAAAGTCAACTCGAATGTACTTATCATAAGTAGCATTAGCATCATCATTTGATTCACCCGTAGCAGCACCATCCTCTACTACTTTAGCTCTTTTCCTTCTCTTATACATGTGAACAATAGGTGAACTACTACGCTTCTTTGCAGCTACCATTTAAAATGCAAAAAACAAAAAGTAGTCGAGACAAAAAGAGCTTAAAATTGTGTACAATTAAACCAATAAATAAACATACAAATAAAATTTCAAAAGTTCTAAAAAGGATTTACCATCATAACATATATGACAATCTTTTTAGAGGTGCCAACATGATCATCTATAACATGATCACATCAGGATGCTCTATATGCATATCACCACCAAATTTAGAAACATTATTCTCGATTACCCTGAGAAAGAAAAAAAAAAAAAAAAATAGCTAGTTAGCAGTAGAAAAAAAAATTTACAGAAATAAAAAAATGCTGCTAACTAAATTGACAACTTTCAGTGCCACGAGAATGAAAAGAGAAATAAAATTAATTTGGAATGGGCTGGGAACAAGATGGCTTCTCACCCGTAATCACGAAAACAACAATGAATAATACATAGAATATCATTTACAACTAAAAAGAACAACACTTGACTAATAAATAAAGATGATGAGAAAATTTTCTTTTATAAAATGAGAGCTTAAAGATTCATGCACTTTGATTCCCAAACCATCATCATTCTCAAGAGGCTGTCCTCCATCTAAATCATGTTTTTCAAAGTTGCCAACATGATTGGAAACATTACTCTCGTGCCCTGAGAAAGAAAGAAAAGGGAAAAAATAGCTAGTTAGCAGTAGAAATAAAGTATTTAAAGAAAGGAAAAAAAATGTCCGCTAACTAAATTGACAACTTTAAATGCCCCGATAATGAAAAGAGAAATAAAATTAATTTGGAATGGGCTGGGAACAAGATGGCTTCTCACCCAGGATCACAAGAACAACATGAATAACACATAGAACATCATTTACAACAAGAAAGAACAACAGTTGACTAATTAAAAAAGATGATGTGAAAATTTTCTTTTTTATAAAATGAGAGCTTACAGATTCATGCACTTTGCTTTCCAAACCATCATCATTCTCATCGGGTGTCCTCCATCTAAATCATGTTTTTTTCGAAGTGCTAACATGATCATCTATATCATGACATGCCTAGGAAAATCAACAAATAATACAAAGCACATCAATCAACACATGGCGTAACAAACAAAAACATTCTTCCTGGATAATAGATGATCAACTTACGATTTATCTTGTCCAAGTAGAAGATGATTGATATTTTAATACAGCGAAGAAAGACTAGTTAAAGATTTTGAAAAACAAGAGGGCTAAAACTTTCTCGAATAGAAGATGATGAACACCGAGCGTAATCAACTATTGAAGTTACTCCGAAAACTAATTCCACATAACATTGACGAACTATAGGCTCAATACAAGCGGTACCGACAAAATAAAAAAGCATGTACACTTGTAAAAAGAAGGTACACTGTGGCACATCTAAGATGCAAGATACACATGTAGATACTTGTGATCTCATAAGCAAAATAAGAAGAAACTACATATAATTATTACTAGTAGCAATTTGCACTAATAAGACATGGGAAGGAAAATAAGAGAGAAAGGGCTCCATTAAGTTCATTGAAAAGCTTACATCAAATCGAGGTACAGGAACCTCGGAAGGAGTTTCTTCATCTTCATCAACAGATGTGTCTCTATCCTCATTATCATCAGAATTCTCAGTATCCTCCTCGTCATCACCGTGTCTCTATCTCTTCAAAGATCGAGTGTGTCTCAGTAGTCTCATTAGCATTGGGTGGAGGAGCTATAGCATCAAGACCTCCATGGTATGGTGTGCTAGAAAAGGCTCGCAGCTACAAAAACAAAGATCAAATAAGCAATATAATGAAGAACAGCATGACAAAAATGGAAACAAGCAAATAGAATATATTTAATTGCTAGAAAGTGGTTACTTACTGAACAACACCAAATTCCACATGCTCGATTCTGAATATCTAACATGGTCAAGCTTCAACTACTTGAGCAAAATCTTCGGTTTTTACGTGGCGTAAAACGGGGCAAATCATAACGAGATCATATGAGCATTTGCAAAGTCTGTGTTCAGCTCTAGGAAATCCATATAGACAACCTAATCATTGAACAAAAAAATAGGAAATTAAGGTAACAATCATAGAAGGCGAGAAAAAGACTAGTACCAAAAACGTTTTCATTACTTGACACAATAGGTTAAAATTCTTACCGCAAGCAAAGGCAAACAAGAACCATATGTATGCTTAATGTTCTGTACAAACAGGATCAGTGAGTGAATAGTTTTCTGGAAATGCCCTATCTCTTTCTTCATATACTCAAAAGCGTAACTTGCCCAATCATAATTCCTAATCTCCTCAGCTTTCATTAAGAAACTCAATAGATTCAAATCAATTTTGTTCTCGGTGTTAGGGCATATCACAGTTCTAAGTGCAACAATCATAAAATGACGCATGAAAGCATGCTTATTTTTCTCGACTTTGCACAATTTCATAGCATTACGAATAGAAGGTTTACTACCATCACGATAGTCAACAAAATATCCTTTCGCTTCCTCAACTAACTTAGCGAGGAACATGTTCTACATGAACTGGAATATTACCACAAGTGAAACCAACTGCATTATTCTTCTATTATATCTAATTCTCTTATTAGCAAACTGAACTTCATTGACACCCAACTGGAATTTAGTCATTAACCATTTAAGCGGTGGGATCGGGACGGCGAAAACCGAGAGGTTAAGAAAGTGACCAAACCCATATGCTCGAACAATATCCTTTCGATCTTCCTCGTCGGCTCAACCGAAAGCTCTTTTAATCGGTTTGTAGAGAATCGCAGACGCTTGACGATCCTTTTTACCATTATATCACTATAATTGGAAAGTAGATATCATAAGCTAAGCATAGTTAAAATTCAGAACACATCACGAAAAGCTTTAAAAATTTCAGGGAACATCCTAAACAGATCATTCCTAATGTGTGAAAGAACATTCACTAAGAGAACATCAACTTGGTACTAACAGAACATCAGCTTGGTACTAGAACAACACCAACTTGGTAATGCAGAACATCACCTTGGTACTAGAAGAACACAAGCTTGGTAATAAAAGGATATCAACCTGGTACTAACAAAAAATCAACTACTTACTACCAAAGTGAGCAACTTGGACTTGTAAACATACTAAACATATAGCGAAGCGTAACTTCTTGTAAAAATAGAAACTTTGGAATAAATGCATAAGACTAGTAGATCCAATAAAACAAGCTGTGAGACAAAATTTAACAAAAAAATAGATGCAACAAAAGAGCTTCATAGCACTTGTATAAATGTTTCATAGCATCCTAAACAGATCATTAATAATGTGTGAAAGAACATTTAGTAAGAGAACATCAAAATATATAGTGCCGAACATCAACTTGGTTCTAGCGAAACACCAACTTGGTACTAACAGTAACATCAAATTGGTACTAACAGAACATCAATTACTTACTACCAACTTACATAACTGAATTTGTCCCAAGCAATCACTTTCCTAAATTTTCCATACATTCTCAACTAAAAACTGAAAGCCACAATGTGATATATCTCGACAAACGGAGTCCCACGGTACAATGTGATATATCATAGGACAAGCGAGAAATTCACACAAGTGAGAAATTCACACACAAGAACCAGAACTTCTTCGGACATCACTCTAAAATCTTTAAGTGCGCCTACATTAGCCAACCTCCTGATCACAATCACCTCCTCTAAGCTGTCATGCAGAGGACAAGCGACTCACCGGAGGCTGCGAAATGAAAATACATGCAAATCAACATTCAGAATAAGCGAAAACATATGCAGCCAAACTTGAATATAAAAACAACAGAGAGAAACGTAACACGAGAAAGTGAAACTACACTAAGATCAAACAATAATTACATGACTCACTGAACCACTATTCAACCAAATTACAAATAAAAGAGGATGTCAAAAAAACAATACAACAAAACAAGACCGGGAAGAGTTTACAATATACTACATTCAAAGACAAAAGGCTCACCCATGTTAGTAGAATGGAAAATAGCACATACTCTGTTAACTCTTAATTTCTTTGAAAGTACATTTCAATATAGATTAACACTTAACAAGATTGCTTGTTATTTGAGGGATTTTTGAACTAGTATGCAAGAACCATAGTACTTGACCAAAAATCCAAATATGAATATCACTAGCTTTCTTAAAAGCTGATGTGGAACTCTACTTTTAAAAAAATGAAACCACTCAGTAAACTCATATGGAGCTCTTCCGAACTCTCTATATATGATCGAGCCTATGAAATCATCAAGCATATATCACAACAAGAAGCTAATAGCCAAAGACAACTCTTTCCACAAACAAACAAGCGTGTAGGAACAAAAATATTTCTCAAATGTATGACACTTGCAAATAATAATAGCAAAATGGATGACACTAGCTATTTCACTAAAAGTAAGACGTCAACATAACCCGAAACAAAGAAACATAACCGTAACATCAGATTATAGAAATTAGAACATCGCATAGTTAGTGAGAGAACATCACATTATGCATTGTAGAACATCACCTATTTGATAAGAGAACATCGGGAACTTAGAAATATATAATGTCTTAACAAGAATATATATTTCAAAAATATAATACCAGTATTTAAACTGCAGCCCTAAAGGCACACGACATATGGAAATGCAATTGAATCACGATAACCTGAACACCAAAAAAGAGAATTTCACAGATCCTTCGTAGAGACAACGCAACCTGTGCTCATTGCTCGGTCGGTGAGGTCTCAAGAGACAAACGATCTGATCTGATGATAAACCAACGAGTTGATGCATGCAATGGCCAGCGAAACAGAGCAGGCATGGCAATTCGAGACACATGAATGATCCTAATAAGCGGGTCATCAGTCTCGTCTCATATAGATGGTAATGGTCGATAGATGAGGATGGATTAATTCCTCAAACTAAGACTAACGCGTTTACAATAAGAAGGAATGCTGGTGTAATGTTCCTGAACATCAATTTAATTATAAGAAAGCACAAAATAATTTCAAGACACTTCTAGGAATGTGCAGGCTGAAACGAGTTATTATTCAAAGAAAGCACCAACTACTATAAGAAGGAATGCTGGTGTCAAGAGGCATCGGATTGCTAATATTGAGTCTGAAGGGCGAGTTATCAACAGAGTGATAAGAAAATTGTTCCTGAATCCTCGTGGCAAAGTGCTGTCTTTTCAGAAAACCTGGATGCTTACAGCTTCTTTCACCTACTCGTGGCTAAGTGAACGTTGCAGTCATGGTGCCTACTTGATGTAGGCCTCAGTTTGGTACAACGGTAAAAAAAACGCTTCTATGAAAAGTTGAACAAATGAAGCAAAAAAAACACAGTCAAAATAAGTTAGTTTGGTCTAACTTATATGTTTTTAGTACAAATGGATGCTATGGGGAAGCGTAGTTAGCAAACTGTAAAAAGCTTATTTTGTTGTAAACAGCTTATAAGAAATGGCTCATATATGGGCCCATCTACACCAAGAGTTTAATTGTCACCACCACAAGATTGCATCCATGCATCATGTCGTCCAAAATCTTATGATTCTAGAGTGCACTCATGATAAATAAATGATACATCAATAGTTTTGTATGAATTGCGCCAATGGTTTGCATGCTTATAAACTATATCAGCGCTGATGACTATTATATATACTCCTACTACCACTACCCCTAGGATTAATTCCTTCCAAATGTTGGAATTGTAAGGAGCTCCAGAGTTATGTAATCAATGAACTCTGAAATATTTGAGAAAACCAAAATGCCATGCCGAGCTATCTAACTCTTGAGATGATCTATGACGCACGTCACATAGGACATGGAGTGTGAGGAGATGACAGCCGGGAACTAGAGCATCACTCTTTTTGACTTCGCATATCACAAAGAAGGACATCAAACTGTGGTTAGGATTGTGTACCTTGATTGTGTTGTCATTGTTGATCAAAGTGTTAGATTAGATAGTTATAATTTCAAAAAGCTTAGTTATAAATAGTTGTGGTTTTCAGAAACTTTTTTAAGTATTAGAGCAACTTCAAGAGACTAGTCAAAACATTTTGTAAAGTTAAATATAGCAAAACACCTCTCCAATAGATTTTGTATAGTAATATAAAATAAGAAGTCATTTATCCCGTACTTCTCTCAAGACAAAGATAGTTGTTTGCTTGTTTAAGAGAAGGGAATGCAATAGTGCTGCCCATGTGTTGGCAGAGCTGGGTTATGAATGCGTTGAGGGACAAGGTTGAGGGACAAGAGCCGATCACTACCTCCATCCCAAACAAACCCAACAATGTAAATGTGCTTGTTACTGCCGACCGTTTGGCAGGTGAGTAATGGAAATTCCAGCTTAAAAAAAAAAGATAGCACACTGCGCCACTCGCTATCCACTGTCCGTGCGAATTTTGACTCGGCGCGCTCCCCCCTTCGCCAAGCCGCGGGAGTAGCCAACACTACTTCCCTCAGCCGGCAAGCACCTGCAGGCCACGAGACGGGCGGTGCTGGCCAGGGGGACAGGAACTGGTGGTGGCTAGGAGATGGGCATGCTGGCCAAGGTACAAGCAGTAGATCTTTGGCCATAGCCCGGGGAGATGCCGATGGCTGGTGCAGCCGCATATTTGCTTCCCTGGCGGTGCGGCCGCCTGTGGCTGGGCACTCCTTGCGTCGACTCTGTCGCCCTCCCGCCATCGCGTCGAGCGGTCGAAGGCTCTAGCTAGGTGGAGGACAAAGGTCACGATCAGATCTTCGATGATAAATCGGATGATTTGTCACTTATATATATACTAGCAAATATGCCCGTGTGTTGCCACGGGAGTCAACACGTGTTGAAATCGAACTTTGAGATATTCTAACTGGTATGAGTGTGAATTGTGAGTCTATGTTGCGTACGGGGTATATAGAGTAATACCCAATACATAGTGTAATCAGATTCTTTATTAATCATCGTCAATACAAATTTCATACGGAGTCTCCAAGATAGAGTTGGAATCCAATTTATGATAGAAGTAGAAGATAAGTCTAATATAGGTATATAACCCCCGTAAAGAGATAGGATTCCTACCTCGTTGCTTACGGTTCTTGGTTAATAGAAACACATTCACAGAGTTTGTTAAGGAGGGGCATAGGCTGGACACCTGAAATTTTCTCGTTTTATTAGTAAGTATAGATTATAACCATGGAGTGATTGATCGAGAGTAGACAACTAAAAGAAGATTCCAGGAGTCCGAGTTGCGGCGCAAATTGGCCACCTTAATAAAGCGATACAATTTAGTATTACCCTTTACAGTGATGAGATGCTACGATGAAACCAACTAAGCAATTGCAAGGTAAAGTAAAATCAATCTTAGGCTTGAAGGTCACAATCACCCGGGGCTCTTTTTTGCTTTTGCTCTATATATATATAGGGGCATGTAATGTCTAATTAATATGGTAGACACGGAGTTCTATTTAGAATAGGATAGGAAACGTACATGGCGGACAAACTAATCCATCCAGAAGGACATGTTGTATTCGTACCGGACTCATTGTAAAGGTGGACATGAAAAAGGGTGAAAAAAAATTTGGGGGACAAAAATTTTGGTGGACTGAAATTTCCTCGCTTTATTAGTAGGTATAGATATATGTGTGCTCCTAAGAGTAGAAAATAATTTCTCTCTCTATATATATATATATATATTATATAGTATTGATATATGGTACCCGGGGTCCCAATCTATACTATAATGGCACACTTCTTTCTATTTTTGGCACAAACAACACCATCTGTCGGATCTCACAATCAAGAGATAGGATTCAAAGTTTGTCCAGAGGTCACTCTCGCATCCCGCAGACTCCATCTGCCGCGAGACCCCCATGCCCGAGCTATAAGGGCACGGTTCGATCCCCCACTCCGTCTCCAAAAATTTGTTCTTTTCTTTTCCTTCACGATCTCACCCACGCCCGACGCTCAGCCGCTAATCACGCTCGCGCCCGCGTTTGACGCAAGCAGCCGCTGCCTCCACACGCGGCATGCCGGGTTCGGACCTGTCTCCGATTGAATTTCTCCCCATGGCCCTCCTCTCTCTCTCTCCCTCCCAGATCTGCGTCACGGGTGGATTCGCGCCGCCGGACTTGTCAACTACATTGACGGCGGCAGCGGCGATGGGGTGGGTCGTGAACACCTTGAGCGACTTGGCATCAAGGACTTGGCGGATGCTTGTCCCCGCATGCCCTCGAAGCACATCATTGTGTTCATTAGATGTGTTCTATGGATTTGTGAAAGATAGCGTGCATTGTGTTCTTCAGTTGTGTGCTTTTTGGCCTATTGGGCTTTCGTTATTGATAGATAAAACCATTGCTCGCTTTGTTTGCAGGCTGCTGCTGATCCGGGATCCGCTACTGAGAATTTACACAGTTTGAGTAAGATTTCCACAATTGTGTCTGTCAATTTTCACTTTAATTCTTGTCCTTGCACTTCCACTATTCCCAACAAATGTCAAATGGATTGAGAAATATTGGCCTCATGGTATGGTCAGTAAATTTGTCTCAGAAAATGCTGGCTATTCGCGAGGAGTACTAGAATGAATAGAAGGGTTATTGCTTGTGTTCCAATTCATTAACAGAAACTGTCAATGATGTGCAGTGTGTCACTCTGTTTGTAGATCAAGAGGATGCATGAGTGGCTGGGACATGTGCCATGTAACTGTAAATACTGTTTGAGGTCATCTCCTCCTGTTTTAGTTGGAAGAAAGAAGAAGAATCATGTGCATAGTTAACTTGAATTGTAGACATTATATAGTTTTTAATTCTGTGCATTTTTTGGAACGGGCAATTATGATACTGATGCTTATTTATCTCACAGGTCATATATGTGCTGCTCTATCTTAAATTTGTAGTGATTCCCTACTTTTTCTATATCCAGTATACTTGCAAGTTCATTGAGGAGGAAGGAACCTGTCAAGTCCTCCAATCGAACGGTAATGTAGTTTCTTCAACTCTGGTCTTCAGTTATTTCTCCTCTCCATTACATCCATTTTGGCTATGTTTACAAAACTTTCAGAGCTATCACCTCATGCCATGTAGCATCCCGTCACATTCATTTTGGAATCACATCATGCCAGCAGCTCATCGACAAAGCACCTGAGGTTGGGTTGAATTGGTCACCCGGTTTTTCACTCCCAAAAAAAATACAAAATGATTTACCTGATAGATGTGCTTGCCTCTGAACTAATATATCTATTACTATTTTTGATTATTTTATAGAAGTGAGTTACCATGTCGCCGCGCCATGCATGCTGCCCCATTCTTCCACCCGTACACCAACAATGGTGGTTAAAGCTTGCTATGGTTCGCTGTGTGACAGCACTCCTACCGCCACACAGGTATGGCGCAGCCTGATCGGTTTAGGGTCTTGGCAACTGTTGATTCAGTAGCAAATCTGGTAGCTTGGTTACGCCTGTGTCAATCCAAGAGTTGTCCCACTTCTCAGCATGCTAACTGCATGATGGTTGTCCCTCATATTTGCTAACAGTAGCTGATGGGTCCTTGCTAATACATACATGCACAGATATGGATTAAAATACTGAAGAATGACTTTTGGAAACTATCCAAAATCAGTAAGACATTAATACAATGATTTCCTTCAAAGGACATAGTGTTTACTATTTACCATATGGGTGTTGTCAAGTAGAAGCTAGCATATTGACATCAGCATAGTGACATATGGTCGCATTTCACTTAATGATCTTACCAAACATGTGAATATAATACTGTTGAATTTCTGGTATCACAAAGTTACAACTACGACTTGTTGTCTTGAAGCCACACAATGCCCCATGTTGTATCTTGGAACAGCTGCTTGTGCCTGATGACAAATCTATCTCTCTGTTGAGAGGTTCTATTTCTGACTGATCTATGAGTCCAATGTTGCCTTTCTATTGAGAGGTTGTAGCCACATCACTGGATTTTCATTAATGTTATCTGAAGTCAAATGCAAGATAGCTGGATTGCTTCTTCTAATTTTTAATGTTAATCTACCTGTATCAAATATGGTAGCTTATGGCAATAAGGTGTGTTTATGCCTTTGTTTTTTAATGGCAGGGAGCCGATGGAAAGAAGATTGAGATCCAACAGACGGGGTTCATGGAGAAGAACACTGAGAGGTTAATGAAGGAGCTTACCTGAAGATCTCAAAGGCATGCTTAAGGACTTAGGCAAAATGTAAATTAGATGGTTAATGTGACAAACAACTTTATTATGCCTTCATATGCAAAAGCATTTCCTGAATTGTATAAATCCTCAACTACAATTGGGTAAGAGATGAACTATGACAAAAATTTGTCATTTGCTTGCTTTTCATGAGCTTTTCCTAAAAATAAAAGCAGGTAGCGTTAAGCGGGCGTTATCTGCATTAGCTATTAAGTACCCAGCGTCATATTGAGCAGACAGGAAACAGGCCCACCCTGCCATTTGGGCTGAGGGTTACAGGCCCAGCCCACCCACCGACGAGGTCGAGCTGTCAGCTCATAAGCTTCCCCACCCCCCCACGATTTCGTTGCGGTTTCCAAATCCCGGCCGTCTCCGTCCGCGCCGTCTCCTCCAGTCCTCCGTCCCGCTCCCTCCTCCGCCGGCACCGCCCGTCCGCTCCCTACCACCGCTGTTGCGCCGCTACCTCGCGCTCCGCCGTGCATCCCGCCCCGCCGCTACGCCCCCAGCGATCTACAGGCGCAGAAGCAGCGCGCCAGTCGTCCGGGCGTTCTCGGCCGGCGTGCCCCAGCGTCCCGCCCCGCCGCGCCGCCCCAGCGCTGTGCAGGTGCAGACTTGCGCCACGGCCGGCGGCGACAGCGAGTCGCGAGCAAGACCGGTGGTGCATCTGGCGCCGGGCCGTTCCCGTTCCCGTCCGCGACTCCACCGGCGGCGGCGCCCCCATCCTGATCTTTACACTACCGGCAATGGCGCCTCCTCCAGCCCTTTACTCCATTGGCAGCGGCGCCCTTCACCAACTACGGCGACACAACGGACCTTCCACCCAACGACGGCCGCGCGGCTGTTCCCCATCTTGACGGCCCGCGTGGCCCTTCCCCATCCCGACGGCAAAAGCGTCGCAGCTTTCCCCCATCTAGACGACGTCCGCGGCGGAACTTTCCCTATCCGTGGCGGTGGCCCTGTCCGGATCGATGGTGGAGAGGGGCTTATTGCCCCGGCAGTCTAGGCTCCGTTGAGCATAGCCCTTTTCCATTTTCTGGGTGGCCATGGATGACGAGGCTACGATCTGCACATGGATGTGCATCTGCAGGTCAGTGCCCCTCTCTCTTTCCTCTGATTCTGAATCTGCACGGCAATTGATTCATTTCTTTTTTGTTTCCATGTTGTTTTCTCCCCTTTCACCGGCCAAGCAGCGGAGCCTCGATCCGCTTGGAGGTCCTCCAGCCATATTTCCGTGGAATAAAAATAAATATTTGTGGATTCTACGATGATCCACTGATCTGCAACTGGACACTATTGCCAATGCTATGGAGAAATGAAATCGATCTGGTCGATCACGTGAGTAATTTCAATCTTGCTTTTTCTGTTGATTATTACTACTATTACTACTCTAGGATGATCAACCTGCTGCATGATGGTTGAAGCAGGCAGCAGAGTGGATGAATATTGTGGTTTCAAGGCCTGAGCTGAGAGATGCTGCCGGCAACCTTCTGAAGATCAAAGAAGCGAGCATGTGCTTTCAATGATTGGTCAGTACATGCTTTTTTTATTTTAGTGGGCCTTTTCATGTGTTGTTCTGATGATTTTCTTTCAGATAATGTCATTATTTCCCATTTAGGTATGAGACCTCTCTGCGACAAGGCGAGGGGATACCCTCCTCACATGGTACACCTTCTGCATCAGCTCCGTGAAATAGAGGTGCTAACGAGAATGGCTGTACTCTATCTGTTGCAGTATGGAGTTAGTATTTTAGAAATGACTAGACAAAATTAGATACATTCATTTACAGTCTATCTAATCTTGTTTATGATTCTTTTTTTATTTATATTCTTATGAACTGATGCAAGGACACATAATTAGAGAACATTTTAATGCACATGGATTTAAATTTTTTCTATTCTAAATTAACAGTATTCTTTGATTCAACTGTGCCTCCATTTTCCCCCCTCCATTGCTGCTGCTACTGCTACGATTATATATAATTCTAAGAATTATTATTTTTATATCATTGTAATATATAATCGTAGCAATAGCAGCAGCAATTAGATTGGCATCTAGCCTTATACTTCTGTAATTTTGCTCCATGTATCTGATGTTAAAATGGAATCCTTGCTTTGTCAGGCTTGTAAAAATTGTGGCTAGTATAAGAAATGTTATAAATTAATGTGAACATACATCCTTTGTGATGCAAATAAAATAATTAACCTTCAATTATTGAATGCTGATTTTCCTTTCAGCTCTATCTAATTTCGATTTATTTTGTTTGGAGCCCCTTGTCCTTTCTCTATGCAATGTTGAATATTCAGAAGTCAATGACAGGCTGTGGTGTTAGGGCCTTCAGTTTTGGACTGGTGGCAGTTGGACAGCACAAGCTTCTAGAGCATTTCTTGGTAATCTATACGTCCCATGTTTTTCTTGTTGTATGGAAGATATTTGCTTTTGACATTATTATCATATTGGTGACCGAGAAAGGATACAATATTTGTGATTGTGTGGATAGATTTTTATAGTACTATCTGGTGAACAAATGGATGCAAATATTTGTTGCTTTGTGGACTTACAGATGCAAGCTCATTTTGATATATGATCTGCCTATTTGAATTAAACGGTTTTATCATTGAAATTTAATTGAGCTATGTAAGTAAAAAAATTTACACAAAATATTTATGGCTTGACTTATGATGTGTACAGTCCATTTATCTTTTAAACTTAAAGGTTTATGTTCAGTATACAGACCTAAATTTTTAAATTACATGAGTCAGATTTCTTTATGTTCTTGTGGAAAACTCTATTGAAATTTAATTCAGTACCCAGCACAGCCGTCAGCCAGGCCGCCAGCCCACCCACCCCTCCAGCTCATGCATCCAGGCCCAGCCCAGCCTTGCCGATGCCCCGGCAAGCCTATTTTGGAATTCTTCCCAAACCCACGTTCTGTGCGGTTCCATCTAGCTAGCATTTTCATCACCAACCAAATCAGCTCTCCAAATCTATTTAAGTCTGTAGCCCATTTTTATTTGCATATATGAATTGATTTTAGGTTAACATGAAACACATTTGGGTGGAACTAGTTTACTGATTCCATTTGTTTGGATTTTATCTAAACAAATTCAGCATTTATAGAACAGTAGTTTCTTCTTCTGCAACATTAATATATTTGATTCAATTTCAGTTCATATGAATTGGTATCACCTCTTAAAATAATAATTATCTCATGTTTCCATGATTGCTACACACTAGAGTCTACAGGTTGGTGCCGCTTCCATTGATAAAATCTATCTCAGAATGTTTCATTTGATAATGTTTTTCTTTACGTAGTGATTTTGTACATTAGAGGCCACGTTTTTTTTTTTTTGGATTGCATACCATCCTGTTGTTTTCTATATCAATTCAGTAATGTAGGTCAATTTAGTTTGCAATTTAGATATGATTGATGAGTACATTGTGTTTGTTGCCTGAGACATGGTGCCTTAAATATCTCAAGATGCTTGCTGCCGCTTCACTCTCTATGTAAAGGTAAGCTTGGTTCATTGATGGTGTAGCTTGGTTCATTGATGGTGTAGGAGTGTTGTTGCATGATATCCTAAGTATCCAGAATTAGGCATTCGATGTATACCCCTTCGACATCAGTTTGTGCCTTGAATCTGAGCTTCATCAAACAACTAAGTTGATCATCTGTCTAATTTCACTCTATGTTCAAACAAATACATGTTTTTAAGCTTGAAATCTCTTTAAACCTCAATAATTCATTCTGCACTCATGTAATTGGTTACTTACTACCAGAGTCCAGAGACATCAAAATCGTTTGATATTTTTATTGTTCAGCACTTATGTTACTACACATAGTGTGATTATAATATAATAAAAAGCAGTTCAATTTATTACATGTGTGTGGGATCGTCGGTCATTGCCACCAGAGGATGTCCATGCCGGACTAGGCCCTGGTTGCTCAACCAACTTTTTTCTTTCACATTCACCTGTTATATTTATTTATTTGAGACACTCTTTTACAGTCTGCTCTTGTTCATGATTAGCCAGTTGCTCCTACATATTTGTGTCAAGTGTATTCGTAAATATACTCTGTAGATCACTGAAATGCGGTTATTTAAATAGTTTTTGACTCAATGTCTTCAATTTCTTGTTAGAGTTGGTCGATAAGATGTCTGACAACCCAAAAAAGGATTGTATTTGAGAGCACACAACATCGGTCAGTACATGTTTGCAATGGGCTTTGACAATAATGGATGACAGGTCTTCTACAACATCCCCACCACAGTGCACGGTGAGCACAGACCTCAGATGGTTGGGATAGCTTTTGTTTTTCTTTATATATGACCTGAGATGTTGCGGAAATTGGAGAAATTGGTGTCATCAGCCCAGTTTTGTTTTGCAGCCATGCCCTGTGCATGCGTTCATGAATAGTTTTGCCAAGCATATCAGTTAACTGGAGGTGCGGACATAGCAAAGTGTAGCAGTATCAGCATAATGCCATAACTATTGCGGGATGTTTAGCACATCATTTTGCCACCATGTATGCATTGTTATGCTTGGTACAATTTCTGAAATCCTGTTTCACTGCACCCAATGAGTTCAAATTTCCTGGCATTTTCCATTGGGAATGTAGTTCAACCTCCATGCATAGTTGAAATCACTGTTAATTATTAGAATGCTTGAACACTAGATCAATTTTGCTTTTCTTTATATCATATATATGTTCATTACATGCTGCGATGACTGAAAGATTTAATTACAAATTAATAAATTATGAGTTTTATTTCCATTATCCTTAATTCGTCCATCTCTAGTACATGTTTCAACTTACACCGTCAAGCACTCTTGGGATCCTATCAGATTTGCTCATTGATTCTAAATGTTAATAGTCTTTTTTTTTTTTTCTCTCAAACATGTAGAGATTCATTCAGACTAAGACGATACAACAATATAATTGTTATGCACTTGGTCAATCAAATTCTTTCAATCAAGTGCAATATACATATTCAGTACTTCATTACATTTTCAAGAGTTGGTTGCTCGAGTATATCATTTTCTATGATATCCTAAAACATGGAATCCTTTTCAGTAAGTAAATTTTGAATGAGATAACATAATCTGTGTACTGGTAGATGTTACGCAAAAAAAATTAAAACATGCAATGTTTATAATAGTAGTAACGAGCAGTGTGTTCTATATGGAGTCTGGTGATCAAATGGTATTAAGTAATAAAAAAAAGTACAATCTTTTGGTTCGCCTTTCTTTGCCTTTTTATTTTTGGTCTGATGTGATCTTCTGCCCTGTCGTATTTTATGTTAGCAGAATACATGCCAAAGTTGGTGTTAGCTGTTCAGGATACATGCCATCTTCATTTTAATGTGCCCTTGTCCCACCACGGAAAATATGTAGTGCAAACCACATCTTCCATGTAAACCTGTGTAAACCCACGATAAAAAGTCATCTAAATTCATAAAAAAATCACACAAGTAGATGATATGATGATACACAACCTTGTAAAATATCTTGTTCAAACTTCGACTTAATTTGTGAGATATAAAAATAACAAATTTCAAGCCGGAAAGTTGTCCGGATGATTTGTTAGAAATTTGTTATCTTTATATCTTGCAAACGAAGTCAAGTTTGGACAAGATATTTTACAAGGTTGTGTATCATCATATCATCTACATGTGTGATTTTTTTGTGAATTTAGGCATTTTTTACCATGGTTTACAGGTTTATGGAAGATGTGGTTTGCATTATATTTTTGCCACCACACCTAGTTGAGATTTCTATGGTACGTCATTTGATCATAACGCTTTGATCATAAATAGTTTAGACTTTATTGTCCAGTTGTCCTCTATTCTTGTTTAATTGCCACAATTATTGTTCGAGCCACAGTTATTGTTGAATTGGCTTTGAAGATAAAAGGTTTAGACTAATTGAGATAACATATTTATTTTTTTTTGAGGCACAATTATTTTTTTAATTGGCTTTGAAGAAACTTTTGTTCCATCGAAAATATTTATCACCACTTGTTGTTAACCCTTAAATTTCATTGCTCAAACCACATAAACTGTTTTTTGGTGTTTGATTCATAATTCATAGATAATTTATCCTCATCAACAGAAGCTTCATTTTTTACAACTATAGTTAATTTTCTTGTTTTTTGATCGACAATTTCTTATGTCCAAAGTTATATGTAACCATAGTTACATCTATTGTTTCCTCTATAAGATCTGCAAATCTGTATGGCTTACTCTGCTATTAATCATGCAAGTTCTTTTTAAATGTTTTCTATTCAGCTTCTTTTGACAGGTGAAGCAATTGGCTGCCATTACAAAGGGGCGTCGAAGGGGAGATAGATGTATTAGATTCCATGAAGGTTATCTGTCTGCTATATATTGCATGTAATTTCGTAGAATAATTTATACGGAGCCACAAAACTTAAAATATTCTAACTGCAATGCGTATTGCAATCTTCATTCATGATTCATTAAATTTTGCAGGAGTTGAGACTTTTTTTGTTGCCTCACCTATGTCAATATAAAATCTACTTTCTAAAAAATTATAAATAAATAATAAACGTTCTAGCCATGTACTGACCACGAATCTAGAACACAAAAGGACGAAAACGACTGCAAGAAACCCAAAAAAAAGGCATTGGACTAAAATAAAAATAAAGCAGACCACAACTCCACGAGACAGAAAAGGAAAAAAAATGACCGCAAGAAAATTACGAAAAATCAGGAATCAACTGCAAGAAAAATGGAAAAGAAAAGTTAGCAGCTAAAAAGCTCGTCCAAGAAAAATAGAAAAAAAAATATCAGCCGACGACGGTCGTGTACGCTGACCAGGTGGATGGGGACGGTTCCTCGTACGGGGCTGGGCTGTAGCGGCCCAGGTGGATGGGCGCGAGGGAGTGGATTGCACGCGTATGGGGACACCGGGGTCTGAATAGCTATTTGGACCCCGGGGTTCAAATAGTGGTGCTGGGACACTGCTATTTGGGACCTAAGACTCTAAATATTGTTAGACTATCCGCACATGTTTACTACATTTTTAACTTTCTATACATCCTGGGCATCAAGATTCTCTAAACTTTCTGGCACTTTCTCCCAAAACTCATCCCTACTTTATATCTCTACTCTATACTAACTACCATCACTGGGGTCCACTTGTAATTTTATCTAAATATATCCATGTGACATCTAGTTTTAAAGGATTAATTGAAATAAATTTAATGGTGTAATCTGAATTTAATTTAGTGTTATAGTTTATGAGATATAATATGTTTTAGTTTTTGAACCCATGGGACCCGCTGCTGCTGCTGTCACATCTCTCTTCTTCCTCTCACGCGCACAAGTGGTGGGCCAAGCAGCGCAGGGTAGCGCGGTTACGCTACTGCCGCCATATTTGGTGTGGGAGCCGGGAATCTTTTCAGCCACGTGGGCTGTAGCGTTCAGCGCTGCAGCTGATTTTGTTCGCTATATGCACATGTGAACGATACCGGAATGGATACAGAGAGCCAGTGCAGACAGTCTTAAGAGCCACGGCGGAGCGCCGCCCGGGTGCCAGCCTTTTTAATAAGTCCCGTGCCACCCACAACCGTAAAGGTACCTGCCCACAAAAGTAATTGTTACTACCAATCCCGTTTTAATCCGGCAGAAAGTAAATTACCGCTGGCAGCCCCACTCAATCCCGCATGCATAATTTGCGCCGGCCAATTGATTGTAAACCCGCAGGCTCTCTCGGTAAAAACTTATAAATAGCTCAATCCTTATCCCTCCGCAATTTCCCCCTCCATTTCTCTCTCCTCGTATATAGATAGACATCCGACCATGGTGCCCTGTGCCTCCAGCCGGTGGCAGCCCCACTCACCTTCCACCTGGTGGCTACGTTCATGGAGTAGCGGCGACGGCGGCCCCTGCTTTCCACCCGGGAGTACCCGGTGAGCACGGCGTCCCTCGGTAGCCCCTGGCCGGATTCAGGCTGCGGCGACAGCGCCCTTGCAACTCCCACTGCGGCGTCTTGGCTCTACATGCCGGTGGCGGCGGCCCCCGATCATCCACGACCGTCTTTGTGGAGGTGGCCACCTGTCCCATCCGGTTGGGTGATCTCCGTTTCTGGCCTTCTCCTCCACGGCGGCGGCATCACAAGGCACACACTTACGGCTGCTGCCGCTCAGCCTAGCCGTGTGCCACCCGGCACCCTTGCACTCATGGGGCGGGTGCCTTCTCTGCCAGGTCGAGCGCCCGGCGCCCGCTAGCGGAAGGAATCTTTGGATTGGGTGGGCAACCGGATTGGCCGATTGGGGAAAAAGCGAGAGGTGGGTTCGATTTTTTGTTACTCTCGTTTCTTTCTTGGGGGGACTTTTTAATTTTTGTCACTCGATACCATCCTGATAGGGTGGTTGCAACAGATTTGCCACTCTATGCCATCCTTACAGCCCGAAATTTCTTTGTTTGTTTTTTTGTTATTTTTGGGGAATTTTCTCGGCTTTGCGTGGAGAACAGGAAGAACTTCCGGTGTCTCCGTTTTTAGGGAAACTGGAGGGGTTTGCACCCCTCTTTTGTGCTTTTATTAAACAAATACAAAAGAGTCTCCATACAAGGTTCTCATGAAACAAAAAATGTAACAAAGAAAATAAGCAAAATTACACATAAGCTTCTAGCCATAAGTCTATTGCTGGGTGCAGAGAGGGTTTTGCTCGAAGTATAACTAGAGCAAATTCAGCTTTGAAGATGTTCTTGAAATGCTGAATGGATGCAGGCAGACTTCTGAAGATCATGTCGTTTTGGCAGGACCAAATGGACCAGCAACCCGTTATAATAATTTCCATTAAGTAGACCGAGTTCATGCTCAACATCCGACCCGCGAGCGGGACTATTGGATGGTGATCGGCGTCGAAGCCCCTCACCGGTGACGCCTCATCCCCGGCGCCGGTGGCACTTCTCCATCTCTCAAGCGGCCTCATGGCCACCTCTTCTCTCAACTTCCGGTAGGAAAGGTGGTGGAAGCGGCCATTCTCGAGCTTTTAGCACATCGGTTTGCATCCATCCATCTTTCTCTTCCAAATCCTTCTTCCTGGTTGCCTCTTTTGGCCGATGCAAGCTTAGACTATCTGAGGAGTCTATGGCGTCCATCCTTCAGGCCACCATTGGTGGTGACGCTGCTCTGTTCAATGTGGTGCATCTCAATGACAGAGTTTTTTGTTTTTCAGTCTCTTCTCATTCTATTGGTTTCCATATTTACAAGCTGAGATCCTTTGAGTGCTCCAACTACAAGGTTTTCTTCAATCTTTGGCATGGTGGAGGTCTAGATTATGTTTCAGAATATAAGAAATGGTGTGCCGAAGAGCAAGCTCTCTGGACTGTGGTCTCCAAAAAGGCTTCTTCCCCCAACTCCCAGCGTCCACCACCACTTACCCGTGCTAATTTAGTCCTTGTTTCAAACGATCATGGTGCTCATTTTTTGAAATCTCTAAAGGACAATCAATATCTCTCTCTCTTAATGCTCATAAATCTGTTTTCATGAGGCTTAATCCTAACGTTAAAGGGAGAAAGCAACGGTCAAACCTCCCATCCCCTTTCAATCAGCCGGTATTTTGGGTAAAGGCCCGGCTCCTCAAATGGCCCATAAGTTTGGACGGCCCATATTTCATCCCCACACTCCAGCCTCTCGTAATTTCCGTCTCAATCACAGCACTGCTCCCAGCCCCGGTGGCGCTCTGGCTTCCAGTGATCACCGGATTCCTCGCCCTATGGACAATGGGCCCTCTCGCCCGGTGCTTTCGCTACAAGAAATGGTGCTTTATATGACGTTTTTTAGTGACGTTTTCAAAAATCATCATGGAATTATACTATCTGTGACGGTTGATTCCAAGGGTGACACAACTGTGACAACTAGTTCTCCTCTCAATTACTTGTCCATATATCATATAGCTACGTTAAAAATAAGGAGAGAAACACCACGGTTACACACTTCTCTCAATTACTTGTCCATATATCATATAGCTACCTTAAAAAATAAGGAGAGAAACACCACGGTTACATACTTCTCTCAATTACTTGTCCATATATATCATATAGCTACCTTAATAAAAAATAAGGAGAGAAACTCCACGGTTACACACTTCTCCCTGCAATTACTTGTCCATATATATCATATAGCTACCTTAAATAAAAAGGAAAAAGAAAGAAAAAATAAAACAGAGAGAGTGGAGAGGACTTTTTTTTTTTTTTTTTTTTGATAACAAGTGGAGAGGACTAGATCTCGACACCCATTTTTCCCATCCTTCTCTCCGCTACTGGGCCCAAATGGCACACGGTATATCAAACCTAATCCATCCTGCCAATCCATTCACCTCGCCTCCCTCCACCCTGAGCGCCGCCGCCCCCAAGCACTGCCTCTCCACCCTGAGCGCCGCCGCCCCCAAGCACTGCCTCTCCACCCTGAGCGCCACCGCCCCCAGCATCGCCGTCGACGCCCGAGCGCAGCCTCCAAAGCCCGAGCGCCGCCGTTCCCAACGGTGCCTTGGACCCGAGCGCTGCCGTCCTCAGCGGCGCCACCCTCGAGGCTCGTCTCCCACCCGAACTCCACCTCTCGTGGGCCTCCTGCGCCGCCAGCCCTGGGTCTCGTGCTCCACCACCATACTCCGGCCGACGCATGCCCTCTAGATCTCTGCATGGTGAGCATCTCTGCATCTTTGCTTCATCTCTGTTCCCTCATTTCTATCTTTCATCTCTATTCCCTTAATTTCCAGATCTGAGCAGGTGGTGTTCTCTCATGCAGGTATAAAATATTTTTTTCCTGATTTCTTACAGGGCGGTGTGCAGGTGTTCTTAGCTGATCTGATTCTTCCTTTCTCTGTGTTGTTCGTATTCAAAACCAAGGACCGGATGGAGATGAAGATAATGGCGTGTAAGCAAAGGGTCTTTCAAATGGTGATTTTTAGTTTCCTGTATTAATCTTTTTAGATTAACTGTGCTTTAGGAAGCCTGTGATGAACATATATAAGCTGGTAGATTTATGCCTCTACTATTTGTGATGAACTAATATCTGATAGATTTGGGGTACCACAATAGTTAGTGATGAACTGATATTTTTCTCACTTTGACGAACTAAAATTTTCCTCGCTTTAAGAGATAGTATATGGCTGCAGCTTGCACTTAGCCATATCTTGCATTCTCTGTCCTTATTTACATGGCTTGACACATTGTACCTTTCCTACAATTTATTTACCTACTTGTGTGTTAATATTGCACATATGTTATTTTCAGGGAGAAACGTACAAAGACTAGGAACTTGATGCAATGCTTTTTTTTGAAGACTAGGGAGACAAGTACATTCTGCACTGGCTGTCCAGAATGTTAAATAGAAGTGAAAGTTCTACAAGAACCAATTTTTTTGTTTCTTTTAGTCTTAGGATGGTCAGAACATGTTTTGTAAATACAGTATACTGGAAATTGAGTTGACCAAATGATTGGGCTTTATATGATTTTGATTATTATTATATATAATTTGTGATGGTCAATTTTAGTGAACACATGGTGCTTACATGGCAACTCAAATGTATGACGGAGAAACAGCATACATGGTATATTGCTATGACGGCCAATTTTGTCACACATTATTGGGCCTGGTCTGGGCTAAATGGACTTCTTGGGATTCCATGACGAACTAAAATAGCAATCTATGACGGCTCAAATCTATCCAGCAAAATTATGACGTGAGATACATGACGGATTTTTGCATCGTCATGGCAAGTTAGTTTGTGGCGTATTTTTCGGCTATTTATGACCAAATTGATCGTCATGTAAAGCATCATTCCTTGTAGTTTGGGGACTACTTCTACCATTGCAGTTGTAAAACCGGCTGGCCGGTTATTGTGCCTTGGGCCTTTCTTGGCGTATAAAGGCCCGAACTTCCCGGCGGCGAGGGCGGCGATGATGAGGTGTTGCCGCTGTCAACATCGTCCTCTTCGACTGCTCCACCGGTCTTCTCTAGCCGGTGAGTGTTGGTATTTCTTAGCGTAAGCGGCAAAGTCCGCAAGCGCACGGAAAGTACCGTTGTAGCATTTCACCGAAGTGTTCGGGTATCGAATATCCACATGGAGCGGGCGCTAAGTCTGCTCTACCTATCTATCGAGGGTCAAGCATAGGAGGTGAGCGTGGAAGTGATGTGTTCCTTCAGCACTTAGACTAAGTCGGGCTACTCTTTCTATTAGCGAGAATTACTTGGGGCACGGGTTGCACTTTAGTGCGCCCAGCGATCTTAGTCTACTGCTCTCGCCATAGCGGACGTGGAGGAATACGAGTGGGCGAATAGGGCATCACCACCTATCCCCCTACCTCACTACCGGTGGGTTGCTAAGCAAGCGAGGGTGATTCATAACTTAGACACCACGTCTCGTTACTTGTCACTACTCTAGTGTTGATCGAGGGTATCCGTCTTCATCGGGGACCCCCTACTAGAGCATTTACGGGAAGGTAAACAACGATCCGTAATCTCGACATAATAAATGATAGCGTGGAACTTAAGAATGGTAACGAAGGTAAGACACAAATATCTTTCACCAAGCCGAAAGATTACCCTTGAGAGGTTCAAGGTATGGAGGCGGGGGCCGGCAGGTCCGGCACTCAAACGGCCGGATGGGCGTCGCAAATCCTTACGCCGCATAAGACCGCGGGGTTACTTCTCCTCTCTCTCTCTCTACCTTTCACTCTCTCACTCCCTTCTGAGTGTCTTGGCACTCTCTAAACCACCCTATGTGTGAGACGTGGAGTGTTATTCCCTAAGGAATGTGGGGTGAGTGATGGATCACATGGTGAAGTGTGTGATGGAAAGTGTGATCCTTTATTGAATGATGTGAATTGGTGTGTTGGTGTGTGTTTTCAATGGAAGAATGCCCCTGTATTTATAGTGGAGAGGGGGAGAGACATGGCTATACTTAGGGGAGGATTCCTCGCATAGTGTTGGCGCCAAACCAAAACCTTCACCGCATGCAACGCCTTCAAGCCATGCAACCGCATGCGTCTTGGCGCCAAACTATTTCCCCCTCGCATGCAACCAAGGATTCTTGGCGGGAGCGACATCTTCCACGCATGCCACCGTCTTCCACCCATGCAACCGTCAATGCAAAATAGTTTGGCGGGAGTTCTTGGCGCCATCGAAAAGCACCGCATGCAACCGCCTTCTCTCCTCCCGGGGCAGCGGGTCAAGGCAAAAGCGCGGCGGGATCGGGGGCTAAGCCCACGGCGGGCACCCGCGGGGTGCGGCGGCGGCCGAGTTTTGGCCCGCCTCGCGCCCCCGTCTTCCGTAGGTGAGTTGGTGGCCCATCATATGTTGTGTCCCTCGGGGTGTTTTTAGCTTTGAATCAAGTCCGTTTCGGTTGGTTGGCTTTCCCTTTGTCAAAGCGTAATGCCAAAAGTGTGCTTTCTTTGTCTTTTAGGCGTACTTTTTTACTGTTTCCACGTTTTCTCACGCAAAACATAATTTCTTGAATACAAGTGGAACTAGGTTAATAGCAAAGGTTCATGTGGCAAAAAATACGTTTATTTGTTATGTCATATGACTAAGTTGGCGGTATAATTTGTATGATAATGACCGCCAACAACTCCCCACACTTAGTCTTTACTGGTCCTCGAGTAAAGTGCAAGACTAGGCGGGTTTACCTCGATTGAAATAAAATCTGCATACAAGTTATTCCAAGCTTCACCACACTTGTGAAATTTTGATGTGTCTACCATATTAATCTTGTATAATTGGATTATGGAACAACATGGATCCAAATCACCTTGCTTCTAATAAGTGCGGGAACTTGGGTTTTCATTTGAAAATGTAAATATAGCCTTGCTCCCGAATGATTCACTCGGATCACTCAAATATTTGTGTTTGGTTCCTCACTAAGGCATATCGAGTTTTGCCTTCTTTCTTCCCCTACTTCTAAAAAGCTTATATGGATCTTTGGGTAGGGAAAAGATATGAAGGCATACTTACTCTTGCATATATTTCTAGGTCAAAACTTGGATCCAAGGAGAAGGATGGCATACCCTAGATCAAGAAGTGCATGTGTGTGGATATTATAAAGTGGAACTTATACTATACTCCTTGATGTTTGTGTGATCTCTTTTATAAACACTTTATTCTTGAGAACATAGCTATCTTCTGCATGAGCCTTCATGTGCTCATCGATTTTTTTTATGGTAGTCTTGGACCTTCATGTGTCCAACTCTTTTTGTTTTCTTGGGACCTTCATGTGTCCCTTTTTTTTTTTCATAGCCATGTCTCTTGAATTATAAAATTAAAGAGAAACACTATCTGGTTGAACATGTAGTATTTATTCCTAAGATATCTTTTTGTGTCTACTCGGTGTAGGAGTAGAGCTTTTGGTATGGTGGGCGAAAGCATGTTTTAAGCGTATTCCCGTGTAGGAATAGTTTATATATGTGCGTGTAAGTGATCTTGATCTTGGGGGCATGACAACTATCTCAACAAGGGTCAACAAGACTTGACACAAGCTCAATGCAAAGATAAGTAGCATATATATATGGTAGGTTTTTGCGTTTGATAAACTTCGATATATGGCTCGTAGGAATTTGCATATCATTGAGGAGCATGCTATTTGAATTTTTGAATTTTTGAAAACAAATCCCAAGTTCATATAAAAGAGCAAGGTTCAAATTATCCAACTATATCACATATTTCAATTACTTAGATAACATGGGGTCCCTATGATAGATAATTCACAAGGCATAGGAATATTAGCAAGGAATAAAAAGTATGCAAATTTTATCAAAGGATAGCATGGAGATGGAGCCTCAAAAGTTTTGTTTATCTTTTAGTGAGGAATAAAATATATGCTGACTAAAAAAGACATTGAGGGATTTAACGAGGTGGAGTTCAAGGATGATTAAATCCTCTTAATGATTATATATTTAAATCTTGTTCTCAAGGGGATGTAAAGGATTTGAATTTTTACTTTATGTAGAGTATGTGTAGGTTTCTCCCCACACTTGTTCCTTTGACAAATTATAAAGATAGAAGAGACAAAAGGGACAAGTGTGCATCCAACAAGTTTTGTCTTGTTGATGTATTCAAATTTAAACTTCAAAACTTTCAGGAGATGTGAGGCGAGAGTTTTGCACAAACCGTCGTTTGAAGAGGAAGGAGTTTGATGGTAGTCATTCGTCATGTACTTCTCCATCGTGAATTTCTCGATGATTGTGCATTTGTGTTGGGGAAATCTCGGATGGATGTCCTTGTATGCTTGAGAGACCTCCCCACACTTGGTCTTGTACCTGGTTTTATTCAGACAAACAAAACAAAACAAAAACAAATATATGGCTCTACCTGCTTGAACACCGTGGAGCCTTTATTGAGACTTTTTTATTATTATTATTATTATTTTAACTTATTTTATTTTTATTTTATTTTGTTTGTTCACTTCAACATCACTCAAGCAAGGCTAATATAAAGAAGTGGTGTAAACATAGCCTTAATTCATCTCCAACATAAGATATTCCCATAGATCATGACGCCCAAACTCTAAGTTCATTAACCAACCTCGACACCATGTTAAAGTTTGATTAAAAGAAAATCATTTTACCCTAAGCACCATGCTCAATGTAAAAGACTTATGGATGTACTACATGTGAATGCATCCAAACTCAAAGCATATGCCATAACAAGGGAAGCATGGAGTTTTAGTTTTATAGAGACAAAAGCGAGTGAAGAGTGTTGATGAACATTTATTTCCTTTGTGTACCTGGATGTACTTACCAGCAACATTAATGGATGAGATGTCAAAGTTGTTGCCATGGTTTGCATGATGTCCATGTCTAGGCGCTTCTCAAAGATAGGCCACACACACACGACGTATGTGTGGGCCATGGGCCTTGATGGTGGCGCAAAGGACGAGAGGCGAGCCCTTCTTGCTTGTTGAAGCGATGAAGGGTGGAGTTAGGTGGCACATTGTATTCATCTTGATCATGTGGTGCCAACCTTCTCCTCTCCTCTTCTACATTTTTTTTTATATATATATTTTTTTTCTTTTCGACAACTCTCTTTTTTTTACTTTTTTTCTTTTTTTTTTTTAGCAAGCCGGGCTGACATCATCATTTATTATTTTTTTTATGACCCCTTGGTGGATGAAACTTGAGATTCTCACCATCTTCCCCCACACTTGGACTTTTGTGTAAAAGTCAAGTGTGCAAGGTCCGGATCTCCCTTTGAGCATGTTCCATTACCCATGAGCATCAAAGTTTCTTGTTGATGTGGCCCCATGTTCTCAAGTATCGTGTGCCTCTTTTTGATCTTCTTAATCGATCTCCACCTGAAATGGTTAGCGACAAGAAAACCCGAAGGTGCATACTAACCCCGACAACAAACTCTTGCTTTTATTAATCAGAGAAAAGGTTTTTTTTTTATGATAGTCCCGGGGTATCTCCCGGTAGTGCTTTGTTTATGGTCGTAAGCTTGATCAAGGGAATTCTTCTTGCAGCTATCAAGGGTGGTGGTGAAGTTCCCAGACTTCTCCACGGAGCATTAACCATTTAAGATCAAGTTTGCAAGGTTAGTGCCATCGTGCTACTACAAGATCGATGAAGACATACACAACCATCCTCTTAGAGAGTTTGTAAACGAGGATCAAGAGGAAGTTGTGATCCTAGTAGGAGCACATGGTCACAAGTGAGGCAAGCGCTAGAGATCCAAAGAGGTGAGCATGAAACATGAGGAATCTTAAAGGAAGATTGTTCATGCTCAATCGTGGTTTCTATCTTTGTCTCTAGAGTTGGTGCCTCGGGCATGTCCATGGCACATGAGTTCTTATCCTCAAAAGGTATGTCATGAAAGACAAATATTGTATCTTGACTATTATCACGAATAATGTTTTGTTGGCCAGAGGGACATGGCTTGTGTTCGAGCGAGGGTGACAGGTGTTTTATTTCACTAAGATGCGAGAGCAACTTAAGTGAATCGAATGGAGTTATTAACTTCGCCTCCTCGAACATGTCATGGTTGGGATGTTGCTTTGCCACTAGACTTTTCGGATATGGGTTTGGAGTGGCACAAGCAACTTCTCCCAATTTTTCATCAAGGCTCCCATGGGTTTTTTTTTATGAACAAGGTCTTTGAGTGGGTAGCCTATCAAAAGTTTGAAGTTGAGGATGGGAAAGATATAGGGATCTAAGAACACCTCGGCTTTGTTAATCTCTAATGGCACGGCCCTTGCGATCCCACAACACTCAAAGATAAGCCCTGACGGATTTTTTTTTTGAAGAGTTTGTCAGTCGGGACTAGCGGTATGTTTCCCAAAAGGGTTTCCGCCGAGAATTGGAACATGATATTAGTCCCGACTGTGAGGTTGTGTAGGGCTTCCAAAAAAAAAGTTTCCTTTAACAAACAAGTAATGATGTTGGAAGGTGAAAGAATCTGAATTGCTTCAGAAGAACGTTTCACTTCCAATGACCATTTTGTTGATGGTTTAGCTCTAGGGAAGACTTCATTTGTTGTGGGGTTTCTATGCCAAGAGAGGTTCAAGGTATTGCCATAATCCCCCGAATTCAATTGGAAACTTCGAAGGATGAATTATTCTTTCCTTCGGTGTTAAGTGATGTCTCAACGAATCAATCCTAAGGATGGTAAGGGTGCAGTCGGTGATGAGGGCTTCTCAAAGCTTGACATGCCCTTGTTTTGGTGGGGTTTGTGTTTTACGATGGGAGAAGTGTGCTTCTCTAAGATGTGATTAAGGACCTTCCTTTGTTCCATCGTAATTTTATCTATCAACGACCTTCCAGCGGTTATGTCAAGGCATAGGGCAGTGTCTATGTCAAGACCCGAATGAAAGATATGTGAAAACGTACTCTCGGGTAATGACAGGTCTAGGCCAGCGTGTGTTAACATAGTAAACCTGGTTTTGGCTGCACCTAGGACTCTTTCTCACTCTATTCGAAATCAAGGATTGTCCTTGTAGGGAGTTGATGGGGAAGAATGGTAGGCAAAAATTGTCTTTGAGTTCTTTTAAATACCCGTTCAAACTTCCTATGACATTAGTGTACTATTGTTTTGCTTTCCCTATGAGGGAGAGCGGAAACAAATTCCACATGAGAATTTCTTGTGTTATGTCAAGAATGTTCTGGCATGAACAAGTCTCCTTGAAATCTTGTAAGAGGCTAATAAGGTTGTCATAGGGCTTAACCTCTTCGGGCGAGTCATACTCATAGGGAGTCTCACATCAGCGATTTTTCATCTCATGTGACCGTAATAAAAATGTTTTCCTCCCCGCTTGACATCTACATCCCCGGATGTTGATAAATTAAAAATTTTTTTTAGGGATGCCTATTTGGAATTTCAAATTTTTGGATATCAAAAATGTAAAAATCTTTTTTTTTTACATTCTTCTTTGAAAGAATTCGGTCATGTATGGTTTCTTGGCAAAAGCCCGTGTTGGTTGGGTTCTAAAGGATTCCTTGACACATTTTTTGTGCAAGGGATTTGAATATTTATACCCATAGCATGATTATACATGACCTCCACCAATCCTTAATAGAGTCATGGAGAAAAGTTCATTGAGGGTTTTTTTTCAAGGTCGGCCGGGATTGGTGGTTTCTTCTATTGTTCGTATTTCGAGGTGTTTCTTGAATCCTTCGGCAAGGTCAACCTCGAAAAAAGCAGGGAGATCCTACCATGCGGTCCCCTTGGGTTTTGGTTCGAGGCAAGGGTCTCTCTATAGGTGTATCAGTTTCGGCAATAGTCGAAGAGACTTCCCCTTCGATCTGCTTAGGTTCTACTCGGATGGGTTCTAGCGGGGCAGTATAAAAAAATATGGTTTAGGAAAGCTCCTCCTTCCACTGGGTTTTTATGTGAAAACGACCCTCCGGTAGTTATGTCACAAGCAGTAAGATAGATGCTCTATCAAAGGGTTTTCCAATTTCAAGCCTGAAAAGGTTTGGACCTGAACCATGGCTATAAAGCCAGGGCGGAGCTCAAATCTCGAAGCTGTGATTGGCATCAAAGATTGACATGGTTCTAAGAGCTCGCCCCTAGGAGCAAAAAGGTTTTGAAAGGTTGCTCCATAAATTAAACTAACTAGGAAAAAATGCAAAAGAATGGCGAGGGGTAAGGGCTCACACTGATATACTAGGTTTGCAAACTATAACGACAACCGTTCCCCGGCAACGGCGCCATAAATGCTTGTTGGTATTTCTGAGCGTAAGCAGCAAAGTCCGCAAGCACACGGAAAGTACCGTTGTAGCATTTCACCCAGTAGTGTTCCGTATCGAATATCCACAGGGAACGGGCGCTAAGTCTGCTCTACCTATCTATCGAGGGTCAAGCATAGGAGGTGAACGTGGAAGTGATGTGTTCCTTCAAAGACTTAGACTAAGTCGCTACTCTTTCTATTAAGCAAGAATTACTTCGGGCACCGGGTTGCACTTTGGTTCGGCTTTGTCACGCCCCACTTTTAATGGGTCGTTAATCACACGTGTTTGCGCCCGGGATCACGCCACAAACACGTCTATTAGTAACGATTAATGGTAAGCGAAATTAATAGTAAACCGAGCTATCGAGATATAGGATGGAAAGGGACTTACGGTGGCGACGAGGGTCACCAAGTCGGGTTACAATATCGAGTCGGCCAACCGAGAAGCGGTGGATTAACTATGACACTGTCCCTTACCCCACAGGCAGACTTGTGCACGGATGAAATCTGGGCTTCAACGTCCTTCTCCTAAGCAAACATCTTACGAACTCCTACGATACGCTGATCTTCTACTTTGTCGTCGCTCTTACCTTCACATGTGCCGATATCTGTAAAAATAGAGGGGTGAGTACAAACGTACTCAGCAAGTCCCAACCAGGGGGTTGTAATTATTAAGGGTTTGGGCCCTAGCGAGGAGTCTCTAAAATCTGCTCTCGCTAGTTCGGGTTATCTCATGTCATCACCTTTGTCATGACACCACAAAGTTAGTCTTCATCAAGGTGTATATCTAATCATAGATGTTCGTCCTAGCACTTGCCCATTCCAAGGGCGTGGCTATTCGAATAGATTTAATTAACTCTGCAGAGGTGTACAAATTTCCCCACACGATAGGCGTTGTCTTCACCATCATGACTTGGCTTAGACAGGCCTAACGAGATCCGTACCCGCTTGGGTGCTACCCTAGGTATATTGGTATAATCTTCACCACGACTTCTCAGGGGTTGGAAGGACAACACGCCACCCTAAGATGACGCATCACCCTAGACAATATGGTGATACCAAATCACCCACGGCTTTACAGGTAATACCTAATTACCCAACCTATCCGGACCACTCTCAATCTCAAATCATCAATATGTGCCTCTAGCACTGCGCCACAGCGCCCAAACACTTCCGTGGAAGACCACTCGGCATCCACGCCAACCGGACATGGGGCCACTCTCCCCACATCCGCTCCCAATAGGTCGCTTGCCCTCAGGCCACCTTGGATCCCAATTATACCTCAACCCAACGGGGTGTGAATCAAGCCGTCCCATCTCTCGGCGTGTGGTAATCACGTAATATTATACTAGGTAGAAGGTCTATGAACCGGTCCTTAGGGGAGGCGAGTATCTCTCCGCGGAACCCCTCATGGCGATTCCCGACGTGGTATTTAGGCTCTACCGACTACCACTACTCACCTCTTTGGTTGGTTAGGGTTCATTAGGCAATCTCATGTTTACATTTGCCACACAACGTATGAGCGTAGATAACGTGGATGATTACGTCATCCCGGCTTTAGCTCCCTAGCTACGTTATCGGCTCATACCACTATTTACTAATCCGATTATCATATCATCATTATATTAATTAAGGTCATGATTAGGGGGGGTAAGGACTTGCACGGAGGTTCTTACGAATCGGCACGGCGTCGAACGTCGGATACTCCTAATCGGGCGTTTGGAAACTACCTTACGCGGCGATAAACCTAGCTTGAACCATAGCACATAAAACAAACATAGAACAGTATGGTGGCAATGGGTTAGATGCATAGAGCTAGATTTTAGATGAATTATGGAAGTCGTTTCACGCCGAAACGGAGTTAGTATGCATGAGATATGGATTTTATAATATTAATCCCTAATTAAATCATTAGGGTAATATTATAATATAATTTTATCATGTAATAATATTGGAACTAATTACATGATAAAATTCTATAAATCAAATAATGAATTTACAAATTTTAATTTTTCGACTCGGGAAATGCTACTTATAACATCCTATGTACAACATCCTGGTAGACCTAGCAATTTGCACGGTGTACACCGAAACATCCCTATATAGGCGTGGGCGCCACGTGGGTCAGTGGGCGCCCGCGATGTGGCGGCCACGTAGGCGCCACGTGTGCAACGGCGTTGCGTTCACGGTGGTGAACGGTGGGGAAACGGCAGTGCGACGTGGCGCTGTCCTATTGGTCCTTTCTTGGCCGCCCGTTCTGCGTGCATGACGGTGTCACCGGAAGGTTCCCCTCGTTAAGCCATCTCGGCGGCGCTTTCGGCGGAGATCTCGCCCGAATGCTCGTTGTCCATCGGTTGCTCGCCGCGAGGGGCGCGTAGGACTCCCGTCGTCCTCCTAGACTCACCGGAGGGTGGTAGGACGGGTGGTCGTGGGGCTCTCCGCGAGGAGGGCCCGGAGGACGGCTTGCGGCGGCGGTGCTGAGTCGGGATACGTCATCCGCAATAGGCAGGATTCACCGGGGAAATGAAAGAGGAAGGGAGAGTGAGGCGCGCACCACACAACTAGTCGGCCAGACGACGACCTCTTTGATCGGATCTCTCGGGCTTCTTCCGGCCACATGAAAAGCCGATTTGGGGAAAACGCGATTTCACGGCAAGGGAGGGATGAGGAGGAACCCGGCGCGAAAGCACCGTGTGTTCAGGGGTGGAGTGGAGCTCAACGTCCCGAGGGGCGAAGCTCGATTGACGCCCCCGGGAGGGGCTATTTATAGCCTCGGGGGAGGTCTCGCCGACGCGATATTTTCCGCCGCCGAGATCTTTTCCCCGCCGATTCCCGCGGCGCGGACCTCCGATGTGTGCTTTCGGTCGTGCGTCCTCATCCCGCCCTTTCACCGGGCGAGCCCGGTGGCGTCGGTCTCATCGTCTGATGACGCCGACGCCGGTTGTCATGGCGGTGTTGCGCCACCGTTCACGATCTTGCCGCTGTGCCATTTGACTCAGCCCCTGTGCGCGTGTGGACGCTAGCGAGAAGCTTGTCCCTCGGCAGGCGCCGAGGTTACCGTGAGTTGGCCGTCGTCTCGTTTCGTCGGGGGTCGCCGGCGGCGAGTTGGCAAGGTGGCCATCCAGGGCCAGGCGCGAAGTTGAACTCTCCCGATTGGGCGTGCGCCTTGAGGGCGGACGATGACGCTGATAGTTCGTCGACGGGGCCGTAGTCTCCCTGTGAGGAGGCTCGTCTCGCCTGTGGCCGCGCGGGCGGGGCGGGCCACGGTGTCGCACCGTGTCGCGACACGGCGAGGGGAAGGGACGGAGGCGACGACTGCGGGGCCGGCCGTCGGTGGGAGGGGAGAAGAAGAGGTGGGCCTCGCGTCTTTGGGCTTGGCCATCCGGCTTGGCCATGGGCCGGCTGCCGCGATGGGCCAAGGGAAAGAAGGAAAGGAGGGGAGGGAGCGGGCCGGGCCGAGAAGGAATGAGCCCACGAGCTCTTATTTTCCTTCTCTCTTTCCATTTTCCCTTCTCCTATTCTTTCCCCATATTTCTCTTCCCTAATATTTTATGTGTGCAAATATATATTGTAAATATTTATACTGAGCACTTGTATGTATCCTCATGAATTATATTCATGAAATTATTTATCTATTGTACCAGAGTATAAATATGCATATATATATATGTGCACACACTTTGTCCCCCAATTCTATTATTGCATGTGTAGTTTATACACTATAAATATTTATACAAGCACACATATATCCTCATGACTCTTATGGTCGAGAATATTTATTCATGGTGCTTATAAAATATTTGTGTATATATTTTTGGTACACGCGTGTTTTGGTATTCATTATTCCCTGAATAAATTAAGTAAATCGATTCTCATGCAATGCTTCCATAATTTAGTATCTAGTTGATGCATCAACTTACCTTCCACCATAAGCTCTCAATCAACAAACATGGTTTCCTATTTTCTAGATGGTGAGGGTTTCAATGCAGGTTTTAAAAACAGGGGTTTGGTTTAGCGGAATATAAATCAAGTTTTAGTTGTAATTTGAAAAGTTCAAATTTTTAGTGAATTTTAAAATGATGCAAAAACACGGGTGTTACAAATCTACCCCACTTAGATGAATCTCGTCCCCGAGATTCCTAGTCTACGAGTGAAGGTCCTAACTTGAGGCCTAAAGGGATAGAGATAGAGAGGGTGAGAGGGGAAACTTTCCATTGCTTCTGATCTTGTCTTTGTCGAACCTCTCTACGATTATCGTGCTATCCCGGCTTCGAGGGGCAACACGACACTATAGAGGGCATGCCTTCTGCCGTTGGTGATTCTTCTTTGCTTTTACCCCATCTTCTTGGTCTTGCCTCTGTCTTCGTAGTCTTGGTCTTCTCTGGCGGGCTACCCCACTTAGAGGACCCGATTCCTCTAGTGTCTTCGGTCTTTTCGCGGTCTTCTAGTGCCTGTCTTCACCGCTTGTCCTTTCCCGGTCATCTACGGTGTATCTCACTATCTGCGTTCTTGAATACAGATCATCAAGTACTTGGAATTCAATTTCTCGTTTGGAACCCTAGGTTTTACATTTGCCCTTTTATTTTCTCATCTTAGCCCATTTCCATTTTTCTCTATTTCTTCTTGTTCTCGCCCAATTCATTCTTTCTCTTTCTTATTTTTCGCCCTAGTTGGTATTTTCTTTTCTTCTTTTGCATGTGGCACTACCCCACTTAGAAAATTTTTCATTTATTACTTGCCCTGTGGCTTTTTACGTCGAGGCACTCGTCAAATTTTCTTCATCGACACTCACATTTGAATGGTGGATCACGCACATGGATTTTTGATTATTTCAAGGGGGGTACAGCAGTAGAGTGAAAAGGCAAGGCTACTCTACGGTTACACCTCCCTTGGGAGTGACGGTTCTCCAGCGTCGGTCATGGTGGCTTCTGCTTCTGCGGGTCCGGTACTTGGCTCTGCGCTGGGGGCTTCTTCTCTTGGTGGTGCTTGGCGGAGTGGCAGGGGTGCTTCTGGTTGTCGGTCTTCTGCCGGTGATGGTGGCCTGGTGGAGTCCGTTCTTCTTCTGATGAAGGGGTTGGCGAGCATTCCGTTGGTAGTTGTTGGTTCGGGCCAGGCCGTGGCGTGTCTTCTGCGTCTTGACTGGATGGCGATGGTGGTGTCCCTCAGTTCTCGGGCGTGTCGCTCTTGGATGGCCTTCAGGGTCTCGGCAAGTGTAGCCTCTCGGCGTGATGCCGTGGCGGCTTGCTCTTTTGCGTGGGCGTGCTCTGCGAGGAGTCGTTGAATGTAGCTCTCCGCTCGTTCGGCTCGGCGAATCAGGCTCCTTATGGCGGTGTCTTGGCGGTCGTCTTGCTCGTCAAGAAGCGGCGAATAGGATAGCAAAAGCGTGATGACGGGCTGCCTTGTGGACCTCGCCGTCCTCTAGGCGAGCAATCCAGGGCGGGGTGGTTCTTTCCTTCGGTGGTAGGTGCCTCATGGGGGTAGTGCAGGCGATGGGCTCTCAGAAATCCGGCAAAGCGATGGAGTGCCTTGCGGCGGCAACTTTCAGTAGGTGTCGAGGAAAGCGAAAACCAATGGTGGTCACGCTCGATCGTCGGTGATGGCGGGGTAGTCTTGACTCTTGGCGATGTAGGCGGTGACTTCGCAGCGATGGGTGCCACGCTCTTCGTATTAAGCTACCCTCATACTCGGGGAGTTCACGAATGCCAAGGTTACGTGCGGTGCGGTAGAGAAGTTGGGGAAATCCCGGTGTTGATGCACTGGGCGCTAACCCATGTGCCGGCCATTAAAGGCGTGGTTGGTGATGGTTCTTGGTGGGTGGATGGCAAAGAGAGTGATGGTATAGGTTGGAAGATGGTGGCTAGCAATGGAGTGTTTGGAGTGGGATGGTGGCGAGAGCGATGGTGGTCCTCTTTATAGCGGGTCGAAGGTAATGGCTTCGGAAGAAGCTTCGTCGGCAATCGCGTGGCTATGGTGGGGGTGGGTGGTGGAAGGAACGGGAGTGAGTCTCTGTACTCCTTGACCTTGCGATAATGGCGTGGTCTTGGGGACGTGTGTGTTTTTTGGCCTGTGGATTCCACGTGGTGGAAACAATGTGTCTTCTCTCGTCGGTGTACCACTTCATGGCATTCCCCAGATGCTTCGGGCATCGGTTTGCCTTGTCGGGCATAAATATCTTTTTATGGGCTTGATGACCGCTTCAATCACCGTGGTCTTCTGTCCGCCTTCAGCTTGCGGTTCCAATATTCGGTTCTCGCTTGCATCACGGGCAATCGGTTGCCACTTGATTTGTTGCAATGTGTCTTGAACGGCCGTCGGTCGTGGTTCGGGGTCAAAGTAACAGCGATATCCAGCAGCTTTCGGCGTTGAGGTGACAAAGATGTCGGCAATGTTGCATGGTCGTCGACACGGTAACACCGAGGCGACGGCGTGTGGACTGTAAAGGGAGGAACACCGGTGTGGTTCAACGGCTCTGATCGTGGAGTCCACGGTTGTCGTTACGTCCCCGCAGGTTAGTTCCTATTCTCTTTGGACTAGAAAGGGAGTGGGAGGGAAAAGCACAAGGTACGATAAGGGTCTACCTAACTAAGGATTAGGGGAAAGCAAGCATTTTAGGTAGGGATAGACTTTGGGGTATCCTAGTAACACAGGTGTTAGGAGGCAACACAAACTTACCTGGTGTGAGACGTCTTTAAAAGTTAGTCACGGCAACTAAGTTTTGTATGAACTTGTCTTATTACTCGTGACTTTTAGGGAAATTTTCAATACGTTCACGATCCTATTGGAATCTTTCTTCCATTAATCACTACGAGTAGTAAAAATGGAGGAATTTTCCTTAGGATCGAAAGGGAATTAGACATTAGGCTAAACAAACAAGCGCGACAATAGTTCTCATCACCGGGACAATTTTATTGATGGTACATGGGCGCACCACACGTAGTAACTGCCATGACGATTATTGCGCGACTTTTCACCTACTAAAGGCCTTGAAGCCTAGTCATCTATGGCGGCTAGCGAACGCTTAGCAACTAACGCCAAGACATTGCTTGCACCACCAGCTTGCACGTGGATAATACTACTCAACTCATTGCTGCTTGGACTATCGGCCTTATCCGATGCTAGACTTGCACATTACTTTAGCGCCCATTTAGGTACTCGGGACGACTTTGGCATTTCGGTTGTACTGGCTAGCACTTGCATCCTTCTGTTGGGAGCTTTTAGGAATATACAAGTTCATTAAGTACTTTGGTACTTGGTCTTCGAGAAAAACTCTCGACTTTAATATCGAGGAAGGCCAAAGTATCCTAAGTACTTTAGTATTTCCGAGGGGAGTTGTAGTAACTCTCCTTTAGTCGAGCGATCCAGATTGAGATTATCCTTACTAGTCCATTGTTGCAAGAGTTTCGATGTTGGCCTCGATTCATAACATACGAACTATTGTAGTAAGGTGTATTCTTAGCAACAAGTTTAAAAGTAGTCATCCTTATGTGGAGTTAAAATTTTGCTAACCCAAATTTCATCCTATGGACAAGCTCGGCTCTGATACCACTCTGTCACGCCCCACTTTTAATGGGTCAGTTAATCACACGTGTTTGCGCCAGGGATCACGCCACAAACACGTCTATTAGTAACGATTAATGGTAAAACGTAATTAATAGTAAACCGAGCTATCGAGATATAGGATGGAAAGGGACTTACGATGGCGACGAAGGGTCACCAAGTCGGGTTACAATATCGAGTCGGCCAACCGAGAAGCGGTGGATTAACTATGACACCGTCCCTTACCCCACAGCGCGGACTTTGTGCACGGATGAAATCACGGGCTTCAACGTCCCTTCTCCTAAGCAAACATCTTACGAACTCCTACGATCTGGACGATCTTCTACTTTGTCGTCGCTCTTACCTTCACATGTGCGATATCTCGCGTAAAATAGAGGGGGTGAGTACAAACGTACTCGGCAAGTCCCAAACGGGGGGTTGTAATTATTAAGGGTTTGGGCCCTAGCAGAGTCTCTAAAACTGCTCTCGCTAGTTCCCCGGTTATCTCATGTCATCATTTCTTTGTCATGACACCACAAAGTTAGTCTTCATCAAGGTGTATATCTAATCATAGATGTTCGTCCTAGCACTTGCCCATTCCAAGGGCGTGGCTATTCGAATAGATTTAATTAACTCTGCAGAGGTGTACGAATTTCCCCACACGATAGGCGTTGTCTTCACCATCATGACTTGGCTTAGACAAGGCCTAACGAGATCCGTACCAGCTTGGGTGCTACCCTAGGTATATTGGTATAATCTTCACCACGACTTCTCGGGGGTTGGAAGGACAACACGCCACCCTAAGATGACGCATCACCTAGACAATATGGTGATACCAAATCACCCACGGCTTTTCTGGGTAATACCTAATTACCCAACCTATCTTGTCAACACCACTCTCAATCTCAAATCATCAATATGTGCCTCTAGCACTGCGCCACCGCCCAAACACTTCCGTGGAAGACCACTCGAAAGATCCACGCCAACCGGACATGGGGCCACTCTCCCCACATCTGCTCCCAATAGGTCGTTTGCTGCTCCGGCCACCTTGGATCCCAATTATACCTCAACCCAACGGGGTGTGAATCAAGCCGTCCCCATCTCGGCGTGTGGTCAGACGCGTATTATTATACTAGGTAGAAGGTCTATGAACCGGTCCTTAGGGGAGGCGAGTATCTCTCATGGGAACCCCCTCATGCGATTCAGGCGTGGTATTTAGGCTCTACCCGGACTACCACTACTCACCTCTTTGGTTGGTTAGGGTTCATTAGGCAATCTCATGTTTCTCTTGCTTACAACGTATGAGCGTAGATATAACGTGGATGATTACGTCATCCCGCTTAGCTCCCTAGCTACGTTATCGGCTCATACCACTATTTACTAATCCGATTATCATATCATCATTATATTAATTAAGGTCATGATTAGGGGGGGGGTAAGGACTTGCACGGGAGGTTCTTACGAATCGGCACGGCGTCGAACGTCGGATACTCCTAATCGATTAGTCGGAAACTACCTTACGTCTCGGGCGATAAACCCTAGCTTGAACCATAGCACATAAAACAAACATAGAACAGTATGGTGGCAATGGGTTAGATGCATAGAGCTAGATTTTAGATGAATTATGGAAGTCGTTTCACGCTGAAACGGAGTTAGTATGCATGAGATATGGATTTTATAATATTAATCCCTAATTAAATCATTAGGGTAATATTATAATATAATTTTATCATGTAATAATATTGGAACTAATTACATGATAAAATTCTATAAATCAAATAATGAATTTACAAATTTTTTTAAATTTTTTCGACTCGGGAAATGCTACTTATAACATCTGTGTACAACATCCTGGGTAGACCTACAGCAATTTTGCAATAAAGGTACAATCGAAACATCCCTATACGCCGCGGCGCCACGTGGGTCTAGGTGGGCGCCCACGATGTGGCGCGGCCATCGTAAGCCACGTGTGCCGGCGTTGCGTTCCGCCGGTGAATGAGCGGTGGAAACCAAAGGCGGTGCGGGCGTGGCCCTATTGGTCCTTTCTTGGCCGTTCGCATCGCATGACGGTGTCGACCGGATCCGTTAGCCATCTCCTCACGACGGCGGGCGCTGGCTGAGATCTCCGCCGGAATGCTTTCGTTGTCCATCGGTTGCTCGCCGCGACGGCGTAGGACTCCGTCGTCCTCCTAGACTCACTCTCAGGGTGGTAGGACCGGGTGGTCGTGGGGCTCTCCGCGCGGCGGAGAGGGACGGACTGCGGCGGTGCTCGGAGCTCGGGATACGTGCTGCAATAGGGCAGGATTCACTGGGGAAATGAAAGAGGAAGGGAGAGTGAGGCGTACCACACAACTAGTCGACCGACGATGACCTCTTTGACGGCGGATCTCGGGCTTCTTCCCCGGCGGCGGCGGAAAGCCGATTTGGGGGAAAACGCGATTTCACGGCAAGGGGAGGGGATGAGGAGGAACTGGCGCGAGCACCGTGTGTTCCAGGGTGGAGTGGAGCTCAACGTCCGAGGGGCGAGCTCGATTGGACGCCCGGAGGGGCTATTTATAGCCTCGTCGGGGGAGGTCTCGCCGACGCGATATTTTCCGCCGCCCGAGATCTTTTCCGCCAGCGATTCCTGTGCGCGCGGACCTCCAGTGTGTGCTCGGTCGTACGTCCTCATCCTGCCCTTTCACCGGTGAGGCCAGCCGGCCGTCTGGTCTCATCGTCTGATGACGCCCATTGCCCGTTGTCATGGCGGTGTTGCCGCTTGTCGTTCCCACGATGCCGCTGTGCCATTTGACTCCGTCCCCGCGCGGCGTGTGGGCGCTAGCCAAGCTTGGCTGTCCCTCGCCAGGCGCGAGGGTTTCGTGGAGTTGGCCCGCCGTCTCGCTTGCGTCGGGGGTCGCCGGCGTACGAGTTGGCAAGGTGGGTTATCCACGCCAGGCGAAGTTGAACTCCTCCCGTGGGCGTACGCCTTGAGGCGGACGATGACGCGACAGTTCGTCGACGGGGCCCGTAGTCTCCCCGTGAGGAGGTCGTCTCGCCGCGCCAGCCGCGCGCGCAGCGGGCCACGCAGAAAATGCGTGTCGCGACACGGCGGGAAGGGGGACGGAGGCCGACTCGCGGGGCCCGGCCGCCGGTGGGAGGGGAGAAGAAGAGGTGGGCCTCGCGTCGGGCTTGGCCATCTGGCTTGGCCATGGGCCGGCCTGCCGCGATGGGCCAAGGGAAAGAAGGAAGGAGGGGAGGGGAGCTGGCTGGGCCGGAGAAGGGAATGAGCCCACGAGCTCTTATTTTCCTTCTCTCTTTCCATTTTCCCTTCTCCTATTCTTTCCCATATTTCTCTTCTCCTAATATTTTATGTGTGCAAATATATATTGTAAATATTTATACAGTACTTGTATGTATCCTCATGAATTATATTCATGAAATTATTTATCTATTGTACCCGTATAAATATGCATATATATATATATGTGCACACACTTTGTCCCCAATTCTATTATTGCATGTGTAGTTTATACACTATAAATATTTATACAAGCACACATATATCCTCATGACTCTTATGGTCGAGAATATTTATTCATGGTGCTTATAAAATATTTGTGTATATATTTTTGGTACACGCCAAGTGTTTTGGTATTCATTATTCCCCGAAATAAATTCGTAAATCGATTCTCATGCAATGCTTCCATAATTTAGTATCTAGTTGATGCATCAACTTACCTTCCACCATAAGCTCTCAATCAACAAACATGGTTTCCTATTTTCTAGATGGTGAGGGTTTCAATGCAGGTTTTCAAAAAGGGGGTTTCGGTTTAGCGGAATATAAATCAAGTTTTAGTTGTAATTTGAAAAGTTCAAATTTTAGTGAATTTTAAAATGATGCAAAAACACGGGTGTTACATACGCTTAAGCGATGCCGGTCTACTGACTCTACTCATAACCTGACGTGGAGGGAATACAAGGCGAATAGGGTTGTCACCACCTATCCCCTACCTCACTACCGTGGGTTGCTAAGCAAACGAGGGTGATTCATAACTTAGACACCACGTCTACGTTACTTGTCACTACTCTAGCGTCGATCAGGGTATCCCGTCTTCATCAGGGACCCTCTACTAGAGCATTTACCGGAAGGTAAACAACGATCCCGTAATCTCGACATAATAAATGATAGCGTGGAACTTAAGAATGGTAATCAAGGTAAGACACGAATATCTTTCACCAAGCCGAAAGATTACCCGCAGAGGTTCAAGGTATGGAGGCGGGAGCCGGCAGTCCGGCACTCCGGACAATTGACGGATGGGCGTCGCAAATCCTTACGCCGCATAAGACCGGGGGGGTCGCTACTCCTCTCTCTCTCTCTCTACCTTTCACTCTCTCACTCCCTTCTGAGTGTCTTGGCACTCTCTAAATTAACCACCCTATGTGTGAGACGTGGAGTGTTATTCCCTAAGGAATGTGGGGTGAGTGATGGATCACATGGTGAAGTGTGTGATGGAAAGTGTGATCCTTTATTGAATGATGTGAATTGGTGTGTTGGTGTGTGTTTACAATGGAAGAATGCCCCCAGTATTTATAGTGGAGAGGGGGAGAGACATGGCTATACTTAGGGGAGGATTCCTCGCGTAGTGTTGGCGCCAAACCAAAAACCTCCACCGCATGCAACGCCTTCCAAGCCATGCAACCGCATACGTCTTGGCGCCAAACTATTTCCCCTCGCATGCAACCAAGGATTCTTGGCGGGAACGACATCTTCCACGCATGCCACCGTCTTCCACCCATGCAACCGTGAATGCAAAATAGTTTGGCGGAGTTCTTGGCGCCATCCCGAAAAGCACCGCATGCAACCGCCTTCTCTCCCTCCGACGCTGGTCAAGGCAAAAGCGCAACGGGATCGGGGCTAAGCCCACGGCGGGGCGCCCGGTGCGGCGGCTGGCCCAAGTTTGGCCCGCCTCGCGCCCGTCTTCCGGGTGAGCTGGTGGCCCATCATATGTTGTGTCCCTCGGGGTGTTTTAGCCCGAATCAAGTCCGTTTTCGTTGGTTGGCTTTCCCTTTGTCAAAGCGTAATGCCGAAGTGTGCTTTCTTTGTCTTTTAGGCGTACTTTTACTGTTTCCACGTTTTCTCCCGCAAAACATAATTTCTTCGAATACAAGTGGAACTAGGTTAATAGCAAAGGTTCATGTGGCAAAAATACGTTTATTTGTTATGTCATATGACTAAGTTGGCGGTATAATTTGTATGATAATGACCGCCAACAAGTGAGTTCGCTCAATCGGTTCTTGGCATCCCAAATCCTGCATTGACATGACATATTACCCCGGTTGGTGAAAACCCGCTTCTCCCCAAGCTACAATAACATCTTCTCAAACTTGCAGCACCAGATGGCATTCCGTCTGGTTGATCCCTCACCCTTCCTGCCACCTAGTATGCAACGTCAAATGGTCCAAGGGCGCCCGATTATGCGTCATGTGGTGGTCGGCCATGTGCCACAACACAACAATGATCTTGCCATTGTCAGGCTCCATCCTATGCCAGCTAATCCAGTGGAGTTTCCTTATATCCAGAACTTGATTGAAGATTTCCTGCATGAACAAGATATTGGATTCACCTTGGTACGCCCTTGCCCTTTTTGGTCAAGCATATGTCGATTTAACTTCATGCATGAAAGAGACCTTCGATCAACAACAGCCCACATCCCTATGGTAATGGCACTATTTCTTTTATTGCTCATTACCGGGCTTGGAACAACCGTACTCTTGTGATGAATAATGAAGTTTGGATCATGATGATGGGCCTTAATCTGACTTGTGGACCCAAAGAACTAGTGGACAAAGCTATTTCTTCTTTTGGCAAGATGCCTATTTGGGAGGAGGACCATTTCAATCCAAATCCGGGGCTCTAGTCAAAGTCAGGGTAACTTGCTCTTGATGAGATCCCATGGTTCTTTATTTTCACTGAAGGTTTGGGGTTTGAATTTGACAGTTGGGCAGTGCAATGTGAGATCCTTCAGTCCAACATGCTTGGAGCTGCACCTCAAGATGAAGATTTCCCACCTCCTGATGATGATTTTGACCCTAACCATTTCATATACCATGGTTTTGGTCGGATGGGTCATGGTGCTAATCCACCACCTCCAGCACCTGAGCCCCTAGTGCAGCCCAATCCTACTCTTCTTGGCCCCCTTGGCTGGGGACCTCAGGGATGGGGGGCTTGGCCAGAAGCAAATCAGCCCAACCAAGAGGTGGATCAGGAACAAGATGATGATGAGCAGGTCCCACTTCTGGTACCAATTCCACAGGCCTAGGTTGCTGACAATTTTCCTGATGAGAATGTGGAGATGGAGGAGCTGATTTAGTTTGTTGAGGAAGAGCAAGAACTGGTAGATCAAGGAGATTTTCAAGTCAGTGATCAGGTTATTGCTATGGATGCATCGGTCTGACTTTGATGACCAGCCACCACCTGCTCCTATTTTGCTTGCCGATGATGCTAATGATGTTGTACCTGTCTTCCTGAACCTCTAGAATATTCCTCGGTTTTATCCTCAGAGGAAATCCACGAGAATGACCTTTTGGGTTATGTTGGCAACAATGAACATGTCAATAATGAACAAGGTGTCAATCAGGTTGTTAATCAGGGATAGGAGCTTCAAAACTTACAAGTTGGGATGGTCGGGACAAAGATCCGAGTATGTTCCTTCAGAATGGATGGCAAAGAAACTAGCATTTCAGAATGGCAAGGGAAAGAATGTACTTGTTTCTTTGGACCTTTTTGATTTCAAGAATTTTAACTAGAGCAAATCTTTCTTAGAGGGCTTTCCTAGCAGTTCTAGTTCAGGCCCAAGCCAAGCACCTATTCGCATGTGGGCCAAATTCTTTTCTAGCAAAGATCATGGGCTCCCTTCTGTCTCTGTACCTGTAGAATGGATGAACTTCTGTGTTAAGATGCTAGCTATGGACTCAACAAACAATTGGGCAACACAGTTTTTCAAGTCACCTGCTGTTGGTATAAATTATATGCACACAATAAAGATAAAGATATCCACAAGCGCCAGATAGAAATACCATTGTAGCACTTCACCAAAAGATAAACTCCCCGATTTTAAAATATCAAACCCAAAGGAACAAAGAGGTGAATATAACTAGCGTTTACCCAATCCACTTCACAATCAAGAGCACTTAAGAAACTAGCTAGACTAGGAGACAATTCTAGTTTTCTAATTCTAACCTTGATAAACCTCAATTTATTTATTCTATCGTGTGCACTGATCCTTAATAAAGTAAGACAAAATTACTTAACTAAGAACGACAAATCCTACAGTTCACATCTTGGCGGGAAGTGGGCTCTGAGAGGATTCAATAAAGCTATAAGAGTCACCTTTATGATTCTACCACTGATTCCAAGCCAAAAAGGGGCATTCACAAATAACTCTAGTCTAAGCACCAAGCTTACCTTAGAAATTATCCCTCTAATCTAGAGCAACCAAGATCGAGTACTCAAATAAGAGTTGCAAACTTGAAGAATAAAATAAACCAAAACTTACTTTAATTATGAAGTCGAACACCGGATAATCTCTCGAATACACTCCTCTTCTCGCAAGAGAATGATCCCGTTGAATACAAGAGAGAAGATCCGACAAGCCGAACTCCTCCGAAGCACTCCTTACTAATCTCTCTATTTCTAATAAACTCGCTCCCAAGCACTCCTTACTAATGTCTCTATTTCTAATAAACTCGATTGCTAATCAAGATCTGTAGTAGCTAATCTAGAAGTGTATAGCTCTAATCATGAGATCTTGATTTCTCTAACCCCAGGAATTCTAGTAGAAGACTAGAATGAATTCTAACTATGAAGTTTGAATTAGGGTTTCAGGGGGTAGCTCTGCCCTTGCTTTTATAGCCCCATAGGATGAATCTCAGCCCTTGGATCAAACCGACTTGATTGGGCCGGTGTAGATCTACTCCTTAGGTCAGTTGTAGGAAAATTCTAGAAGCAGGACACGTGTCTCCACATGGGGGGGTGCCACGTGGCCTCACATGTGGTGCCGCCCCCCCCACATCATGACATGTGGGCCCCGCCTTCATGAGTCTGTCTTCTTTGTCCTTTAGACCCTTGGAATTTCTACTAATTGCCCTGGTTTGGTCCTTCCGTTTCTCTATTTTCTTTCTTTTTAGCTCTGTTTTACGCTATTTTCCTGGAGTTCTCCTGCAAAACCGAGTGTGCACCAAAACTCATGAAAATCATTAGAAATAATAAAACTTTAGTAGCATTCATCCCATGATTTATAGCATATCAAATATATAAAAGTGGTCATTAACTACCATCAACAAGCTTCCCCACACTTAGGATTTTACTCGTCTCGATAAAAGGATGGTTTACTAAGATCTAGACATAAAACATAAATGTTCCTTAATCTATCCTCTGCATGCGGGATTCAAAGTGTCTACCACAAAACTTTAGGCGGTTAAGGAGCGAACAAATTTAAACAGATCATCTTTCTATCTTTAGTCAAGTCAACTAGAGTTTTTGCAAAGTTTTGAAAAGAAAACATAACATACTTTCTCCTATAAATGATACTCTCAATCACTTAGTATATATAGTATTTTTGGATCCTCACCAAAGTAGTATAATGCTCAAAACAATCATCAGGCTCAAGGAATAGCATACTTATCTTGCATATATTATCAAGATCAAAACTCAGATCTATGTAGGGTTCTTTCAAGATGTGCAAAGTGTGTGGAAAAATATAGTGGCTAAACTAATTCTACTATGCTCAAAAAAAAACTTGTCTCTCTTTTTTGGAACAATTAAGCATATAAGAATAAGGACCATGGGCTATCTTTTTTTTTCTTCTTTTCTCTCTTTTTTTATATACTTGAGAGAGGCGGGCATCTAAGCACCCATTGTTTTTATGTGGACACTTGTCCTTTTTTCTCTCTTTATTTCTTTTTTTTATTCTTTTGCATAGCCCATGCCTTTTCTTTTATTGCAAACAACCTAAAGATAGAGAGAGATGAATAGAATGAGCATTTGATAAATCCTAAATATTTTTGCATCTATTCCCAGTGTAGGAATAGATTTTTAGATTGGAAAGAAAGCATGTTTGTGCGCGTACTTTCAAAGGTGAAAGCAAAGAAATATATTTGGGTGCATGTGCTCCTGGTGAACTACACTACATAGGTCACAAGCTTTTAAAATTAACTCAACACAAAACAAACAGCTTATGAGCTAGGCTCTTAAAATATTTGTAAGTATAAAAGACTTTGGTAGGACATAACATTTATCACTCGGGAGAAGTATAGCTATTTATTTTAAGCATTTAGAAATAAAACTCTCCGAGACAAGATGTCAAGATTCAGATTCACATTATTCTGCAATATCATACTTCACAACAACTTAAGTAAAATGGGGTCCCTAATAAATAAGTTACCAACAAAGAACAAGATTTTCAGAAAACATTATGCAAGTCTATCACTTAAGTTATGACTAAAATAAACTTAGCATGTCAAAGCAAATTTCACATTATAGCAGCTTGAAATAAATTAAAACAGCCTAAGCATTAAATAGGATAAGACTAAACAAAGACATAAAAGATTGCTAACAAGCATAAGTAAAATTCTAATAACACAAAAATAATAATTATAAGTAAAGAATACTTAGAACTTTTGTAACCTATTTGAAGGCTGTGCTGTTGTGGTCTTTCCCCCACACTTGTCTCTTTTGTATTTCTTAATTTCTGCAAAAACATGTGGAGACAAGTGCTTTTCCAAACACACAAATAATAGAGAGAATAGTAACAAAAATAAAAACTTTAAAAAACTCAAGACTCAAAAACTTCTTTATTCATTAATTATTTGACTCATAACAAACTGACTCGATGGAGACTCTCATGACACTTTATTTTATTCATTCCTTCCCCGTAATGCTTTCTATGGCTCTCTAGAATAACTCTAACAGCTCACAGAGCATCTGCACGTATTCACCCAAGGTCCTAACTTGGGCATTAAGCCTCCCAATTTGTTCATAATTGTTATGAACAATTTCAGCTTGGGTGGTCCCTGTCCCTGATTGCCATCCTAAGGGTGTCATTGACCATTGTAAACCTTTTCGTCCACCATGGCCACCGTCTTCCTGGCTAGCCGCTTCTCTGGTCCCCGAAGACCTTTCGGAGCTGGCCTTTTCTTACTGTTCGGGGAGGAGCGAGGAGCCGAGGCAAGTAATGCGTCTTCCCAGGGAGGAGAATAGATCCCGGAAGAGGTGGTGGCGACGAAAGTTACCACAAACCTAGCACTGGTCACCTCCTCGTGCCCTCTCCTCGAACCTGGTGCGGACCTTGCTGCCTACACCGTGGGTGCTGCTCCCTCCCGAAAGTGCTTTGTTCCTCCTCCGTGGCGGAATCCGAACAGGTTCATTCAGCCTAGCCTTGGCGAACAAACTCCCCGAGCCATTTGGAGACGCTCATTAGAGATGATCACTCGGGGGTAGTCTGGAACCACTTGGGTTCAAGCTCGAGTGGGATTCTTAGGGGCAAGGTTCTTATTGTTCTGGTCAGCCATTGGAAAACTTTAATTGTGGTGGAACCCTCTCAAAAGATGAGTAGGCTCCTCGGATGAGGATGAAAAGAAAATAATAGGTCCGGGGTTTATTTTATAGCCTGGAGAATAGTCCGGTCTCCCTAGAATTCGCGATACGGTACTAACCCATTAGTATAAATTCCCAAAATAATAATAATTAAATAAAAATATGAGAAAAAGATGGGCACGAATGGCCACATGGCCGAGCCGCGTGGCCCCACATGTCGAGCAGCGTGGCACCCTCTTGGGCCCCGCTGTCGGTGTCTCGTCTTTTTCTGCTGCTTATTTAACTCATAAATATCCTATAAATTTATATTAATGGTTTTATTCATTTCGAAAAATAGATTTTTAAATTATCATGGTAAAATGCAAAAATTCGCACCGTCAACTATTGCGTAAGAAATATCGTGCTCAAGAAATATTTTGAGACGACGACCATTTACCTTAAATAATGTACCTTCGTTGGTGCGTGGGGAGTTACTTGCTCCATGTGATGATGAATCCACCACGTGAATGGTCCTTCCCACTTACTCCGAAGGTTTCCGTGCCCGAATAATTTTACCCCGAATTAAAAAAGTAATACCTTATCTCCGTGCAAACTCCTTCTTCTTGATTCTCTTATCATGCCATCTTTTGGTTCTTTCTTTATATATCTTGGAACTATGGTAAGCTTTCTCTCGCTATTCTTCTAATTCTGATAGTTCCATTTTTCTCTTTTCTCCTGCGGCTTCAAGATCCATGTTCCATCGCTTGATAGCCCAATGTGCCTTGAACTCTAACTCCACAGGTAGATGGCAAGTCTTTCCATAGACCAACTGATATGGAGACATACCCAAAGGCGTCTTGTATGCTGTTCTATATGCCCAAAGTGCTTCGTAGTCAATCTTTCCATACAGTTCCTATCTCGTTGACCGCCTTTTGTAAGATATTCTTGATCTGTTTATTTGATGTCTCTCGCTTGGCCACTTGTCCGAGGATGGTATGGTGTAGCAACATTGTGTCTAATCCCATGGTTCCTTAGATATTCATGGAATTTTCTATCGAGTAAAGTGTGTTCCTCCATCACTTATTACCATCCTTGGAACTCCAAATCTTGGAAATATTACTTCTTCAAACATCTTTCTTGAACTTTTTGAATTGGCCTTCTTGCATGGCATTGTTTCAACCCATTTGGAAACATAATCTCGCCACCAAAATTTGCTCATGATTCTTTTGATGGTGGGAATGAACCCATGTAGTCAATCCCCACACGTCAAAAGAGCTCAATTTGTAAATTGTTGGTGAGTGGCATAGCATCTCTTGAATTGATATTACCGTGCCTTTGGCAAGCATTGCATCTTCTTATAAAACTCTTTGTATCTTCATACATTGTTGGCCAAAAGAATCCACTTTGCCATATCTTAGCATATGTTCTAAATGCTCCGTAGTGTCCACCATATGGGAATGAATGACATCTTTCAATGATTTAATTGCCTTCCTCTGCCGGTACACATCTCCCCGAGTAAACCATCTGCGCAAAAAACTCAAGAGGTATGGCGGATCTCATATGTGTTGACGACTATCATATATAAGTTTCTTCTTGTTCTCCCCCGGAGGTACGTATCCTGCAACCATAAAGTTAACAATATTTGCATACCAGGGGTCTGATCACGGTGATCTTAAAGAGCATATCATATCTTAGTGCATCATTGATCGGCATCCTGCGAATTCTCAAAAAATACATTCTAGACAAGTGATTCAAGTAAATGTAATTTTCTACTTCCTTTTTATCTTTTATTTCTAAATCAAATTCTTGGAGTAACAAAATCCATCTAATTAAATGAGGTTTAGCATCTTTCTTAGTAAATAAATATTTTTAGAGCAGCGTGGGTCAGTATAAACAATAACTTTTGCTCCTACTAAATAAGATCTAAACTTATCCATAGCAAAAACAATAGCCGTGAGCTCTTTTTCAGTGGTTGCATAATTAAGTTGAGCTCCTGTCAAAGTCTTACTAGCATAGGCAATAGCATGATGCTTCTTATCCTTAGTCTGTCCTAAGACAGCTCCTACAAATAGTAATCACTAGCATCACACATAATTTCAAATGGTAAAGACCAATCGGGAGGTTGAATGATTGGTGCGTAAATAAGGGCTTCTTTAAGAATGTTAAAAGATTTCATGCAAGCCTCATCAAAAACAAAAGGAACATCCTTAGCTAGTAAACCGGTTAAGGGTCTATCAATAAATAAAAAATCTTTAATAAAGCAAGGATAAAAACCACAATGACCAAGAAAACTACTGATACCTTTTTAATATTAACAAAGCGGAGGTAATTGCTCTATTACCTCTATCTTAGCCTTATCTACTTCTATCCCCCTTTTTGGACACTAGGTGTCCTAGCACTATCCTTCTCGAACCATGAAATGATACTTCTCCCAATTAAGGACTAAGTGTTTTTCCTCACACATCTTGGTAAAACTCTATCTAGATTTTCAAGACAATCATCAAAAGTTTTCCATAGATGAAAAAATCATCCATAAAAACCTCCATAATCTCTTCAATCATCTCGGAGAATATAGACATCATGCATCTTTGAAAAGAAGCTGGAGCATTACATAGCCCAAAGGACATTCTACGGTAAGCATAAGTGTTTCCGAAATCGGCAAACAATTCTTCTTCAAAATCAAGCATCAAATCAGAAAGAGGTGTGTCCTCCTTCTCTTCTAGAGCTAGTTTAGGATTTAAAGGTTCCATAGGTTGGGATGTTTCTAAAGAATCTGCCCCTACTGGTTCTAATTCTTCCAACCATTTCTCCTTCACGTCAGAAGACATTGTGTGATGCTTAAAAGGATAGCCTTAGCATCATCTGGAGTTTTGTGCATAAACGATCCTCCAGAAGACGTGTTAAGATAATCCACCGTGTGTTTGTTTAGGCCCATGAAAAAGTGTTGTAGAACCATAGGTTCAGGCAAAGAAAGTTTGGGACCAGAATTTAAGATTGACTCTAGTCTCTCCCAAGCTTTACCTAAAGATTCATCCTCTAATTGTTTAAACCTCAAAACTTCTAGACGAAGTTTGACAATCCTACGGACTAGGAAGAATTGCAGACAGAATTCAGAACGTAAGGATTCCCAATCCCCTTGAAAATTCTTAATGCGAAGCTTATACCAATGTTTGGCTTCTCCTTTCAAAGAGTAAGGAAAGAGCTTCCACTTAAGGGTTTCATCTGACATACCCTTTAAGTGTAGGCTAGCACAAACTTGGCCAAACTCAAGCAAATGAGAATAAGGATTCTCATATTTATCTCCAAAAAAAAGATTTCCCTGAACTAATTGGATAAGATCAGGGCGTAACTCATAGCCGAGAAGATAAAATAGGTTTATATGACTCAACCGGCCTAAGGTATAAGTCCTAAGGTGCTCCATACTGGTATAAATATTTTTGTTCCATTTTTTTCAAATATATAAATAAAATAAAAACAAGAATAAAAACTAAAAGTAAATGCTAAAATTAAAAGATAATAAATGCTAAAAAGATAAATGCGTAAAAGTAAATACTGAATGTAAATGCAATAAAGGTAAACAAACAATAAAAGATAAATGATAAATATAGGATACAAGATTAAGGCAATACTCTAAGTTACTATCTAGCAAAACTACCGTTCCCGACAATGGCCGTTCCCCACAATGGCGCCTTAAATGTTTGTTGGTATAAATTATATGCACATAATAAAGATAAAGATATCCGCAAAAGCACGGATAGAAATACCGTTGTAGCACTTCACCAAAAGATGAACTCCCTGTTTTAAAATATCAAACCTAAAGGAACAAGTAGGTGAATATAACTAGCGTTTACCCAATCCACTTCACAATCAAGAGCACTTAAGAAACTAGCTAGACTAGGAGACAATTCTGGTTTTCTAATTCTAACCTTGATAAACCTCAATTTATTTATTCTATCGTGGACGCTAATCCTTAATAAAGTAAAGCAAAATTATTTTACAAAGAACAGACAAAGCCTACCATTCACACTAGTAGAAATATGGTTATCCGTGACGATTTGCTCGTGACGCTGCATACTTTCGCCACGTAAGGATATGTCTTCTATGACGAAATGCCCATTTTCGTCACAAGTGTGAGGTGACGATGTTTTGACTTGGTTATTAGTGACGATACTAAAAATAACGTCCACGAGAACACTAAAAGGAGATCGTCATAGATTATTTTTTTTGCTATGTTGACTCGTTTGGCACACCTAATGACCAAACAACTTGGTCACAGATCGCTTTTGGTAATCGTCATTAGGGTTCTCTCTGACAAATTTTTTTTTTTTTTTACGCGGCAATTTGCCAAGGCTATTTTTTTTTGGCGCCCGAGCTGCTTCCCGCAAATTTTTTGGCGCCACAAATGCCGCTCCACTATAGGTTGGGCTTTGCACACCTAATGATCAAACAACTTTGTCACAGATCGGTTTTGGTAATCGTCATCGATAACCTGTCTGTTTTTTTTTTTCCGACGGCGTTTTTTTTTTTGACCACACCGCTTCCCGCTCTTTTTTTTGGTGCCACATCTGCTTCCCGCTTTTCTTGGCACCACAAATGCCGCTCCATTTTTTGAGCCACAGATCGGTTTTGGTAATCGTCATCGATAGAAGTGACAGATTCAATTAGTTGAAATTCAACTATCATAGTAAATATCACAGATTGGCACCATATCATATGTAAGTAATATATTACTTAAGCTCCTGGGATCATAACCCAGGGCAGACCAGAGTACCAAAATATCTCCATGTGGCATCCCTATGTGTTCCAGATGCCACCAGACCAAACTTTAGTGCTAATTGTTCTCAATTACATTTATAACTTCTATATACATATATCTATAGATAGGTTGGGCATCAAGCAGTCTTTGCTGGCTAGTTCTAGTTCAGCTTCTTCTTCACTTCCTCTAGCTCCTTCTTCAATTCTGAGATGAGCTCGTCCTTTTCCTTGAAACAAATTTCAGCTAAGCGGTTTGTGGACGCCATACTTTTCGACGAGTTCATTTGTCTTGTTCAGTGCTTCCTGCAGCTCTTTCGAGCAAGCTGTGCCAACTGAAGCTGGACCTCAAGAGATTCCATCCTCCTAACCATCTTTGCATCCCGATCGCCCAACACCTTCTCCAATCTTTCAATATCCTCAATGCAGTCGGTGCAGTCGGCCTCCGGATGCCCGATTCTTTTGTGGTGCTTCGAGTACAGCTCCATCATCCTGTTCTCCGCATTGATGGTTCTGTTGCAGCGAGATACATTTCCTGAAATACATGAAGGCAACATAATTATTTGAAAGGTAAAATCAGTCTCCTAAATAGTGAAATGTTCATAAAGTTGAACAATAATTGTTTGTAAGCATAACGAGAAAAGTGTAAATGAAAGCATTCTTTCAAAATTCTTTCAATACATGTGTCAATACATACCAAAGATGAGGCCTTATGTAATCATTTGTTCTAGTTTCACTTATGTCAATACATACCAAACAATTATTGCCTTATGTAAAAATTCTTTCAAAATTCAGCATAAATACGGTTTGAATACCAAACAATTATAGCCTCTGTCAAATTTCTGTCAAAATGCATTCAAAATCTGTACACTAAAATAGATGTATCATCAAAGCATGAAAGCATATCGACCTCTAAATAGATGTATCAGCCTCTAAAATAGATCTACCTACCTAATTTTACCACCTCTAAATCCTACAAAGAATGTATGAATAGGGCTAAGCATAAACTATCAAAAAAATCTTGCAAAAGTATGAACAGTCAATGTATGAACACCAAGGAAGAAGAAAAATCTGATGGAGGAGAAGACTCTAGATTCTCTTTTTTTTTGTTAAATGAAACTTGTGCTTGATGCTACCTGAAGTCTTTTGCTAGATACTACCTAATGTGTCCCTAGCTGAAATGTCCCTATCATTCTGCTGTAATAATAAGCGTGTTGTGTATCCGTGTTAAGTCGGGTAAGGTGATAAGTAATCGTGGGTTCCTTAATAGTCCATTAGTTCGATCCGATGCTTGCTACTCTCTTTTTGGTTGTAATGCTGAATACTCTATATTTCCGTTCACCGCAATGGAAATGGGGTTCATCCCGGGTTCTAACAAAAAAAATGTATGAACAAGGTGTTGGGGGCGGCGGATTCTCACGTGGGTCACCGACTAGGTATTGGGTGCAAATGGGATGGGTGGCGGCGGGGAGCCTTGAGAGCCTTGAACTTCTTCAACGACGGCCCGGCATCGTTGCTGCCCCCTATGCCGATGGTCGCATACCCCGCAGCAGCCGACGTCGGGGCCACGTCGACGCCCCGACGAGCCTTGGCGGTCAAGGCCCCTCGAGTCCAGCGGCCGGCCGGCCCCCAAGATATCGGCGGATGCACCGGGACTGCCGCGCACTCGTCGCCGGGCGAACTGGGCTTGGTCCTTCACCATCTTCTCAGAGCCGGCGAGGTCGGGTTGCGGCGGCGGGTCGGCGGCTAAGGATTCAAGGGAGGCGGTGGCGTAATGTGAAGAGAGATTAGGGGGAGGCGGTGGCGGTTTAGAGTGGGGAATGATAGATTAGGGTAGGTGGCGTTGGTTTTTTTGGGAACTTGCGCAAGCCGGGCTGTTGTAAAAAAAGAGCAGGCCGGGCCGATATCCGGGCCATAGAGGCAAGCGGTGGTGATTTTTCGCCCGACCCGCGGGTTCCCCGACGAGGGTGCACTCGGGTTGTACAGGTAGGAGCGCTACCACACTGCACTACGTAATCTTACGTGTTAAGTGTATGAAGTTTTTCTATCTATTTGATTAATGAATTACTCTATGATGTCAAGCGTTATGGGCCGACCCATATGATCGTGATCGTGTTTACGTGAGCCCCGATCACAAACATACAAGGGCGGCGAGGGCGTGGAGGAGTCAAGGCGGCGGCGTGGGCGGTGGCGGCATTGTAGCATGACATTGGCGGGCGCCGGCACTCATCGCGAGGGAGAGCAACGCCGGCTCACGCGACTAGGGCAGCCTGCTTGCCGGGCGTGGGCCGAGAAACAAATGAGATTACAAGGTTTGTCGATGAATTTGTGTTTGAATTATATATGTGTTCATATAATGCATCTGTTTTTTAATTTTCTTGATTTAATCTCATTAGGGACATAGTATAAGGTTTGTCTTCTTTGTGATAACAGATGGATAGAAGATGGATATTTGGGAAACAATTCACGATCCATATGTCAAAGGAGTTGAAGAATTTATGAAATTTGTTAAAGAAAGATTTCCTGAAGACACCATGATACATTGTCCTTGCCGCACTTGTCTTAATCAACAGATGCATGATCAGATGGTTGTAGAAGACCATGTGCACATCTATGGAATGTCACTACATATACCGGTGGATTCATCATGGGGAGGCAACAGATGCTGCTATAGTTGAGAATATAGAGCAACAGGATGTGGAAGGTGATCATGACCATGGGTATGGGATACATCTGGGTGTGGATGATGAAGGTGATCTTGACGAGGATTTTGGAGTTCCAGAGTTGATTGGAGATCTGTATGCTCAAGCGGGCCGATGGAGAGCAGACCTAGGTTTGCAAGAGTCCTTGAAGATGCGAAGAAGGCACTTAGCACGGGATCTAGTCATTCGAAATTTTTTTTTTGGTGAGGATGTTGTATGTCAAATCTCGTTATCGAATCTCCAATGCAGGATTTACCACGATGATGAAGGTGATCTCATCGGGGATTTCCTAAGAGTGAGTTGCCGATTCTTATGATAATGCCAAGAAATACCTTCGAGAGTTGGGCCTTGCATGCCAAAACATCCATGTGTGCAAGAACAATTGTGTGTTATTTTGGGACACCAAAACATCCAAGTATGCTAAGTTGAATGCATGCCCGATCTGCAAGGAGTCTAGATGGAAAGATGAAACTAGGACAAAGCAAGTTCCACATAAGGTTTTGAGGCATTTTCCACTTTTGCCAAGGTTGAAGAGAATTTTACATGTAAGTGAACTTCGAGGAAACTCAATGGCACAAGAAAGTGAGGACACCAGTCGAGGGTGTAATGAGCCATCCAAATGATGGGGAAGCATGGAAGGACTTTGACAGGATGGAACCATCCTTTGCAAGCGATGCAAGGAACCTAAGGCTTATTTGAGACATGTATGCTTTACTAGGATGTGTGTCACCACTATCTCAAAATCATTTGAAACTTTAATAGAGTGTTCATGGATCCAAACAATGGTGTCGTGTGCATTTGTACAATTTTTAGACCAAGTTTACATATTATTGTGACTATTAGTTGATTTACTCAAGAAAAAAAGTTAAAATACCAAAATCAAGGTAAACAAATCTAAAAATTTGCATGGACACCTCCTTTTGGTGGAGCATATTGACAAAAAATTTGAGTTGATTTTGAGAAAGTGCTTGGTGTACATCCTCGAAAAGGCACACATCTCTCACGCATGTCCTAGTCACTTTGGGTGAGAGATGCTCATGCTTATGTGCGATGTATAGTACCCCTTTCTCGAAATCATCTCAAACTTTTTTTGGGTGTCTATGGAGCCAAACTATGATGTTGTGTGCATGTGTGCAATTTTCAGAGCAAGTTTACCTATTATTGTAATTATTTATTGATTTACTCAAGAATAAATGTTAAAATACCTAATGTAGGTAAAAAATCTGAAAATTTGCATGGACACCTCCTTTTTGGTGTAGCATGTTGAAAAAAATTTGAGTCGATTCTGAGAAAGTGGTGGTGCACATCCTCACAACGGCATACATGTCTCACTACGACCAATGTGCCTATGTGAGAGATGTCGTCACATGTGAGATATGTGTATCACAACTATATCCAAAACATCTAAAACTTTACTAGGATGTTTATGGAGCCAAAATGAGGAGTGTATGCACAAATAAAAATGCAAAAAAAAAAAAAAAACATGAAGAAAGAAACAAAAACAAAAATATGGCCCCCTCAAGGGTTTTTAAACCTGGGAGCTGGGGGTTTATAGTCAACCTGGTGTTGCCATTGGGATATTGCAGCATGTTCAATAGGAATAGAGAGGTAACTTATTTAACCAAACATGTAGAACCAAGGCAAAAAAAGGCGCCAAAAATTTTGCCTCCCTCCTAATCCCCGAAAAATTTCGTCCCGAAAACAAATTGCGCCAAAATGGCGCCTAATCCCCTTCCTAATCCCCCGTCCTCGTCAAACGTCCCCCTCTCGTCCCGTCTTCTCCCCTCACCATTTCTCGCACTTGCAGCCACCATCACCGTCGACGAGCCGCGCCAACGAACCCGTTTCCACGCCGCCTCCTCCTATCCCTCTCTCTCGCACATACCAATCTTTCCCCATCCACCGCCGCCGGCGAAAACCCTAGTTACCACCGCCGCCGATGAGCGCATCCATCGACGACCTTCCTTTCTCTTCCAAGACGAGAGTTTGTTTCCACGCTGCCTCCCCCTATCCCTCTCTCTCGTTTACCTTTCTCTCCCATCCACCTCTTTTTTTCTTCCCCACCTAACCATAATCTCAACTGCAGGTCTAATTCCATGACTCCACAACCTCCATGGTGGCAACAAGGGGTCAACTTAACAAAAAAACTGCACAAGAAGAACAACCTGCACACTTAAAAACAACTCCGCACCAAAAAAGCATCTGCTCCGGAAGAACAGCCTGCACAAAAAGAAGCACCTGCTCAAGAAGAACCAGGTACTACATTTTTTTTTCTCTGACCGATTTAATTCAATTATTGATCTGTTGATGTATCCTGCAGTGCAATTCCTACTAATTATCAATTGTGTAGTACAAGTAGATGTACACAAGAAGAATTTGGCATGCATGTTTGTTCATAGGAAAATAGTAGTTCAGTCCCATCTAGATTCATAGTTTTTCAGGGGAGTTCTAGCTCTTATCTATTAGTTCAGTCCCATCTAGGAGTCCACAAATTTGTTGTTGCCCTTAGCTCATCCGACCTCTTATCTATCTTGTAAGTAGTGTTATTACCTCTTACCTATTACTTGAATCCTTTTTAAAATTTCTAATACACCCAATTTGTTGTCCTTGTAAGAACCTACAATAACCGAGTATGAGAGAAAGCGTGATAGGCAAGTGGAGGAGAATCGGAAGAAGTTTAAAGACCTTGGATTGAGTACTCTACGTTCGAAGTTAAATAACTCTTTATCACAATCTGCACCAAACAAGGAAACAAATAATGAAGATTCATCATCATCGAGTTTCTCCTTGATGAGGATGATCAAGGAGAAAGTAGTGATGATGATGACACCGAATCTAATGAGCAGCCACACCCCCCGGATTTTATGGTACTTATTCTATCTTCTAAGTAGTGGGTAGGGGGATACTTGCATTGCAATTAAATGTTTGTGATCTAAATTAAGCTCCAGGATTAGTTTGCATATTCATATAAACATACATCTTCTTTAATATATGGTATTGCTTATTAATGCACATGACTTACTTGATTTTTCTTTTTTTCCCACAGCTTCCTCCACCGCGTAAAGGGAAAGCCCTCGCTTGAAGCTTAAGAAGTCTAATCCCACAATGGGGCCTGGTGGAGTTGGGAATAGTAAGAGAGTGAGGGCAGCTGGTCAACCAGGCCGGGTGCAACCTTCTGAAACCCCAAGAAGGTCAAAAAGGCTTCATGTAGAGGACCCTACAGATGCTCATGATGACAACACAGCTGAAGAGGGAGTCAATGCAGCTGCTGATCAGGACAATCCATCTGTACAGAAAGACATTGGAGCTGCTGATCAGGACAATCAACCTGAAGGCAAGTTGATTTTTTTTTTGCATTCAAATATGACTTCTCTTTTGTTGATTTTATAGAAACTAAACCATTTATTTAAATGCAAATTCTATTTTGTAGCTTCTGGACAACGACGTCCAAGGAGGCCCGAGGCACAACTATAGGTAAACAATTGGACAAGGTGACTAAAGCTATGGGAAGGAGATTGCCCATAGCTATTGAGGAAGGAAACAAAAGACCTCATGAACCTGTTCAAGCTGCCAAGCTAGCATCAGAGGCTGGCGTCATTGCTCGGGAGACCTTGCCTGTCCTAACACACCGGAAAGAATACAAGAAAAACAATAAATACTACAAAAGCTTTGAGTCACAACTAGCTGTAAGTGCATTACTTTACTGTTTGTATTTGAAACTCGTATACATGGTTAACCTTATTTTGTCTAAATTGATATGGAACTGTCATATGCCTAGGGTCGCTTGGCCATTAACACCGAGGATGAGCCAACAAAGGAAGCTATGACTGATGTTATGCGCTCTACGATAAAAACCCAAAAGATCGCCTCAAGCAGAGATACTTCAATGGTGTACCTGCAAATGAGGTTAGGACAACTTCTCCTGTTACTTACATGAATGATGAAGAATGGAGGACACTTGTTGGAAAGTGGTCTGATCCAAAGAACATGGTATGGGTTATTCTTCATTCATTATCATTTTTCAAAGGATCTTCTCATTTTGAACCTAGGATCTCATCCGACATTTTCAACCTCTCGTAGGAAACATGTGAAAAGAACAAGCGAACTGCAAAGAAAAGTCAAGTATCATCGGGCTACGGGTTCTCGCAGCTATGTGGCACACTTATATCAATATGTAAGTAAAAATACCTTGCTCACTTACATGCACATTTGCACTTGACCACATTCTTTTGCATTTCATCCGAAACAACTTTGCTGTGATTTTTATCCATGTGACGTAAAAGGAAGAGAAACAGAGAAGAACCTAGCCTAGATCGAGTGTAGAACTAGATGCGGTGGAGGCCTTCAAGACTTGCCATACCAGCTCTAAACGTGGCCCGACCGACGAAGCCGAGATGCACTTGTAAGTTCATAAATTATATTCTATACTAGTTCCTATTTTATTTGAATGGCATTGGATGTGGGTCTTATCTCGCAGCTTGTCGTGCTCTCTTTTTTTTGGACTGCAAGTGTTTATGAATCAAATTGGGTGACATGAGGCGATATAGAATTTCTTCAGATAAGTAGTATTTCAAGAATGCAGACTTATAGAAAATTCAAGAACTAGTGTTGCATTCTGAAATTGCCAAATAGTTTGTGACATATGCCTACCAAAAATTATTGCAATAATTAACAATTCTCATCTTGTGAAATCTTGTTTGTTTGTCTATGTTTTTTCGTGACGACATGGAAACTCTGAGGGCTGAACCTTGTTCACGATGGTGAGATGCCAACATCCAAGTGGAGATTGTGTCCAAGGTGCTCTCCCGAACAGCTCACACCGGTTCTCGAAGAGTGTTGGGTTCAAAACACCGACATCCTCCAAGTCAACTTCAGATGAAATGAATCGAGCCGCGAACAACTTGTAGCTAAAGTGGCGGTAGTCGTTTCAAAGTGAACTCGACGAGCTCAAGAAGAAAATTGTAGAAGCTGAGGAAGATCGGGCGAAGACACGTAAGGAGCCGGAGGAGTACAAGAAGATTACAGAGAAGAACACCAAGGAGATGGAGGAGACCAATGTTCTCATCGGGGAAGCTCCTGTCCTTACATGGAGGTGCTTCGCCTCAACTTGAGGGCTGCTTGTCGAGCTACTTGGTACTCGAGAACTTGAGTTGCTTGTGTGTGCAACTTTCTTTATTATGTTTGTGGAAACTTTTAAGTGTATTGTGATGTCAAGTGGTGTTCTTTGTGAACAAAGTTTAGTGTTGGCCACTCGGTTGTGTGCCAACCGGAATACTACATTTAATCATCTATGGAATTCAGTGCCCATTCTAGTATCATTTGCAAATTCCAATTATATTATTATCCGCAATTACGTGACCAAAAGTGATGACAAATCTGTGACCAAAAGTGATGAGTAATCTGTGACCAAAAGTGATGAGTAATCTGTGACCAAAGCGATATTGTTTTACGTGACCAAAGCGATGTTAAATCTGTGACCATCTCGTATCAAACTGTGACGATGGAAAAGAGCATTCTGTGATGTTTATAAAGTGTATTACGTGATGATTTCAAAATGATGATGTCACGCCCACGCCGGATCCACGCCGGTTGCCACATCGGCGGTGATGTCACCCCACATCGATGATGACGTCAGCTGCCACGTCAGCGATGATGTTAGCTGCCACATCAGCGATGATGTTAGATGCCACGTCAGCGATGACGTTAGGCCGCCACGTCGCATCCGCACGTCCGCCACGTCGGTACCGCCAACGGCGTCCGAACGGCGAAGAAAACGCGTCCGCTATTGACGATAACGGATCGTCACGGACTAAAAACGCCCGTTAACGGCGCCGTTAAGACGGCCGTTAGACAGGAGATTATGAGAAAAATGATGGTCCTTCGGTGACTAAAATGCATCGTCATAGAAGTAAATCACATCCATGACGAATACTATATCGTCACAGATTGTAGACACATCTGTGACGAAAATATGCATTTCGTCACAAATGACCAAATGTGACGCGACCTTTTTGACGATTTTGTAATCGTCACTAGCTTGTCATGGTAGACCACCAGTGACGTTTCTCGCGTCTTCAGTGACCAAAGGGGAGCGTCACACATCTCAACATACCTACTAGTGTCACTTCTTGGCGGGAAGTGGGCTACAGAGGATTCAATAAAGCTATAAGAGTCACCTTTATGATTCTACCACTGATTCCAAGCCAAAAAGGGCATTCACAAATAACTCTAGTCTAAACACCGTGCTTACACTAGGAATTATCCCTCTAATCTAGAGCAACCAAGATCAGAGTACTCAAATAAGAGTTGCAAACTTGAAGAATAAAATAAACCAAAACTTACTTTAATTATGAAGTCGAACACCAGATAATATCGAATACACTCCTCTTCTCGCGAAGAGAACGATCCCGCAGAATACAAGAGAGAAGATCCGACAAGCCGAAACTCCTCCGAAGGACTCCTTACTAATCTTTGTATTTCTAATAAACTCGATTGCTAATCAAGATCTGTAGTAGCTAATCTAAAAGTGTATAGCTCTAATCATGAGATCTTGATTTCTCTAACCCTAGGAATTCTAGTAGAAGACTAGAATGAATTCTAACTATGAAGTATGAATTAGGATTTCAGGGGTAGCTCTGCCCTTGCTTTTATAGCCCCATAGAATGAATCTCAGCCCTTGGATCAAACCGACTTGATTGGACGGTGTAGATCTACTCCTTAGGTCGGTTGTAGGAAGATTCCAGAAGCAGGACACGTGTCTCTACAGGGGGGTGCCGCGCGGCCCCACATCCTGACATGTGGGCCCCGGCCTTCGTGAGCTGTCTTCTTTTGTCCTTTAGACCCTTGGAATTTCTACTAATTGCCTTGGTTTGGTCATTTTCTTCTGTTTCTCTATTTTCTCTCTTTTCAGCTCTGTTTGTGCTGTTTTCTGGAGTTCTCCTGCAAAACTGAGTGTGCACCAAAACTCATGAAAATCATTAGAAATAATAAAACTTTAGTAGCATTCATCCCATGATTTATAGCATATCAAATATATAAAAGTGGTCATTAACTACCATCAACACCTGCCTGGACTCATGTCATTAGCTCCTCATCTGGTAATTCTTATGTCCTCACCATCCCCAATAAAAAACCTTCTATTCAAATATCTCAATTATGTTGCAATTCTATTACAGATTCTTTATCAGCTACAGTTGATACTCAATTTGATGATGAGACCATCTCGGATCGGTACAAGTCTTACATGGACCCTCCATCTCCCAAAGAATCTGACTTCATCTCTGTCACCTCCCCTCCTAAGAAAAGTAAGAAGAGAGGTAAGACTCATATTATCTCTGAATCTGAGGTGAGACGTAGTAACAGATTACAATCTCTGAATAATGGTTTTAAGCCTGTTGCTTGCAAAGAATAGCGTTCTGCTTGCCCTAGGTGTGACACTAAGCCACCTTTTGTCTCCACCTCTATAGCTCGAAATCTGGGGCTAGCTTCTGCAAGGTGGACCCCAAGAAGCTATCTAATGAACAGCTCCTTAAGAACTCCACTCTCAAGAAAGCAGTCAAGAAGCCAAAGCCAAAGAAGGCCAAAAGAGCTTCCAATGGAGGGAATGATGTTGATACCGCAAAGGATCCCGGTGATGAGGCTGGACCCTCTCGGAGAAGCGAAGACAGAACCCTTGATGGTGCTTAGCTCTTAGTTGTCTAAGTTGCTACCCTCTAATTCTTTTGTTATAATTATGAATAATAGATCTTGGAAGGTTTTGTGTTGGAATATCCGAGGCATAAACACGGAGAAGAAATGGAACTCTGTAAGAGACAAAATAGTGGAATCCTCTTGTGATATAGTATGCCTGCAAGAAACCAAACATAGTCATTTTGATATAATGTTTATTAAGCTCTTTTGTCCTCCATCTTTTGATTCTTTTGAGTATTTACCATTTGTTGGTGCCTCTGGTGGATCTATCATTCTCTAGAAAAGCTCTTGTTTTAAAGGAACTTGTGTTTTTCAGAATTCCTTTGCTATTTCTGTTGAGTCCAGTTCTCTCTATAATGATGCAACATGGCTCCTTACCAATGTTTATGCACCTTGTACACCTAATGGGAAGAGAGTTTTTTTGGCAGTGGTTCAAACACATTCAAATGCCTGACTATGTTGACTGGATTATTATGGGTGATTTCAATTTGTATAGAAATCCTGAAGACGAGGAACAAGCCGGGAGCCGATTATGCTGAGATGCTCCTCTTCAATGAAGCCATAAGCAAACTAGGGCTGGTGGAATTGCCTCTGAAAGGAAAAATGTTACACTTGGACTAATAAACAGGATAGTCCTCTCCTTGAGCGTTTAGACTGGGTCTTCACATCCGCCTCCCCCGACATTACGTTATCCTAATAGTTTTGCCGCTACTCTTACAATGGAAACATTTGATCATACTCCTTGTGTTATTTCTATTAACACTTCTATACCCAAAGCTCACATTTTTCGGTTTGAGAATTACTTGGATGCACCATGATGATTTTTTAACTTGGTACAGCTTGGGTGGTTTTTCGTCTCTCAACTCCATGATGCGGCAAAAGAATATCACCGCAAAGTTCAAAGCTCGAGGAAAACCTTGATGGATTGGATCCACACTTTATCCAACCTCAAGGACACTATTGACAATACTAAACCTGGTGCTGGATTTTCTTAACTTTTTGGAAGAATGCAGGGACCTGACTCTAGTGGAGTGGAACTTTAGAGCTATTTTGGAGGACCATTTGATTTCTCTACTCAGGCAGCAGAAGGCATATTGGAAGCAAAGAGGTAAAGTCAAATGGGTCACTTTAGGGGATGCTTTGGAACCCATTTTTTTCATGCACATGCAACTATGAGTTACGGAGAAATCTGATAACTTATTTTGGTTAATGATGAGGGTGAGAAGGTCTTTGATCGTAATCAAAAGGCAGAACTATAATGGCTTTCTTTCAAAGATAGACTTGGGTCTTCTAATTTTTTCTGGAATTCAGTTTAACCTTGCAGAGCATTTCAATGATCCTAGAGATCTTAATTATTTGACAACTCAGTTCACAAGGAGTGAGATTGACCTAGTAGTCAAAAATTTGACATCCTATAAGGCTCCAGGACCTGATGTCTTCAACACGACTTTATTAAAAGGTGTTGGCCAATTATTTCAGAGGACTTCTATAGACTATTTGATGAATTTCACAAAGTGGTCAGATCTGTCTAGAAAGTTTAAATGGCTCCAACATCACCCTCATACCTAAGAAAGATGATCCTGAAAAAGTTTCGACTTGAGGCCAATTTCTTTGCTCAATAATTCTATCAAACTAATTACAAAATTAAGTTTTGGCAAACAGTTGCAGATCCGCTCTACCCTCTATTACATAAAAAACCAATATGGTTTTGTCAAACACGAAGCTATCCACGATTGCTTGGCTTGGGCACTTGAATATTTACATATGTGCCATCAATACAAGAGAGAATTGGTCATTTTAAAGCTAGAATTTCAAAAAGCTTTTGATAAAGTTGAACACCGCTCATGTTACAGATTATGAAGGCTAAAGGTTTTTCGGATAAATGGCTGCAATGGATGCAACAAATATTCAGTATTGGCACTTCATCGGTTCTTTTAAATGGTGTTCCCGGCAAAGTCTTTCACGCCTCGGAGGTGTAAGGCAAGGAGACCCTCTGTCACCCCTTCTTTTTGTTCTATCTGCTGATTTTCTCAGACTCTTCTTAATGCAGCTTGCTCAGAAGGTAATCTAAGTCTGCCCTTGCCTCTAAGCAATGATCAAGACTTCCCCATCCTTTAGTATGCAGATGATACACTTATTTTCATGAAAGGGGATTCTAATCAGCCGCTATTCCTGAAAGATTTACTCAATGTTTTTGGTGAATCCACTAGTTTAAAGGTGAATTATGAGAAGTCCTTCATGGTGCCTATTAATGTTCCTGAAGATAATTTTAATACCTTGGCAAATGCTTTTGGCTGCTCTAAAGGTACTCTTCCTTTCACATACCTTGGTTTACCTCTGAGCATTACAAAACCTACAGTGGCAGATTTTTGGCCTTTGACAACAAAATGTGAAAGGAGATTGATGAGTGTTTCATCTTTTCTAAGTGATGCTTGTAGATTGGAGCTTACCAATGCTGTTTTTTCTGCTCTGCCTACTTTTTCTATGAGTACTTTCTTGCTACCCAAGACCATAATTGAGCAAATTGATAAATATAGAAGGCATTGCTTATGGAGAGGATCTGATGCTAACAACAAAAAACCACCAAAGGCTGCTTGGGAAATGGTCATAGTACCAAAAGAGCAAGGTGGTCTGGGTGTCCTCAATCTGAGAGTCCATAATGAATGCTTATTGCTCAAACATCTCCACAAGTTCTACAATAAAGTGTCCATCCCATGGGTACAACTTGTATGGGATAAATATTACTCAGCTGGTAACCTTCCCAGGCTAACAAATAACTTCAAAGGCTCTTTTTGGTGGAGAGACAATCTGAAGTTGCTGGATTCCTATAAAGGAATGGCTATGGCCAATGTTGCCGATGGATCCTCTTGTTTCTTCTGGCTTGATCTTTGGAACGGACAAGTTTTACATCTTGTTTTTCCTCAGCTTTTTTCTTTCTGCAAGGATCCCTTCATATCTGTCAAGAAGTTTGCTAATGAGTCAAGTGACATTCAACTTTTCAATCTGCCCTTGTCCAATGAAGCCTATGACCAGTTTCAGACTTTGCATAATCTAATTCAGAATGTGGACATTCATCGGGGCTCGATCAATGGAGCTATAATTGGGGATCCAACATTTTCTCTTCTAAGAGCAACTCCAACAGTACCCTATATGACCTCCCAATCCATGTTTTTTGAGAAAAGGATGAAAAACACTGCTCCAACAGTACCCTATATGACCTCCCAATCTTTGGGCACGTGGAACAAATCTGCCCATCGCGCGTATATTTGCGCACTCCGTCGCACTCCTATCCCACGTGCATGCAGCTTAGCGCCTTCGGTTCAGCCGGCGAAAACGAGGGAACTTTACGCCGCGTGGCGAGGAAGGTTCTGCCGCCCGGTCCTGTGTCGCCGTCAATTCAGGTATCAATCCATCGATCTTCCGCCCGGTCACATTGCTTTCGCCGCCCGTAGATGCTGGCCAAGTGGGTTTCATCGGTATTTTGCGCCGCCCGGTGGGTTTTAAATCTAGGCGCCGCCCGGATGGGTTTCGTCCGGGCGCCGCCGTGGCTGCCGCCCGGCCGCGCCGAGCATGGCGGAGGAGGTAGGCTCTCTGAGCCAGGTCCATGGCCGCCAGCCCCTCGGCCTCCTTCCGCCCCGCTAGCGAACAGAAAAAACCGCGTACAGCTCCGCCTCCTCGGCCTCCGGCTGCAGCGCCTTGGCCGCTTCGGGCGGACGCCGCGGCGTGCCTCCTCCGCCAAGTCCAAGATATGTAATTTCAGTTTCTGAACAAATATATATGCAGCACTGTACGTGCACGGCTTTGATTCCTGTATACGTGGTCATGTCGTTGATTCCTGTAGCCATGGTCATGCTGATTCGCTGCATGATTACAAGGTGATGCAGTCAGGTGCTGAACTCTGTTGATTTCCTAGACTTCATGATCTCGCTGTTGTGCCGTGAAAGGAGAAGAGGACGGCGCGTCGCACGAGATCACGTGCGAGGAGAGGATGACCGCGACTCCGCCAACGACCGGGACCAACTAATTGTTCTAGGTGGGGCTTAAATTTGGTTACTTGGGAGACAATTATAGGGTACTGTTGGAGATTGGTAATTTTTTCCTACCCAATTTTTTTTTTTTGAGATTCTAAACTCATGGATATTGGGAGAAAATTATAGGGTACTGTTGGAGTTGCTCTAACGGAGCATATAATGTGCTAATTGGCTCCTCTCAAGTACATTCAGTGTATAAGTGGTTATGGAAGAATTCTTGTCAGAACAAAAGAAAGGTTTTCTTTTGGCTCTTTCTTAAAGATAGATTAAGCACCAGGGGTCTGCTAAAAAGGAAAAATATGTATTTGCCAAGATATAGTTGTGTCCTCTGCTCACATGATATTGAGGAATCTCTACTGCATCTCTTTTTTGAATGCCCTTCTCAGTCAATCACTGATATTCTGGAAGCCCTCAAGTTTCATATTCCAGTGTCTCCGTTACGAGGTGGACAAGCTTCATATCGGAATCTGATGCTGCTTGTACGGTAGACGCTTTTGTCTCCGTTTCTTGGATCTGGCTGCTCGAAGGGGAAATCACTGCTCTGTGGCGGACGTCGATTGATGAACTCCAGGAACGGCTACTGCTTGATTTTTTTTTTTTTTTTGTACAAAGTTCAGTTGATTTTGGTCCAAAAATTCATGTGTAATACGTATATTACGGTTTGAGAGGAGAGAAATCTTGATAGAAAGTTCATTGGCCAGTTATGCAAATTACTACTACATTCGTGTAAATTGTTTGTTTATTACTACCGGTTATGAAAATTACTACTTGATCTGTGCAAATTGTTTTGATTATTACTACCTGTTTATGCTAATAACAGTAAAAAGAAAAATCTTAGACAGTGATCTGGTTTCTTAAATTATGGGAAATAAATAATCTTAAATCCTGATTGTTCATCAAGTACCGTTCCATATAATCACGGTCTTCCGTAGTCCTGGGTATCCATCCATTTGAAAGGAACAAATTAACGATGCATTTGAAAGAAACAAATTGTTAACTTTCTTTAATAATAGGTCATTAACTTCCTTAATTATAGGCTCGTACTGTTAGCTGCGGAAGAAAATTAGGAAAAAGTTCAAATTACTGCCCTATGTTTTCACTCAAGTCTAGATAACCCCTAAGGTATTGTTTGGTTTATTTTACTCCGGTAATTTTACAAACCGGTGCACTTAACACCTTTTGGCACTAATTCAATACGGTTTTGGTGGCGTAGAGGTGGTTTTGCAATTAACTTGCTGCTGGCGTGGCTGCAAGTTATTTTCCCCTAAGCGTTTTTCGGCCGATTAGGTATGTAACCCTCGCGAGGACTTCGTATGTGACTCCCACAACTTCCTTGCGCACACGCACTTTTCCCTCCCTGCTCCCGAGCGGGCGTTCTATCAGAAGTTCATGGCGATCGCGGCACAACGAGGTGACCGACGGCGATCTGTTAACTCAGCGTGCGTATGTACTTCATCGCAAAGTTTTGGATCAACTCTTATATATTTATAATTCAGCCGGGCACCACTTGCAAACTGCATACGCACATGCAGTAGTTACGCCACTGAGAGAGTGAAGAGAGCACAAACTTAATCGATACAGCACGGCTCGCCATCGGTCGCCTCGATATGCCGCGAACTTCTGATAGAATGTCCGCTTGGGGAGCAGAGAGGGAACACACGTGTGCGCAACGGAGTCGCGGGAGTCACGTGCGAAGTTGCGAGGGTTACGTCTTTGCCGACAGAAAAACACTACCGAAAAATTACTTGCATCCACGTCGGCAGCTTATGTGGCATGACTAATTGCAAAACCACCTCCACGCCACCAAAACCGGATTAGATTAGTGCCAAAAAGTGTTAAGTGCACCGGTTTGCAAAACCACCGAGTAAAATAAACTAAACAATACTTTAGGGTTTATCTCGACTTGAGTGGAAACACAGGTAGTAATTTGACTTTTTCCAGAAAAATTACATCCTTTTCGTATCCATGCACAAATCAGTAACTTCCTTAATTGTAGGCATTTACGGTTAATTGAGGAGTAAAGTATGGTTGTAATACTTACGGTTGTGGATATGTGGATGGTAGTAATACTTGCGCATGCAGGGCATAACATCTCTTTTATTGTTGTGGACTGTTTCTGAACGTAAATTCCGTTTCTTTTTGCGGTTGCGGGAAGACAATAACTCTTGTTCTTTCACGGTTGCATGCAGGGCATAACTCCTCTTTTATTGTTGTGGATTGTTTCCGAAGTAAATGCCCTTTCTTTTTGCGGTTGTGGTAGTTCGCCGGAGTTGCTGCTACGGCAGCCGGCGCTCTTAATACTATTAAGAGCCTAAGGCTCTGAATAGCAGGGTCCTATATATATATATAGGGTGAAGTTTTTTATACTCCCGGGGAGTAGTTACTCCCAACCAAGTATATACCGCGTGGAGAGTCTGGCCAGCAGGCTAGATAATCTAACGGGTTGGGTTAACGTGACCCGCTAATGACAACAGGCAGGAACAACGTGTACTTCCATGGAAAACGGATCTGCCTTCTCATTCTGTTTTTACTATTTTTTAAACTGTTTTATTTTGACTTTGGTTGGGAGAGTCCTCCTATACGAATATGCACATGCAGAATACGTAAACTTTTTCATATATAAAGGAGTACAAATTATACTTCTGACGGAGTATATACACATACTTTTTACAAGAGAGTATTTATACATACTTTTTTTTAGTGTAAAGTATATGTTCTGACATACGCGAGGTATCGATCTGTACATACTTTTTTTATTAGAGTACGTCCATATACTTTTTTTATTAGAGTATGTCCATGTACCAATGGAAGGAGTGTATACTTGTGTACTTTAATACAAAATTACTGTGCTCTGAGTATGTACGTATACTATAGCGATACATACTTTGAAATGGAGTATCTACACATACATTTTAGAATAGAGTATATGTACATACTTTTAAAAATGGAGTATCTGTACATGCTTTTAAAAATGGTGTATCTGTACATACTGAATCCAGTACGTTCTTGCCCAAAAAAAAACAAAAATCCAGTACGTTCTTTTGACAAGAAGCCGTGGATCCGGCGGCGGCGCTGCTGAGAGGGAATTTTCCATCAGTCTTGCTGATTTCTACCATGTATGATCCTCATCTCCTTCGTCTTGCTATTACTTAGCTTTAACTCGTTCTGGCCAGCGACGATGAAACCAAGGAAAGAGAGGCCCTGCGATGCGTGATGGTGAATTATACCAAAAGCAGATAAAAAAATAAATAGAATGAAGATCTGAGTATATATAGTATGTACCAGCATGAAAGGCAGAGGTGAAGAAGCATTCACGGCCGCGCGGAAGGATGGCCTGCCTGGATCTGGATTGTGTCGTGGCTTGATCGGCGGAGATAGAACAGGGATATGCATGACAGCCTGCGGCCACCCTGGCCGGCGGCGGCGCCCTGGCTCCTAGCCATGCGGTGGTGACGACGAACTAGATGAAAACCAAGCCACTTCCGGTGGGCATTATGAAGGAAACGTGTGTAGATTGGAACCAAAAAATCAGTCACAAATACATACCAACGCACGCATGGAGATGTCGCAGCAGCGCCGACGGAGACCACAGACCATACTGGAGTCACTTGTCAGGCTCCTGGCGGCGGCCGTCCCGACGACGCATATGCTGCAAACGGCGGCGCTGGAAATGAAAATGGAACGCCGCCCGCCATCGAAATTGAAAGCCGCCGCCGCTGAATACCCTAAACACTGTAACGCTAAACTTTCTTATATAGGTTGGATTACGGGTCCGCTTTTTAACCCGTTAGGCAACCTGCCCACCACGGTCAGACGTGGGCTGGCTCGGCAGGTGTATTGACGTGAGGATAAGAGAGGGGAGTAGCTATTTCTAGGGAGTAGAAAAGATTTTCCATATATATATATATATATATATATATATATATATATATATATTGGCGCAGCTGCCGTCGGCTGTCCCGAACAGGCCAATGCTCTTCAAGTTTTCATGGTTCAACTAACCATGTTATGCTTGTACGTGCATTCTTGTCAGAACCGAACAGGAAGAAAGCGCCTGCAATAATCCGTGGAAAAACTACCTGATCCACTGCACGCTTCCTGTTTCACACAAGGCAAATTCAGAAGGTACTACACCAGCGACACACGCCCAGTTACACGTTTACGCGAATTGATCTCCAGGCGAAGATCCAATTACACAAGTTGTCGTCCAACAATTGCAGCTCTCTAAGTCGTCTCTTTCTTCCGACATCAAATTAACAAAATATACATGCCAGCAAACACCAGACCGAGGTTCATGGCGCTTCAGAAATTCCAACATTCAGGACAACTGCTTGTGACCTGCGTGTGCTACCATCTTCGCTTTAAGTTGCTCTCCTCCTCACTCGAAGTCGAGCCCTCATATGCGTGTCTCCTGTACGAGTGCCTGGAGCTGGATCTCTGACTTCTTGAACGCGCTCGAGCTTTCTTCCTGTCAGGCTCGGCATTGTTGTCATGTAACTCAGAGATACTGCTGTCCTGGGCATGTCGACGCTGACCACCGTCCCTAGGACAAGTAGTAGGATGCACTCCCACCTTCTTCTGAACATGAAACTCCTCATAGTAGGCGTCAGATTCAATGTTGCTGTCCAGCGTCGTCTCTGGAACCAACCTACCCCTTCTCTTGGATCCTCCTTCCTGAGTTAAGGTGTGGGAATGATAACATTCTGGTTTGTGAGATTGCCGTCCTGCCCCTTTGCTTCTCTTGTACTGCCTTGCATCTGCAGAAGCTTCAGGATCTTGGAGAACACTGGGCTGGAATTCATTGCTGAAGAAATCAAATCAATAGTAAAATGGTTAGTGTGGCAGTTCAAAGTTGAAAGAAGATACAGACAATGGAATGGAAGGCAATGAACTGATAATCTAGTGAATGTCTCCTGGTACAAAAGGCTTCATACAATTAACATATCCAAAAAAATTGGTTTTATAGTGACTAATTTGTGGTACGATATCGAGTCATTAACTGTTTGTTCTGAATTTACCATTTTCACTCAACTGACTTGCAACACTACATACCTATAATGGCTTCCTGGGTAGCCTTGCAATCCAGGACCGTGCAGTGGTAAGTTACTGATGCCATTGACATTATAGGGCTCCAGAGGGTAGCCAAACGAAGGCATATTTGGCATACAGTACATGTAAGGATCGGCTCCCCAAGGCTGTCCTCCCAATCCAAACAAAGAGTCATAACATGGTGGTTCAAATGGAATGTTGAAACCATATTCAGCACTGTTGGTGTTTCCATTTCCAGTGGCGCCAGACTTCTTTTTCCTCTTTTCTGACTTGGTCCTAACCACTTTTGGCTCAAGCTTCCCTGAAACTATTGCTACACCATCAGGTTGCGGCAGCTTCTGGCATCTTGGTTCAGGAAAGGTTTCTGTGGCACCTGCCGCGGCTTTGGTGTTCTTCACAGATGTTTTTTCAGTCTCTTCAGTTTTACTGTGGAGATCAGAATGTGTCGATATCTCCATTGTATTCTTGCATGCAGTTATCAGGCAACTGCCTTCAGTAGTAGCTGACGGTGCACTATCCATATGCTGCTTAGTGTCCCCTTTTAACACAGCGGAAGCGATGACAGATTTGCCATCCAAATTGCTGCTATTGGACCTTGCAAGATTCCCTGTGCCACTTGAAAGGCCACCAGCCCTTGATGATAACAAGCTGGAGATTGTAATTCTAAGGGTTTGATTGGGTATGAGGTCATCTGCAAGTATTTTGACACCACAAAGGCACTTCGATTGAGTCATAATGTAGTCCCGAATGCCTGAGGACAGAATACAAGTAGATCAGGATTATTTATCATGCAACACGAAACTCATACAGCGACTATCAATAAAGATTCCAAGGATAGACATGAAAACCATTTTACAAACTCTGCACCACTTACATTTATCACAGAAACTATCATAACAGCACTTGCTTGACAACATTGCTGGCAAACTATCACCGACACTGCTAGACATGTCCTGTACCATTTCTGCTGGGATCATATCATCAAAGCTAGATACAATGGGAATCAGTGAGCTAGTTTTTCTGGAATTATATTTCCTGTTGCCGTAGTTTGGGCAAGAATGAATAAAAGTGCCCTGGGACTCCACATTTGTGGCAGATATAGCCAGGTGGAGGCGGCTTGTTCCATGTTGGGCACTGCCAAATGAAATGTCCAGGAATACAACACACACGACAAACATAGCCAGAAGGGGGTGCCTCCCCTTCCATTGGACGACCTTCATATAAATACTGAAGATCAGAAAGACTTTATAGAATGAGGTTGGCAAACCTCTTTGACATTTTAACCAGTCCTTGTACACTAGTAAGAACAAGAGACATTGCAATTGTCTACCTGAATTATGCATCATCACATATTTACCAACTACAAAGCTATCTTGTCTGAACTGGAAACACATGCATTTTAATTATGGATTTGTTTGCAAGAAAATAACTAGATAATTCAACAGGAGACCGAGCCCCAAATGTGAACCCTGTCCAATGATGTACACTCAGCATTAACCTTGAACCAAGCTGTGTCACTCAATTTTTCTCACCCGCAAATACTAGAAATACCTCCATGCGAACAGAGTAGCAACTAATGAAATTCTGGAGATTTATGGGATGACGAGGGAGTGGGGCAATACAATGCAGTAATCGCGCCTGTTGGAGTTCCAGCAATCTGGATCGCGTCTGTGGAGCGTCCAGCAATCCGTGAACCAGCACCGTGGAATTCTGAGGTATCATGGTATTCTCATCGACATACTCTGTAGCCAGCAGCAACAGACATAAAAAGCAAAACATTATTAGATCATGGTAGTAGATGAGCACACTTGTTGAATGCGAAATTACATTATATACAAAACTACCTATAACATCCCAACAAGACACCCTCTAACAAGAACAAATGGAGATAAACTGCCAGTGTCATATACTGATATACAATGCATTTCCCTTTTGCAAACGCAGGCCAACACAAGAACATTTCGGCATACATCAGAAATGGATGTCCCCCCCAAACACAATAACATTTCGGCATACAGCAGAAATGGATGTCCCCAAATCGGGATGACGAACACCCTGCCCTCAGGCTCCCTCTATCAGCCTCTCAACACACGATCGATGGCTTTGTTTCCGCACGGTGGTGGTGGTCGCTGAATCGCCGGGCCGCTCAGTTCAGAACAACAAACACGCTTACACGCTTCGATCGCACCTTCCCGGCAGCGGGTCGCAGAGCGATGCCGCCCCGCGGGCCGCGGCCCCTCGCCGGGCCGCTGCCAGGCGCCCGTGGCAGCGATCAGCGCTTGAGGTCGGTGACGGAGGCGAAGGCGCCGGGACCGGCACGGAGAAGGTCTGCACCCCGCTCGGGTACCGGTAGTGCACCACCCCCATGCTGACCCCGCCGGAAGAGCAGCAGCCCTCCCGCCGGCGCCAACCCTAGCCCCGAACGCCCAACGGCAACGCGGGGGTATGGTCGCGATGAGTGCCGAGGTGAGAAATGCGGCGCGGGTGGGCCGGTGGCCGGGAGGAGGAGTAGGAGGCGATGGAGAGGGGTTTGGCGGTCTCTCCGATTCTGGAGGAAGCGACTAAGTCGGCCAACCCGGGAGAGTTTTTTACCCGTGTGCCCTTATAAAAGTTTGGTCCGTCCCCGTGTGCCCCTCAAAAATTTTTCTTTTACGCGCCCAACTTGAACTTCGTTTTTGTCCTCCATGCCCTTCCGTCCACCTTCCGTGCAGTTGTTACCGTTTGCCAGCTCGACATGTGGGCCCGTTTTGTGAAAAACGTCTAAAATACCCCCTCTCTCATACCCCTAGCCTTTACTTCTTTTTCTCCGACGGGTGGGGCCAGGTTGTCAGCCACTCTCCCTCCTAAAGAAGAGCACGCGCCGGCTCGGCTCGTGCCCGCGGCGGTGGCGGCGGCCAGCCTGCTCGCGGCCAGGACATGGCGCGTGCGTGCGGCGCTGGCCAAGTGCACAGGCTGCCTTGCAAGCTAACAAGGCCAAGTAAAGTAGTGTACTGATTCATCCCATGCACTGTACACATCCATTCTTTCCTGGCCGCCGCCGCACGTGTCGTGTGTTCGAGGCCGAAAGAGAGAGCACCCCGCGGAGCTGGAGCGGCAGCAACAGCTGCTGGCCACCTGCACACGCCTTTACCAGCAGCTCTCCGACCACTCGGCTCGCTCGATCACGGGCTCGCCGCGCGCCTGCGCCCACCGTAGGGCCTTCGACGCCAGCACCCACCGTGGATGGACTCGGCGGCGTTCCTGAGCCCTAGTAGTGTCCCACTGGAAGGAGGCGGACTTGCTACGCGTGGAGCTGCCACCGGCGCTGAAGTTGTCCGTGGATCCGGCGCGGTTCGTGATGGACGCGGTGTCTGACGTGTTCCCCGTGGACCGTCGGTAGGTGCGGAACCCGGCGGACCTGGCGTGGGCGGCGTCGCGACCGGAGAGCTCGTCCCTTCCGTGAGCTCCGACGACGACGAGCACGTCAGCTCCGGCGAGTCCGCGATTGCCCGCCCAAACGCGCTCGGAGAGGCCGCCATGGCCGGCCGTGCCCGGAGTGGCCCACGCGTGCCTGCATCGTCGCCTCGCGTCCGCGCCCGGGAGTGGCCCACGCGTGCCTGCATCGTCGCCTCGCGTCCTGCGCACCAGCGGCGGACATGACGGCGGCACCGGCATTCCGCGACAGACGACGCTGTGCCCCTGCGCCGTCCTCGAGCAGCGTAGGCCTGGCGACAATGCGGCCCTCTACCTCCCCGACGTGGGCGGCGCGGCACCGCCTTCCATCACCGGCGGCGGCGCGGCCCCGTTCCTGACCCGCAGCGGTGACGGCGCTTCCACGGTTGGGCCAGCGCAGCTCCACGCACCACGAAGAGCGCGCACCCGGCGGCCATGGCGGCGGAGAGCTCCAGCAATCACGGGGCAAGAGCAGTCCGGTCACCGCTCTGTGGCCCAAGCAAAGCAGTCGTGGTGGACGAGGTTGCGAAGCTTCGCGCAAACAATCGACGAAGGGAAGGGAAGGGGAGCAAGGAGGAGTGGAGCCTGGATGGGCCGCCGGCGCGGATCAGCATCCCCGCCGACGATGCGTGGGGGCAAGGCGGGTGGCGCACGTGCGCTGAGGAGGCGGCCGGGCGGCAGGCGACGCAGGGAGGAGTCGTGGATATGAGAAAAGGGTATTTTAGGCATTGACATTGTCTGGTCCCACTTGTCGGTCGCGACCAAACGGAGAAAACCCGACGGAAGGGCGACGGAAGGGTACCTGGGACAAAATAAAATTCGAAGTTGGGCACACAGTGTCACGAAAATTTTTTGAGGGGTACACAGACGAACCAAACTTTTATAAGGGCACACGTAAAGCTCTCCCAACCCGGTTGGTCGGAAACGCGAGGCACGGAAGCCAAGGCGACAACCGCCGCCGTGGTCGCCGTGGTGGGGACGGAAGTCTGGCCGGTTCGCCTCGCGTGTCCGTGTGCTAGTGGGGCCCATTTGTGGAATGCTGGCTGGACTGACTGCAGCCCATACGATTCGATCTCTGCCAGTCGAGGTTCACGCCGGGCCAGCGGGCTTCGCCAAGGGCCGACGTGGAATTAGAAAAGATTCATTTCCGTGAATGGGTGCGGGAGTATGTAAGGGCTCCAGAGGAGGGAATCTTGATAACCAAGATGTATAGAGAAAGTAAATAGAGGAATATGAGTACGGATAGTCTAAGACGCGAGGAACATAAAAATCTAAAAATTTCCCAAAACATTCTAACAAATATCTCAACACATTTTAAAGACTTGAACACATGTAAATCCAATTTATAAGAGCACAAGTATAATGGCAGCTACCGAGACAGTCGCACTCTCACAGTTGAGCATGTATAAATCCGACAGTCCGTCGAGTATCACGAAGGGTCTTGAAATACCAGCCACATACAACCAAGATCGTACATGATTCAGCATGGACACATCACATGTTACATAAAGTTCAGTAGTGGACATACATCAGAATTATTATAACACGAGGTTCAAATTTAGCAGTGGAAACAGCGTAGTTTTAAAACATCACACACACATTGTTCAAATGCATGCAAGTTTCATGATCAAGTCCAACAAAAGCACCTAGAGACGCTATTAGGGAAGGCCTTTGCCTATTGGCTTCACTCTTCATCCACAACGTGAGACAAGCTAGCAGTTCTTTCAGTAATCGTGCTACACTCTGACTAGAAACTGAGAATGAAGTAGATAAACCTTGTGAAATTCATCTGCAGTCTAGCACATAGTAAGACTTAATCAACCAGATACTTAAATGAACAGCTCTCTTATAATTTTGAGAACATCTTGGCCTTTTGGGCGTGCTATTGATTGTTTGGTTGTTGGTTCAGATACCATCTACTTTTCACCAAAGGATACATGAGAAGACTCAATCAACTAGATACTTAAATGAACAATTCTCCTTATAATTTTGAGGAACTACCTAGAGACGCTATTAGGGGCTATTAGGGAAGGCATTTGCCTCTTGGCTTCACTCCTCATCCACAACGTCAGACAAGCTAGCAGTTCTTTTAGTAACTGTGGTACACTCTGACTATAAACTGAGAATGAAGTAGATAAACCTTGCGAAATTCATCTGCACTCTAGCACATAGGAAGACTTAATCAACCAGATACTTAAATGAACAACTCTCGTTATAATTTTGAGAACATCTTGGCCTTTTGGGTGTGCTATTGATTGTTCGATTGTTGGTTCAGTTACCATCTACTTTTCACCAAAGGATACATAGGAAGACTCAATCAAAAGGATACATAGGAAGACTCAATCAACCAGATACTTAAATGAACAATTATCCTTATAATCTTGAGAAACTCTTAGCCTTTGGGTGTGCTATTGATTGTTTTTCAGTCCAGGCCCGATTGCTTGATTCAAGTACCATCTACCTTTCACCAAAGGATGGAATATAGAATTTTGCTGCATGCTTTGGCCCCGATGGTGGAACTGTTTGGGAAGAAGAAAGCCGCCCTTTTGCGGCAGAGTGGGCAGCATCGCTTTCCCCGTAGCTTCGATTCCATGAAAAAGCGTAAAAAAGACAATAAAAAGAAAAATAGTATCTTTTGGATTCCTGCCATTAATTACGGGAAAACGAATTGTGGAGCTGTAGGCTTCAAAGTAAGGGGAGGACCGAGATTATATACCCAAAGAGCAGCCAAGGATCGAAGGGCTTGGTTGGAAGGTAAGTTGGTCAAAGACATTTAGTTGGCATGTATCGGTTTCTGAATACAGTACATTTCGTTGAAGGTCGTTCAAGCTTTTCCCTGGGAGTATGGCATGGGTTGCATACTTCAGCGCCGTGGCGCATGGTATGAGCCTCGTGGAGAAGCAATGGCTAGTCCACGGAGCTCATATGCCACTCAATGTTTGTGGTTCACCAAAATATTTTGGTTTCCTCCAACATTTCATAGCTCTACTTCATAGTATGGTAGCACATAGCTCTCCCTCGTGGTCTGGTATTTAGTCATATGGGGCTAGGACTATATATATAGTATGGTAGCACATAGCTCTCCCTCGTGGTCTGGTATTTAGTCATATGGGGCTAGGACTATATATAATAGACATTAAAGCCGTAAGTTGTAGGTATGGAAACTGTTGGTGTGATTCATCTAAAATTGTACATGCATCATTGAGTTACCATGACTGTGTGTACTCCAAAACCTTCATGCATTAAGCATCACAGTTTTGTTTGCTTAGTGCCACACTACAAATAATGTCGTGAACTGAAGGAAATTCAGAAGGGGCTGTTAAGCTGATGGCAGTGGTATTGTGTGAATATGCCACATCATTGCCCCAATCTCATCACTTTAAATTTGCCAACCCTAGGATGAAAAGGTTTACAGTGCCATCTTAACATTTTACGGCTGTGTGGCGGTAGGAAACTCTTGTCAACCAGGATGGCTATCAAGGATGAAGTGAACTGGATTGTGCATCTGGCTGGGGATTGGGAATATCAATATGCACAATTGTGGTGTGATTCATCTAAAAATGAACGTGCATCATTGATTTATCATGACTGTGTGTACTCCAAAATATTGATGCATTAAGCATCATAGTTTTGTTTGCTTATTGCCACACTGCCAAGGTCGTGTGAGCTGAAGGAAACAAAGAAGGGGCTGCTGAACTGATGGCACTATATATATACGTGCTTTGACACAACAATGTCAATCTCGTCAGGTTCCACCCCAAGCATGAATTGGTGTACGACGATCTGTAACTTTCTATGGCCATTTGGAGATAGCAAACTCTTATCTTGGATGACTATCAAAGATGAAGAGAACTGGACTATGCACCTGGGCGCATATCAAAATTTGTTGCTTTTGCCGCTCATTTGCTCTAAAGAGGGGGTCATGAACTCATGAACTGTACTGAATTTTATGTTTGAACTCAAACTCCGTCCCACCTCGTTAACTCCCAAATTTGTGCTGCATGCCACCAGCAACCTAGCAAGTAGGTAACTCCGTAATCCTCGAAGCAGATAATTTATATCATTAACTTCCTATATATCACCGGTGACACCCGAAAGATCCTAAAAACAATTTTAGAATCAACTGGGATCCCTTTGCTCATGGAACAACTAAGTTGAACCATTGATAATTCTCTTCTACCAGAAAGATTACTAGCTGCAAACAGATGATTAAGTATGAATTGGACTACACATCTAGCAGCAAAGCACAATTGCGGCGTTCAATTCCTCCTCAGATGTGCTGATGACAACCGTAAATTGCTCTGAATTGTTTGTTTGAACTGAAAATATTGGCGCAACCGACAGCGACTAGGTATTGTCATCAGCGTAGGTTGCGGTGCCTAACACCCTTAGCTTGTAGTTGTACAGATACTCCATTCAGTAGAGAGAGAGAGAGGGAAAACCATGACTACACAATCTATCATCATGCATTATTGCTTCTAGCTTATTCAATTGGGAAAGTACACGTAGTTGGTCAATTAGAGCCGCCGTGATTGTTCAGTAGATCCTGGAGTGAAGCATGCGTACAGCGACTATGTACTGCATGTATATATTGTGTGCGTGTGATAACGACCACAATAAAAAAAATGGCCACATGGATACATGGCATGGAAAGCTGATTAATTAGCTAGTTTGATTGATGCTCACATGGAGCCATCGCCAATTAAAGCGAAATACCTTTCGCGATCTCCGGTTCGGTGAGCACAAAACAATACACGTCCGGCCGGTCGGAAAAGGACAGCCAATAAATATATATAATCTCTCTTGAGCTGTTGTGTGCATATGTATATGTATAAGTACGTATGGATTGGATTAATTATTGGATCCATCCATCGGTTTCTGGATCGATCGAGGATTGTATATGCTCTCTCTCTCTCTCCTATCGTCGTATGCGTCGACCTCGACTCGGATCGATGCCCACAAATTAAATGATCGGAATATGATGACAACCAACACTACATAGTACAGTATATATGTATAGTGTTGCTATCTGTGTATCTTTTCATAGAAGATATTTCTAGTACTTTTTGCAGGGTGTGACGTAGTCATCGCGGCCACTATCATCATTAGCTAGCTAGTCATATATCAGTCATGTTTATATCATATCATATATAGGCAGGGTATATAGGCAGGCAGGTAGACACACCACCAATCCAGTACTCCCTCAGCTTCGGCCTAATACAAGATACCCTAGCAAGAGTTCTTAGTTTAGTGAGACTATTTTTTTCTTTACAAATTAGATAGTTTTGTTATTAACTTATTACTTAATTTTGTAGTGAAAAGATATGTATCAACCTTATGAGTATTCGGACTATATAGAACAGTTCCGATGAACAATCACTCACTTTTGACAGTTATAGGATTCCAAAAAGATGGTCCAGAATTGGGTCAATCATGTTTATTATTTTTGCAAGTTGGAGGATAGAGGGGTTGTACCGGCCAAAACTCCTGATGTATCATGTGTCAATTGTGATGATGTACCTGGTTTTTCAAATATTTTCTCCATCTCGGTACAACAAGGAGTTTACGATGGTCCACCGGAGCATGAGGAACCATATCAAAGAGGCCCTAATAATCTGACCGTGGTAGTAGTAGCGTAGAATAACAAATATGGAAGTATGAAGTACTCCCTCTATTCTAAATTGTAAGTCATTTCAAAAATATTGAAGAGTCAAAATATATCAAGTTTGACAAAAATACAGAGATAATTACAAAGATTATGATATCAAACAGATACACAATGAAAACAAAATTAACGAAGAATCCAATGATACTTAGTTGACATCCTAAATATTAAAATTTTATCATATAAATTTGGTCAAACTTGAAATGTTTTTGACTTTCTAAAATTTTGGAATGACTTACAATTTGGGATGGAGGGAGTATTCAAGAACGTGCAAAGGGACTGGTGTTAGCGACACGCACATTACAGACTTGCAGAGGTCCATGCTAGGCACGTTGAGAACGCGGGGGTGCCCTCGTGAAAGACTAGACGTGTGTTTCTATGTGCATGTGTGATGCACTACCGGTTTTCGGGGGCTTTGCTGAGTGCCTAAGACACTTGGCGAAGGCCAAAAACACTTCGGCTAAGGCTTTACCGAGTGTAACACTCGGCAAAGATTTACACTAGGTAAAGAGAATGCGAAAAAAAAACAAAAACAATAGCAAAAAATTTTTTTTGGTGGTGGTGGGGGGGGGGCCACCGGCCAGCCACCGCTGGCCTCCATCTAACTCATATTTTTTTAAGTCAATTTTTATGGACCGGTCGGGACTCGATCCCACAACCTCTCTCACGCATATGTTGTCTTACCACTGCACTACGTTGTCATTTGGGTCTAGATTCCGTATTAGTTCCTCATATATTATACTAAACCGAGTTTAAGTTGCTTGTTTGAGGCCCTAAATGAATTCAAATAAAAAAATTATCATCTATAAAGTTTTATAACTTTTTGAGATTTATAATTTTTATTTAGGAAGTTTTTCCATCCGAGATCGTTTGAAAAATTCAAATTTCAAATTTGAGAGATTCAAAACGTAGTTTTGCATAACAAGATGATTTCAAATAAAAAGTTGTTAACTACACAAAGATTCATAACTTTTTTTCGAGATCTACACTTACCTCGGATGGAAAAACTTCCATCCGAGGTAAAGTGTAGATCTCGAAAAGTTATGAATCTTTGTAGTTGATAACTTTTTGATTTGAATTCGTTTAGGGCCTCAAAAATTAATTTGAAAAGCTGCTTTGCCTAGTGCTAAAAAATGGCACTCGGCAAAGACGCTCTTTGCTAGGGATGAAAACGGATCGGATCGGAGCGGATAATGGCTCTCCCATATCCTAATCCTCTTTTTTCTAATCGGTTTCGGAGCGGATCGGATATTATGCGGATTCGGATGCAAATATGGATTTTTTAGGATGTCAGAAATGGTGCGGGTTCGGACCGGTGTCGGAGCAGAAGTGGACTTTTAGAACTCGGAGACATGTTGTTTTTTTTATAATGAGAAACAATTTTTTAACCAAACTCATAAACTGGCAATACAATATTTTAACCAAAGCCATAAGGTAAATGTGCGTGAGTACACGATCGTCGAGCCCGGAATTGCTCGGCCACCGGCATGAGTACCTCTGTGACTTTGTGCTGTGCGTGAGTATAGGACTACGTATTTGGCAAATCGCAAATAGGAAATAGAGAATCACACGGCACCCTGCCATCTCCGTTGTGGCGTTGCCTAATGCCTACCACCAAAATTAGGTAAATAAGCAATTAATGGAATACCATTCTATATATAGCAAAAAATATATTTAAAAATTAAAAATACTGTTGTCTTTTTGGGCTGATTAAAATATTCGGATATCCTATTATAAGAGTCGGATAATCCACGATTAACTATTGGATAATCCATATCCGTCGGATTTTGCCAATACCATATCCTACACCGCATCCGCATATAGTCGGATTCGGATTATCCGCATCCGCACGGATATTAAAAACACTTCTCCACATCCTTAAAATTCGGATTCGGAGGAGATCGGTGTGGAGGATTATCCATACTTTGCTTTCATCCGCACTCTTTGCCGAGTGTCAAAAAAAGCACTTTCGGCAAAGAGTTTCTTTGCCGAGTCCCTTTTTGGAACTTAGCAAAATAGTTTTCAAATCAGCACTCGGCAAAGAATTTCTTTGCTGAGTGCCTTTTAGCACTCGGCAAAGTAGTTTCTTTCTTTGCTGAGTGCCTTCTCTATAAAAGGGGGAGTAATGCCTCATTAGAGAGGATTGGATTCGAGCCCGCTCAACTCCGGTTCACACGGAGGAAACGGCACACCACCACCATCATAACCACGATCGTGGGGCTTGAGACCCGCGTCTCTCCCCCGCGGCCGCCCTCAACCCCTACTTTAGGCTCACCTTTGAGCGCGAGGTAACACGAGCAGGACACACCCCCGGGCTGGACGTAGGGCCCCATTGGCCCCAACCAGATAAACCCGCTGCGTCCGTGTCCATCTTGCGCCACGCCATCGGGGAGGAGGCACACGGCTTACAAATTCTTTTATTGTCGGCACCGAGGCACCCACCGTTCCTCGAAACGCCGACAGTTGGCGCGCCGTGGGGGCGCCGTGTGCACCCTGCATCTCCATCAGCCCTCATGGAGTTTCCGCCTTCGTTTCCACCACGCCGCCGGAGCACGAGCTCCCGCTGGGAACACCACCGTTCTTGAACGCGGCATTTGTGGCGCCGGCCACAACTACGAGATGATCCTTCGCCCGACGCACCGTAGAAGGAAGGGCAGCACGCGCCGCCGCGGCGAACCCATCATCACGCCGCCGCGCAAGGCGGCAAGGCGACCCATCACGCCGCGAAGGCGGCCCAAGCAACGGATTCTAACCGCCGACGTATCCCCCGCCGACTCGCAGAGGGCTCCCAGGAACCCTAGGCCCCGGAAATACCTACTCCGCCACCCGCTCGTGGTAGGGTACCCCGAAACCCTAATCGTGGAAAAACGCCTCCGCTCCGGTCATCCCGGAGGGAGTCCCGGTGAATCCGGCCGGCTTGAAACCTCGGTCGAAGCCTTCGCCAGAGAGCACGAGCCGGACCACCCGTCGTTCCACGGGAGCGTTATCCCATGGACATTCACTCGGAGGGAGCGCATCCTCCGTAGGACGCGGGATGACCCCGTCATGCCACCCCCTCCGGTTCAACTGGGCCTCGGGTCCCGGAGGCGAGGGACTTCGCTCTACCGTCCGAGAATCGAAACCTCCTCCGGACGTTCGGGCGCACCATGCAATCGACGATGAAGACGAGTACTATGACCCCACGCTGGAATGCTTCAATGTCGAGGTCCCGCCACGGGATGGCCGCCACATCGCGTCTCCGGCGAAGACGACGCGGACGCACCGCCACGACGAGCTCCAGCGGCCGGCGGCCGCCCCGCCATCCGGTAGCGGCGCCGCACCTGCCGCCAAAACGCCCGCCTACGAGATTTGCGGGAATGAATCCGGGCGGAATACCGCCCGACCGGATCGAGCAAAACATCCGGCGGGGCTTGCTCGCCGCGAGCAGCCCCGAGGGCACCTCAAGCTCGCAATGGCGGCGGACCGGCTGGAGTGCCTCCAATCCCCTGGCATAGCGGCCCCGTTCAACAGAGCCAGCCTCAACATGGCGGCGGCCGCCATGTTGGTACGAGAAATGCCCGAGCCCTCCACTACCGAGGGTAGGCGCATACGGGAAGGCCTCCGTCAACTCCTTGACAAGGCGGCGGTGCAACAGGCAGAGAGTTCCGCTTCCCGGGATCGGGCCGTGACGTCACGGCGGCGAGAGGAATCTGGGCGAAGTCGACAGGGCTCCGTCCACCCGGATCAGAGCCGAGCCCCGGCAAGGCCAGTCCGGGAGCGCCTGGACGACAACCGTTGCAACCGCCCAGTCTGGGAGCGCATAGAAGATCCGCACCGCGACCGCAACCGAGGCGCCCCCGACCCTCGGCGACGATCGAACGGCGCTGGCTCGCCACGAAGGTGGCTCGCCTTTGGGGACGACAAGCGGGACGAGGCGCCGATGTGCAGGTCGAGAGGACCGAGGGTACTCCGATCCGCCCCCGGCCTCGTGCCTTCACCAGGGGACATCGAGGGCACCACTCCCCTGCGGCTGTTTCAGGCCCCCGAGCCATCTCGAGAAGTACACGGGAGAGACTCGTCCCGAGGTATGGCTGGACGACTATCGGCTGGCATGCCAGTTCGCAGGGGCACACGATGACAAAGTGATAATCAGAAATTTGCCCCTGTACCTCTCCGAGTCTCGCCAGAGCTTGGCCGGAACACCTTCCACCCGACCTCATATCAAACTCGGGCGGACTTGGTGAGAACCTTCCGCGGTAACTTCCGTGGCACGTACCTACGCCCGGTAATTCGTGGGATCTCCGAAACCGCCGACAAAAATCCGACGAATCCTCAAGTGACTACATCCGGCGCTTCTCCAAGCTGCGACCGAGCTCCCTAATGTGACGGATTCGACGTCATCGGGCCTTCTTGGCCGGCACCACTTGCCGAGACCTCGTGAAGAAGCCGGGGCGCCGGACTCCCACCGAGGCAAACGAGCCGATGGACATCGCCACCAAGTTCGCCCCCGGCCGTGAGGAGGCTGTCCGGCTCTGTTCAATCGTGGCTCGCAAGGGAAAGCGCAAGGAAGAGGAGCCCGAGGGATCGCAACCTCGGGAAAGCAAGAAGAAAAAGAAGAAAGATAAGAGCCGCAAGGGCAAGGGCCACGCCGCCCAAGCGGACGATGAAGACATGGTGGCTGCGGTCGATCGCAAGGGGCCCCGACCCCGCCACAAGAAACCTTCGATGACATGCTCAAGAAGCCATGCCGTAACCATAGCTACCCTGGCCAAGCATACCCTCGGGGAGTGCAAGAGGGTACGCCAACATTTCGCCAAGCTCAAGGCCATCCCCGAGGGTGAAGAGGAAGAGGCTCCCGAGGGCGGCGCCAAGGGCAACGAGGAGTTCCCGAAGGTGAATAACCGCTTCATGATCTTCGGCGGCAAAGCACCAAAGAACATGTCCGCGCGACAAATAAGAAGAAGGAGCGTCGGGAGGTCTATGCCACCGGAGCCGGCAACCCCGGCTGCGCAAGTGGTCGGACCAGGCCATCACCTTCGACCGGTCGGATCACCCCCAGCACATCCCGAACCCGGGGCTTATCCACCGGTGGTGGATCCCATCATCGCCAACACTTTCGCTCACCAAAGTCCTTATGGACGGAGGGAGCAGCCTCAACCTCATCTACGAAGAAACCCTCGACCTCCTCGGGTAGACAAGTCCAAGATCCGCCCCGAGGGCCGGCATTCAATGGCGCCGTCCCCGGCAAGCGGCTAAAGCCCCTCGGGTAGATCGACTTACCGGTTTGCTTCGTGACCCCTCGAACTTCAGGCAAGAGACTCTCACATTCGAGATCCTTGGGGTCCGCGGTACTTACCACGCGCTCCTCGGGCGGCCCCCGCTACTCCAAGTTCATGGCTGTCCCGAACTACACGTACCTCAAGCTCAAGATGTCGGGGCCGAAGGGTATCATCACGACAGGCCCCTCACACCATCATGCATATGAGTGTGACGTGGAGAGCGTGGAGTATGCCGAGGCACTCGCCATTGCCGAGGCACTCATCGCCGATGCGAAGAGAAGCTTTGACGAAATCACGATCGAGCATGAGGCCAAGCGCCGCGCTGGGAGCTTCGAGCCCTCCTCGGGCACCAAGAAGATCCCACTCGATCCCAAGAACCCGAAGGAGAAGTTGCTGACCATCGCCGGACTGGACCCAAAATAGGAAGCCGTGCTCGTCGACTTCCTCCGCGCGAATGCCAAGACGTTTGCGTGGGGACCCTCGGACATGCCGGGCATACCGAGGGATGTCGCCGAGCACTCCCTAGACATCCGGCCGGGCTCAAAGCCAGTCATGCAGCGCTTGCGCCGTTTTGATGACGCCAAGCGGAAGATCATCGGCGAGGAGATCCACAAGCTACTGGAGGCCGGATTCATAAAAGAAGTATTCCACCCCGAGTGGTTAGCTAATCCTGTATTAGTAGAGAAAAAGAACGGGAAATGGCGGATGTGTGTGGACTACACTAGTCTCAACAAAGCATGTCCGAAAGTTCCCTTTCCTTTGCCTCGAATCGACCAAATTGTCGACTCCACTGCGGGATGTGAAACGTTGTCCTTTCTTGACGCTGCGTATTCCGGTTATCACCGGATCAAAATGAAAGAGTCCGACCAGCCGCGACCTCGTTCATAACACCCTTCGGGATGTATTGCTACCTCACCATGCCCTTCGGGCCGAGGAAACGCCGGGCAACATACCGGCGGTGCATGCAAATCATCTTCGGGAACTCATTAGAAGGATCGTGGAGGCCTACGCCGACGACATAGTGGTCAAATCCAAGAAAACGCCGGACCTCGTGGGCGACCTCGGGGAAACCTTCGAAAGTGCCTAAACAAGAAGGGAGTCAAGCTCAACCCCGAAAAATGCATATTCGGGGTCCCCCGAGGGATGTTGCCGGGTTTTATCGCCTCTCAACGAGGCATCGAAGCAAACCCGACCAAGGTTGACGCAATCACCAAGATGGGTCCGATCCAAGATCTCAAGGGAGTACGTAAGGTCATGGGCTGCCTGGCTTCATTAAGCGTGTTCATCTCATGCCTCGGGAGAAGGGCTTGCCCCTCTATAGGCTTCGCGCAAGTCCGAACGCTTTGCCTGGACCCCGAGGCCGAAGAAGCCCCTCGGCAACCACAAGAAGCTCCTAACAAACCCACCGGTCCTAGTACCGCCAAACCCAGAGAAACCCCGCTCTTATACGTCCGCGCCACTACCCGTAGTCGGCGGTGGTCGGTCGTAGTTGGCGTCGGAAGAGGGACACACGTTGCCGCTTCAACGCCCTGTCTACTTCATCAGTGAAGTACTTTCCGACACCAAGACTCGATATTCACAGATGCAGAAGCTATTGTACGCCATCGTACTGACGCGAAGGAAACTTCGCCACTACTTCCTCGCGCACCCAGTTGCCGTGGTATCCTCGTTCCCCCTCGGGGAGATCCTCCAAAACCGAGAGGCCACGGGAAGAGTGGCGAAATGGGCGGTGGAGCTCATGAGCGAAACTATATCGTTCCTGCCCCGCAAGGCGATCAAGTCTCAAGTCCTGGCCGACTTTGTGGCCGAGTGGACAGACACGCAGCTACCCCCAACGCCCATCCAAGCCGAGTGCTGGACCATGTACTTTGATGGATCCATGATGAAGGCAGGCGCGGGGGCTGGTTTGCTCTTCATCTCACCCCTCGGGGTTCACACGAGGTACGCCATCCGCCGCATTTCCCCGCCTCCAATAACGTCGCGCGAGAATACGCAGGCGCTAGTCAACGGTCTCGGATCGCGGCGGACCTCTCGGATCCGACGGTTGGAAACCGAGGGGATTCACGACCGGTCATTGATCAAGTCATGAAGGCCTCGGCATGCCACCACGACCCCAAGATGGTGGCCTATTGTCGGGAAGTGCGCAAATTGGAGAAAAATTCCATGGGCTTGAGCACAAGCATACGCCGAGACGCTACAACGAGGCCGCGGATGAACTGGCCAAGGTCGCGGCAACCCGAGGTACCGTTCCCCGAACGTCCCTCACCCGAGACCTCAATGAACCCTCGGTCAAGTACACCCCCTGGTACCCTCGGGGGCTCACGAGGGCGACACACGCCAAGCCGCACCCGAAGCCATGGCGGTCGACCGAGACCCCGACCGGAGAGAGCCTCCGGTGGAGTACCTCAACCGAGGGAGCTACCCGAGGATAAGACCGAGGCCCGCCGCTTGGCTCGAAGGGCAAAATCCTCGCGACCGATTGGAGAAAAAGAGAGCTCTACAAGAGAGGGGCCTCGGAGTATACATGCGGTGCATACCCTCGGGTGAAGGCAAAGAACTCTGCTCGAGGACACTCACCAAGGGAGTGTGGCCATCACGCCGCCCGAGGACTCTAGTCGGTAAAGTCTTCAGGCAAGGCTTCTACTGGCCCTCGGCGGTGCGAGACGCGAACCAAGTCGTGCGCACCTGCAAGGAATGCCAATTCTACGCACGCAAGACGCACCTCCCAGCTCAAGCACTGCAAACCATACCTCTTACGTGGCCATTTGCAGTGTGGGGACTCGACATGATTGGGCCCCTGAAAAGGGCGCCCGGAGGACACACTCACGTCCTAGTCGCCATTGACAAGTTCTCCAAATGGATCGAAGCCCGACCGTGGTGAACCCTCACACAGGGAAACGGTGAAATTCTTTACGGATATCATCTCCCCGCTTCGAGTCCCGAACTCCATCATCACAGACAACGGAACCAACTTCGTGGGGAAGAAGTTCCTCGACTTTTGCGACGACTATGGCATCCGAGTGGATACCTCGGCCGTAGCTCACCCGAAGACCAACGGTCAAGTGGAGCGTGCCAACGGCATGATCCTGCAAGGGCTCAAGCCGAGGATCTTCAATCAGCTGAACCAATACGGGAAAAGATGGTACCAAGAGCTGCCGTCGGTTCTATGGAGCCTTCGAACAACGAAAAGCCGAGCCACGGGTTCAGCCCCTTTCTTTCTAGTCTATGGGGCCGAGGCAATCTTGCCCACGTACATCGAATATGGGTCCCCGAGGGCTGCGAGCCTACACCGAGCAAGGCAACCAAAGCAGGCAGGCAAGACTCCATTGACCAAGTTGATGAAGCCCGAGACGTTGCGCTCCCGCACTCGGCGAGATACCAAAAAGCTCGCAAGCAAGTATCACGCCAAGCGGCCGAAGCCTCGGGAGTTCCAAGTCAACGACCCCGTGCTCAGTCGAAGACGGACAACAAAGGGCGTCACAAACTCACGCCACCACGGGAAGGGCCTTATTTCATCGCCGAAATATTAAGGCCCGGGACCTACAAGTTGAAGAACAAAAAAGGGCGAAGTCTACTCCAACGCTTGGAACATAGAACAAAGCCTACGCCGCTTCTACCCTTAAATTCTACACTAGAAGTGTTTTTTTTTTTCACTCAATAAAAGATCTACATCTTTTACGAAAAAAAGTGCTTCTCGTGCAAACCTTAAGGGAGTCTTAGCCTCGTCCAAAGACAAGACTAAAACTCCCTCGGGGGCTACATGGGGGACCCCCTCGGGGACCCCTCCTTCCTTTTTTTCAAAACTTTTTTTTCGAAAGAAAAAGTTTTCTTCTTTGCATTCTCGAAACAATCGTTTAAGTTGCGAAAGGTCGCCACGCACAAATCCAAAGCAAGATAACCGAGGCAAACGGACCGCCCCTAGTGGCATCCGTATGGATCTGCCCCGATGGCGTCCACGGTTACCATCTCGCAAGCGGAGAAAGCAAGCGACCCGGCCACACAATAAACGAACAAATTCGAGAAAAACGCAACATAAACATAAATGCACCCGCCAAGGCCACAGACCTCGCGGCGGTGCCATTGTTTGTATACATCCATCTCACAAGCTCCAACTTTTTCATACAAGGAGAGGTCAGGGGGCAGGGTGGGCTTCATCCACTTGCGCCTCACGGCCGGCCGACGAAGAAGCTTCGGCGCGAGCAACACCCTCGACAACTGCTTCCCCCAAGGGAGGCGTCGGACCCGCCGGCGCATCCTCGGATCGGCGTCCACCATCTCCGTGTCCGCCTCATAGGTTGACTCTATGGGGAGTACGGGGGACACACTTCATCCTCGGGTGGGAGGCCAACCGGTCGCAGCGCCGCCCACGGTCGTCATACGCCTGAGTCTTGGCGGCATCGCAGCATCCTCTCGGCGGGATCAACTTCCTCCTCGTCGTCGGAGCCGAGGAAGAAGCCTTTCGCGACGCCGTCCAGCACCTTGGACTCCATCGGGAAGTGAGAGCAGAAGACGGCCATACATGTCCGCACGCCGGACCGGAAGGCGTTCCGGAGCTCGGACCTGAGGTAGCCACCCACGGCGCTCAGGGCGGCTGCGTGGGGAGGCCAACCTCTAGGTTGTCCGCCCCAAAGCGGCGGACGAAGTCCGACAAGGCCCTTCCAGCCTCCCGGTGCGACCCGCTCCCGCTCCACCCCGCGCGCCGCGGCGTGGCGCGGTGTTCACGGCCTCGGTCCGGACCTCCTCCGCCTCGGCAATGGTGCACAAACCGAGTTAGCAAGACAAGACGATTGAAGGCAAAGCTCACTAAGGAAGAAGACGCACCCTGGCACTTCAACTGCCAGCCCAGCATCGCGTTATGCTCCTCGGCGAGCGACTTCTGGAGCCGCTCCTTCTCCTTCCTGAGGGTCTCGCCCTCGGACACCAACTCGCCGATGCGAGTGTTCAAGGCATCGCACATCTCCGCCTGCTTCGACGCCTCCTCCCGGGACCGGTCCCGCTCGTCATGGGCTTCCTTCAGACCTAGAGGGACTGGATCCGAGCCTCTTCAAAATCATGGCTCATCCGAGCCATGTCACCGCCACTTTGATGGCCTCGCACTGGCCTTGACAAGCTCGGCCTCCGGGGTCCGCCGTTGGGACTCCCTCTCTCGCCAAGGGCAGCAAGCCGGGAGGTCTCGCTCGGGCCTCGATCAACTTCACCCGAGTTTGACCAAGGGCATTCCAGTTCGGGACGTTCCGGCGAAGGAGCTCGGACTTCTCCCGCGGCGACGACGAGAGTCTGCAACGACCACATTACCCATCGAGACACAAGCGCGAGAAGACATGCGGCGGGATGACCATCAAGACACTTACCGCGTCGACCTCCGCCCGATCCTCGCCAAGCCCTCGGCGGCCCACTGACGGATCTGCTCGTGGGTTCTCCACTCCAGGACCTCGGGGCGGTCGTCGACCACCGCGGCGGCCGGGCCCCCGGGCGTGCTACCCAGGGTCAAAGGTGGACCGCCCCGGTCGGCTCGAGGGATACATCTCTCCACCGGCAACTCCCGCAGCCCGGGAACCCGGACCAATAGAAGTCCGGGGGGCCCCGGGCTCGACCACACGGCACCGCCCCCTCGCTATGGCCGAAGACGACGCCGCCAAGGGGCTGCCTCGAACCCGACACGTGGAGTAGCGGAAGTCGGGGTTATACGCCTCGTGAACCCCGGATCGGCGGGGTCGGCGCAGCGGGACTTGCGCCGTCTCCGCCGCCATGAAGAGCTCCTCTTTGCGAGAACTCCCGGACAAAGGGGCCCGACTCCTCGGGATGGGCGGCGGCGTCACGACCCCTTCGAATGGCGCCATCCGCTCCGGCACCGAAGCCGACGTCATGGGCCCACGGCCAGGAGCTCTCCGTGTCGACCACCATCGGCCGAGTGGCCGACCCACCATCGCCACCGGGGGCTGCACCACCTCGGGGTGGCCTCGCAACCCGGCTCGGGTCCGACCCCCACTGGGGCTCGGGGCCGGGCGCCCGCGGGAGGATTCGGCCGAAGGCGGCATGATATCTTGGCCGGCGACCCGGCTCGGGCTGACCGAGGCTGAAACGCTAGCCTTCAAGGCCTTCTTGGGGTGCAGAGCCAACGAAGCGCCCCCCCATTTCCTCGAAGTCAAGAACGTGTCGGGACAAAGCAATCATATGCCGAAGAAGATCAAGATCGCGAAAAGGCGAAAAAGAAGCTCACGGCCCGAGGGATCACCCTAGGCGTGGTCGAGGCTCGGGAAGGCTGCGACCTAGGCGTCGCGCACTTGACGCGCGAGCCGCCCGCCCCACGACATTCCGGCGCACGGGGCGGATCGGGACGGGGGTCGCCGCTCGCCCCCTAACCATGCTCGCGGCGCCTGGGTACCCGCGACAGTGGCGTCGACTCCTCCCTTCAAGCCTCACCCCGTGACGCCGAGGTACCTACATGGCCAACGCCAATGGTCCCGAGGACTCGGCCGGAAGAGCCCTCGGGCGCACGGGTGTCAAGAGTCCCCTCGACGCCCTCGGGCTCGAGGGCTCGGGCTCGTAACGGCCCCCGACTTCGGTCGGGAGCCCCATGGCTCGGTCTATCCGGAGCCGCCATGTCGTCATCCGACGAGTTCACGCAGAACTGGTCCTCCCCGGATCCTCGTCTTCTTCGGGTGGTCGAGGTGTCGGGTGACTCGCCCGCCTCGCCGCCGGGCCCGACGCTTCGCGAGCCATGTTTCTCTTCTTCTTCTCCTCCTTCTTCAACGCCAATGCGCCACGCAGCTCGTTCAGAGCATGGTTCGCCGCCCGGCGACAAGCATCCAATGCCGGCACAGGCGGAGGGGAGTCGCGGTAGTTCGACGGCCCCGCGGGAAGAAAAGAGTGAGAACTGCCATGGCGACAATGCAATCGGCAATGCAAGGACACCGGTCAAGAAGCACTTACCAGGGAGATATACCCTCGGTCGGGCGCATGGGGATCTCGGGGATACGTGTCGGGGTGTTGGACCCCAACGCATCCCTCACCCTCTTGGCCGTGCCATGGTGGAAAGCGTAAGGCCCGATATCCGCACGCACTAAGACCGGCGGCCTCGGGGTCATCCGGCACATGAGCAAGGGGCGGGCCATCAACGGCAACACCCGACGCCGATGAAAGGCGGCAACCACGGCGGCGGCATTCACATCCTTCCTCGGAGCCGCAGGACCGCCGCCCCTAGGCCCTCCAACCGATGATGATCCTCCGAGGGGGGCCCCGCCCACTTCTCGGGGCGATGCTTGAGGACCCGCCCGGTACGCGCGGAAGCGCGTTCTCGCCGCTATGAGGTAGAACCACCGATCTTGCCACCCCTTGTTGGAAGAGGTAAGTTTGGAGACGATGTACCCATCAGCTCGGTTCGGCTTCGTGCGCTCCGAAGCGGACTTGGGCGCGCACGGCCTCCAACGCGGCGCCCTCCCTGGTTGGCCCTGGCCCCCAACCGAATGGTGGTAAGGTCCGCCTTGAAGAACCACAACGAGAGGTCCCAATGCGGCTCGATCCCCGTGAATCCCTCACAAAGGGTGACGAAGATGGCGGCCTGGGAGATCGAAGTTCGGGGCGATGATGAAGCTCGATTTCATAGTAGTGGAGGATCGCCCGAATGAACCGCCTGCTGCCGCATACCGCAGCGCCGATGAAGATCCATCAAGCTCACCACGTAGCCATCGGGAGGGTTAGGCTCCTCCTCGGTCAATCCGGAGCAATCCACTCGGCCGCACTTCATCGGTCGCGGGGGCGAAGAAGCCCTTCATCAACGAGACGCTAGAGCTTCTCCTCGTCGCCGTCGTCCTCGGCCACGGCTCGGCATCGAGCACCTCCCTCGCGCCCCGTCACCGCTACCCGACCGCGCCATGGATGAAAGGGAGGCGAAGGGTGGCAACCGCTAGCAACCCCGATCACACGAGCGCAAGGCAAGTGAATCTCTCCCATAATCTCTCCCACACTATCTCTCTATCTCCGATTGCTGCAAGCAAGAAGGCAAGAAGGCGATGGCAAAGAGCAAAGGAGCAACTATCCGCCGCGCGCCCGGGCAACAAACCGACTCGAGAATGGGCGGCCCACGATGGAACGAAACTCGCTCATCCAACGGCCAAGCGCGCGGTGGAACCGTCGGGCGCGATAATGCACCTTGACGGAGCCCTCGATCTCCGCCCCGACAAGAAGACGTAAGGCCGCGTCCCATCGACGCAACGGTCGCGCCACCCTGGGCGAGGCGACTAGACGCCCCGTCTTCCGGTCGAACCGCCCGTCCCGGCCACCCCTATCCAGCGAGCGCCCGACCCCGAGGGGCAAAAAGTCGTCCGTTGGCGGTTCCCGCCCCGGCGGGAAACCAAACGAGCCTCGGCCGACACACCCTACGTTCGAGGGTTGCCGGGGCGGGCCCACAAGGGTTTCAACGGTCGCCTCGGGATAACCCGAGCCGTGGACGGGAGGAAATGCACAACCAGCTATACCCGGGCCCCCTGGGCTGCGGATTTCTGAACGTGTTTAAGGCCCGCGGGTCTTTGCTTATAGAGATGTCCCATCCGTGGGACGCCCACGCCCTCGGGGTTGGTCCGCCCAAACCCCGGATCTGCTAAGCGGTCCGCGAGGTTCTCATGGGGTGAACTCGGATCACATAGCCGACCCTTGCTCGGCAAGGGCACGGGCACCCCGCTTAAAAGGGACCCGCTACAACGCTCACCGGAGCACGACACATTCGGCTACGGGGCATTGTGGCGTGTCTCCCTCCTCCTCCCTTCCAGAGGGCGACAGAGGAGCGTATGCTCAAAGTCGAGGAGGCCCGGGTCGACCTTGCGCACATACATGCGGGCCTCGGGCTGCCCACGCAAAACAAACACGCTCCGCACAAACAAGCGCAATTTAAGAGTCGTTTTCGTCTTGCCAAACAAGAGACATAAAAAGACCTCGAAGGAATCCGCCATTCCATTCGAGGGCCTCGGGTTACACCCAACGGAAGCTTCCAAATTTCCTTGTAGACGAACCACCCCGAGAAACAACAAGGCGACGGAACGGGCGCGGAACCCCGGCGAGTCCTCACTCGCTCGGGGCTCGGGGGCTGTCGGGGACCTAAATATTGGGCCCCGAGACATTCTCCAAACTATGAGAATCTGCCGGCCTGCCAAGGCCCAAGAAAACCTAGCCTGCTATCATCCCGCACGGAGGGATTTGCCCGACGGACGATGGACCAGGCCATTGGCCACGGCAGCTCACATGACGGCGAAATCGGCCCACCTGACGGCCCACAAAGCGGCCCAAATGGAGTCACCACGGCGTAAAGAGCTCATCACGCTCACGAAGGACAAGGTCAAGGACCTCCGCCAAACAACGAACCATGACGTTCCATCGTCGGCAGCCCAACCCATGGCTTGGACTTGACCACACATCTCCGTTTAAGTCCGAGGCTGGCCTAGCTCACCAGCCCGGCGAAATCTCCGCCGCCCGAGGGGGCCTAGCTCACCACCCCTGCGCGCCAAACCGCGCCTCGCCCGAGGGAGACCGGCTCTCCATCCTCGGGCGAGGTAACAACTAGCCCATCGAGGGACGCGCACCCTCGGGCGTGGGAGGTTCCGTCTAGAGGAAGGGAAACGCCGCATTCAATGCGGTTACGACGACGGCGGCGCCCGGTGCCATCGATTACGCCCGATCCAAATCGAATCGCGAATCGTCTCCCCAATCCGGCCCGATGGGGCGCAAAAAGCTGAACCCGGCGGCGTGTTACACCACCCGCACGGGAAACCAGATGACACCGTTCATTTCCCGAGCACCGTCAAAACGCCCCGCGTTGGGCGGACCCTCGGGCACTTGACACGCATAGCCGGCAACCTGCGGACCGGCCCTCGCCATGCGGATCGGTGTGAGGGCGCCTCACGACCCTCGGGGCCGCGCCCGGGACGGCACGTCCACCATCGGATCGGGGCGCTGCGTGTCTTCGTCAAGCAACATCCAAGCCGGCCAACCCCTCGGCGCACACATGCAACCGGTGTAGCCTCGAATTAGCCACCTAGGCGTCCACACCGTAAACATTATCTCTCCTTCTCCTATAAAAGGGGGGAGTAATGCCTCATTAGAGAGGATTGGATTTGAGCCCGCTCAACTCCGCCACACGGAGGAAACGGCACACCACCACCATCATAACCACGATCGTGGGGCTTGAGACCAGCGTCTCTCCCCGCGGCCGCTGTAACCCCCCTACCGCAGGCTCACCTTTGAGCGCGAGGTAACACGAAGCGGGACACACCCCGCTGGACGTAGGGCCCGTTGGCTGAACCCGGGATAAACCGCTGCGTCCGTGTCCATCTTGCGCTACGCCATCGAGGGGAGGAGGCACACGGCTTACAAATTCTTTATTGCCGGCACCCGAGGCACCCACCATTCCTCGAAACGCCGACGCCACTAACGCTTTGTCAAATAAAGAAATGACCAAATACTAACGGTGCATATCTTATTAGTAACTTTTTTATTTGAACTCGTTTAGGGCCTCAAAAACTAATTTAAAAAACTACTTTGCCGAGTCTATTTTTTTTTTTTTTTTTTTGCACTCGGCAAAGCTGTCTTTGCTTGAGTGTGTATTTTTGCCTTGTGTTTTTATTTGGCACCAAGAGCCCAAAAATACACTTTCGGCAAAGAGGTGGGCACTCGGCAAAGACGTGGATTCCAGTAGTGATGGGTCTGAAATGCATGCATGCATGTGCGTATAGATTTCAAATGTGCCGGCCGACACGGCACCGCACGGCACGGTGCGGCCGCGGCATGGCTGGGCACGCACGGGGCACGACGGGCGCCGCCGTCTTGTGCCGTGTAGTGCCACCGTGCCCGACATCTCGGCCGTGCATGGCACTACGGCCTGTCATCCGTGTCGTCGCGGCCTGCCAAGCACGGCGGTCCAAAGTGCTTGTGCGGGCCCGTGGTGCCGGGGACGTCCGCCGCCGAGGAAGCGCCGCCGCGTCCGCAGCCGAGGACCTCGCCGCGCCGCCACCGCCGCGCCCTCGGCCGCGCGCCGGCCGCCGCCCAGCGCCGTGGCGCCAGCCGCCACCGGTCGTATTGTGGAGAAGACGAGTAGGGAGGGAGTGGTCTTGGGGAGAAGACGAGTGAGGAAGGGAGCTGTGGTTGGAGCGTACTCGGGAGGAGATGGAGTAGTACAGGGAGAAGCCAGAGAATAGTGGGGAAGGGTAGAAAATGAGAGAGAATAGGAAGGGATGTGCTTTTTATATCTAGGTTAAACTAGTCGATCTGAGAGAAAATAGGAAGGGATGTGCTTTTTATATGTTGGTTAAACTAGTCGATCCAACGGCTGCCAATCAAGCATAGGGGATCCAACGGCCGGGGAGCCGTGCCGCCCCGTGCCGCCACATCGAAACGGGCCATGCCCGGGCCAGCACAACGTGCCAACCTCGCGCCCCAGCACGGGCATGGCGCCGGGGGCGAGCACGGGCACGGTTGACGCCGGGCGGACCATTCTCGGGCCGTGCTTTTTCGCACCGTGCTTGGGCCGGCCCGCTTTATGCAGCCCGTTTGGAAATCTATACATGTGCATGAGTACCATCTAGCAGGTGCATCTATCTAGAAAAAATTGGGTGAGCCCATTGGATGAGCCACGGGTTCACCAGCGCCTGTGTGCCGCCTGGATTCCGCCACATGTCCATGCAGCCGATCGGATGGTTTAACTCAGGATCCAGCTTGTGCATTCATTTGCATGTTGCGGTGTGCACGGGATCAGCTCGGCTTAGCTCCTAAAAATCAGCATTATTCAAACCATCTGATCAGCTGCGTGGACACGTGGCTGAAATCTAGAGGGGGCCACACCCAGAGCCACCCAATTGTTTTTCCATCTATCTCCCTCTCTGTTCATTCATGGGGGCGTCTCTTTGCGTACGCTTGGTGCCTATGACAGACTACCACGAGCTGAGGATTTTTGCTCCTAGGAGCATATGCTCCACCACGCCCGGACCACGGGATGCGTAATGTGATCCGTCTTTGCAGACACCGGAGAGCAATACGGCATTGAGAAGTGTCTGCTAGCAAGACGAATCACAATACGTATCTAGTGGTCTAGAGGGTGGGAGCATATGCTCCTAGGAGCAAATTTAACTTCACCACGAGGTGACGAGCTGCGGCGTCGCCTGCCCTGACTGTTTCCCTTCATTCTCAGCAGGCCATCCGGATCCGGGGCTGGGCTCGCTTGCGTATTTATAAGTACGGCCGACCAGGTGGAGCCTCCTCGCTCGCTCGCTCAAAACAATCCACCAGCAGAGCAGACCTGGTACTACCTTATAAGGAGATCCATCCATGAGCAGCGTTTGAGCACTTAGCAGCAGCAGCTCTACCTCTAGCTAGCCTCCTAGCCTGCCCGTCGTCGCCGTCAGTCCTTGATCCAATGCAAGCACGACAGCCGACGATCATGGAAGCAGCCGACGATCAGCGGCCGCATCCGCAGCTGGAGATGCCGCAGCATGACAGGGCGTCCACATTCGCTGCCGCCGAGGAGATGGCGACCAACACCACCACCACCAAGGCGAAGCAGCTCTCCGATGAATCCGATGACGCCGGCGAGCCAGAGGTGAACTACCGCGGATGGAAATCCATGCCCTACGTCATAGGTGAGCTCACCACTCTTTCTCGTGATGAGCTGGCTAAAGATCCATGAACGGATTCTCAAAAAACATCCATGAACGGACTCTCAAAAAAGTGCAAGAGCAATGTGTAATCGTAATCGATCATGCATGATTCATGGGCATGCATGCAGGGAACGAGACGTGCGAGAAGCTGGGCACCATCGGCACCACGGCCAACCTGCTGGTGTACCTGACCACCATCTACGGCATGACGGGCGCCAGCGCCCGCCACCTTGCTCAGCCTCTGGTCGGGCACCGTCAGCATGGCGCCCCTCCTGGGCGCCTTCCTCAGCGGACGGCTACCTGGGCCGCTACACCACCCTCGCGCCGCCTCCATCGCCTCCTTCATCGGCATGATCATCCTCACCCCTCACCGCGGCCGTGCCGTCCCTCCACCCCGGCGCAAATCCCACCGCCCATCGCCGCTCCAGATGGCCGTGCTGCTCGCCTCCTTCGGCTGCTCGCCGCCGGCGCCGGCGGGATCCGTCCCTGCAACCCGCCTTCGGCGCCGACCAGTTCGACCAGCGCACCGGGCGGGCGAAAGGGCATCAACAGCTTTTCAACTGGGTACTACTTCACCTTCACCATCGCCATGATGATCTCCGCCACCGTCATCATCTACCTCCGAGCAACGTCAATTGGGCGCCGGGTCTCGCCGTCCCCACCGTTCTCATGGGCCTCTCCGTAGCGCTCTTCTTCATGGGCACGCGACTCTACGTCCGCGTCCGCCCCGAGGGCAGCCCCTTCACCAGCCCGCACAGTTCTCGCCGCCGCCGTGCGCATAGCGCCGTCTCCCCGCACCTTCGCCCGCCGACCTCTACGACCCGCCGCACCGGAGCAGCCTCATCTCCAAGATCGCCTACACCGACCAGTTCCCCTCTGTCTCGACAAGGCCGCCCGTGCGCACCCCGGATGACGACGACGCCAACAACCCCGTGGCGCCCTCTCGCACGCTGCGGCGTGGAGGAGGTCAAGTGCCGGGCGCGCTGTTCCCGGCCTCGTCCGCCGGCATCGTCTACTACATCGCGCCAGCAACCTCAGCAACTACAACGCGTGCTCCAGGCCATGCGAGATGGACCGCCACGCCGGGCGGCGACGGCTTCCGGATCCCCGGGGGCACCTTCGCCGTCTTCAACATCTTTGGCGCTCACGCTCGCTCCCTTCTACGACAAGGTGCTGGTGCCGCGATGCAGCGCGTGACCAAAGCGCGAGGGCGGCATCAGCCAGTTGCGGCGGATCGGCGCCGGGATCTTCCTCTCCATCGTCACCATGCTCGTCGCCGCCGCCGCCGAGACACCGCCGCAGGTCGGGCGACAAGACCTCCCCGCTTCCCGCCGTGCCGCAGCGGATGCTGGGCCGGCCTCCGAGGGTTCGCCATCATCGGACGGTGGAGTTCTACTACAAGCGCCCGGAGAACATCGCGCGGCGTCGCGGCGCGCTCTCCGTGGGCTTCGCCATAGCCAACTACGCCCGGGCGCTCATGATCAGCGTCGTGCCGGACCACGGGCGACCGCGACGGACGACCCGACCGGCCGGGCTGCGTTTTCCGACCGGAGAAGAAACCGCCCGGGGTCGGTTTCGCTTTACCGTCCGATTACCGGTAAACCGCCGGTAACGGACGGTTTGAATTTGAATTCGCTTTGAATTCAAACGTCGCCGCCATCGGTAAGAATTCGTAAAACCGGGCGGTTTGGAATTTATACCGCCCGGTTTGAGCGGTTTACCGAGCGTTTTGAGCAGATTTGAACGGTTTTTCAAAATTCAAAATGTAATTTTTTTATAAAATGTTAAAAAATTCCTAAAAATACTTCATGATTTGTAGAATCAATGATGTCAAAATTACTTAAATTTGAGTGTGTTTAGTATGTTTTTCGACCTTCATGATTTAATGGGCCGGCTGTGTATTTTTCTTTTTCTTTTTTTTTCAAACTTAGATTTGAAATTTTTTATACCAAACCAACTCCAATTTGACAAATTTTTATACCATTGGCTTCTATAAATCATGAACTATTTTATATAATATTTTTAATATTTTTTTTCAAATTTTACATTTTGAATTTGACTTCTTTTACCGCCCGTCTGGTAACCGGACCGGCCGGTAAAACGGTTACCGCGATTTACCACGGTAAACCGAACGGTACAAAAAACGCAGCTGGCTGGCGCAGGACCTTAACCAGGGACACGTCGACCTCTACTACCTGCTCATCGCCGCCATGAACAGCGTCAACCTCGTCTACTACATCGTATGCGCGCGCTGGTACAGGTTCAAGAAGCCGGCAGCCGCCGACGCCGAGGAGCTGGAGCTGGAGGGAAAAGGCCGTGGCGCATCATGTCTGAACGCCGAGGAGCTATTTTCTTCTCCTTTTTTTCCTCATCGATCGACCAAAAGAAAAGGACGAACTTGCCGTGCAGTGCAGGCCTGCAGGGTATGAAGAAAAAAATAGTACTCCTACTGTAGTAAAGAGTACTATAGTATATATAGGTACAAATAGATGTCAATGGTTTCAGCTAATTTAAGGATATTTGAACTCTCCTATATAAACATTTTTTGTCTTTCCTTACCTGATGCTGCAGCTTCTTTACCAGTCACAGCATCATTCTTAAGGACTTGTTTGGTCATCTATTCATTTCAATCCAACATGTGTATTGGTGTGGAATAATTAAACTAAGTTCCACTCCAACACATATGTGGATTGGAGTGAATACACGTGCATCCAAACAAGGCCCAACGTGAATGACAATAAGAATTTTCTATCACAGATTTGTTGTAGGTGTATTTGACCGGGATGAGATGTTCTTGGATTAGGTATATAGCAATGCAAGAATATTTGCAGGTTTAGATTATCAATCACAGCACACTTCAACAAACAACAGAGTTCGATCCTCAAGATTTTTCTAAAAGGTTTGCCACATTCAGGTCCACGAAGCAATCGAAAGCTGTGACCAGAACTGTTGCATCGCTGCACTTGACAGAGCTCGAAGCAACTAGTGTTTGAGGAAAGAAAAAGAAGAGTAGCGTGGAAAGGATTATATTTGATAAGATCATGTGTTTCATTATTGATCTCTATACACCCCTTCATTTTTATGAGGGTGTCGACATGGCATTTCCTCTATTGGACGCGCTAAGTTGAAATTCTTCGCGAGTTTATGCTTGCAGTGTTGGACGCGCACGGTCATACGCGTGCCGGGGTGCGTGGACTGCGTCTGCTTGGGCCGCTGTATTGCTCTGTGGGCTGAAAGTGAGGGCGGTGGGCTTCCGCAGGCCTCTTTTTGAAGCCCATGGATCAGCGTCGAATGGAGCCCAAAGCCCGCCATCCGTGGAATGAGGTCCATGTCGGGGAGAGCAACCCTTTCTGGGCTCCTGGGCTGAATACGAAATTTGGTTGGAACCGACCCACCTCATTCATTCCCCACGAATCTAACGTGCGCCGCCGCGGCCGTCGACGACTCCGACGCCGCCGCCGCGGATCCAGCCAGGTGCGCAGCTCTTCCAACTCCTCCGCCTCCTTGTCCCTTCCCTCTTCCCCTCTCTCTTCATTGGCTCATCTCTTCCTTCTTGCTAGGGTTGGAGTGGCGGCTCCTCCAGTGACCAGGGCTGGGCGAGCGGCGTGACCTTCGCCAAGTCTCCGTCGAGCGCTTTGCCACTGACGAGCAACGAACTGGTATGCCCTTCCCTTCTTGCCATGTGCGTTGCATTGGAGCTCTATATCTGGCTTGCCTCTGCCAATTTTTTTTCTTGTAGAAACAAGTGTACTGAAGCATTGGCTGGAAAAGAATGCAAGTATCGATTTGAAAATAAAATAGTCAATCGAGATGAACTAAATGGGGGTATCTAAGACTTGTATTGTTGTATTGGTTGTTGTTTGTATTCAAACTATCGTAGGTATTCACTACCATATTGAGCTATTTCTTCTGTGCTTTCTGAGTACTGTGTGTTACAAGTCCAGCAAAATCACCAGATGAATCCTTATTGTTCATTACAAATACATACCAATTCTTTGTAACAAATATTTGATTAGTTGGGAGTTTACAGATTTGCATTGGTTACTACAACTTTTATTTGGATTTATTCCATTTTTTCAAATTTACTTAAAAAATGGGTTCAAGATAGCTTTTTTTCTCATTCTCTTTCTTCTGTTCAAACAGGAGAAGTGGGCTTTAGACTACTATTTTTCTATGATGTTTGTGTTTCCATTGGCCAGAAGTAGGAGAGGTAGTGAGATTATAACTACCTTTATTACTGTTTAAAACATGCTCACTAGCAACAATTACAATTAGTTTTTGAATTGAGCTTCTGAATTAAACAGAGTCATCAGTCATCCAGCCAGCCACTAGTCAACTGTTTAACTTTTACTTGTTTTCTTAGCTCTTTTCTTGTATAGTATATTTTCAGCATACTCTGACATTTTCTAATCCATTTAATTTACAGGATCAGAGCGTGGTATAAGCAATGTAGAATGCAGGTCAGTGACATCTTCAGAGCTAGTTGCATCTCCATCACCAGTTATGACATCAATTACATCTCCATTTGCTTTCTTTTATGTTCAGAGAGTGACAAATAATAGACCAAAATGGCTTTATTTTACTGTATAATGTGTGCATAAAGTATTTCTACTAAGAACCATACAAGTCTAGTTTTTCTTCATTTGTCATCTGCAAACATCTTGGTTCATGGTGTCATTTGTAGCTCTGTAAGCACCTTGTCCAGCCCTCTGTTTGGTTCTGCACTACCTTGCTCAGTTCTGCATGACTAGCAAGTTTAGTAATTTAGATCATGTTAGCAGTAATGTCTGTAGCCTTATGCATTTCAATTGGAAAGATTACATACCTTTTTAGGCAGTGAAAACATTTGCCATTTCTATGCATTTTAAAAATCTAGAGCTACTGTGTCTTCTCATTTAAACATCGTACTAAAAAGCTACTGTGCTTCCAATACAAAGCTAATGCATTTCAAAATCTGAATAGCGGTGCTGCCCCTATTCAGGTACAATTTTCTCTACTACTTAGATTTTTGAAATGAAGGGCGGGCCTAGTGCAAGTGGTAGTGCTCTACCGCCTGTAACCGGAAGGTCCCGAGTTCAAGCCCCAGCCTCCGCATATTGCACATGGTGCGGGTAAGGCTTGGCGCTAAAAATACCCTTCCCCAGACCCAGCGCGGTGCGGGGAGCCTACGGCACTGGGTGCGCCCTCAGATTTTGAAATGCCACCTTTGAAGTAATATGTATCAGGTCAATACCAGCTAAAAAGGCTTTAATTTTGTAGTACAACTCATTGCTTGTTGCTAAGTTTGAAATTTTGTGGCTTTTCACATGTATCTTAACCATTTCTTCTCATATCTTCTGCATCTTAGTTTTGCGTATCTAGTAAAGTCATAATTTGGAATGGAGAGTCCAAAACTTCTGTGGCCACTTATATTATTTTCCTTTCTCTTTTTTAGAATCTTTGTGCATGTTTTAAAATTTTTTGTGCATTTTAATGATGTTGGAGAGACATAGAAGCAAGCGCATCTTATGAGTAACTTCTATGTTGAAATCAATGCATGTGTGTATAATTGTTGCACTGCAGCAACCAGCGAATCCAAAGCTAATCAAGCTTGCCTCCAAATGAGCCACGGGATTTTGGGGATTAAAAATCACCAGGTGGGTGGGGATTGGTTTAAGGGAAAGGGATCAACCCAAACCCTCCTTGGATGATATCTCACGTGGGTTATGCCTCCTTTTGTGCCAGATTCAATTGTTTTCAGCTCCGATTTCACCAGATTCTAGTTTTTTTTTTGTACTATTTCTGTTTTTCCAGAAAATACAGTATATAATCGGTATATAATGCATAGGGTGCGGTTGGGATGGATTTTACTGTCTTGTTTTCACAGATGCACGAACAGTCCATATATGTCTATCTCCATTATAGAGAGGGTACATATTGTCAACCGGACAGTCCACCAGAGCAGTTGGACAGTCCGTGAGAGCACAGCCAAGCCACAATTCTACACAGGTTCTGATTTCTTTGCGGATGGTCTGAGGTAGTCCACACGGACAGTCTGACCCTACACTTAGGGCAATCTGTGTGTGATAGCTGACTGCCTATTAGTTCATGACCTACTAGTAGTGTTGCCCTAGGTGTTCCTTTCATGCATATCATATCATAGTAACTCATCATCATCATGTTACTTATGGTGTAGGAGCTGAAGTGACTGAGGATGCGACCATTGAGTCCAAAGTCGAGTACCTTAATGAACCAAAACCGCCTGTTGAACCCATGGAGCACCAAGATAGGCTCCTAAGCATCTCTCCTAAGCACCAAGATTGACTATGTTATACTTACATGCATATTTGTATGTATAGGATATTATGACTAGACTCCATGATGCACCTAGTTGAGCTATCATCCTTATTGTTCACAACCTTACCTTGACGTATTGACTGTTTACCTTCTACCACGTAATCCCTGCTTAACTGCTAAGCCACTGTAGAATTACGACTTGTGATGGATTCTCATGGTTAGCGCGAGATAGGAATTGCTTGCTAAGTAATGATTAATTTCAAATATGGTCAACTTGCTGAACTTGATGCAAGGACTGGCAATGGGTAGGATCATAATGAGATAGGTCTGGAATGGTATAACTCGCTTTGGTCGTTTAAGAACCATCACATTTGCCGTAGTGTCTTGAACACCCTTGTACAGATAATTTCCCATGTATGAGAATGGTAGGTCTAGTATTATGTCGTGATCGGGTAGCTCCATGGATTTGGCATAACATGGGTCATGGGGTGGTTACCATCACTATTACACCGACACATCTCAAACTGTTTGTGGGCCACTAGGCAAGGCGTGCGAAATGTTGAGGTGGTGAGTTACTCCTTACAGATTGATGGGGTTGTATAGGCAGTAACCTCGGTCTTTGGTGGGCAAAACTTGTACACCTCTGCATAGTTTTGACTTTTGAGTTATTATTTTGATCATTCGTATGCCACGCTCTTGGTTATTAGCATGTTCATGACTTCTACTCCCTCCGTCCCACTGAGTTTGTCACCCTGGATTCCGTGCCATCTTATTCGATGCTTTGTCTTATTCAAATTTTTTGTCCAAATATAATTTATTTTGTTACGACTTATTTTATCAATGAAGATACTTGAATATTGATTAATTTATTTTATGATTTGCATAAATATTTTGAATAAGACGGATGGTCAAACACGAAATCCAAAAGTCAAAAACGACGAACTCCATGGGACAGAGGGAGTAGCTTCAGAGTAGTGTTGTCAATGAAAGGGCTCTTGGAGTAGTGATGGACAGTAGTGATGGACAGCCATAAACTTACCTTCACCTTTTGCGCCTAATGTTCATGTTTGTTAAACCTTACTCTGCTTAGAGTAGTAATGGACAATAGTGTTCTGTTTGTTGCTCACCTGCCTTTATGCAACCCAACTTTTATACCTTGCTACAATTAAATGCATTATCCTTTGTTTACTATATTATTAGGAAAGTCATGTTGATTACGCATGGCCCTGGTTTTTGGTTTATGGCTGTTGCGACACTCCCGACCCTTCGGTGGATGGGAAGCGAGGGAAGCGATGGGTTGCCCTATGAGCGGTGTAACTTGTGGGGAGCATTGCCCCACAGGGTGTGTATCTTCAAGCTTTCTTATTGTAGTTTCCGTGTTGAACTCTGAATGACGTGAACCAAGTGTGATGAACAACTTATGTTGTAATTTAAGCCACTGTTTTTTGTTAAGTGAACCTTGTGAGCTATGTAGGCATCATTGCAATTTAAAAGTAATATTGTGTGTGGAGTAAATCGGTGGCCGGGACGTCCACGTTAGCAAAATTATTTTCGACCGTTCGATCTCGCCGGCGATCGGATCTAACTCAGCCCTCTCAAAGCGATGCGTATATATTTGGCCCCTCCTCACGGTAAAAAAAAAAAAAAAACTACCGAAGCCTCGCGCTCTCCCGTCTTCTCCCGATGCGGCGGCGCCGCGGGAGGGCGCCGCCAGCGCCCGGCGCCTCCCACGCCAGCCCCGGCCTCCCGGCCGCGGACGGCCACCCGCCGTGGTGCCCCACCGGTGCGTGCACGGCGACAAAGATGATGGCGGCGACGACGGCGCCGGGCGCCGCCACCGCTGCAGCCCTCCTCCGCCTCCTCCGCCCCGGGGATGCCCGACGGCGGCCACCCTCCTCCCTCCACCTCCTCTCCCTCCTCCACCCTCCCTCGCGCCTTCCTCCCGTTGGTCCTTCCCGTGCTCGACGAAACCCTAGGTGTGGCGGCGACGGTGGGTCCATGAAACCCTAGGTAAGGTTGTGCCTAACCCTCTTCTCTTCCATCTCCGTTTGATGTCTCCTCCTCGGATCTGTGCGCTGCGAAGAGATGCAACACACATTCCTCTAACTCCTGATGTAAGATTTGTCTAAATTTGTCTTAAAAATCTAACAGTTCTATGTTTCTTGCCTTTGATTCACATGATGCTCATTTTTCTCCTGTCACTAGAATGTTGTTGTGTTCCCTTCTCGCTGTGGCAATTGAGAATGCTCTTAAATTGTTCTCACCGGCGCTTGCAATTGTTGATGAACATTTGACCAGACACTTGGCCAAGCAATGGTTAACATCCTTAGCAATTGAGGTACTTTTTGCTTACTCTGAATGGTCATGGCTCGGATGTTCTGCAGTAGACTCAAGTTTTTATGAAATTTCAGGATAATTATGCATTGGAGAAAACATTAGTGCTCTGCCCGGGAAATTAATTTAAGTGGCTTATCAATGATTGTAAATGCGATTAAGAAGCCAAAAATGATTAAAGAAATAGAGTAGGGTCATGTGTGCTCATTCGCCTCAACACATTTATATTTTACAAACAGAGCATGTTTTTCTCCCCATCTATCTGACAAAGGTGGCTTTGGAACTGTTATTTATCTTAATACTAGATACAAAATTATCATCAAAGATAATAAAGAGGGAGTTTACTAAGCATCATTAGTTAATCTTTTACATTCATACATAGCTACCAGTTCAGGGGAAAAGAACAGAATTTGACATAATAAAAATAAGAAACATGTGCAGTTCCTAGAAACAATTATTGTCTTCTTCCAGTAGCATACCTGATTGTGAATGGCAGCCAATTCCTGTTGTAACTGCACTTACGATGTGACTTCCACCAAATCTCTAATTTGTAAAAAGGGTGCATCCACTTAAATAATCTCATTGTCGATAGACAAGTAATCACACGTTGGAAGAAGAGAAGACACACTTACATAATTTCGTTTCTACTAATCTGTGATATGTAAGAATCCTGAATAGAGTAGTTGGATGGTTTTGCTAATTTGATATGACATACTGAAATGCAATGCTCTAAATTTGAAAAATGCCATTCTGTTTGTGGTCAGCTTCGACAGCAATTATATCAAATATCAATTTGCATATCCATCTTAAGATAAAAGGTTATCCATCTTTAATCTATTATCACATAAATAATAATGCAGATTCTTATCAAATGACCAATCAGTGAATCGCACATCTAATGTAAATTGTGTTTACCATAGCCTTTAGTTTAAGAAGTCATGGTTGGTCCCCAATAGCTTTCAGTATACTCACCTGTAAGGATTTTAAAAGAATCTTGAAATATACTGAAGGTCACTCTATTTTTTTCTAAGGAATTTGCACAAACACCTCAAGTACATGCCTGTTGAGTGCCCTTACCGCTAGCGATCAGAGATTGGGGAGGAGAGGCGGACGCCCGGCGGTTGAAAGGGGACTCTCACCATGACCTGCAACTGGAGCCGAGGTGCTCGCTGCCCTTCTTCCAATAAACACAGCATGGCTGCCCTTCTTCCAATAAACACTGCCATGTTGCTGTCCACTACCTGAGACAGCCACTACCTTACCGAAGTTGATCTTTGGTTTTAGCTTGTCAAGCAGCAACTCCAGAGCTTCCACCCACATAATGGTTGGTGAATAAATGTGGCCATCGTCTGCGGGGTCTCTGTACACCCCACCATCCCCGCACCATCAGTTTCATCAATACTTGCATAGCTTCCAACAAGTATAGATGCCATGAATGAGCTCACCAAAGATATTCTCTCAGTATCTTGATAAACATCAGGTTCTGTCTGATAGATCTTCCTTATCTGGGGTCCAGTGAATCGCTCATAAGCACGAGATCCTGTCAGTTTAAGCTAACTCCAGTGCACCTCCAACTGCATTCTCTATTTCTCTGCATTGCTTAGTTGTGTGCTACTATCCATCCATATTGGTGAGTTCATTGTAGCAAATGCATCCTTGAGCTGCAGATCACCAGGAGTATTCAGAGTTAAACCTACAATAGATGCCAAGGTCTCATAAAAGTTAATGTAAGAAATCATGAAACTATTTTCGCGCCAATTTCTGCGAGATACATATAGAAGATCACAAATGCCAACTCCTCATTTAAGAAGCAAGTAGCCAAACCCACCTGGAAGGCTATTAGGATTGTCTCCGGACCACTGAATGACCAAACAGTTCTTATCAAACTGAAACCTGAAAAAAATACAAAATGCCTTCTTTAAGTGATTACAAAATTCTAAGTGCAAAGAACGGTGTGGAGATGATTGTTGCTTGTAAGTTTTAGTCCGAAAGCTCCTGAACCTATAGCTGAGCTAGGGTCATCTTTACATGTCTGAATTTAACTATTACGATCCGAACTTCTGCTCGTATTGCTTACAGATTTTTTTTGTCTTTACAGTCTGAATTTAACCATCTTGATCTGAATTTCGTGAATGCATTGCGCCTCGGGGGGTACCAGGGACTGGTCGGTGACTCCATGTCTCCTGAAATATTTATTTTATGATGAAACATATTTGGAAACCAGTATGCTTTGTGTATTGAAAAAAAACTATAAAATGAAAATTGAAACCAAACATGATACTAGGAGGAGCCATTCATGTTCGCTTTTTTACACTTCCTTCTCTAACCTTGCCAGTGCTACTGGGTGTCGTGGGGTTCTTCAGGGTTCCTTGGTGGTTGTTGTGCAAATGTTACCATGGTTAGAAGATTGGATTCAACATTGGAACATGTACGGTCATCCTCGTCGAGTTCGGATGGCTAAAGAAATCGATTGGTTAAAAAAAAAGGATCAACAACATTTGTGTTCTTGTGATTTGCTTCCCGTGTGGCATCTCCTCTTCATCTTCAAGCTGCGGTCCATTCTTCTTGTTTCCTCTAAGGTTTGTTGGTTGCTCTTGCTCTCTTTCATTTGACCCAAACAAAATGATCGATTCTAATGCATTGACTAACTGCAGGGTGTGTGGGTGCTTTGTTGTAGGTCAGCACATGATCATCGGCGTGCTTTGGTCGAGCTCGTTTGTAATGTGTGAGGGGGCCCGGTGGCGGGCCTGACCGAAAGAGTTGGGAGTATGTGGAGCGGTGGCTTGACAAGGTGTATAGTTTAGCGGTGGAATCTCCAAATTCTTGCTATGTATTTTACAATTACTATCTTTATGTGCCATAAAGTTGTAGAAGGAAGGGCGTTTGCAGCTTTGGTTTCCAATATATAAGCTTTAATCCGCTTATCACAGCTATAGAAATCAAAGATTATGGCTTATAGGAATCAGATTCGAAGCCATAGGTTATGAAACCAAGATGATAGTGGTGGGCTTCTGGTTGATATATTTGGAAAGAAGAAAGAATGACTTGGTCATTTGACATTGGTCGATCAAGTCCGTTACGGGAGTTGCAAACTTGCAACTCGTAATCGATGTCCATAGCAAGTCGGCAACAATTGCATCGGTGCCTTTAGTTTTGAATCAAGTTTGTGTACGGTCAGGCATTCAAGTGTTTTCCAACTAAAAACCAAAACTTTCAGTAAATGAGGTACCATTGTGCATCCAACTGTAGGTGATAATTTGTAAAAGGTGCCCTTTTGTTCTCGCAACTATGTTCTATAGTTGCCCGATTCCTTTTATGTTCTCCATATGGTCATACTCAGCTGCAGATCCGCACTTCGATTTACTAATCCCTGTGATTTTCTCTCTCTCTTTTTGAAATCCCTTGCATTTTGTGCTAAACTTTGGATATCCTTTTTTACTTGAGGACATTTCTAATTAGAAAAGGTTGCTTGGTTGTAGGATATCTTAAATCCTTATGTCCTGGGTTGATGTCGATGACTCTTTTTCTCTCGTGTGTGACAATTTGGATGACATTTTCTCGCTTTCTTTGTGTTGGTCCCGAGAATGTAGCCGAGCTTCTTTATGATCTCATATGGTAACATCATCTTTGCATTTTTTTTTTCACTTGACATGGTAATGCTGTATGTTCACATAATTGACTTGATTGAGAATTGTTCATATCTTGCTGAGATTGAGACTTTAAAAAGCAACCATTCAAGTCAGCTATAGGAAATCGATGTATTTCGATATTAAAATCTTCATCCGGCTTCAGTTTTGGTAGTGTTCCTTCAAAGCTCTTGATTTTTCTCCCCTCTTATGTAATGTACTACTAACCCCGAGTCACAAATTGGTATGAGAGACACTGAAATAAGATAGCATTGCTCAAGGTACACTTTGCATAGACCTTCGCTTCCGTCTTGAATACCAAGAATTGTGCATCTAAAGAAAGTAAATGTAATCAGTCCGCGGTATATTAGTGGCCTCCATGTATTTGTGGCATTTCTTAGGCAAAAGATAGACAAATATCTATTCATTTTAGCATTCTATCTTTTAAATTTGATTTCTCCAATCAACTGTAGTGCCTTTGCTAAAGGTCATGATTGCATACCACATCAAAACAAAGTTTTTTTGTTCGGTAGTTTTTTTGTTCGGTTCATGCATCTAAAGAGAGCTGCATTGTACTCAACCATTTTTTCCTCCATTCATTATCACAAAATACTTTAAATTTCTCTAACAAATTATTGCTTAATTAAAAAGGAGAAATATTAGTGTTCGATAGCGCTTGATTAAGCACAATTGAGAAAAGAGTGGATGAGGGATGCACAAGGATCAGTCCTTGTGTATGAAGTTCAACTTCCTTGGCTCGTGCTTGAGATGATGCCTTGGTTAGCCATGGAGACAAAGTATGCCATGAAAAACATTTATTTGTGTTAACAACCACACTGCAACTTCAGTCAACAATGAAGGATTTATATCTTTTAAACCTTTTTGCTAAGTTTATGAAATATGCTATCTCAAGATCTTTGAACTTGAATTGCTTGGAGGTCACATGCGAAAAGATGTATTTTATCAAGCAACACTAGGGTTAAATTGCCTATCCAAATTTTTTTTACTATAGGTAATGTCTATCCAGCTTAAAGTTTACATGGGTGTTGCGGGTTCACTGGGGCACAAACAACCCTGACTTGATGCTTCCTCAATTCCGGAAAGAAGCGATGAGGTTAGTTCTCTGCCTCTATTATCCAAATCTAACCAAACAAAATAATATTACGTTAATGGCAACTATATCGGACTTCTAATACCACAACCGATTCAGCTAGGAAAGATCACTTGATGCTTTTGGACATGCACTTGCATCTGTTTAGCATAGTAGTGTTGCAATTTCAGTTCGAGAAAATAATTACTCTTTAGTCTTCCTTAGTATATGGTGAACTAACACTAATGGTCATTCTGGTTTACGAGATGCTATAACCATTTGGCTTGGTTATCACACCCACGCTTGATTTATAAACCTCTTCGCATCATCCTTTGCTTTTCTATGAGACTAAAGAGCCTATTTGCTGCCTCTGCAGGTGTGGGCGAGGATGCAGATGCGCAGCTTGTATCTTTATATATGTTCATGTCATTAGAAAGTGGGACCTTTATTGCCTTTGTATTTTTGTAAATTGTCTTTCACTATACAGTTTAAAAGGGTACAAGTACCCCTAAAGCTTGTGTAAGCTCCCCTTGACTTAACAATATATAAAGTACCTAGCTTGTGTAATTGCTCTGCTGTGTTCGCCTCTTCCCGACCTCTATTACCGTACCAAAGCTGACACATCTTTTGTTGCAAAAGTTGCCTATTGATTCTCCGGCGCAAGAAGGGCGCGCAAAAATCCTTAATTACCAGAGCAAACTCAAAAGCGGCTACCACTTTCCTTAGGAGATATAGCTGATCATGTGCTTATGTAGCATGTACTATGTATGGTATGCTATACTATGGCTCCTTGGTGGTCTATTAAGGATCGATACTATGTAGGATATTACTTGTACTATTTGAACATCTCGCATCTCAGCCTTAGAAGTAAAGCTTATGTACTCTATTTCTCATCCCGAGGGTGCAAATTACAACAGAACGATCTCAACAAAGACACAGCGGCTTGGATCGCAAACCGGCATCTCCATTAACGCTCCTGAACATCACGTGTGGTGTCCTATCGAACTCTAGGCCAGATTAGAGCTCGGCTTAACTAACATATTTCCGGACAACCCAATCTCGGTTTAGAAATCTGGATCATTTGTTATGCCTTTTGTAATATACATATATTCTTGCACTAAACTAAACCACACAGCCGACTAAATATGCGGGCGCGCATGGGCGCGCTCAAATCACTAGTATGTATGTATACCCTAGTGACTGAGTGCATAGTGGCACGGGTGGTGCCATCCAGGGACACCTGGGTTAATTGAGTTAAAATGAGTATGGATCAATGGTGATAGGTTGGTTAGTAGAAGGTCGGTGAAATCACATCTTGAGCCGTGATGTACACAGACAGTCTCAACTTTTTTTGAAAGCTAAAAGTTCCATTTTTTTTTTTGTACTTGCTCTGTTCTAAATTATAAGCTGCTTGATTTATTTGGTATTCTATTTTACTATGTATCTAGCCATATAATTATTATGAGATGCGTAGCAAAATAGATGTACCAAAAGAAACCAAAGGAACTTTTAATTTGGAACAAAGGGGGTATATCTTGCACAGTTCAATGTTACAGCATATAGATTACTATATCCAGAAATTAGCATGTGTCGATATTTTTCATATGGTACATTGTTACAGCACTCAATACAACCTGATTCACTATGACAGTGACATCATAGTTACATAAAAATGCAGAGCTAGCATCCCAAATTTGCCTATCGCTGCTGTTGCATTATAATTCCCCTCTGCCCTCCCCCCCCCTGTGGAAAAGATGACACACGATGAGCAAAAGCCGGCCCTGTTTAGAGCCCTAAATTCCTCCCCAAATTCCACTATGCAAAAAGAAGATTCCCATCACATCAAAATGCCAAGACATGTATCGAAAGTACTAAATGTAGGTAAAAAATAAACTAATTGCACAGTTTAGATGTGCGTTGCGTTGAGACGATTCTTTTGAGCCTAGTTACGCCATGGTAGGATAATATTTATCAATAACAAACGAAACGTGCTACTGTGACATGCTACAGGAATTTTTCACCAAATTTTGGTGATCTAAACACACCATGCAATAAGCTGAAATTGGGTTATTCTAAAATTACTGTCAGCTGTTCATTCAATTAGGCGGACTGTTAATCATTATTACTTTTTAGAACGTAATATGTGAAATACATATTTAATTTTTTATTTTAGAAAATATTATAAATATATTTATAATATTATACCACATTTTTTTGCAAAAACATATTATAAATTTCTCTCTCTCTCATCGGTGCCATTCCATGTAGTATAACAAAGTAGAACAGACGTGGCATGTATACAAAATCAGCAAAAAAAAAAAAAAATTCGAGGCACAAGAAACTTTTGTTTACCTCTGCATCTATCCATGATATTTTCAGCTCATGATCATCGCCCAAAGCATTGGTGCTGTAACAGCGATGATGCAGAGTGGCAACATCTGTAGCTTTTCCATCCAGTTATGAGTGTATGTTGCGGTCACGTAAAGAACGAATGGAGCATAAAAATTGCGAAGGCAAATTGAAATGCCTGCAAATACAAGAGAAGATGTGCACGGGATTAGATCGGCTAGTTTGTGAAATGTTGTGTACCATCGATTGTAAAAGGAGCTGATTTTCAGAGGCAGTTTCAGACCGTTCCAAGAAATCGATTTTCAAGGGGGTTCTATGTCAATTGCCCATAAAAATTTACTTTCAGGATCAGTTGGTTTTGTTAAGGCCACCGTCCCTAAAAATGATCTTTAGACTTTTTTAAACTAGTTTATAAATTGTAGAAAAAATAAGAAAAAAATCTTGGTCTAGTAAGAGGGCATGAGGAATAATTGTTATCACAAGATTTTAATTTCTTGATTCATAACGGCACCCAACAGTGATATTCATGACATCATTGTCAGGTTGGTAAACCGGCTGCGATAGTTCATCCTCATCACTGCTGATGATTGTCCTTTGTGCCACGCAATTTGGACAGTGATGGAGGGTTTCGACTCGACAGCAGTGACAATTCGTATATGTGTGCACTGCTATATTCTGAAATAACTTTTGCTATATTCTGAAATAACTTTTGCTTGCAGTAAAAAAGATCTTTAGGGCTGGTTTAATAAAAACCTAATATATGCCTTAAAATCTACTTTCTGGGTCGGTTTTGTTAAGTCCACTGTCCCCAAAATAATGATTTTTCAGATTTTTTTTTTATCTTTTTTAGAAGTTGTCAAAATATGAAAAGAATCTTGATCTAGCAAGAGGCCATGCATGACGACTAATCGTTATCACGAGATTTATTTTTTGGTTCATAATTCAATCAGGCACAATAATAAAAACCATACTATAAATAGGTTGTGTGATTATGTCATCTCAACAAATTAAAAAGCAAGAATCATCAAGAATTGAAGTTAATATCATCGGTCGCAAAGGATTTTTATTTTGGGTAATTAAGTTTTTTATTATTATTGGTTGAACCCAAACAAACAAGCAAAGGAGGGAGTTAAACTGGAAACGTACGTACGGGGTCGATTGCAGGTCCTTGTTGCAATCATGATGATCTAAGAAGAAGAGAAAAACTGGAAATGAGATTGGAGTGGGCAAAGTTATTACTGACCGAGCAGCTGTAGGATATGCGCTCGCCAAGCAAGAGCGATGTCGTCGTCCCTGGCATCTGCTCCTTCCCTTCGCCGCTGTCTTGCAAAGCCGCCATTCATCGCCGGTGATGAGGTGGTGAGTGATTGTCTCATCTCATCGTGAATGGAAAGCATCAATATGTGGGGAAAAAATAAACCTATGTAGTTGGATTCCAAAAAAGAAAAAAAAAAACAAAGTGCAGCAGAACTTGCATTCATCTTTGCGTTTTTACCTTATATACTACACTTTTGACACAAGTAAATTCGGTGCATGCTCCTCTTTTGTTGATTCTTGTTCAGTGGAGACGCCAAAAACTATGTAGTTGGATTCAAAAGAAAAAGTGTAGCAGACTTGCTTGCAGTTTTGCGTTTTTTTACCTTATTTATATCTATACTTTTGACGCAAGTAAATTCGGTGCATGCTCCTCTTTTGTTCTTTTGTTGTTTTTATTGTAAGAATGCTCCTCTTTTGTTGGAGACTCGATCGCTTTTGACGCCAGTAAATTCTCGGTGGAGAGACTCCCTTTTGGCGCAAGTCAATTCTCGGTGCAGGCTGACCTCTTCATTCTTGACGCAATACAAGTAAACTTGGGTGCAAGCAGGCTATGATTCCCTCCACCGATGTCTCCGTGCATATATTATATACCAAAGCATGGATAGAAGCCACGCGTCTATTTCTGTCTATTTCTTGTAGAGCGCCGGCAGATGTTGTCTATTTCTTGTAGAGCCTAGGGAGGTAGGTTGTCCGCTATGATGGTGTATATGGGTATCGCCGAGGGACGGACTTGATCCGAGCCTCCCACTCCTTGCCATTAGCGGACCGTTACAGGCATGCAGTCTTTTTGCCACCAAGTCGATGGTACACTGGATGCGTGCCTTGGGGATCTTCTTGATGCTGAGTGGTAGGACAAGATAGGTGATCGGGAACTCGGAGATGTGGCACCCAAGTACCTCTTGCAGTTGGTGCATGTTGTCATCTGACGTGTAAATTGATGTGATTGAGCACTTTGCGAGGTTGGTGCAGAGGCCAAATGCTTCAGCGAATATTCGCAGGATCTCCTTGATCATTCTTGCCTCGGCCACATCCGGGTGCATGAAGATGATGACGTCGTCGGCGTAGAGGCTGCAGTGATGTCTGATCGACGGTGTCCTGGCGGGGGTGGAGGAGGCCGTCTTCCTTCGCTTTGCTTCCACCGGTCTCACAAACACCTCCATCAATGGCGATGATGAATAGCATTGGAGACAAGGAGTCGCCTTGCCGGACGCCTTGCTTGTGCTTGATGGGTCTTCCCGGGTCCCCGTTGAGGAGTATCCGCGGCGAGGCCGAGGTGAGCATGGGCGCCACCCAGCTACGCCAATTTGGGCCAAACCCAAAGGCCTGCAGGTGTGTTCAACAGGAATGGCCATGCCACGATGTCGAAAGCTTTGGAGATGTCAAGCTTGAGCAGTGCACGTGGAATTTTTTTTTGTTCCTGAAGTAGACGGCTGCCCACTGCATGAATTTGAAGTTGTCGTGTATCATTCGTCCCTTGATGAAGGCGTTCTGGCTAGGCGAGATGAATTCTTGCAGCTTGGGCACGAGGCGTGCAGCCAATAGCTTGGCGCGCGAGCTTTCGAAGCCGTGGATCATCGTGATGGGTCGGTAGTGGCTTGGCACTGAAGCATCTGGGTCTCTTCGGTAGTAGCACCACAAATGCATTGTTTAGCCTCCGGAATTTCTTGTTGTCCCGAAGAACAAGGAGTTTAGGGCATCCAACACATCATTCTTGATGGTTGCCCAACTCGACTTGTAGAAGGCCCCGTGAACCCATCCGGTCCAGTGCTCGGTCCGACGGCATGTCCCGTATGGCTACCGCCACCTCGTCTTAAGCTAAACGGCTCCTCGAGCATGGAGAGATCAAGGGGCTGAATCCCGATCCCAGCGAAGTCTATTGTGTTGTCCCCGGATCCGCTTTGGCGAACACGCCCTGAAGTGGTCGTAGATGGCCGATTCCGTGTCTTCCCTTGAAGTGCAGATGGCGCCTCCTTCCTTGGGCGCAAGTAAATTCGGTGCATGCTCCTCTTTTGTTCTTTTGTTGTTTTTATTGTAAGAATGCTCCTCTTTTATTGATTCTTGTTCGGTGGAGACTCTCTTTTGACGCCAGTAAATTCTCAGTGTTCGGTGGAGAGACTCCCTTTTGGTGCAAGTCAATTCTCGGTGCAGGCTGACCTCTTCATTCTTGACGCAATACAAGTAAACTTCGTGCATAACCTCTAGACGCAAATATAATTGGGTGCAGCAAGCTGTGATTCCCTGCTTTGATTGAATTCTCGGTGCATCAGTTGGATAGACGTCAGGTGGCGCATGCAGCTCCGATCCTTTCTTCAACGCATGCATCGGCTCATGCTCTCATCATCCCCCATCTCGGTTCAGCTGCATGCAAACACCCAAATCAGGATGCATGACTTTTTTTTTTTCTTCTTTGCCAAATCACGAACCATTGAACTGCAAACAATGGCTGGCCAAAGGACACACACCAAGACTTGATCACCGTGACCATGAATCCCCACAAGACCACAGCGGCTGCAAATTGAGGACATGAGACTCAAGGATTTATACTGGTTTAGGACACGACCTGTGCTAATGTCTCGAATTATGACACAACACCCTAGGTCTCGGAATTATTTGCTCCGGCAATACTGCAGCAACGTAGTCGTGAAGATCGAATCAGATGGTAGCACATGAGACTCAAGGATTTATACTTAGGAGACACGACCTGTGCTAATGTCGCGCAGTTGTGGATCTTATGTTCATGAATTCGATTATAGGGGTTATTGCTCAAAGCTACAGGGTAGCGATGCATGGTTGGAATGAGATGGATCGCGGACTGGTGGTGGCGGACACCAAGATGACGTACGATGCATGACGACGACGTCGATGTCAGACAGAATGATGTAATGTCTTCAGTTGCCTCCTGCGAGTTCTTGCAAAGCGTGATGAGTTCTTGCAAAGCGTGATGAGTGATGAGCCAATGCGTTGGAAAAAAAAAGCAGGGGAGCTGCACTGCCTAACGCCGAGCGATGAGCTTTGGGACTGGTACTGGCTTCCATCCTTTCGGTGCTATTATGGGACGCATCGAATTTTCTCCCTTTTGACCTCAAGGGCGCCACTACGTCAGACGAATAATGCCAGTGTGTCACAAAAGACAAAGTGTGGTATTCTTGGGCCGGGGCTACAAAAATGCACGAGCTGCGAAACCTTGTCCCGGACTCCCGGCCATCAGCAGCAGCATCATATATAGTATCATCCTCAAGATTTTTGTTCTTGCAGCTAAGCTAGGTTCAGGGTAGATACATCTATCAGCTCACCCATTTCTTCGATCGCTGATCTTGGGCGAGGGAAATGGAACCGCCGAGTGGACTTGCCGCCAGCTTCGCCGCCGCCGTCGCTGTTAGACCGAGGTCACCTCGATAACACTGCAAACGTGAGTAATTTAGATGCAAATTTAGAGTTACACTGAATTGGCAATTTGACTGGAACACTTTTGTTCCATTATCGAAAAAGGATACAAATTTAGAGGTTATTTTGAATTATCTTTCATAATGGCAAATGTCGTTAATTTTGATACATATATAGAGGGTTACTTTATCTATTTTCATAATGGCGGTTGATGATTGTTTTTATATTAAGAGACTAGATCCAATGGCTCTTATTGGAGATGATGGTTATAGTGTACCAAATTATAGGATAGATGTTTCTAATTATTATGAGAAATTGTAGAATTTGTCTTGTTTTTAGGGTGTCTAACAAGAATTAACTTAGAGGCTCCTTTCTGTAGCGTCTTTGGTTAGAATTAATGTGGAACCAACATTAGAACCTCTATAGGGGCAAATTGGATCCGTAACATTAATTTATTTGAAGTTTAGAAAAATATCATCGAAAAGATTCAGCTTTTAGAGAAAAATAGCACCGAAAAGCTCACTCTATTACACGTTTCTACCGTATCTGTTAACTCACTATTAAACAAGTTCAAAATATGAATTTGTGAATACTTACACGCAACCCAAACGCACACACCCAACAGAAGGGGGCCGGAGAAGGAGACACGCACGATTCTCGGTGCCCGGCGGCCGACGGCAGATCTCCCCCATCCGGGGACGGCAGCTCCTCATCCATGGTGCACGCCTCCTCGACCCCCTTCTCTTTATCTCTTGTTCCATCTCCCTCGAACTGCTTCTTGAATATGAATCCTAGTTTCTTCCCTCGAACTGCTTCTTGAATATGAACACTTTTGTTCCATTATCGAAAAAGGATACAAATTTAGAGGTTATTTTGAATTATCTTTCATAATGGCAAAAGCCGTTAATTTTGATGCAAATTTAGAGGGTACTTTATCTATTTTCATAATGGCATTGATGATTATTTTTTATATAAGAGACTAGATCCAATGGTTCTTACTGAAGATGATGGTTATAGTGTACCTAATTATTATGAGAAACTCTCACTTTGTTGTATTTAGTGCCCCTGTCTCCCCTCCTCCTCGATCTCCTTTCCCTCTCCCCTCCTATTGTAAGTATCTCTTGTACCTGGTTGTTTTTGCCTTTTCCTTTTTATATAAAAGTTTTGAGCACGGTGGGGAACTCCCCACTGTCTTTTCACATCAAAATTATTATGAGAAATTGTAGAATTTTTCTTATTTTAGGATGTCTAACAAGAATTAACGTAGAGGCTCCTTTTCTGTAGCGTCTTTTGGTTCGAATTAATGTGGAACCAACATTAGAACCTCTATAGCTCGGGGGGATTGGATCCATAACATTAAACATTAAATTATTTGAAGTTTAGAAAAATATCATCGAAGATTCAGATTTAGAGAAAAATAGCATCGAAAGCTCACTCTCTTACATGTTTCTACCTTATCTGATAACTCACTGTTAAACAAGTTGAAAAAATGAATTAATTTGTGAATACTCACGTACACACAACCCATTCGCACACACCCAACAGAAGGGGGCCAGAGAAGGAGACACGCACGATTCTGGTGCCTGGCGGCCGACGGCAAATCTCCCAGCCAGGACTGCAGCTCCTCCGGCTTCTCATCCATGGTGCACGCCTCCTCGAACCCCTTCTCTTTATCTCTTGTCCCATCTCCCTCGAGCTACTGTTTCTTGAATATGAATCCTAGTTTCTTGAGTTTTTTGTGCTGATTTGAGGGATCAGAGATTTAAGTAGGGATGGATCCTGCCGGAGTTCCAGAAGGGTATGCTCCTCTAACCCTCTCTACGTTCTTTCAATGTGCGTTTTGCTGGTATTTGTGTGTGTACAAGCATGGTTGTCTCAATAGGAATCGAGTGATCTTTCAATGCTATTTTTCTAAAGTTGAATTTGTCTATGCTATTTTTTTTATAAACTTTTGAATATTTTAATGGTACACTAAAACAAGTGTCAATGCAGGCCCTGGTCTCAATAGGAATGGATGACAACACTTCTGAAGCAGCCGGTGATGAAGTTCTTGAATTGCCTGTGGTCATGACTACTGCCGGCAACGATAACGGCACTCTAGGCCACAGTATTCTTGACTTAATACATGAGCTTTTGGCGGCACCGCCGCATTTTCGGTTCATTGCTACATCATCGGGGGACGCGGCGAAACCGTGGGCGGCGGCGCCCACCCTGGTTTGATTGAATTCTTGATCCAGCATCGGCGCCATGACTATGACTTGGAGGCACAACGGCCTCTCGAAATATTCTTGACCAACACTAACTTGGAGGCAGGAGGTCAAGCTCATCAGGTTTCCTCCCTCCCTGCCGCCGCCGCCGCTCCAGTTCAAGAACAATCGGTAAATTCTTGCTCGCAGTTTCATCGCCTTTATATCCTTTATGTAGTTTGTCAAATCTATATGTAGGGGAGCCAATTTGAACTAAAGCGTATATAGATATGATATATACTAAGTTCATATTTTATTTACAGTACAGTCGCGTTCACCACCTACTTAATGTGTTTCTTCTTCTACTTCAATGAAAGAAACTCTTACCTTAAAATATCAAGCTTACTTTTTTTAGTTCTCATCAAATTAAAAGTGCACTCTAAAAAAATCTCTTTCCATACAGGAGGTTACCAACATGATCAAAGGTGTTATGTTGCAAGCTTTTGCCGCGTTCCTACCAGCGTGCGTGACGACGTTCCCTCAGGTAAAGGACGCTCCTGATCACGTAAAGTTGACAATTTTTGGAGGTCTGGGGTTCATCACCGTGGGCTTGTTCATCGCGCTCCTGTCCAAATCCGTGGCTCGTTGCAGACTGGCCTTCCGGCTGGTGTCCTTTTCGGCTATTGCAGTCATGGCGTTCAGCTTCGCGTCTCAGTTCTCTTCACCTACCTACATCACTGTCACTGCACTTGTTGGAGTGGCTCTGAATTTGATCATAATGCTGCTGCCGTTCTATATATACTAGGTAAATATGACCCGATGGATCGACGTTCAATTGGAGGTCAATCAATAACAAAAAACTGGTGGAGTGTGTTTTGTAGAGAGAATTTTGGGAACGACATCGGCACATCTGGATATATGTGTGAAATCTATTGTAGTAGAGATGGCGCAATATAGAGATGGCGCTGTTGGATTTAATGTGGGCTAGACCCATATTTTATCTAATTAAATCAAATAAATTTTGTAATGCGGATTTAATGTGTTTTATAAAATTTTTGACCTCCCCGAATACGGACTTTTTGTAAAAACTCTCCTACTTAAATACAAGCGCAAATCTTTTGCGTTTTCAAACTGAAAAGTATTGGACTGGAGTCACTGAACTGGATTGTGCAATGTGCATCTGGCCAGGACCGTACCAGGAGTTGTCAATATCAAAAAGCACAATCGTGGCGGCGTTTGCTCCTCAATTGCGCTGATGACAAGTAACAACCATGAACTGGACAATGTCTAAACCGAAACTCAGTGTCAATCCGACTCGGCAACTAACTCCCGAGTTTATGCTGCTATTGTTGTGCCACCAACAATCTTAAAAACGATTTTTACAATTAACTGAGATCCCTCTGCTTCCCTGCAAGTATATTTCTTTAACCTCTAACAGGTCAGACCATATAGGAGAATCACTTTGCTTATGTTTGACTGTGGTGATGGAATCTTTTTTCAAATATTTGAACCTGACAATATCCTGCCATAGTCCGATTCATTTTCCAACTTCCACCACCACTTGCATAGCAAACTGAGATTCATTTTTCTTATATCCTTAATTCCTAGCCCACCATTTTTCTTACTTTTACAGATTTTTATCCATTTCACCAAATGATATTTCCTTTTTTGTATGGCCACCTTGCCAAAAAAAAAAATGTTCTTTTTGTTTTTGTCAATGCCCTTCACCACAGTTTTGGGTAGGAGATATATTGACATATAGTATATGGGAGCATTGTTTAAACTAGATGTAATCGTGGGTTGCCCTACCAGCAATAGTAAGAGAGGACCCTCTCCAAACTTCAAGTCTCGTGGCACTTTTATCAAGTAAAGGTCGTGGCACTTTTATCAAGTAAAGGTGCCCAGTCTATGACATGTAGTCCGCTTCGGGCTAACAAAACACCTAGATATTTGATGGGGAAATACCCAATCTGGCGCGATTAGAGATGGGATTTATACTTCACTATGGAATGATACTTGGCTAGATGAAAAGCCCCCCTGTGCATTACTCATCCCGCTTTTGTTCAAGTTATGTAATCGAGAAAAATATTAATGTAAGCCAGATGATAAGTGGATCTAGTCATATTACTTTTAGTAGATGGCTGTGTGGTGACTTGTTAAATGAATTGATTTCTCTCAAGGAGAGAATTTTGGATCAAAATTTGTCAATAGGGCAGGATTTATGTTGCTTTGGAAACTTGAGAAAAATGGTAAGTTTAGTGTAAAATCAACATACAATGCATTAACCACTTCGAGAATGGTCCACATCATAAGAAAATCTGGAAAGCTAGAGTTCCAAATAAAAATGAAATTTTTTATGTGGTTAGTTACAAATAAAGCTATTCTTACTAAAGAGAACATGATTAGGAGAAACTGGAAGGGTGATCCTACATGTTACATTTGTGAATAGCAAGAAAATATTGATCATTTATTGTTCACTGTTCTATTGCTAAATGCATTTGGACCATTATAGCCGCATGTGTTGGTGCAAATGAAATACCTACATCCTTTGATCAAGGATGGATATGGTGTGAGAAATGGATTCCAAATAATAATCAATTTCATGCAATTGGGTTGTCTGCTATTTGTTGAGCCATATGTAAAAGAAGAAATTCAGTGTGTTTTGATAGAAAAGTGCTCAAAAATCCATTAGAGATAATGAGCCATGCTTGTGCTTTGATGAAATATTGGGCGGGTTTGCTTGAAAAAGAAGAAGATAAGGAGATGTGGATTCAAGGTGCCGAGAAGCAACCTTGCGGTTCTTTAAATAATCTGCTGCATTAAGACCAAGGAGGACGCTATTATGCTTGCTGCCAAGAGACAATGAAGACGCTTACTGGAGATGAGCAAGAGTAGATGACAAATCTCCATGAAGGAAGCAAGCTTTTAGCGTGTTTTTCGGCATACTTTTGTAGTGATCGTCATAGTTGATCAGCCTGGGCAATCGGTTTTAACCGACATTTCGGTTCGCTTATTCGGTGGAGAAAAACTTCGGTTTTCAGACAAGGTTGCAACCGATCGGTTCCAAAGAGAAAGAAAAAAATCGACAACTTCGGCTTCGGTTTGTTCGGTTCGGAGTTCGGTTTCAACCGAGATCTCGTACCTACTCTCGTTGCCGGCATAGAGCTGGCCAGCTGGGACCGGGGAACGCCTTGCCGCACTGCTGCCCGTAGCTCGCCCCCTGTGCCTGCTTCGTCTGCCGTGGCGCCGCATTGGCCGCCGGGGTTGCCACGCGCAGCCGCACCGCCCAGCTCGCCAAGCGCGTCCGCGCTGCCACACTCGCCGCTTGCCACGCACGGCCACGCCGCCAAGCTCGCCACTCGTCCGCACTTGACGCTCGCCGCTCACGCACGGCTGCGTCGCCCAGCTCGTCTAGATCGATCGAGATTTGCGACTCGAGAGGAACGAAGAAGAAAGAGATTGAAGATAAAGGAGAGACGGACGCTAGACAGGGACACAGTCACGGCCCTCACGGGCTCACGGCCTCACGGGAGTCTTCGGGAGTTTTGGTTGCCCACGTGATGGGCCTTCTTGGGCTAGGCCTTGTGCCATATGATGACTATGCGGGAGGGTGCTCTACAACAGAGTTCGGTTTGATCGGGTGTTCGGTTCCGTGGCCAGGAACCGACGCCGAACCCGAACACCGAAACATTGAAAACATGAAACTGAAACCAAAAAACCGGAAAGCTAAAAATTCGGTTCGGTTCGGTTCAGTTCTCGGTTTTCGTAAAAATATGCCCGAGGGGTTGATGTGGATCCCCTATTTTGTTGTTTTTCTTCTGAACTGTCTAGTTGCTACCTGAAACACTCTTAAACGGCTGTATTTCCGTTATCATAATGGAAATGAGGAAAAAAAAAAACCTGAGATCCCTCTGCTGATGGAACATGCGGCTAAGTTGAAACATGCATAGTTCTTCCCGAGTTTATGCTTTCAGGACGCGGACTGCTTTGGCCGCTGTATTGTTCTGTGGGCTGAAAGTGAGGATCAGCGTGGAATGAGGTCCATGTCGGGAGAGCGACCGTTCCTGGGCTGAATATGGTATTTGGTAGTTCTTGGGCTCAATCTGCATTTGATTGGAATCGACCCACCTCATTCATTCCCCATCAATCTGCCGTGCGCCGCCGTGGCCGTCGTCGGCGCCGCCGCCGCGGCGGATCCAGGTGCGCTCCTATTCCAACTCCTCCGCCTCCTTGTCTCTTCTCTCTGGCCCTTCCCCTTTCTCATCCATCGCTCATCTCTGCCGGCTGCTCTGGTTGGAGGGGCGGCTCCTTCAGTGACCAGGTGCGTCAATCCGCCGCGATGGCTACCAGATCGAACTGGTATGCCCTTTCCTTCCCTTCCCTTTTTGCCATGTGCAACTAGATGGAGGGTCCTTTCCATGTGCGTCGCCGGACGCCCTGTAGATAGATCTGGCCTGCCTTTTGCCAATTCCAGTATAGTTTTTCGTCATAAACATTAATCTATATATGCATCTTGTGATACCGTACGGTCCACAGTATAGTATTTTGTCTCCTACGAAGGTTTGGTGAGTTCAAAGTTTATAATGTATATTTTATCACCTATGAAGGTTTTGTGACTTGTTCAATTTTCGTAAATAATCCACTGGTTCGTTCCTGAATACTCTAGTTATGAACTTATTATTTAATATGTAATGAGTTACAGGAAATTGTTAATAATTTTATGATTTGGTGTTGTCATCGACATATCATACTTTTTGAGTAAAGTCCATTTTGGGCATCGAACTTTTGGCGAAGTCCATGAATGACCATCGAACTCAAAAACCGGGTATCTTTTGACCATCCAACTCTTAAAAACAGTTCACAATTGGCCATCAGGCAGTCTCGATGGGTGGTTTTAATGTCTTTATTTACAATTTAGTCCTTAGATCCAATAGATCCTCGGCGGACGCGGATTCGGACACCTCCGCCTATCCGCCCCTCCTTTCCAATGTCGATTGCGGCGGCGAGGTCCCCGTCCCCAGGCTAGGCGGCGCCACTCCGCTTCATGTCGGGTCCACGTAGCCATCCTCCTCCTTGTAGCTCTTGCCGAGTAAATGTAGGGTCCTATTTGATCAGATGGGAGCGCTATTTTAGCCGATTTGCATAGGACCCTACATTTTTTTTTTTTTTTTTCTAGTTTTTCCAATTTTGCATAAAAATGGGCTCAAGATAGCTAGTCCCATTTTCTCTTGCTTCTGCTCAAACAGGAGAAGTAGGCTTCAGACTAGTACTATTTTTCTATGATGTTCTGTTTCCATTGGTCAGAAGTAGGAGAGGTAGTGAGACTATAGCTACCCCAATTATTGTTTCAAAGATGCTCACTAGCATGAATTACAGTTAGTTTCTGAATTGGGCCTGTGAATTAAAAGGAGAGCCATCAGCCAGCCACTAGTCAACTGTTTAATTTATACTTGTTTACGCTCTTTTCTTATTTTTCATTTTCAGCATACTCTGACCTTTTTTCTAATCCTTTTCATTTACAGGATCGGAGTGTGATACAAGCAATGTAGAATGCAGGCTAGAGACACCTTAAGAGCTAGTAACACCTCCACTCACCAGTTCGACATTAATTACATCTCCACTTGCTTTCTTTTTATCTTCAGAGACTAATAAATAGTAGAACAAAATGGCTTTATTTTACTGTATATTGTGTGCATGGGCATGTTATTACCTAGATGAGATGTTTTATTTCAATTACAATAGATCCAACAAGGTAATTATATGTTTTGAAAACATTATGTAGGTAATAACTACAAATTGTGTGTGTTTTTTTTACCCGTAGCAACTCACGGGCATATTTCCTAGTCATTTAAAAACTGTGCCCTTGGTTATTAGCACGTTTATGACTTTTAGCTTCTTCGTAGTGTTGTCAATGACATGAAAGGGCTTGGAAGATCAAGCTTCACTTTTTGTGCCTAATGTTGATGTTTGTTAAACCTTGCTATGCTTGTGATAGAAAACTCTGTAATTTGCACAACTGCCTTTATGCAACCCAACTTTTATACCTTACTACAATCAAATGCATCCTTTGTTTATTATATTAGTTAAGTCCTGTTGATTATACTCATGGTGCAACCTCTAAAGTTTTTGTAGAGGAGACGGGCCTGGTTTATGGCTATTTCTACACTACTGTGCCCTGACCCTTCACCCTTCAGTGGATTGGAATCGATGTGTTGGCCTATGAGTGGTGTAACTCTGGAGTGTGGCATTGGCCCATAAGGCGTGTATCTTCAAACTATCTTACTGTAGTTCCCGCTGCTGAACTCTGAATGACGTCAGACTAAGTGTGATTGCCAACTTATGTTGTAATTTAAACCACTCATTTATGTTAAGTGAACCCTGTGAGCTCTGTAGGAATCATTGCAATATGTACCCTGGTGCTGGATCCATAGTGGATTGCACGGGTTGGTGCCATCAAGGGACTGCTGGGTTAATTGCATTAAAATGAGTATGGAAGAACGGTGAAAACTTGGTTACTCAGAAGGTCCCTGACATCGACATCGACATGATTCTCGGTGAATTCACATTATTCATCCTTTATGTAAATGGACATTCTCACCTTAAATATGCTTATTTGGAAGCTAAAACTTGCATTGAAGATATATGTATATTTTCTTTGTTGTCTTTACAGAGGAGTTATTCTATGCCGATATAGCACTGTTTCACGTCACTGTATGGATTAGCACAACGAGAAATTAGCTGTGTCGGCAGTTTTTTTTTTTCGCATGCGATGAAAACTGGCCCGGTGTTTGTAGCAGTAAATCGTGCTACAAGTGCATACCCTTTTCTGTCATCAATGTATCGGAGAATAAAATTGGTGGAATTATTACTGCGCCGTAGGCATGACATAAGAAATTTACAAATACATTTCCAAAATATAGTCTAAATTCGTCCCTAAGTCTTGCGAGCCACATTTTAGTCTTCCCTTAGTCGAACCTCGGGTGCTCTAAACACTGGGCCAGTGACCTTTTTGCATCTTGTCTGCTACTATCCATGAAATTTTCGGAACATGATCGCCCATAGCATTGGTGGTGTAAGAGCAACGATGCAGAGTGGCAACATCTGCAGCTTCTCCATCCAGCTATGAGTGTATATTACGGTCACGTAAAGAACGAAGGCAGCAAAAGCAATTGCCACGAGAAAAGAAGCCTGCAAATACAAGAGAAGATGTGCATGCATGGAATTAGACCGGCCGACTAGTGAGGAAATAAAAGAGGGCACATACAAGAATAGGTTGCACAATCACACAAGTTGTATCAGGCACTCATCAAGAAATAAAATCACGGTTTGCAAAAGATTTGTATTGTGGGTAATTAAGTTTTTTTTTTATTGATTGAACCTAAGCAAGCAAGCAAGCTGAAGTAGGGAGTCGCAGGTCCTTGCAATCAATCATGATGATCCGAAACAGAGGAGGGCAAGGAAAAAGAGAAGAGAACTGAAGAGAGGATAGATCTGTAGATGGGATGGAGGGGGCCAAGTTACCAACCGCGCCGAGCAAGTGCGATGTCGCCCCTGCCGCTGCCGCCTCCACCGGCGTCTGCTCCTTCCCTTCGCCGCGCTTTAGCAAGCCATCTTCCATCGCCGGTGAGGTGGTTTTCGTCGTTGCCCTCTCCGATCTATCTTGAGCAGGGGGAACTCGTCTGAGCAGGGTTACAAACACGGGCGAAGTTTGTATTTTTTTCTCTAGTTATGAAGCCTAGTTGGGAAAGCTGTGCGCTAACCTGTCAATGGAGGCAATGCATCTTCCGAGAAACTACTACGGCTGGAAATTGGGGGGGGTGCTTCCCAATACAGTAGTCAATGGAGACGCGCTTAGGCAGTACGAGTAGTCAGTAATGGATCTCCCAAGAAATTACCTGCGGCTGCAAATTTTGTGGGGTAATCAATGCAAGTCAATGGAAGTCAATGCAGTCGCGCTTAGGCAGTACACCTAGTCTGCAATGCATCTTCCAAGAAATTACCTGTGGCTGAAAATTGGTGGGTGCTTTCCAAATCAGACCTCAGTAGAAAGTCGCGCCCGCCGAAGCCCTTCGTTTTTTATGACCGCCAACGCATCTTCCAAGAAACTGCCGGACGCAGATCGAGGTCGTATGAGCAGTGAGCAAATCAGTAGTCACTCTTGCAGCTAAGCTAGGTCGAGCGAAGGAAGATACTATATCTCCTCACCCATTTTAACACTCTTGCAGCTAAGCTAGGTCGAGCGAAGGAAGATACTATACTATATCTCCTCACCCATTTTAATATCACTGACCTTGCGCGAGTAATAAAGAAAGAAATGGGTCAAGCACTAACCAGAGTGAGTGGAGGGCTACATGGATATTGGAATGCCTCTAGAGAGCAGGAGCCGCACCGTGAGCGTTCATCATCACAGGTGAATAATAATTCAGTCATGTTTTGTTCTTCTTGGTTTGAAAACTTAGATTCATTTGGTTCAGAATCAATACAAGCTAGCTTGTACCGTGTGATCGATATGGTGTCTTTCTGGGTGTTGCTTCTTCTACGTGATTTAGTTTCTCTGTAAGCAGAGGTATATGCATGATGTTTTTGAGGTTTGTCAGATTTCCAACAGGAATGAAAGAGTGTTTCAAACTTTCAAACATAGTCATTTAATTTGTGACCGACGATAACTAAGTAGAAGCTTGATTTGTCATTAAATGTATGTCATCGATAAGATGCAGGCGCTCGTCCCAGTAGGAATGCACATCAACCCTTTCCATGCAGGCGGTTATGAGCTTCCCCGTTCGGCTATGTCCCTGCCGCCGGAGCTTGCAGAGGTGCTGCTGCATGTCACTACTACCAGTAGCAGGCACAGAAACGGTGTCGTCGTCCCCCGTGCTTTGATTGAATCACTGGTCCTGCGTTGGTGTCGTTACTACGAATTTGAGGCACAACGGCGACTCGACTATGACTTGGAGGCAGGAGGGCAGCGAGTACACTGGGTTGGCGCCAGCCGCACAGGCGGTGGCGCCTTCACTCCGGTTCAAGAACTGTCGGTAAATTCCTGCTCCCACTTTCATCGCCATCTAAACTAAACAACCACCAACGCACTATATGTTAATTTATCTTTTCGCCTTTATTATGTACATATATATATATTTTTAAAAAACTCCGATCCTCTTCCTTACAGGTTGCCAACAAAATGCTCGTAGCTGTCCTGGTGCAAGCATATGCGACATTCCTACCTGTGTGCGTGACGGCGTATTCTCAGTTAAAGGACCTTCCTGATCACATCAAGTTCACAGTTTTTGGAGGCCTGGCATTCACTACGGTGGGCTTGTTCGCCGGGGTCCTGTCCACAACGGTGGCTCGTCGCCGGCTTGCCATTCGGCTGGCGTCTTCTATCGCCATAGCGGTGTTGACATTCACTGTCGCGTCCCAGTTCACTTCACCTACCTACATCGCTCTTACTGCAGTAGTTGGAGTGGTGGTGAACTTGATCATAATGCTGCTGCGGTTCTAATCCAAGTAATGAGATCCGATCGATGGGATCTGTAGACATCGATCGCTACATTGAGGTCATCAGGCATACTCTGCGCGCCTCCGCGAGGTCAGGCGTTGCGAGAACCAGATGTGCATAATAGTGAGGGCTCATGAAGAGAACTAGTGGAAAGCGCGCGCCTTTGCGCGCGGAATAGATTTTGAATGCTATGTTAATCGATGCTGTAGAGATAGTTCAGTTCATTCACAAAGCATCTGAGTAGATATGTTGGTCTAATTGCAACAGTCTACATGTATGCAAAACATGTGTAAAAGAATCACTGTGTGGTCCGGTCTCTCAATAGGGAGGGATCTCGCCCACTTTTTTTTTCCTGGGAACAATGAAGCAGCCATTCTGAACCACACTCACACAGCGCATAAAACACAATGTCCAGATCCAACAGATTTAAGTCAGGCATTTTGAGCGGTTTCAGATTCGGCCACGGCCAGTGGGCGCTATAGAGATGCATACAGGAGACAGGCCTGTTTTAGACATGTGGGCATGCGGCCACTTATCAGTCAGGCATTCAGGAAAATGTAGTCTGTTTCGCCTCAAAAAAAAAAAAAAAAAAAAGGAAAATGTAGTCTGTTTGCAAACAGGACGAAGAGTACCATCACAGTAGCACACATTATACATGGATCCATATAGAAGGCAGCGTTTTCTGAAACTGGTCGCCAAGTATCTGAGCTATTTCTACAGCACGCCAAACGGGGCAGAACCAGGCTAAGCAACTAACGAAGTTTTCAAAAGCAGACTACATTTTCGACAAAAGAAAAGGCATGACGATAGTATATCCTTCACTTGTCATGCTGAGAGGAAGCAGTAGTGCGCAGCGCACCCTTAACAGCTGAGGTTGAGTGTTCCACATTTTTCTTTGACCTATAAATTAGATCAGTAGTGCACGAAATTATTGGACTGCATGATTCCATCATAATGCATCAAGGTGCAAGTTGTCTGAGTGGATGTAAAGATGATTAACTTTACCTCTTTGATGATCTTCCTGGGCCTGTGGTGGCATCAGCGAGCTGCGTGCTAGCCTGCTCCAAGGTGTCTGCCTCAGTGTGAGCAGCCACCTTCCCAGGAGTCTGCTGCACACTGGATCCTTGGTTCAAATTCTGTGTTGGAATATGAAGTCTTTTTATAATGGCATTCTACAGAGTAAGTGTATGAATGGTTAATATTGAAAGTTAGGTCACCTCTTCTAAGGCCGTCATAATTTTGTTTAATTTGCCACAAAAGCAATGCAAAATGAAATTGGTTACAGATTTTAGGGCTGCACATAACTATAGGTCATTAGGATTTATTAATTTTGATAGAAAAGACGATGTTTAGTAACAAATAAGATACAAAACTTTAATGGTGGAGCTCCCTCTAGTATTTCAGAAGAACTATGATGGTCGAAACTTTGTGCAGGCAGGGCTTTCCCATTATCTTAGTGTATGAGAATATTAGAAATTAGAAAGTACTAACCACTCGCTAACAGAGTGTAGATATGCAAGCAAGGCTGAGCAATGACAAATCATAGTGTCTATATATGACAACGAAATGTTACGTAGCATACCTTTTAGCTATCTTGATTTTTTTTTTTACAACAAGCTATCTTGAATTATAGTGTCTATACCTGTGAACCAATAAATACATGCCAAAAATCGTTGAGTAAGCTAGGTGGGAAAAGAAAAAGAACAAATACCTGCTCATGATATGTAGTGGCCGTGTGAAGAAACTGTCCATATATATACATGGCGTGCTCTTTTACTATAGGCCCTAAGAATAGCTCTAATTTTCTCGATGAACCTGGCAAAAAGAAAACATTCAATACAATATGCGCTGCAATAATCTTAATTTAGTTGATGAACCTGGTAAACCATGAACATTCAGTACAATATGCACTGCAATAATATTGAAAAAAAAGAGGCAAGGTTGGGCTGAAACAAAGGAGAGCATCATGCTCAACTGCTGATAACAACCATAGCAGTTTGGAAGTCCTCACTGAATAGAAAGTCCCCCGCTACCAACTACTACTATACTGAAAATATTAGAACAATATCACAATGCATTCAGACATGTGTTTTCCCCAGAACAACCTTATTTGTAATAAAAATAAATATGCAAACAAAGAAAAGGGATTCAAAGGATCAGAGACATAATCAAAATAAATACCATATGGAGACCAAGCAAGTCAGGAAAGGAAGAAATAGAGCAGAACATGGATTTAGGTTAGAACTAAGATAGGATGCGACTCTATATAAGCGTAAGGTATATGAGTCTACATAGGTAGCAAACATATCCAAATGCCTCTATAAACCCAAAAAATATATGAGGGAAAGTGTTTTGGTCTAATAATGGAAAAGGTAGAAAAAAATGGGAAGCTGTCCAACAAATATGACCTGCGATGAGCATAGACATGAATAATTTGGATATAATTTACTGGAAACTTTGGTACCTAACACAATCAACCAACAACTAAGGAATGTTTAGACCGGAGCTTAATTGAACGGAAATGATGTGATCATAACAGAAAGGCTAAATATAGCAGAAAAGTTCAGCAAGAATGGTGGAAGTTGTCTGTTCACTTATTCATCTGCAGGTATCCAATCCAACACACAAAAAAGAATGTAAGGAAGAAGACTACCATATCTGATTTAAGGTTGTTTGGTGCACCACTACTCTTATTATTATAAAATCTGAAGACATTGTATCTGAACCAACAAAGCTTTGTCACAAGTAGCAAGATTAATGGCAAGGTGTAACCAATGAGATCAAACATAAACAAAATTAACATTTAGCACATGGATTGACCTTTCTTTCGCTTTTGGCCTCTCTGCCAACAAGGTGTAACCAATGGCTAGTGAAACCCATAGCAATGCTGCATGGAGAGCCCCCTCCTACAACAAAAATGGCAAGCGAAATCAATGTATGTATGAATAGCAGGTAGCCTGACTATATCAGCCTACACTATGCGTCGGTGATCATTTTTTTATTCAATTGTTAACTAAATTCCCTGTTGTAGAATATTTGTAGAAAAAACATTCAAGAGGCCAGCTTAGAGTAATTTGATGGAAACAAAGGATGCCCCTCTATTACATTGGGCACACATGAAAGAAACTGGACACAAGTCATGCTAATTCATACAAACACTTGTGACTGAATATTCAGCCATGCTAATTATTTATTGAATCATGTTAATTCATACAAATACATGAGAACGGGAGATATTTATGCAAAGAAACAAACCAACTTTACAGAAAAGAAGCTAAGAAAACAACTGGCAGTAATTTCGCATGATTTAATGATGGATTTGTAATTATTCAATTATTTAGATATCGACCACCACCTTTTTAGAGAACAGTTTTGATAGCAAGTCTAGTTGTTGTATCTCCCAAAATATCTGGTTAGATCATTATATTCAGTAGTTTTTCAAAAGAACTATTTGCTAAAATAGAATGGATGAAACAAATATTTAAGGAATGTTCCATTAACACAATTCAGAAAAGGTTGAAGATCATCGCACTTCATCAGCACTCCATTCACAGATTCACTCCATTCACAGATTGAGGGCAATTTTCATGTCGAAAATGACTCCACTCGCACTATCCATTCAAATGCCACCAAGTGGGGGGCGCTATGAAAAATCAGAGCAAAGCACACACAACCGTAGGCAATTTCCTACAAAAAAAGGAGAAAAAGAGAGGGTGCACATGTACTGCTGATAATTTTGAAAGCGATGAAAGTTATTAGGCATACTACATGTATACCAGATCCAAATAAAATTAGGCAGCAAATGGCATACTGCTGATAATCAGGCTGCATTGATACTAAAACCAAATCATGACGAAGTGATGGTATACTTTTTAAAAATAAAATTAAATCATGCATGGTAAAAAGAGTAAGTATAAGAAACTAAGAATGAGTATTGTGGGTTGGTGCTAACCTAGCACCTCCATTAGGTTGATAAATATTAATCTAAAAAGAACCAAAGAGCCTAACTACCATAATTTTCAGTTCAGTTAGCACAATGCAAGGCTAGAACAGGCATGGCGAGCAGTGTCGTACAGATTCAGGCAAAAAGATGATATCCAAATGACAAACACACATTAATAATGACATGGGGAAATATAAGAGACCTGTAACTTTGCAGATCCATTAAAATAGCAGTCGTGATATTCAGACATCTTTGAAGAAAAACAGTTCGTTGTCTGTGGTCTTGATCTAAACATGGTTGATTGATAATTTAAGCCTTGATCTGAAGATAGGTTCATCAGTTGTAGTCTTGATAGCTTGAATTAGCCTGAGAGCCTGAATCACAAATACTGGTACGCATCTCACCAGAGAGCCTGAAACACGGATATAGACAAAGAGACTTTTAGTATATAAGACATCAAACAGTGGCATGCGTTCAGAGACAAATACAAAAAACAAACAATCAGAATGACAAGCAAGCAGTGGCATGGAAGATTGCATGGCCTGCACTGTCCTTCGAAGAAAGAAAGGGAAAAAAAACATTATAAGCATGGTAGGTACTAACTAAACTAACTGACTGCCACCACTTCCATCGATTGTGTTAGTACAGACCACTGGGGAAAGATAAAAAAGACAGGATAACATGAGCAGAGAAATATGTATCAATACAAGATTGATCAGAAACTATATATATGGTGTCCTCGTAAAATAAATAGGAAATGCTCATGGATCAGCATGGTACTGTAATAACCTACCTCATGCATTAAAATTACAATTGGATCTGCAATTGGTATGTAAAATAATTATGGCAAAGCAAATCCAAGTCCTATGAAGAGCAGAGGACAGGTGGGAAAACAATTTAGGAAACCCAGACAATCTACCATGGTAGCTAAAAAGATGAATCAGGAAAAAACAATGGTAAGAAGAGAGGCACCTGGCCAAATTAGTTTGGAACTTAAGGTGAGAAAGTGGACATAAAGTAGCCCTCAACATTGGAGTAACTAAGTATGTAAGGTTCAGCTGGACCACTCAAAGATGATACTCATTTTAGGACTTCTCAATTGAAACCCCACCATTGTAGGTCGACCTCATGTTCATTAAAATGAAATGGGTATCATGTCTTTAAAAACCTATTTTTGTTTTCTCGAGCATTCTATCTCTTCTTGCATATTAACACAAATAGGACAATGCATGTTCAAATAGCCGAATCCAACATGTAGTCCAACATACAGCAGGATGTCAATTAAAATTGAGATTTGAGAAAAATTTGGGATACTAATACTAAAACTAAAACGACTAAAATCACAAACGATACATATAGAGGTTGCACAGAAATATGAGCACACTACTTGAACACTGGACTTGAAAACTGTAACCTGAATAAGTTCACAGGCTGTAAAAACAGTACTGCTCCCGAATTTGGAGAATCTGGTGAATGGCCACTGTGCATCACCACTGACCATTGTGTACTTAATTGCAATTTGAATAATAGGCGGGCTTGACTTCCTGAAGGCCCAAAAAAATGGTCAATTTACTCTATGAAACAGAGACATGTTTTTTTACAGATGGACAATAGCCTCATAACCGGTCTTGATAGTGTAAATGTTCATCATCTTGCACCCTGCAGAAATTGATGGGTCAATATTAACATACATTATGAAACGTTAACAATACACACGACAAAGATGTAGAATCATATAAATTAGCTGAAGGCGTGAATGTTATTAGACACACAGACTAATGGGTAGAGTGCTGCTAGAACTCCATTCGAAAATAAGATGCAGCCGTAATGTTAAAGTGTCAAGTAAGATTAATTCGCTTCAGAAATAAGTTGGTGATAATCCACTATTGGCGAGGGAAGAATGTTTTGAAGGGAAAATATCTTACCAACCGTACTACCATTTTGACATTCTAAATGTTGCATAAAGACAAGGCTGAACAGCTATAAATAACCAATCAAACAAATTGAATTCAGTGCAAAGAATAGTAGCTTTCATCAACACAAACTAACCTGGATTAGAGAGGAGTACATACCTCTCATTCCATGATTTCACTTCACCTTTGGGAAACCCTCCACTATCATCATTTATTTTGAAAAGTTGAAACCTCCATTTGATTCACTCAAAAGTCAAAGCCAACTCGATACAAGCAAAGTGACTGACAATGCTATTTGTGGGAATAGGGGGTGTGCTCGAACCAAAAGTGTGCAATATGACTCCATAACAAATGATAAGAAACAATGGATGAAGAAATATGTATCACTTCACGGGCAATAAGGAGCTCATATTGCACGGTTGTGTGCTATTAACATCATAGACAATGATCATAAACAAGGATGGGCACAAAACCAAAGGCAATGATCAGATTAGGCCAAAAATCAAAAAAATGGGAGAAGTAGTAGGTAACACATTTATTAAATGCAAACAAAAGTTAACAAGTCGCGGTAAATCGAGATCTCACCGTCGAGCTGGATCCAAAAGATGAAAATAATTTTGCTACCGTGGACTCGACCCGCAGGCCGGGAACCCTAGCCCCATTGTAGAGAGTAAATTCCTCATGATCACTTTGCCTCGATTCACGAACACATAGGCAGAACCGCGAAAGAAAAAAATCCACCTTAGCTCATGAACATTGCCTCAGTTATGCATGAAAAGAAAGAAGTGAAAATTGTGGAGCGGTAGCCCATGATCGCCGCATCAAACATTGTCATCATAGCACCACCCTATTCCCTCAAATTAATCTAGCAAAGAAGAGGAAAGTGTATTCGCCATTGGACATGACCAAAATCATGAGCACCCCAATGCAAAGAAGGAAGAATCAACACCATTGCCATATGATGATGTCCTCCGATATATATGGCACAAAATTATAAGCACTGCAATGTACTAAGAAACCAAACAAATGCCATTGACATGGTCATGTCCTCAGATATGTAGGAAGTCTGAAGATCTAGACGAAACCCGCCGAAATGGAGGGGTAAAAGAAAAGAGGAAGACCAGATCAGGGTCAAACTGACCTTGGCCTGCTGCATTGCCTCCAGATCACAAAGCCATACCACGGCATATGGCAGATTCACTGCATAGAGTAGAGAGGGAGCGGGAAAGAGTGTGTGTGTGAGAGAGAAAACCAGCGAGCGGACGGATTTACCGCGGAGCCGTGCGAGCATCGTGTAGGAGAACACGTAGAGGGAGCAGGACGGGCGGTGCGCAGCCTCCTGCGTTGCTCGTCCGGCGCCGGCGCCGCCACGTGCGGAGATGAGCGGCGGCGGGGGGTGGAGGAGCCGAGAGGGAAGACGAGGAGGAGGGCGGAGGAGCCGGCGGCGGCGTCCTCCCAGCAGCCCCGGCCGTGCCGCTACACCGGGCGGAGACGGAGATTGAGGGAGCGGGAGTGACGGAGCCGGAGAGGGAGGCGGAGGCGGAGGTGGAGGTGGAGGCGGAGGCGGAGGTGCCCGGCCCGCCGCGCCGGCCTGGCCGCCCAGGCTGCGCCGCCCCGCCCCCGGATCAGGGCGAGATCGAGAGAGCTTTCCTCCGCTTTTTTTTTTTTTTTGCCGTGACGGGAGGAGAGGGGAAGGCAACTTTTTTAATCAGAGGATGGGAGCTGGGGCGGCAGCTGGCCTGATTTTTTTATTTTAATTAGAGGATGAGAGAGGTAGGTAACAATTTATTACAACAAAACAAAAGTTAACAGTACAGTAAATAAAATCTCACCGTTCGAGCTGGATCCAAAAGATGAAAAATAATTTTGCTACCGTGGACTACCCCCCCGGGCCGGGAACCCTAGCCACATTGTAGAGGTTAAATTTGTTGCTTAAGGTGGTTGGTCATTCATACTGGTATTGTTTTTTTGTTCTCTCGTATTAGTGCCTCAGGCTGCTGGATGGCTGGAGTAACATCAGTCTAGCAGAGTGCTGGAGTAAGTTTGGGAGCTCAAATAGGGCATAGTAATACGTTCAATCGCTACCGGATTCAGAGGCTAAACCGTGTGCCTGCACTCGGCTTAGGCCATAATACACTCGGCTTAGGCTAAGCCGAGTGTAACACACGGCTTAGACCACACGACCATGTTTTCTCGGCATAGAAGGCCTAAGCCGAGTGCCAAAATATCGGGCACTCGGCTTAAGCTAAGCCGAGTGTTTTTAATCTTAGACGAGTTTCCACGACGCGTCCGGCGTATAAAAATAGATAATGTTGGAATTTTTTAACGGAAGTCTAAGCCAAGTATTTTTTCTAGACACTTGGCTTAGTTTTTTTTTTGTAAATCTAAATCGAGTGTTTTCTATGGACACTCGGCTTAGTGTTTTCGCTCAAGTCACGCGGAGGCGCGCCTCAAAATACGCCGCCGAGCGAGCCTCTGCGACGCGGCCGCGCTGGCCGCTGTCGAGCGTGCCTCCGCGTGACTCGAGCGCGTCTGACAGGACAGCTCGAGCTCTGGTCTCCCCGACGCGTCGGTCACGGCCCTGGCCAACTTCACATGCACACGCAGAGCAACCTCCTGCCTCACAGTCACATGCACATGCAGATGCAGAGCAGCCTCACAGAGTCACATGCACACGCAGAGCTGTCCGGCGATTAGCAGCAGCTGACTCCATTTAGCAGGCCGCGACTTCGCTCTTGCCTCTTGGGCTCTTAGCAGGCCGCTACCTCCCCTCAAAAAAAGGAAAGGAAAAAAAGTCTACTTTCGGTTCTTCATTTTTTGCGAAAGTCGATTTTGGTCCCTTAACTTCAAAACCTGACAAAAACAGGTCCCTCAACTTTACAAACCGTGCAGATTTAGTCCGTCGGTGGGTTTTGACGGTGGTTTCGCTACAGTAACTCCGGTTTTCCTACAGTAACTGTGGTTTCGTTTTTTCCATTTTCTTATTTATTTCGGCTGAATCTTTCAAAAATCATAGTAAATCACAAAGCAAAATCATAAAATAGAAAATCTAATTTTGTTAGACTCCACATAAGTAGAGCTACGCAATGAATATATAATATGGTATACTTTAATATAAAATTTTTTGTTATGAAGGCTTTGCCTTTTTCTTTTTTTATTTATTTCAGCTCAATATTTAAAAATCATAATAAATTATAAAAAATCATAAAATTGAAAAACAAATTTTTCTAGACTCCACATGAGCATATTTACATAATAAAGATATATAGGTGTACTATTTAATTTATTGGCTAGGATCCATCGATCGGGTTCACGGCTTCACGTCACGACACGGCTATCAACACAACAAACCTAGCTAACCTTACCCAGCTAAAGAGCCCACAAGTAACTACGTACTTGTGTTATTGCGCGCCTCATGTGGAGTCCAACAAAATTAAATTTTTTATTTTATAATTTTTCTGTAATTTACTATGATTTTTTAAAGATTGAGATGAAATAAATAAAAAAGAAAAGGCAAAACCTTTAGCAAAAACTTTGTACTAAAGTATACCATATTATATATTCATTGCGTAGCTCTACTCATGTGGAGTCCAACAAAATTGATTTTCTATTTTATGAATTTTCTGTGATTTATTATGATTTTTGAAAAAGATTCAGCCGAAATAAATAAGAAAAAGGGAAAAAAACAAAACCACAGTCACTGTAGCAAAACCGGAGTTACTGTAGCGAAACCACCGCCAAACCCGCCGAGGGATGAAATCTGCACGGTTTGAAAAGTTGAGGGACCCGCTTTATCCGGTTTTTGGAGTTGAGGGACCAAAATCGGACTTTCGCAAAAGTTGAGGAGCCAAAAGTAGACTTTTTCCAAAAGAAAAAGCAGCCGCCGGCGCCATCACCGGGCCGCCTTCTCCACCAGGCCGAGCCATCCGTGCCTCGGGCCAAGGCAACGGCCCATGGCCAGGCCTCGCCATCGGGCTGTGCCGCCCGCGGGTTCACAAGACACCGGACCGGGCCGTGCCACGGACCGCCAAATGTACAACTTTATTTGGAAGGAAGGATTGTACGCTTCCCTTTCCTCGCGAGCAAGCCTGTACAATTGGAGGAAAAAAACATCCACGCTAAGCCAATGGAATATTTCCTGCAGCGCTTGCGTGCATGCTCACACGCTAATCAAGCTCATGATGACTGAGGTTGCTGCTATTTCACAGCATAAGAGAAAAAGAGAAACAAACAAAGATGCTAGTTGTGGGGCCCTCTTCAATACTTTATCTATAACCCCTATATAGAAGAAGGCCACTAGAGGAGTTCTCGGCACGTGCGGAGATGACACATCAGCATCCTTCGCTTACTATTCGCTCCTACCCCTCCGCGCGCGCCGCGGCCTCTTTCGCCTACCTTGCCGCCCACCCCACGTCGTACTAATCCAATCGACGCCCCTCGCCTCCCACCGGCGCCCCGCCTCCCTCCCTCGCCCCCGCCGCCATAAAGCACCGCTGCCCACTAGGGAGCTCCACGGGCGTGCGAGTGCGACGCAAGAGCGCGGCAGCGGGCTGCGGGCGTATCCGCCCCACTCCCCCTCCGCCCGCCCGTGCCCCGCGCGGTGTGTGCCTTGCGCCGGGCGTCGCGGGCGTGGGTTGCATGCGCTCCCATGGCGAGGACGTGGAGCAGCTCCGCTTGTCGGTGAAGATTACGCAGGAGAGCACGCCCCGAACAGCTCTTCCTTCAGCTCGGCCGCCGGCGGCGCTGCTCGGCCTCCGCCTCGGCCGCAGCGGTGGTGAGGGTCTCCTCGATGGCTTCCTTCTCGGTGGGTGCGCGAGTTCGGGCGGCGGTGTGTCCCATCCGGCGCCAGAATCGAAGGTGTGACAGGAGGCTGCGACCCGACGACGACGCTGAAGTGCCGCAGGTGGCGCGCTGCTGGACATACTGATCGACGGCGCACGGCGGCGAAGTGGTGGAAGAGTCCGAGATGAGCACGGCGGCGGAAGTGGTGGATGCGGCGGTGGCATGGAGGCCGCGCGAGATGCTTGTCCATGGTGCTCATCTTGCTCTGACAACCGCCAAGGCGCCGCCATCCGCACGTGCATCGCCGGGCCACGGCTTCAGCACGCCCCGGCGTGTCCGCGAACGGCCGCCGCCGCCATCTGCGCGCGTCATCGCCGGCCCGCTTCAGCACGCCCCGGCGTGTTCGCGAACGGCCGCCGGGCGCCCCCACTCGAAGCCGCTGCGGTGCCGCTGAATGAGCCACGAAGCCCGTCACAGCGGCCATGGATCCCCTGCCGCGCTGCTGCTGCTTCTCCCACCCGTCTTGCCAGCGGCCCCTCGTGCTCCGCCTCGGTGGAGATGGCCGTGGTGGTGCCCGAGCTTGGGTGCCACCGATTCGCTGCAGCCATGCGTGCTGTGGAGATGAACGTCGTGGTGCGCGAGCCACCGGATTTCGTTAAATCAGATGACGAGCAGAGCTGCCGAGCGGAGGAGGAGCGGAGCTGCCGTTCGGCGGATTGGGTGCGGCACGACGTACAGAGCCGGCAGCTAGCTGGAGGAGGCACAACGAATGCTGGTGAATGAGCATTATGCATTGTCAAATTGCTAATACGTATCGTTGTCCTCTTTGCATTCATCATTCATATGTACATCATGATAAATTTTATGGAAACTCTGAATGCTTCACCATGGCCGTGGTAGGGACGCTGGAGCGGAGGTGCTCGGTCAGGTCAGTTGAGCATACCCAACACCTGTTCGATAATGTCTCCAAGGGGTTTGAGCACCGAACACATCATGGACAGTATAAGGTGCCCGAGTCATCATCATCTTTACAAGTTGTATATTGTTCATTGAAACACCCTTTCTGACATTTATGTATTTTTTTTTTATTCACACGTTCCAAAGGGTCCTCTGCCGAATTTTTTTATGCTTCATATAAAAAGTTCTTTCTATAACATCATCATTCCCGTAAGCAACGCCACGGAATTCAACTAGTTTGATATACATATATACGCATCGGCTTTGTAAAAAATAAAAATTATTTACTGTTAATTTTAATTAAAAGCATTGATTTTGTAAAGTTTGCAGCTAACTCTAAAATTCCTATACCAGTTATATTCCGGCGTTCCAAACACCTACTCCGATAAAAGTCCTATGTTTTACAATCCTCTGTTTTGCACCTCCATTCCTTTCCTATTCCTCTATTTTTCCAATTCCCGTGTTTTTTTAATTCCTCCGTTCCAAACGGACCCTAAAAAGTATGGAGGGTCTTTCTTTAAAAGTCTTTGGGACGACTCTTTAAAGCAAACAGACCCTATCTTTGACCTCTACTCCACCTTTTCTTTTTGTTTTTCTTTTGGCGACTGTCTATGACCTCTTCGAGGCATTGCAATTTGTAATTAAGATAAATCGCTTGCACAACAAGTCCAATATAGGAACTAAAGTCCCTGTAGCAATTCGGGCTGCCGTCCGTTTTGGCAAGTTCAACATTTCTTTGTTGTTCGTCAAGTTCACGTGCTATATATCCTGGTAGTGAAATTGGCACATCAAACATGCATGAAACATCCCCATACCAAGTCCAAATGGGCACAAGAGATCAATGATTTAGCAAACACGGCTGCAGCAATGGTGATTTTCGCTCCATCATCATCATCTTGTTTCAGTATGCCAGCAATCGTGTGTTATGATGATGAATGATTTTTCTAGCAAAGGAATGGGCTCGAACCGAGGCGGCCGTACGTGGGGTTGGAATGTGGGCCTGGCAGGGCCCATAAGATTCTGCTGGCGGTGGTCGACGTTGAAGGAAGGAAAAAAGTCCAATTTTCCTCCCCAAAATATCAGCAAAGTCTGATTTTGCTCCTCAAACCGTAAAACCAGATAAGAACACTCCCACAACTTTCCATAGGGTTCAGTTTTCCTCCCTAGGTGGTTTTGCGAGTGGTTTGGCTGACATGGCAATGTGGGCCTCACATAGGAGCAGAGAGAGAACACCGGTGGCGCGGGGCTCGCTGCCGTTGCGAGCTGGATCGCAGGCACGGCCGGATCGCCGCCGCACCCCGCGGCAGAGCAGCTGAGTAGGGCGCGGTTGTCGCCGTAGCTGGCTAACACCACGCGGCACTCCTCCACGACGACCTGCTCGGCCGCGACCTCCGCAGCGTCGCCGCTGCTGCGCGAGCTCCGCGCTTGTCGCTCGCCGCGTCTGCTGCTGCTCGGCCGTGAGCTCCGCGAGCCTCCCCGGGCGTGAGCTCATAGCCGCCGCGAGCTCCACCGACCGCCGCACACGCATCTTTGCTAGTGCTGCTCGGGCACATGCTCCATCGGACGCCGCTCACCACGTCTTTGGCCTTTAGCTTGGCCACGAGCTCCGCTGCTCGCCATGGACGGCCATGGATGGTGCTCAGCGAGAGACGATGAGAAGAGGAGGAGGAGGAAGAAGGCGGCGCGGGGCCAACATTGCTCACCCGCATCGCGCGAGGCATCTCCAACGTGCGCTTGGATGCGCTCCGCCAGCGCCGCCGCCCGCGAGGGAGGCACCCCCCCCGCGCGAGCTCTCCTCCGCCACGCGCCGCCATGGGACCTCCGCGACGGACACGAAAATGGTGTTGGGGAGGGGACCCGCCCCCCGCGCTCCCGCTCCCGAGTGCCGGCGCCGGAGGCGGGCGTCCTTCCCGGCGTTCGCCGACCGCCCTCCATCTCCGCCTCCCACCTCTCCCTACCGCCGACCTCCCCCAGCTCACCACCGGACAAGACCTCTCCTCGCCGCCCGGACCGCCGCCCCGTCGACCCGGCCGCGCTGCGAACTCCGCCCAGCCCGCGGGCGTGAGTGCTCCATCGGCGGCGGCGGTGCCACTACTACAAAATTGATTTTACGTGGTGTTTAGTTTTTATTTTCCGTGGGCGGGCATTTAGAAAACCGCCATGGAAAATAGTTGGCCCGGCAGCCCCGATCGGGAATGCCCGCCACGGTTATCGATTAACCGTGGCGGTTTTTGTAATTAGCCCGCCACGGAAAATCAGGCCCAACCTATGGGCCCAAAGGCCCATTTCGGTGACCACGGATATATATACGAGCTCCTAGGGTTTCATTTTCACTTCACCAACTCTCACTCTCTCACACCAACCGGCCGAGCGACCCCCTCCCCTTCGGCGTCGTTCCGTCGAGTGCGACCCCCCTCCCCTTCCTTCCTCCTTCCGGCGCGCCCGACCCCTCCCTTCCTCCTTCCCGGCGGCGCGCCCCTCTCCTTCCTCCTTCCCGGCGAGCGCCCCCTCCCCTTCCCTCGATGGCAACCTCCAAGCCGCGGGCAACGCGGATCCGGCGTCGTGGCGCTTATCCGCGCGGGCAGCGCGGATCCGACGGGCGGCGTTGACCTTCCGGCGGAGCCGCGGCGGCGCGGATCCGGCGTCGGCGTTCATCCGGCCGGCGTTCCCGAGCACGGGTGTGGTGGTGGCGGCTTCCGCGAGCGCGGATCCGGCGGCGGCGGCGTCCGCCCGGATCCGACGACGGCGGCGTTCCCGACCTCGCTCTCCCACCTCGAGCTTCAAGCACGGCGGATGGTCGAAAGCACGCCGCGGCTCCCGGCTGAGATCCGGGAGCGGCGCTGGATCCGCCTCCCGGCGGGCGCGGCTCCCGACGCGCGAGGCCAAGGCATGGCGGCGACCGCGGCGACGGCGGCGGGCGGCTCCTCTTCTTCCCAAGATCCGCCCGGCGGTCGAAAACCTAGCGGGCCCGGCGGCCCGGACCGGGCCGCCCGCCCGCTAGGGTTTCGATTCGATTTTTCTTTTTTTTTTTTTTTTATTAACCATGGCGGGCATTATGCCCGCCACGGAAAATGCACCATTTTCTATGACCCTACGTCCGTGGCGACAAAAAGCCCGCCACGGAAAAGGCTTTTTGTCCGCCACGGAAGATCATTTACGTAGTAGTGTGCTCCAATTGGGGGCGGAGGGACCCGTCTCCATCCGCGAAGGGCATGGGCGAGCCCCGCCCGCCAAGTCCGGTCCGCGCGAGCGATCTCAAGAGTTCACCTGCCCGCGCGAGCTTTGGTCGCCGGGGCGGGCTCGGGCGACGCGCCCGCCCGCTAGCGATTCGCGCCACCGAAGCGCCGCCCATGCCGCGGGTAGCCACGCCGACGCGCCGCTCACCGCCATGGCGCGTAGCCACGCCGAACTCGCGGCTCCCATCCGCCGCCAAAGCACGGGACGAGCCGGCGCGCCGCCGCCGCCGGCTCGTGGACTGCTCTCTCGCTCTCCTGGGGGCCCATGTTTCCACGTGGGCCAAACCACCCACAAAACCACCAAGGGAGTAAATGTGAACCATATAAAAGTTGAGGGAGCGTTTTCATCCGGTTTTGCGGATTGGGGAGGGAAATCGAACTTCACAGATAGTTAGGGGATGCAAATCGGACTTTTTCCTTGAAGGAACATGGTATATGCTGGGCTTTGAGGCCCATGTTTTGCTCTCTCTGCGGGCCGATATGGATTGGGAAATCTTTTTAGGGACTGAACTATGGTCCAAGTTCAGATTTCTCCAAACAAAATTGTTTCAGATTTGTTCTCAAAAAATTGTTTCAGATTTCTCCTCCAAAATCGGCACTGAACTAGCACGCACCGATCGACAGATCCCATCGATCCAAGAGGCCAAACCCAGAGGCCAGGCCATGGCCTCTACGTCGTCCTCGTCCTCCGGCACGGCCGCCGGCGGGGCGCTGTCCGACGAGGCGGTGACGGCAATGACAGAGTGCATCGGCCTGGTATTCGGGAGGTGGACGGCGCTGCAGCTAGCGGTGCGAAACCGGTGGGGCGGCGGCGACTCGCAGGCCAAGGCCGACCAGCTCGCCTCCTCCGTTCTCTCCTGGTTCACCCGCAACGCCGGTCGAGGTCTCCACTGATCTCTCGTCGGTCTCCACCCTGCATGTTTTGACGAAGGAATTACGATTGATTTTGTTTTTTGGTTTGGTTTCGTTTGTGCGCGATGAAGGCGAGGGACCGCTCGACCAGGAGGAGCTGGAGGATTTGATCTACGACGGCATGGATGAGTCCTTCAACGCCGACATTGAGGATGGGAGCGTCGAGGAGGTATGTGTTCTTCTTCTCCTGATTTAATTTAAATTCTCTCTATATAATCTAGTCTCTCATTCATGAAGCAAATCGATCTGTAGCTAGTTAATACGATCGGAAACTAGAGAAAATTAGTACCACGTTATTCGTAAAAATGAACTTGGGGAATTTGTTGTCAGAATATATAGCTGCAGCTGTGTTGCCTTTCAAACTTTTTCTTTGTGGCCAAACTTTCAATCTTAATTTGGACCAAGAGACATTCATTCAGATGCGCAGAATAAATAAAACCTTGTTATTTTATTCTCATTTTTTTTCTGACAAATATAATTTTCTGGCCCTCTCCCTCAGTTACAAAATTGATCTCTGTTTCAAGCAATGTTTTCAACAGAAGCTGTTTGTCTGTATATGTATCTCAAAATATATATTAATAATAAAGATGAGTATACATCTCAAAATATAAAGTATATGACTAATAAATTGGATGGGCTTATGAGCAGCAAGCAGGGGTAGAACAGAGCAGAATAGCGAGGACGCATTTTACAATTTTTTTCCCGAAAGCGTGCCATTGACACATATTGCATTAAGAGAAAATAGAGTTTTACACATTTTCAATTTCAATGTTTGAATAAAACTTCTAGTTGCCTTCTCCAAGACGAACACATCGACTCAACACTTATTTAAAAGTAATATTTGGTGTGGAGAATCCGCGCAACAAGATCGCCCACGACATCCGTTTTTAACCGCCGCCGTGCGATTTTGCCATGAACGGCTCGGCGGGGTTGACTTTGCGCCGCATCGCCGTTCGCGCGCGCGCCCCATGCCGTCTCGCGAGCGTGCGTCACCGCGTCGTGCACCTGATTGACCGGGTGAAGTGGCGTTGTCGCCCTCCTGTTGGCTGAGTGCCTCTGGACCCGCTTGTCGGTCGGAGCCCGTCACGGCGCCCACCTGTCTCGCTCGGTCCCATGCGGCGCCCATACCGCCGCTACGGGGAGCGGGACGCCGTTGTCGTGTGGCGATTGGTCGGCCTGCTTTGCCGAGCGCGCGTTCCATGGTCAAAGGTGAGGCGTTGTTGAATTTCCATTGGCGCATCGCTGGATGGAGCGCCCGGACCGGGCGTTGTCGAACCGTGATTGGAGCGGGCAGGTGCTGTGAGAGCGGGGGCGCCGATGCGCCTGTTGCCCTTGGATCCTCAATCCGACGGTGCTGCTGCTCTTCCATGCTGAATATATAAACCGGCTTGAACCCTACTCCCTCTCGTGCGTCAACATCCGCAACTCCCTCTCATGCATCTCTCGGCGGCGGCTATCTTGTGTACGGCTCTACTCCCTCCCCCATTCTCTCGCCTGCACGGGAGGGTACTCACGCGGCGGAGCGGTGATGCTGGGCTGGCGGCGGAGGTGGTCGACGTTGCGGCGGCCTCCGGCGGCGGATCGAGATGAGTGCCCCATTCGCTCGGCTTCCTCGTCCAGGTACCCTCGAACCCCTTTCCTCCCCATTCCAATCGTTTGTCCGTTATTGATGCGGCCTTGCTTCTTCTCGATTTGGATTGGAAAAGGGGGTTCAAGCGGAGGGCAGCCGGTGCGCCAGGACGAGCGGCGATGGAATGGAGCATCGGATGGGAGCGGCGGCGGATCGAGAGCGGATCGCGGGTCGGACCAGCGGCGACGTGATTTAGGTGAGCGTTCGCTACCTCTTACTCGGCGATTTTCCTCTCGCTGTGGTGCATGAATGGGTGATGTGCATATGTGCTCCACATCTGTTTCTACTGTGGTATGCCACCGCTAGGCATCCAAAGTGAAAATGAACCTGCTTGGCATTCTATGGTTCCTGCAGATGCTTTGCCTATATATCATATTGATTGATTTTTTTTGCTCAGTTCGGGTGAAATGGAGTCTACGGAGGGCTTCTGAATGCTTTCGTGGTATGATTTGCTGCCCTCGGTGGTCCTACAATGATGTGTTGTTGTGTTGTGTGCTTGTGTGTGTTGCTGACTTGCTGTCGTAGTAGATCTTTTGGTTCTAGGCTGGTTGGAGTAGGGTTCTCGCTTTTTTAGTTCTGTGTTCTAACAAGTCTTTGAGTCTTTACGGTCGTGAAGCAAAAAAAATGTTTGGCGATTTGGAAAAAAAATTAAAAAACATGATGAAGCAATACAGGGATGGGCTTACCACTGTTTTTGCTTCTTCAGGTGTGATACAGGGTGGCAAATTCGACTGAACTCTTCTTGCGACACTCAAGTAGCTTCTTCGGCGAGCATCTAATCTTCTTTGGGTATAGTTCTTTTTCAGTTTCTACCTCAATCGAACTGAAGTATGTTGTTTTTTCTTTGGCTCATGTGATGTGGGGTCCTTTGTTTGAGGTTATTCGGATGATTTGGAGGTGTAAACTTTTTTGTTGCTCTTTGCAGGTGGTGTTGGTGGTGGATGTTGCTAGACGATATTCAGTGTCCAGAGCTAGAAGTTCCAAGGCGCATGTGTTGTTTAGGTATGGATCTTTTCAGCACCGAATCAATGGCAAATTTTTTTGGGGGACATCTCCTACGGAATATTTATGGTTTCCCTGTTGGCTGGTTATTTGTCTGCATTGGCTGCATTTCCTGATTTAGGTGAGCTGTTTTTCTTGCTTTGTTCACTTGGGTCCCATATAACTGAAGCTTTTAATTCGTACAAAGCAAAGAGAATTGAGATACTGGTGATTATAGATGGAAGATTAAATGAAAGATTATAGCTCTATGTTTATCTTAGCATTCATCCATACATGTTTGGGTTCCTACATGTTTCCCATATTTATAGTTCGACCATGACTAAATTAACTGAAATGAAAATGTTAAGATTGACAATATATTTATCTGTTGGTTAGGTACTATAAATTCGGTAGTTCTTGTTTGTTGTAGAACGTCGTGTATACTGACATCCATGCATGCCATTGCCAGATTGTCGACCCGCTGATAGCTTGGAGTCCTATCGCCTCTATTCCATCGAGATCCATGGACCATGGAGCCTCACCTGTTCAAAAGAAAAGGATGGATGAAACTTCACAAGCCATCGGCCACTCCTTCAGTCATCTACCTGGACATGAACTATGTGTTTTATCATGTCCAATGTATTGTACTAAGCTGCCTCTCAAACCATGCGTCCAATGTACTCAAGTCTAAACAGCCTTCAATGTGTTATATAATTTGCGCTGTCTATTCTGTGACATTTATTTGGAACATGAACTATGTGTACTATCGTGTCCAATGTATCGAAATAAGCTACCTCTCAAACCATGTGTCAAGTCTAAACAGCCTTCAATGTGTTATATAATTTGCGTTGTCTGTTTATTCTGTGACATTTGTTTGAAAAAAAAAATTGGGCATACAATACTACCTGTGGTGCTGTGCCAGCCTCTGCTGGGACGCCCCACTATCACATAAGTATCTCGAACTGAACAAATCATAAAAATCAATGACTACGATTTGTCTGTTGGCGGATTGAAACGTAAAGCCTTTCAATCTGGTTTATGGGCTATGTTTTTCCAAAATGAACTGGAAACTATCTCGAAATTAACTAAACAAAATCTACCTAAATATGCGGGCGCGCATGGGCGCGCAAATCACTAGTCACTATTATTAGTGCTGGTTACTCTAGCATTGGGCCTCTGGCCTGCCTCCTTTGGTCTGGGCCTCCTCTTCTTCCTGGGCTCGATCTGCTGTTCATAGTGACGTTCCACTGATGGGGCAGGTTCACTGCTGACAGAGTTATATTACATTCTCCCCCACAACTGCCAAAAGATGTTGATTATTCATTATAGTATAATGCCCGTGCTAACGCTACGGCTTTATTTCAAAGATGCATATGAAAAGAACTAAATGGTGATATTTTTTCTTAGTTTAACTTTCACAATTGTATATGACCATGCATACAATCCGTACAATAATTATGAATAGCAAGGCATAATAAAGTTATGTCTAGCCTTAATTTTCACAACGGCTGCCCAAGCTGCTCCTGCAGCCGCAGCGGCTCCTTCCCCCGCTCGACGCACTTGACCGGCCGCCTCGTGCCGCCAATTGAAAAAAATGTAGACACCCTTTCATATGAAAAGTATCAACTTAGAGGACTATAGACCATATTAAGGGTGTCACAGCTGCTGAAAATTACCTACAACTCGCAATTTTTAACCACTATCAGCAGCAAATTTATTCACATCCCACAGAATATCAACAAGACAGGTACTGCTTGTTCCAGGCAAAGGCTCTGAATAATAAAATACATTATTCATTCCTTTTTTCAAAAGAAAAAACATTTCTGAACTGTGTTAAGAAATGCAATCCGACACTTTGGAAGTATTTGCCGATCAAAAGAACAAACATTTCTGATTAATATAAATTAGAGAAGTAATTGTCACACTTGAAATTAGTCTATTTTTAGTACACAAAAATTAGAGTATATTCTTAGTGGGGAGAGAAGAGAGCATGTGACTCACATTGGTAGCCTGGAAGAGAAGAGGTTCTTCATCATATTCAACTTGTTCATATTGGGCATGTCACTGAATTGTTGGTTGTCGTTGCTGAAGGTCCCCCTCATTCAGGCTTAGAGCTTCATTTGACAAGTCTTGGATTTTAGCATTGGCACACCCATCAGCACAGCCGCACCCCAGCTCTGTAGCAAGAGCAAAGCAAATGATAGCAATAAAACACATGCCAGATGACTTTAGGTTATCTAAATTGACATGCCAGATGACTTGAATGAAAAAAAAAAAAAAAAAATATAATATTGGCCCTACTGCCTCATGCCATGCTAAATATAACTCTGGCACCTCAACACATTCACCCTAGTAGGCAGGGAGAGGTACAATTATAGAAGAGCACTGGAGAAAATTACCATGAAGGGTGCTGAAAAGGCCGTCGACACTGAACTCCAGAGACCATTGGTCCATGGCGGATGTGCATACCCATCTATATAATTGAAGAAGGTAACTCCTGCACATACTTGTCCAACGTGCGAGGTTCTGTTCCTTGCTGATATCTCAGAAGTTGCAAAGCTAGTTTATGCATGCACATTTTTTGCAAGATAATTCCACCTATGTATTCAGCCAAAAAATCCTCTCCAAACATTGTGTTGCAGTTCAGAAATTGGATAGCAAAAGGAAAATATGGACATAAGAATAGCTTCCAGGTCCATTTCACATTTAAAAATGTTTGCTTGTTCATCTGTTTATGGTTCCGCCTGAAACAAAGAAGCATTGTAAAAGCCCTGTGAATAAAACACATAATGAAGACCTTAAGAGCTCAGAGGCATGACAGTTTGGGAAGTGTGCTAATTGTATACTGCAATACCATTAAATTACTATAGTTTTAATCTTTTTTAAAAACATGAATTCTAGTATACTTTCACATTATTATAGCCTATTCCATTATTATAGTCCTATCTCTAAAGCGAAAAAAACACTCTATTTTAGAGTTTGGCATGGGGCTGCAAAATTTGTCGTCTGCCCTGTTAGATTTAGATGGCAAGATTAGAACATATACATCTAGCAGAAGCAAATTAATGCAAGCGGCACAAATTAATAGTTGGCTCAACACAGAGGTAGTGGCCGGAACACCTTCTGCTTTGCCCACTCATACTCTGGCACCCTAGGCTCGATTCTGATCAACTGCATCTACAGAGAAATAAACATTGAGAATTGTAAATTCATCACGGACATTTTAGTGCCGCCTCTCTCAATTCTCTCATTTCGTGCCACAATTCCCTGGTTCCCTCAAAACTGCGCGACCACGGACAAACCAGTTTGCGCAATTGAGTCGAGCACCAACAGATGAATAGAAACCAACAAAAATCAATGTGATGGCGCAATTCGATAGATCGCACCGGACCAGGGTTGAGGCAGGGAAGGGCGTGTGGAGGTTGCTTACCTGCATGACGGCGAAGACGATGCCGTGAAAGCACGGCAAGCGCATGGAAGTTGGAAGATGTGATGGTACCACAACGGCGACTTGCGGTGACCTTTCGCCACGAGTCCACGGCCACCGGGCCAAGCCCGAGGGCGAAGCTGCCCCCACGCCGTCGGCCTCGACCCGCCAAAGAACCCAATCGGGAACCTGGAGGACAAGGTGGGCGCGAGGAGTGGAGCCGCTGAGGTGCACAGCCCGCCCCGGACGGATAGACGAGCGTTTCGCACGGGACCTCCTCCAGCCGGGATCGTTCGATCGCCCGCGGCAGGGAGGTGGAGCGACCACCGCCGGGCCGAGAGGCGCAGAGCAGCGAGTCCTCGGCCTCGAACGCCTGCACCGGGCAACGCCGGGCGAGGGAGAACTCGATGTTCACGGCGCCGCCCGGGCGCACGCCTGATCGCCGCCACCGCCAAGGCCGTATGACGGGCTGCCCACGCCGCGGTTGTTGTGCGTGGCGGTGACGGAGGCCACCGCCGCCCGCCGTGCCCTTTCGCCAAACCCTAGGCGCGGGCGCCCTAGGCATGGAGTGGAACCGCCGCCTCCGTTTCTTTCGACTTCCGGGCCGCGAAGTTTTTTTTTTGCATTTATTTTTTTTTTTTTAAAAAATCGATACGGAGAAGGTGAGCTGGGATTCGATCTCGCGCCGCACAGCGAGCGTGGGTGCGGGCGGGCGGGCGGACGGGCGTGGCGTGAGGAGACGTAAGACCTCTGGACAAACTTTGAATCCTAGCCGTTGATCTGTGGATCCGTTGGTTGGTGATCGCCGGTCCAAAAATAGAAAAGAAGTGGTGCCTTATAGTAGAGATTGTTCATTTTTGTGTGGAGTCGGACTTAATTTCATTTGCATGCATCGACATCGTCATCGTCATCAATTTAATTTGTTCCGTTTAAAGCTGCTGAGACGCTTAACCCTTTTCTCTTCACCCAAGCAGGTTACTAAGCATCTGATGATTATGTACACACGCTGTCTGCGACAGAACTATTCGTACATCGATAAGCTTAGGAAGACACGACTCGCAGGCAGTTCCATTACCCAGAGCAAAGAGGTCATAACTTTGAAACTTTAGAGCTATTGATAAATTGTGCAAAAATGTGCTCTGTTTCTCTTGTGCCGTTCCCTTTGGCGGCCTAAAATCTGTCCGTCGTCGCGCACCCTTTATATATATAACATTGGTGGCGGTTGTTATATATAACATCAGTGCCAGTTGTTATATAACAATGGTCGCATTCCTCACCCATGGTGTGTAAATTAAGTGAACTCACAGTTTGGTCTCATCTCCTCTTCTGAAACAGGTATTGGCAGGCTATAGTAGCAGCAACGACGAGAGCTCACGCTCAGACGAAGATGACCATGGAGCAGGCCCAATGGAGGTTGAGGCGAATGCGCCGGCGCCGCGCAACCCGAGACCCCCCAAGCCCGTCCCTGATGCGGATGGATGGACCACGGTGCCGACTAGGCGCCGCAACAAGTAGATAGAGCACAGAAGAAAGGAAGAACATCATCACAGCCCATCAACTGAATGTTGGAGGCTTGGAGCCCATGGCGTGCTTATCGCGGCTGTATTCTGACAGATGTGAGCATGTATTGCAACCTGGGAATGGTCTGGTGTAAAATCAGTTCAACCCGGTTTGGGTTTTGCTTTGGAGGCCTTTGGTTTGGTGTAAGTGGGCTAAAAATGCAAATAATTCGGTTTCGTTTGGTTTGAATCGATAAATGGTTTGGATTGGTTTGGGTGAAGCCCATAGGTTACTAATAGTTCGAGGCCCAATAAGCTACAACAAGATCCCACCGCCGCCGTGCAAGGATCCCGTCCACATGTCACCGTTCACACGGGAGATCCCAGGTCGGAACCACGGTTTAGGAACAGTTTAAAACCTGGTTAGCAAAATTGGTTTGGATTGGGTTGAACAGAAGTGGCTAGCGGTTTGGTTTGGTTTTAGGAGACAGGAATGGTGGGGTAGTTTGGATTGGATTGCCACGTTGGAACAGATAGTTTGGTCTGGATTTGGTGCGGTTTTCAAACCATTCCCTTGTTGATGTATTGCTGACAGATGTGATGATGAGCAACATGCTTTACTGCATGTTTAAGATTATTCATTAATCACAGATCGATGATGATTGCCTTTTTGATGGCAACTGATCGATGAAATAGCTAATAAACAGATAAAAAAAGTAGCAGTCTAAAAGAGTGAGGCACTCGCTTTTCACGACAGCGATCGGAGGCGCCTGATGTCTATATACTATGATCTGAAATCCTTGGAGGCTAGCTGAGTGCTTGATGAGGCCGAATCAGAGTCGGCATCTAACTATCTATGACGAGTCCGATCCAGGCACATAGGTTTCTTCATCGCTGACGTGACTGGCAATCTCATCTCGATCTGGAAAGGTCGTTCTTGTTTGCATCCTGCGAGCAAGAGATGGCGGATCATGGCGATTAGATCCTCGAAACCGCCGTCCGGTAGATCCTATCTTGCTTTGTTTTTGGCAGGATCGTCGAATGATCGGATAAGTATAAGCAAGTGAAGTCTAAGTGATGACAAGTGATTATATTAGTTAGATAATCAAGCTGTACTGGTTGTTACAATGCAACCAATGATGAGGTTAACTTGGCCATTTACGTAAGTTGAGTACACAGCTAGCTCTCTGCAACAAGGGTTATTACATACGTTACGTTCTAGAAGCAAGGTGGCAGCATGAGTCATGTCACTGGCTAAATAATACACTAGTTGCCATGCAATGCAAGTGCACAAGTTGGTCTCCATCGATGATGATGATCTTACGTATGTGTTTCGTACTGCTCCTTCCGTCCCAGAAAACATGCAAACTAACTATGAGAAGTGTATTAGTCCAACTTTCTCAACTTTGATTATGTTTATAGAAAATACATGCAACATTTATATCTCTAAATAAATTTATTCAAAAACTAGATTTAAAAATATTTCTGATGATACTAATTACTTAGTATAAATATTTATATATTTTAATATATAATTATCAGTAGTTTGAAAATTTTGACTTCTTGGAAAACGAGAATTGCATATTTTCTGGGGGACGGAGGGAGTACTACTACTACTAAAAGGTTTAATTTGTCTGTTTGCGTGCTCATGGTAGAGAGAATATAATCCAGAGGTCACAGCATCTTATCGGGCGTCTGCCTAACTTGATCTTTCTTGTTAAAGTTGTTGATAATTCTTGTTGAAGTTGTGATCTAATGATCATCTTCCACCCCATGGCTGTCGAGCGAGGTAGGTATAGTTAGCCTGCAGGGTCTGTTATTCTTAATAGGCTCTAATGATCATCGTCATTTTGCAGTGTGTTCAGGTGCTTGATCGATTGACCACAAATACTATAATGTACTTGGGACAGTGACTGCTGAAAGAAATTAATTCAGTACTGTAATTGTCAGGCTACAAAATAAACCAGGACCAATAATCATATCATATCGACCGAAAAAAAAAGAAAAGTGTCGGGTTGTTGGCTATAATGTACTACCGAGGGAGATAACCCGAGGGTTGGGTTGTTGGCTTGTGCTACCCATCTATAGTGTCGGGTGATGTGGCTTGGTGGAGGTTCCACCCTCCCCTACCGTGTGTTCTTGTTGTTTGTTTGTGTCGGGGATTTCGTGGGTAAACCGAGGGTTACTCGCGTCTCCTTTTGTATCCGGTTCTTGGCCTTTTTTTCGTCTTTCTCTTAATGTAGCACGGGTAAAGTTCCGCTTTTCGAAAACAAACAAGGGTTAATGTTATTACGTATACCTTCTAGAAGCAAGGTTGGCAGCATAAATAATACACTAGTTGCCATGCAATGCAAGTGCACAAGCTGGTCTCCATCGATGATGATCTCTTTTTACGTGTTTCGTACTACTACTAGATTTAATTTGTCTGCCTAACTTGATCTTTCTTGCTAAAGTTGTGATCTATCAGTAGGTTGTCCACCGCATGGCTGTCGAGGTAGATATAGTTAGCCTGCAGGGTCTGTTATTATTAATAGCTAGGCTCTAATGATCATCGTCATTTGCAGGTACTTGAAGATTGACCGCAAATACTATAATGTACTGTACGTCACAGTGACTGCTGAAAGAAATTAATTCAGTACTGTAATTCTCAGGCTGCAAAATAAATCAGGACCAATAATCATATCATATCGACCGGAAAAAAAAGTGTCCTTCAACAAAAAGTACGTATACAGTGACGAAACCTAGCATCGATGAGACTGAAAATGCTGATGTCCAGTGGCTTATTTCGTTATCGGTGAGCACAACCACATACGAAAATTGACTAGCTAGTATATTCTCTCTCTCTCTTCATTTCTGTGTACACATTGGACCAAAAGCCAGAGACGTTGCCCTTTGTTGGAGGCGCCCTAACATATAACCTCACATCACATTTGATTGTGCTCATCGTTATTCATAACGTACGGACAATTTACAGTAACGTATACATTACATATATACCATGAATTTTCTGAAACTGACAGACAATATATCTCGCTTTTATCAAGGCGGACGGTACATGTAACTAATTTTAACCGCCGGCACCGGCCTCACCGCACGCACGCCACTCCTCAAGACAAAACCCATGAGAATAAACGTACGCCGGTAAAAAATATTCAATCGATGATAAGACAAGAAAAATCTGTGTGCACCAAAATGGCCACTGAATTTTCCAAGACACGAGCGAGGAGCAGCATCACAAAAACATCCATTGCCGCCCCTCAGCAACAAAAGTACGACGACGATGAAAGAAAGAAAGCGTCGACACGTAGCTCTCACATACAGTTACACAAGCTGGAAACAGCGCCACACATTATATGGGGTATCATCAGTTGTTGGCCGCAGGCCACTGGAAGCGTATCTCTCGGCCGGAGACAGCATGTGCCGCCATGGATTCGCATTGCTACTGACGAGGTGGTGGCGGTGGCGACGACGACATCAACGTGGCGGAGGCCATGACCCGTCGCCGTCTTCCTTGTGGACACGCCGGAGGAGAGCGATCGAGAGTTGAGTGTCGATCGAAGAGGACGCCGGATAGCGAGCGAATCGAGGTGCTGATTGGATCCATGACGATGTGGTTGATGATGGATGAAAACCGCCACCATATACCAAGCAGTCAGCATACATGTTAGAAATAATAAATAAAACTACTCGCTTTATATATAGTTTATATAATGCTCCTACTATTACTACAATGAAAAAGTGTTTTTTTTTAAACAAGCATTGGCACGTGCTTACACTGTACAGGTGTAATATAGATTTATAGTATTATTATCAGCTAATTAAGCCAGCTAGAGCATCTGGTATTATAAATATTATCATTTTCAGCTAGGTTTCTAGATTCCCGTGCGCAAATTGTGATTATGGGTGTGTTTAGTACCCCAACTTTTCTCCAAACTTTTCAAAATTCTCATCACATCAAAGCATTAAATGAATCAAAAGACGCATGTTCAGAGTATGAAATGTAGGTAAACAAAATAACTAATTGCACGGTTTAAAATGTACATTGCGAGGCGATTTTTCAGCCTAGTTAACCTATATGGTAGGATAATATTTATTACAAACAAACAAAAAGTGATACAATGCTTTTCAGTTCAGAGCGATTAATGTCGTTTTTCAGGCATCTAAACACACCCTATGATCACACTAGTTCATATAGGTTTGCCTGTTTACACACAGTAATAATTATAAGACCGCATTTACATCCTTGGAATTGAATTCTTGTAAGAAATTATAGTTGTGGAAGAAGAATCCATTTAATCTCTTAAGTATAGTCTACATTTAATCCATAGAATCTATTTTTTTTCCATCTCTCACCCTATGAAATTGAAATAGACTTATATGGAATTTTTGTTAAGTTGTGGAATCTCAAATTCCAAAGCCAAATAGCTTAATTTCTTAAGTAGTTCCAATTCTTCAAAATAAAATGATCCAAACGGCCCCTAAAATTAAAGGAATTGGCACGATACTATTTGCTCAACAATCACCAACCAATAAAGAAGAAAAACTGCAAACGACACATGGCTGAAAAGTGAAATTTTAAGATGATTTATAGGACATCTACAACAATACATCACCACCAGACAGAAACTCCCTTCCATTCTCAAGACAACCTGATTTTAGGTATTCACAAATGAAGTACACTATGATCTGAAATCTTCGGATATAGTTCATTCAACTACCCATGCAGAGGGAGCAATGTATAACACTGGACACGCATGATCCCTTTACTGATCACCCGCTAGCAAGTATTCATCAGGTGATTAACGAGATATATAATAATGACAGTTCAAATAAAGCAAGAAATTGGAGACAGTAGCGCATTATGACAGCATGCCCATGAAACAGGGTGCACATATATTATTTATTATAACAAATGTGGAGCCTGTACTTTCTGTTGATGATGATCGATGTAATGACAAGGTCGAGAGTTGTTGTCTTGCTTGCTGACAAATGTGGGCAACTTTGCGTACTCCTATTGATGCAGAAGTCTTATTATTAATTCGTCCCTGAGGATGGATGATTGACCTTTCCCATGGCAAGTGATGACTGAATAAAAAAAGTAGAAGTCCAAAAGACAGAGGCACTCGTTTTTTTCATGACAAGGACGGATCGGAGGCGCGCCTGATGGTCATTAAAAAAATTCTCTTCACTAAAGTTCTAAAATAATAGCTACAGCATAGGTATCTATATTCAGTTTTGATAAGCTATCAATTATTGAATTTAGGTATTTTCACCTTATTAATTTCTTCAACTATTATTTACAATGGTGATTATAGTCTACTGATCTGAATCTTTTAGGTTTTCTAAGAATTTTATGATCTATTTGTTTTATTTCTAGCGGTTTCATGACTAATAATTTATAGGAATAATATTTTTCTAGAACAATATGTGTCAATTTATAGTATATAAACTCTTATCACTTTTATGTCATATCATAAAAATCTGTATTTTACTTTCCAATTTTAATCATGTGTCAATTTAAAATTCCAATGCTCATTGTATCTGTCATTTTTTTTCATTTTTTTATTAAAAGGATATTCTAGGTCCTAGGATATCCTCTTAATTTTTAAGATGGCATAAATAGTTTATTTCACCACACACCATGGTACTCATGATGTTGAATTCATTATATTGTACTAATATTGTTTTATGAAACAAACAATATTTGTAATTTAATTACTAATATTAATATGATATAATGTTCCAATCGAATTATTTTAAAGCCTTTTTGAGATAATAACTTGCTAAATCTATTATCATGAGTATCAATTTACCTTAAAATGAAGTGTAAGTGTCGTTACTATATGATTTGCTAATGACATTTTACCCTATTTGATAACCTCATAAAAAATTATCCTAATGTGTACAAGTTTTCTTGGTCCACGCAGTTTAACATAGCTTTGTGCATGGTTTCAACTTAATATTGATGGAAGTGTTTATTCCAAATAGCTTTGTGCGTATATTGTGCCTATGGATGTTGAATTATTTTTCATATTCGCATATATTAGCATTTACATGTAGATTTGAGAGATTTTTGTTCATTTTTTTGTAATGGTTGAGATGGATAATTTAGATACAAATTATATAGCTATTTATATTACATTACATTATCTTTCATAATGCCCGATATGCTTAATTTGAATCCAACTTAGGGGTCATAATAATAGAATGGCAGAGTGGGTAATTTTCTAGATAATAAAATAGATCTAAAATAGTCATAGCCTATAGATTTAATGGTTAGATGTTTTTGATTAATGTGAAAATTTCTAGCATTTTTGTTTTTTTCTAGCGTGACTTGTTAAGAATTAACTTGGAGCCTTCATTGAATCCTACAATTAACACTTATTATTATCTTTTTTTCTAACACGCCCGATGAGAATTAATTAGACCTTCGGTTAAAGCCTCCAATTAGCATTTATTATCTTTTTTTTTTTCTAACATGCCTGATGAGAATATAATTAACGTAGTGCTTCCGTTGAAGCCTCCAATTAGTAGTAGTAAAATGATCCGAAACGCGGCAGCTTGGCGGCTAGTTGAGGGCTCCATCAGGTCGAATCAGAGTGGGCATCTATCTATGAGTCCAACACACATATGTTTCTTCGTCTTGCTGACGTGACTAGCAATCTCATCTGGAAAGCTCGAGCCCTCTTGTTCATTTCCAGCGAGCAAGAGATGGTGGGATCATGGCGATTAGATCCCGAGACCACCGTGCGTATATTTGATCCCAAAGATTGTATACCTTCTTTTTGGCAGGATCAAATGGATCGGTGGATAAGCAAGTGAAGTTTAATTAAGCAGCTGCAAGTGACAGTGATTATTAGATAATAATAATAATAAAGTAGTGGTTACAACCAATGTAATGCTGAGGTTTGGCCTTAAGTAAGTTCAGCGTGAGCAGTGAGCACAGCAGGCTGCAACAAGGGTTCAGCGTCAGTCATCTCACTAGCTGTAACATTGTAGTATACAGTATGTATATATGTTCTACTTTATAACAAGTGCAAAAATTAGCCTCGATCGATGACCTCTTCTACGTATTTAGTACGTACTAGCCAGCTAGTTGGTTTGATTTGTCTGTTGCGTCGCCATGCTAGAGAGAATATAATTCAGAGGGCACGGCATCTTATATGGTGGGTTTGCCTAACTTGCTCATTCAGTCATTCTTATTTATATATGCCACCAGTGTGAAATGCATGATGAAATATCATTGTGTATGCATATAAAAGATGGCGGTGCAATGTGCTGCCGTATGTAATACTCTCTGCCTGTATGATAGTCAGTACATACAGACAGGGGGCGGCTTCCAAAAAAAAAAAAAAAAAAACCTGAAACACACAGGCTCAATTTTCGTCATTTTCAATGTGCAGGTATTCTTTGATTGACAACAAATGTACTTGGGCCAGAGACCGTTGAAAGAAATTTGTTTAGTCCTGTAATTGTTAGGCTGCAAATTAATAATTCAGAACCAATAATTGGGAAAAAGAAAAGCGTCTGTCAACAAAAGTACAGTGACGAAAGCATCCATGTAAGAGACTGAGATGCAAGTTGCTCTCCTGCCGTATCTTATTTCGTTATCGAAAACAAAAAAGCCTTGGAGAATAATAAGCTGCAGATGAGCACAGCCACAGAAGCATATTCCATTTACGAAATGGACATGACAGGCAACGACTTAATTGGGTTCACGCGCTTCGCTACTGAGTTTTCCACGAAATTCATCAAGGCTTGGCTGTTGCGGAACGAGGACATTCATCGTGGCGACGTAGAAAAGTGCAACGACGAGCGACGACACTCACAGAACTACCACATAATAAGCTCGAAACTGCACCGCATATGGCTAGGCATCATCAGTTCTTGATGGCCACGAGACGACGACGACGTGGCCGGCCGGGGAGGCCATGGCCGGTCGCCTTCCTTGTAGACGAGAGGGAATTGATCGAGAAGAAGCAACAACAGCAACGTGCGATGGACAGCGAGTGAACCAAGCTAGCTGCAGGGTCATTATAGATGATGATGTGTTTGATGGATGGTGGACAGCACACAGAGTTTGCTTTTCATATGCAGAATCAGTGTCGCCTGATGTGTTATTATATAGTATAATATGATGAAACGTACGCTGCAGCTTGGCGGGTAGTTGAGGGCTTGATGAGGGCGAATCAGAGTCGGCATCTATCTATCTATCGATCACATAGGTTTCTCCATCTGTTTTTTTTCTCGAATACGCAAAAGACTTATCAATCTGGAAAGCTCTTGGTCTTTTCCAGTGAGCAGAAATGACGGATCATGGCGATTAGATCCTCGAGACCACCGCCCGTATGATCCCAAAGCCTGTGTCCGGTCGATCCCATCTAACTGTGTTTTTGGCAGTATCAAATGAATCGGATAAGCAAGTGAGGTGCCCTTTTTGTTTGTCTCTAGAGAAGCGTGTTTGTGAGGAAACACGGTTCTCTAGAGACAAACATTTTAGGGACAGAGGGGGTAATGCTGAGGTTTGGCCATACGTACTTAAGTTGAGCGAACAGCTAGCTGCAACAAGGTTTACACGTTACGTTCTAGAAGCAAGGTGGCAGGCTCGATCAGTCATGTCACTGCAACATAGTACTATGTGTACTCTATATAATAAGTACTACACACACCCCCCAGTTGGCAAGAATATGCAAGTGCACAATGTGGCCGGCCTTCTACGATAGTACTAGTAGGTTCAATTTGTCTCTTGCGTCCCCATGCTAGACAGAATATAATTCAGAGCTTACAGCATCTTATCGTGTGTGTGCCTAACTTGCTCTTTCTTTATAGATTAAGTATGAACTACATATATGGAATGATGAAATGGCAATGTATATGTACATATATCTTGTTATTAAAGCTTTATGCCATGTCAGTACGTAGTTCGAGGTAGTTAAGGTTTGTTTATTTATTAGTTAATAATCTGGCTCTAATAATCATCGTCATTTGTATGCTCTACGGTCGTTTTTTTTTTCTCGATCGGGCGATTCAACCGTATTTCATTAAGAGGAAAAGTCACAAACACATACAAATGCACAAGTATGACGTCGAGAAGACATCGCACAGGGGCTTAACACACTTCCTATCTACTCGATCCAAGAGTATTGGATATATTGAGGAAACATTTTGCGACCATAACGGAAAAACTAGCGACATTGTTTTGGAACCTGCCTGGATCCACTCCTCGGCTTCTACGGCGGTCTAGTTCTCCGTAGCGGATGCTTGGCTGCCCCTTGCACTCTTCTTGGCAGATGCTCTACGGTCGTTTGCCTAGGCAGATATATTTTTGCCGCCAAAGTCGCCGATATATGCTTTACCGGGGCGGACGGTACATCGAGCAAATTTTAACTGCTGGCGCCGGCCGCCATTCCTGAAGACAAAGCCCATCCCATGAGAATAAACGTATCAACGCCGGTAAAAGTTACTAACAAGAAGTAAAGATGGACAAGAAAAATCTATGTCCACCAAAATGGCCACTGAATTTTCGAGGACCACTTCAGGATCGAAAATCTCTGCCCTGGCCTCGATCGACAACAAAAGTACAGCGCCGATGAAAAACGTCGACACGTAGCTCTCTCCCTCTCTCTCTATATGTATCATTATTCTCGCCGTAGGACTACGACATAAGCTGGAAACTACGCCACATATGCCATTTCATCAGTTCTTGTTGGCCACAGTTTAAAAAAGGGCCGGTACGTTCTTGTTGGCCACGAGAAGCCGCTAGCGTATCGATCGATCTTGGAGCTACAGAGCATGCATGAGATGGTGCTGTGGCATCTGCAGGTTCAATCGAAATTAATAAATAAATAAAGAAAAGGCATGCATTTTTGCTAACGACGCGGTGACGGCAGCGACGACGTGGCGGAGGCCATGGCCCGTCGCCTTCCTTGTGGACGAGAGGGAATTGATGGAAGCTATGGCAGCGCGGTGGTGGCCGGAGAGCCATCGATTTAGCAAGGGGAGAGTCGTCGAAGAAGACAAGCGGGACAGCGAGCGAACCAACAAGGAGCATTGCAGTGGTCATTGGATCCATATATGATCGATATATATGATGTGGTTGATCCATCGATGAACAGTAGCAGCGCCTGCCATCCGTGGACAAGACACGTCGATCCTGCCTGCGATTGGTTGCTTATTACTTACATGATCGAGTCTTAGTCCACATTGGACCTATAGCTTATATATAGTACAATACTTCTTCAATTCCAAATTGTCGAGCTAAGCTATCTAGTATAATAGGAAGGTCAAAAGGGCTTATAATTCGAAATCGGGGGAGTACCACGCGATGCAACCCAAGACAACATGAAAACATGTGGTGTTTTAGTGTTGGTTATACCGTGTATCCAGTATAATTGTTTTTTTTTTGTTGCTTATCATCCTCATGTTGTGTAGCATGCTGTACATAGTTACATTCATCTTCTCTACTGTAATATGTACATCACCTTTTCTTTGATTGTGCAGTAGCTAAACAATGTTGGTTGGTTATTACACTACTAGATAGAAGATTAACCGTGGCGGTCAAAATACATTTCCGTGGCGGTTTTTGTGCCCGCCATGGAGGTAGGGTCACGGAAAATCGAAGAACTTCCGTGGCGGTTATTTTGCCCGCCACGGTTAATGAAATAAAAAAAAAACGATGAGCCCGCACGGGGGCCCATCGGGCCCATCCGCGAGCCCATCCGGCGCTAGGGTTCCACCGGCGCTGGATCCGGCGGATCCGGCCACCACGGCGGCGGATCCGCCACCATGGGCGTGGATCGAGCCCGGGCGGCCGGTCGAGGGAAGCACGGCGGAGGAGCTCGAGGTGGAGGAGGTCGGCGCCGCCGTGCTCGATGGGAACGCCGGATCCGCGGCGCGCCAGCGCCGGGATGAGCTCGAGGTGGAGGTCGGCGCCCGGCCGTTCGATCGCCACCTCACGCCCGGCCGGATCCCCGCCGTGGCCGCCGCCCGCGGATCCGGCGCGCGCCGGGCGAATCTGAAGCGCCCGGGAGGCCCGCGCGTCGGGGAGGACGCGCTGTCGCCGGATCTCTGCGCCGTGGTGGCGGATCGGGGAGGCCGCCCGTCGGGTTGCGTCGCGCCGTCGGGGAGGCCGCGCCGTCGGGAAGCCGGCGCGCTGCCGGGAGGGCCATGCGCTCGCGAGAGAAGTTACAGGAGGAGAGAAGTTACGGGTGGAGAGAGAAGTGCCGAGGAGAGAGAGTCGGTGGTGTTTGGTGACCGAGTGAGTGGGAAACCCTAACTCCCCCCTCTCTATATATACGAGCCCGGTTTCGGATTGATTTTGGGCTTTTTTTCTGGGTTCTTTGGGCTCGCTAGTTGGGCTTCATTTACCATGGCGTTTTTTTTAAAAAAACCGCCATGGTTAATTGATTTACCGTGACGGTTATTAAAACCGCCACGGTTAATAAAAAATGACCGCCACGGTTAATCCTGATATTAACCGTGGCGGTTTTTTAAAAGCCCGCCACGGAAAATAATTTTTAAACACCATGCAAGTTCAATCTTGTAGTAGTGTTACTAGGATCATAGACATTAACATGATTGTTTCCTTTGAAGACCTGGGAAACCTGCTGGTTGAGTAGGAAAAAATTTGTAGTGATCAATATAGTTACATCTGCAGTTTTATAGTCAATCTAGAAACTTAGAAATGATTGTTGCTTTTAGAACTCTGGGTGGCAGAGTATGGAAATACTCTACCACAGAATAGCTGGTACTCTTCAAACCTAGCTGTTCTTATGCCCACAAGACAAGAGATCGGTCCTGAAGAACTACATAAGCAAGATCAGGAAAGCGGCAAGAGAAGTCTGCTGGCTTCCAATGAGCTAGGAGATCTGACTGGATCAATCCTGATAGAAGATGACGTGAAGGATCTGACTTTGCTCAAGAACTATGGAGGCACAGCTAGCAAGGGCGTAAGCTCTGATCCTAGAGGGTTAACAGTTTTATGTGTCCATGGTGTTGGTGTGTTGGCCCTAAGGCCGCCTCAATGGAGAGTTTCACCTCCCGGTTCCAAGATGTGAAACTTTGACATGAAATAGACGTCTTCCTCAATGCACAGTTTCATTGCACAGTTTCATAGGCTCAAGGGTCCCACAACCTCTCTCATTGCATGGTTTAATTGCATAGTTGCATGGTGAAACTCTATTTGTGTCTCAATGGGGTTTCACACGGTTTTCAACGCATGTGAAACAAGTGCCCAAAGGTTTCACCATGGTGAAACTCTTTCTTCTCTCTCCTAGGGGTTTCATGCAAAAGTGAAATTTTGTTGATGTGGCGCTGCATTTAATATGCATGAAACACTCATGAAACCCACATTGAGACCGGCCTAAGTGGCAGTCTGTAATAATTCTGCCTCTGCTCTGGCTAGAGAGAGGATGCATGAACCTGAGTTGTAAACTTTTGAACTATGGTCTTTTATATCAATAGAAGGCCGGGGCTTGGCCCTTGAACTCTAAAAAAACATTCATGTTCTCTATAGTAGAGATCTTATTTTATCTTTTAATGTAATCGTTACAGGAGTGATGAGAATAACATAACATTTTCATTTAATTAATTACATATGCAATATAGGCTAGTACCAGATCACACTGCTAGTATATATATTTAATTAACAAATGCTCGATTCTATATAGTGACGTGTTGCGACATCCATCCATGTCACCGTCCCGGAAGGGATCTTGGGCATGCTCGATTCTACTGGGTGTTGCGACTGCCGCACTGGCGCTAAGCACTTGTACTTATCACCTTTTTATAACACTCCTACTATCACTACACTACAAAGTGCCAAATATAGTATTATCAGCTAGCGACTAGGAGCATCTGACATGAAAACTATAGTATATAGTTGCTTAATCGCGATAATGGGGGCGCAATTATCAACGTTGGACCGTATCCGCTTGGCGACTATCCATACATACATACATACATACATACATACATACATACATATATATATTTTTTGCTTATTCTTGTTTTATCTGTGACGGCTCCCTGTCTCCTTAGCACATGCATGGGCTATTGGGCATATGCACACCTATATCTCTCCCCAGATCCAGTCATGCATCCTGCTGCAGGGACCTACGACCCTTGTTATTAACTGAGTAGTTGCATGGTTTACAATTGTTACTAGCTGATTACTTAGATACAGTGCATGCATGATACATGTGCACTTGGAGTGTGTCACATGTACATCATGCATGTGTGTATATTAGAGTGGTTGTGGATGCTAGCAGCTTAATACATACTTTCAGAGGAAGTTAGGTATGAAATAGACCAGCACGTACATGCTTGTGGATGTTAATGTAAATTAGACCTGCACACACATTTGACTATTTGATCAGGACGATTCCCCATGTAGTGACTCTTTTTTAGGGATAAAGGGAGTAGGTGGTAGGTACACTTGGAAGATTATCTACACATAAACTCTACAACGTGCCACCATAAGGGCTTCCCCAATGCAAGACAGTGGCGTATTGCCTCAACATCCACGTACATGTCGAGGCTCCATGTCATCAAGAGTTTGGCCTAGTAGGTGACAGAGCCTCTTGCTGAGAAGCTGATAGTCTCGGGCGACAAAAATCTAAAGCTACGAGCAAAGAATGCATTGGGAAAAGAAAGGAGGTGTTAGTCTCGGCTGACAAAAAGCTAAAGTTACGAGGAAAGAACGCGTTGAGAAAAGAAAGGAGGTGCTTCGGGAGCACAGGATCGGAGCACCAAAGGTCTGTTATATTCACTACCAAAGGTTTTGACGAAAAAGGTAACCGCTCATTGCTTGCGATGGAGAATAGGCATGGCTGGTGTTTGCTTGCATGAGTGGACCTGCCAATTTGCTGGGGCAACACGGTCTGTTAGCTAGCGTTGGTCGTGCCCCTAAACTCCTCGCATTTCGAGGAGACCTTTTGAGAGCAAGGCCAATAAGCTTGGCTATATGCTCTGCCTATGTCATTTGAGACAAGCTTAATAACCTAGTCATACAATAGTTGATCTATTATACCTATTCCAACTCATATATTTTATTAGTTTAAGAGTCCCACCACCCCATCTAATGGGTTGCTGCATGTACGTGAGCTGAAAAGTCAAATCAAGTTACTTGCCAACACACGGCACTGGGGACCTACAACCTGGGCAACTGTGCTACCCGGGCGCTGCATGCGCCGGAGCCGCTTTTTCCTTTTTTTTCTTCCAACTAGGAATATCTTTGGCGTGTATTGGCTAAAAGCTAAGTGAAGTGGTCTTATTGTACCTACTCGATGGGAGATAATAGAAATGGTACAAATAGGTAACAGAGTGATATTTTTATGTTTTTTTTTTAAAAAGGTTGTATATTCTGTAGTATACTAGTAGCAGATGAAAACCCATAGTCGGTCCATCCATGGATGCCATCGCGCCAGCCATGCTCTTATTTATTTTTTCCCATTGTATTCCTCTCTTCGTTCCTAGCTCCTGAATAAATTTCATTTCAAGAAACAGGAGAGAAAGTCACCTTTCATTCCAAGTGCAACAACAGCCGCCACTTGTGAACCCAAAAACAAAAAAAGGGTCTGCACTTTACAAAAAAAGTAGCTGTAATGATGTGTGTGTACGCCACTTGTGACGCCATCGAAAGGCTGTTGAAGGGTCCACGTGCACCTCTAAATCAACGGCCCAAACTCAAACTCCCCAGCCACCCATTTAAACCACACCAGACCCCACGAGCCACTATCCATTCCGACGCCTCCCTCCCTCGACGCGCCCGACCTCCCACCGCCGCGCCGCCTCCGCCGGCCCGCCCTCCCCGTCTACTCCCCAGCGGCCTAGCTCCCCCCCACTCCCACCGCCGCTCGCGCAACCCGTCCCTCCATCTCCCACCCACTTACCGCGCGCCGGAATGGCTGCGGGCTCGTCATCCGCGGTCTGGTCCGCACACCACCACTCCTGCAACGGCGGCGGCGGCGGCCGCAGGTTCCACCACCACCGCCCACGCCGCGTCCTCCTTCCCCCACCACTCCCCACTCGTCCGGTTGGCGCGTCGTCCCTATCGCGTCCGCCACGCGCCGCCAGCAGCCTGGCGGCGCCGGCGGTGGCGGTGCGGACGGCGTCGGAGGAGGCCGTGTATGAGGTGGTGCTGCGTCAGGCGGCGCTCGTGAAGACCGCGGCGGCGCCGACGACGACGAGGCCGCGGCGACAGAAGCAGCAGCAGCCGCGGTGGGCGGAGGACGACAAACAGGAGGAGGAGGATGGGGTCGTTGGATGGGGCCTCCTTGGCGACGCTTATGACCGGTGCGGTGAGGTCTGCGCTGAGTACGCCAAGACCTTCTACCTCGGTCAGTGCTCACTGCCTACCCCACCACCCCCACTCCTTCTTCTTCAGTATTACAAACACTATCAGCTAGAGTATCAGTGCTAGTTAGTGCTGCTACATGTTAACAATTTAATAAGTATCTATCTACCTATCTCTTCATTGCATTGCATATAGTACTGGTACTAGATTTTGATTAATTAACATGCCCCAATGGACCAAGACAAGTGGAGGAGCCATTTTCTAGTTAGAGAATGCGATTCTGCAGTAGTGCGTCCAATTGAGGCAGGGAGTCATTCTCTGTCTTTTCACTGAATGAATAGCTTCTTATTAAGAGTGTGTGTGGTCATCAGTGCTGTCCTGCAACGACGACCCACATGAGTGAGGACCTCTGAAGGGAGGTCTCTCAGCAAGATATATGGCAACTGCACATGTTTGCAGAGATCCTGCTGCAGACCGATCGACCTCGGTAGGTAACAAGAAGATAGTGTGCACGTGGGTGCTGGGTGCCTCTCTCTTTATCTCTCGAGGGGAGGGGACAAATAATCAATCAATCTTAACGGCTGTCTGCTGTCTGTTTTCAAGCTGTCGAATTGTGGCCGACTATATACTGGCAAACTGATGTATAGCTAGCTAGGTTCCTTGAATCAGCTGGTTATATCTGGTTATGGCTGGATTGGTTGGCAGGGGTGGGCTTTAGGTGATCTGGAGACGCATGGGCTTGATTTAATCCCTTTTTGTTTTCTGATTCTTTTAATCGCGCTCACTAGATCTCTCTGACGACCTTTATCAACTGAATTAATGGTTTTTCTATTGCCTTGACCATATGGACCTATTGCTATGGGTAGCAGCAACTTCAATGTTAATACTAAGATTTTGTTAACTGTAATCTTTCTTTATCTGTATCATGTACCTTCTCGCGGCTCATGTTTCCTTCGGTTACCTTTCAGGCACACAACTCATGACTCCCGAGAGGCGCAAAGCCGTCTGGGCGATCTACGGTACGATTTATTCTCTGCAGGGTTTACTTATCCCATCGCTTGTGCCCAAACTAACACTGTCGTTCTTGTTTGTAACGTCGTTGATTCTTAAGTAACAATCATATATGTTTTCTTTCCCTTCTGCTGTTTTGCAGTGTGGTGCAGAAGAACTGATGAGCTAGTGGACGGTCCTAATGCATCTTACATTACGCCAACTGCTCTTGACCGCTGGGAGAAGCGATTGGAGGATCTCTTTGAAGGCCGCCCGTATGATATGTACGATGCTGCCCTCTCAGACACCGTCTCAAAGTTCCCGGTTGATATCCAGGTAAATCCATCTACAACTGAAAACGTCTGAAGATCTGCCAAAAGTTACTACTACATACTAGTAGATTTAGCAATTACTGCAATTTACTGACTGTTCTGCGACGTTACAATTTCTATCGTTTGCAGCCGTTCAAAGATATGATCGAAGGAATGAGGCTTGACTTGTGGAAGTCAAGGTACATGACCTTTGATGAGCTCTACCTCTACTGCTACTACGTCGCAGGAACGGTTGGCCTTATGACGGTTCCTGTCATGGGCATTGCGCCTGACTCCAAGGCCTCAACTGAGAGCGTGTACAATGCTGCACTGGCTCTTGGCATTGCTAACCAGCTGACGAATATTCTCAGAGATGTAGGCGAAGAGTAAGTACTCGCTTTATCCACACCTGGGCATATAATTATACTACATCTGTTTGATACGGCGCCCAATAATTTTTTATATCAAACACTTGTGCGATACAATCTAGTCCAGGATTTAATATTCAAAGTGGTAGAGACGTACTGTATTTTACTGTCTATTTGTTTGTGAACTTGTCGCTGTTCAGAATATTTTTTTCGTTTCTTGATTGTGATGTAGTTTGTTTGTTGTTGTGGATGGATTCAGTGCGAGGAGGGGCAGAATATACCTTCCATTGGATGAGCTTGCGCAAGCAGGTCTGGCAGAAGAGGACATATTCAGAGGGAAAGTGACAGATAAGTGGAGGAGGTTCATGAAGGGCCAGATTCAGCGAGCCCGGTTGTTCTTTGACGAGTCTGAGAAGGGTGTCGCCCATCTAGACTCTGCTAGCAGATGGCCGGTACGTGAGCCTCGAAATTCTCTCTGTTTTATCTATGTGTCTGCAATTTTACTTTTTCAGGAGAAGCAGTGTTTTTTTTTTACAGGCTCTGAATCGCTTACAATTGTTTGGTTGCAGGTTCTCGCGTCTCTGTGGCTGTACAGGCAGATCCTTGATGCCATTGAGGCAAACGACTACGATAACTTCACCAAGCGTGCGTACGTAGGCAAGGCAAAGAAGCTGCTGTCGTTACCGGTTGCCTATGCAAGGGCAGCTGTTGCGTCATGAACCATCCCTAGAGCAGATTTTTTTTAGAAAAAAATTATATGTAAACCCAATTTGTTTTTTCACCCTTTTCATTTTTTTTTTTTTTTTTGCTTGGTCTCTTGTGTATATAATCAGCTTCAGCTGCCTGCATGGCATAAGCCTTGCCTGTCACACACACAGTTCTTAGTTCAGGCCCAGGGGACTGATTCCATGTCCCTCAATACTCGGTTCTTGTTACCATTAATTATCACAAGGAATGAAGAATTAGAATTCAAGAAGGATACTTGACAATTGCCATGTATGATCTCTGTGCTTTTATCTTCAGAATTCAGGCTCACCAGCTTGATTTACAGTGTGAACCTCAGAGGCTTCTCAGGTGTTCTGTTTTGGGTAAAATCAGTGACATTAATAATCTTGTGTTTCCCGAAGTAAATGACGTGTTATGTCGTTAACACAATACTAACATTTTTAACATGATGGCCTGAGGCTCTGAACAAGTTTGGCTCCAGTTCTTTGTGACGGCCCAAACTGGCACCTCCAATACCTTTCTTGACTAGTCTGCTCTGCATTTGGTTTAGATCTGTGGTGGGCTTGTGGCTGATGCAGCTCAGACTGCAGTGGCCGAGAACCATGGAAGCGGCCACGCGCTGCAAGTGGCACCCACGACTGGGAGAGAGGCCACATTGTCGGCCACATTTGTGACACAACGGCGTGGCCGGCCTGGCTGTTGCTGGCCGTGCAGTGTTTTTCACCTCCAACTCTGAATACCGGACACACAGCACCTTGTACAGTATATATACTGGAAAATTAGGTAATTGAATGATTCAATACTCAATTGAAAACATGTCAACATTACTAACTAGCAGACATCTCTGTAAAATAAATGGTAGAAGGAAAAATAGCATCATGAAGGTCACACAAAACTTGAGCAGCAGAACCCACAATCTATACAGCAGCATATCTCAAAACCTGGTAAACAACATACTAACGATGCTAAAACAGCATAAGCTGTTTGACCATCCTCCAACTGTTTTTTTACAACACATCTATCTAAACACTTAAATACCCACTTTGCAGTGTTAATACTGCGAAAAGTATAACAAGCACCAAACCGTATCATGCACCTATGCTGCCGAGCCAGAAGAACAGGGGAAACTGTGCTATTGCCATGAAGAGAAGGAAGTAATGCTGTCGCGACGAGTGTCTCTCGCTGCTTCTCATCTCAGTGAAGAGCACCCTCTTCATTGTCCTCACCAGGAACACTCCCATGCACAGTCATTACATAGTACGAGTATGCCCATACAAGCCTTGCAACAACAGCAAGTGAAAGCCCAGCAAATAAATAACCTCCATATGCTACCAAGTCGAGTAGTGGCACCTCACCGCCACCCATTGAGTAGAGCAGGCCTTTCAGGAGCATGAGCTGTAAACCCCATCCGATCAGTGCCCTTGTAAAGTGCAGATTTATGGCTTCTGGAGTAAACCTGCACAAGTATCATGTACATTGATTAAATTAGAGACATTAGGTTAGAAGCATTAAGAGATTAAGAAAAAAAAAATGTCAACAACTCACTTTCCCATGAAACCTAATGTAAACCCTGAAAGAATGATGAAGCTTCCAAATGCCATGAATGGGATGTACAAATCTGGGGCGTTTATGTCATAGATTGGAGGTTTGTAGGACAAACGCCCACCAACCGCTCACTTATTCGGGTCCAGTGCCCCTGTAAATAGAATACGGGTTTATCTTGGCAAACTAGACTGGAGAACCAGATTTGTGAACAATGAGTGTTATTAGGAAATACTATGATTTACCCTGTGAAAGAACGGAAACAGTATAATTTTCAACTTGTTCCGACATATTGATCATTCACATGGAAGTAATACTGTGGGTTGGAGAAGTATCTATTGATCTGCAAGAATTGAACCAATAATTTAAAGATAATGGAAGCAACAAAAATAAAGTATAAGGTTTGTTCGAGGATCCATACGTTGCTTTGCATGAATTCTGAACTAGAACCGAGGAACTTCTCCCCATATACTCCTATCCCAGATCTGATTAGACCCGAGCTTGCACCATATAATGGATTGTCAAACTGCGGTTGAGAGTTCTGTGGGGGCATCTGCATCCCTGGAGGATTCCCATAATTATTATACATGGCTGCAGTGAAGAAGCAGAGGTAGAAAAGGAGTTAGACCAAAATGATACTATGATAATTCATAACAGAGACTTGACATGTTTGTGGCACAAATAAATGAGGATAACACGACATTAGAAAGGTGTTACATAAATCACAGTTAAATATATGGTAGCTATTTAGGTCACTGCTAAGGAAGAGAGTTCTTTTGTAGCTTTGCTTAATCCACAGGCATATCATCATAAAAACAATTTCATGCACCAAATTGTAACAACAACAGATACAAGGAAATGGATGCAAAACGATGATGCAATTATTCTACAATCTACATTCATCTGGAAGAGATAATTTACAAACTGTAAAGATAATTGAGAAAATTGACAGATCATTTCCTGGAAGTATATAATATAAGAAAAAAAAAATATAATCAACTGGAAGTCAAATTCCAGTTACCGAGTACAACTGATGAAGTTGCGGGTTGCACATAGTTGAGACTTTAGTAAAAAAGGGGCGATACCAATCAAGATTATGTGCTAAGGCTAGTCACATGTACATTCCATTTATCGATAAGTACAAGCAAATCAACCATACTCATTGAGATGTAACGAAGCAGAAGCAGCTTGGCATACATTCAGCTAATTGTTTGACCGCAACAACATACTGATTCTGATTTTTTATAGAAGCAGATAAATAGCAAACTATATTGCTTGGTCTTTCTATCCCATTCATCTCATGGAGGAGAAGGACAAGGAGCAGAGCATCTGAGCATGTTATATAAATATTGAAATCCCATGTTTGTTCTACATGTTTCAATGCGTGGATGATAACAAGGCACTTCCTCCCTGTTCCAAATTGTGTGTCATTTAACATTTGTCCTAGCTTTGACCAAGTTTATAGAAGAACCATGAACAGGTAACAAGCTGCAGTTTTGTAGAATCCATGAACATTTAAAAGCATGTCACAGGAAAAAAGGTACAGTACAGTTGATTTTTTTTTTCAAAACTACATTGCTTCATCCAAACGCTTCATAGCTCTCGAAAAAAAAAGCATGGTACTTGTAACAATGAATAAATAAATAAATGAATAAATACAAACAGGGCCCAATCTGTTCTGGTTTGCAGCAGCCGCACCTCGATTGGGTACCCCACTGATTCCTCTTCCAGGGGCAGGGCAAGAGGGCTGAACCGAGACCGGTCGATCTCCGAGCGAGCGGGGAGAAGAACCTAATAACCGAAGTAAACCAAACCGCGGGGATTGGTGGGCGGACGGACGGATCCTAATTTCGCAGGGCACCACGAAAGGACGAGCGATTTGGGTCCGATTGAGCGAGCGAGCGAGCGAGGAATCGGGATCCACGGGAGGGAGATAGCAGGGAGACGACTTACTTGCGAGCCGACGGAGGCGCGGCGGGCTGAGAGGGAGGGGGCCGGTCGCCGGAGACGCGTCGGGAGTCTGAGTCTGCCTTGGAGGCGGGTTCCTTCCTTCCTCGGTTCCTCCTCCTTCCCTCTGGTGGCCGTGGGGTCCACGAGGTGGGTCCGGATTCGTTTTCTTTTCTGTTTCCTTGGGCCGGAAGGAGACGGTGGTCGGCCGGCTGACTGTGGGCCACTAAGTGCGTGGCCGCGATGACGTGTCCACACGAGCACGAATCACGGTCTCATGGCTTTCTGCTCCAGGCCCATTTGGTTATGATTGGCCTGGCCCATGTTCCGCTGATCATTTGGACCGGGAAGGAAGTTACTCGACGCACGAACGGAGGCAGCAGGCTCAATCAAGCCCACAAGACTATGCTGCGCTTCTTTGGGCTCCATTCCGTTCTGGGGCGCAATAGGCTCCAATTTTCGACCCAGACGTGTGACTTGTACACAGGCTAGGGTTTTTTTTTTATTATTATTATTATTTTTGGGTTAAAAACACGACTTGTTGATGCATGGCTTCATACCTTGCTAAAATTTATTGTTTGTAATATTAAACATATATATAATAATAATGCTGTTGAAGGGCAAACTTGATGCGGTTGGCGAGCACCAGGTCCGGTGTTTGGCACGGTCTCCTTGCATATTTGTGGGGTACTACGGTGGCTCGGTTAAACCCTTTCCTAGAACCCCACTCAACTGGAAGCTGCCTGCCACTGCGCCTCTGTTAAACCCTTCCCCCCCAGAACCCACTCAAGTGGGAGCCGCCCGACACTGGGTCTGCTCTTTATATAGTATAGTAATAATGTTGTCACACATAAATGAAAAATACATTCCTGCATGTGCATGTATCAACATTCTGTTGTTACATGAATAGACAACGTACGTATACAACACTGCACATTGTTACATTCACCGGTACAACTTTTATGCGGGGAATCGGTTCTTATTATATTTGAACGAATTCCCAGCACACACACACACACACACACTTTATTTTATCAAAAATGCACACACTTTTTATTACATAATGTTGGGATCTAACTTCAATTCTGAAACTTTCTTTCTTAAATTTTGAAGTTGCAGAGAGCGAAGCCAAAATATAACTTCGCAAAAAGAAGCCGGCATTGCTGGGAAGACGACGCCAAAACATCTTCGCTCAAGAGAAATTGGTTTCGCATGATAGCGAAGACAACCACAAGACTTCAGGCTTCGTCCCGTAGAGGAAAGACGAAGTAAAGATCCAAGCGAAGTTGAGAAGACAAGTTCGCCGGAAGAAGATAATCAAGATTTAGTAGGAAATGTCAAATGTAAAAGTTATTTTGTATGAGATACAAAGTCCGGGGACCCCTATAAATACCCCCGACATATACCGTATCGAAAACAGGTAGAACGATTGCTTTGTAACTAATTCTTGTTGACATCATACTACTGTGTTGACCCAATACACAACACATAATATTTGAAATGCATATATAGCATCCGGCCAGTCCTCCACAAAAAAAACTCTACCAAACTTAGGAGGAACTAGATGGTTTTTCATTAAGAAAATGAGGCGCATAAATCCATCCCCGATGGGGATCAAACTTCAGGAGCGGTTGGTTCCAACACCTAGGAACCAACAAAAGCGGGCTATCGCCCCTGTCCTCCAGTCCTCCACAAACAAGAGCGTAACCTAGCAATTATTTCAAGAGAACACACCCATCTCCTCCTGTAACTAACCATCACTTTACCTATGGGCTCGAACGAACTTCTCCCATGCTTCCACCAGAAAAAGGGGAGACCAATTCGAGCTCAAAGTTCCTAGGTAAATAGCTCCATATCACCATGATCCGCATGTAAGCAAAGTTCTTGCCAAAGCAAGCATGCCTATCGACGCCGAACGTTGTGTAGCACAACTTGTCGCCGCCAACTTTGTCCTCCTCCCTCCCCTGACGAAAAAGCTACTTGGATCATACACATCCGGTCCTTATAAATGTCTAGCAGCCTGTTGTTGATGGCGACACATGTCACCAAGGTGTTTCCTTTAGGGTTTCCATACGTGTTTCCGTCTCTTGAGCACACGTTGAAGCCCTTGCTCGCGTGACGGAACAACATGATCGCTGGAGGGTGGAGCCTCAACGCCTCCTTGATGTAGCAATGCAAGGTGTTGGTGTGGCCCTAAAACGAGCCACCCCCCGATAGGACGGAACTCCAAACAAAACTCAAAACAACTTACAGACACCGATGCGAAGTCAAAGCACTCCTTCTATTAATTTTTGGACCGGGTTAACGTGTCCCATTACAATGACCCTAGGGGTCTATTTATAGTCCGTAGACTTTTACAATTCCTGTTCTGGCCTCCAATCTACCCTAGACGCCTCGCGCCCTAGGGGCGCGAATGGTACTTCCTTCCTCGCGTCTCCCCTCCTCCGGCGGGCCCCCCAAAGATGGGGCCCCGATCACCGCAAGACACGGTTGGAGACTCCCCGTAACTTCGGACGAAAGCAACGCCTCCGGACGCCCCGGCCAAAAACAGGGAGCACCGAGCGAATCCTGGCTTCTAGAGACGAACGCACTAAAAAAGCGGTATGAACACGCCTTCGATCCTAGCTCCTCCTCGGCCCGAGGGTTGTCGAAAGCCGGGCATTCGGCCACCCAGCGCCGAATGCCACGCCTCCGCCCATGCGGCACTCTTTTCGCCGGCCGCGTCCCGCTGGAGGGCGCGCGCGAGCTGATTCTAGCGACTTTCGTCCCCACGAGGCCGAAACCCTAGTCCTATGTTGCCGAATGGCGCGACTTTCGCCCATGCGACATTTCTCTCTTCCGCGATGCTCGTTCGAGGGGCCCGCTGAGCCAATCCAGCGGTGCGGTCTTCGAATAAGCTGCGGCTTTCGCCCCTCGCGACATCTTTCTCTCCCGGCCGTTGCGCGTCGCCAGGGGCCTATTGAGTCCCAAACCAGCGGCTTGGCCCGCGAGGCCGAAACCAAGCCTCGTGGCCATTCCTTGCGCCGATGTCCTCCGCTTAACCATGGGCCGACCGGGGGTGGCCATGTTCCGCTTCCCCAACACAAGGTGACCATCTCCCCGCAAGATGTCATAGTCTAGGTTGCGCTCCCTTCCGGCCGATGATCTTCCTTTGCTCTTCTACGGTGGCAGGTGGTGGTCTCTTCCATCGCCACTAAGCGGGCAAGCTCCTATCCGGATGCCAAAGACGGAGGTCGTGGTGCCTTGCGAACACCATATGGCGACTAGTATCCCGGGGGATCTCACTCTCGTTCAAGGGATGATCTGTTGATGTAGTCGAGTCTACGAGTCTCTGCAGATGTCATTCTCACCTAGACCTAAGCTCTCGCGTGATCTCACCAACTCATGGATAATCTCCCCAAGCTTTAGAGCGAGCCTTGTCACACGCGGTGGTCTTTGTGGGATAGGGAGGTGAGGGAAGAACAAGCTGATCATGGATGAGCTGTTGTTGTAGAGTTCTTCAAGGAGTGTGGCTACTTGGTCGAACATGTTGTCTCGGACATAATGCCGCTTAAGGGCACGCTTTGGTGCACTTGTTGTGAAGCTCACCCATCGAGCACCGGATTCTGGTTTGGCGTTGTGTCTCTACATATTTGTGGGGTAGCACTGCCTCGGTTAAACCATTCTCAGAGAACCTCACTCAAGTGGGAGCCGCCTGCACTATGCCTCACTTGAGCCCTTCCCCCTAACCCCACTCAAGTGGGAGCCTCCCGGTCCGGGTCCGCCTTTATAATAATAAAGTTGTCACACATAAATGAAAAATACATTCATGCATGCGCATGCATCAATATTCTGGTATTACATGAATAGACAACACACCTATACAACACCGCACATTATTACATTCACCGGTACAACTTTTACGTGGGAATCTGTTTTTATTATATTTGAATGTATTCCTAGCACACACTTTATTTTATCATAGGTACAACTTTTATGTGGGAATCAGTTCTTTATTACATTTGAATGATTTCCCAGCTCACACACTTTATTTTATCATAAGTACACACACTTTTATTACATAATATTGGGTTTTAACTTCAATTCTATAACTTTCTTCCTTAAACTAGAAGTTGCGAGAGAGAAACCAAAATAACTTCTCACAAAGAAGCCGACATCGCCGGGAAGACCAAGCCAAAACAGCTTCGCTCAAGAGAAATTGGCTTTGCATGATAGCGAAGACAACCACATGAATTCAGGCTTCATCGCGAAGAGGAAAGACGAAGTAAGGATCCAAGCAAAGTCGAGAAGACAACTTCGCCGGAACAAGACAATCAAGATCTAGTAGGAAGTGCCAAATGTAAAAGTTCACATTTTGTTTGAGATACAAAGTCAGGGGACCCTATAAATACCCGCATATGTATTGTACCAAACATGTTGAATAATTTCTTTGAAACCAATTCTTATTCGCATCATACTACTGTGTTATCCAATACACAACATATTGTATTTGAAATGCATATATAGCATCCGGCCAGTCCTCCACAAACAAGAGTAGAACCTAGCAATTATTCTTTCAAGGAGAACACACCTGTCTCCTCCTATAACTAACCATCACTTTACCTCTAGGCTCTGGAACGAACTTCTCCCATGCTTCCTCTGGAAATGGGGAGACCAATTCGAGCTCAAAGTTCCTCAGCAAATGGCTCCATATCACCATGATCTGCATGTAAGCAAAGTTCTTGCCAAAGCAAGCATGCCTACCGACGCCGAACGATGTGTAGCACAACTTGCCGCCACCAACTTTGTCCTCCTCCCTCCCTGGGCCAAACCTACTCGGATCATACACATCCGGGTCCTTATAGATGTACGGCAGGCTGTTGCCGACGGCGACACATGTCACCAAGGTGTGTCCTTTCGGGATTCCATATACATTGCCATCTCTTGAGCACACGTTGAAGCCCTTGCTCGCGTAACGGAATAACAAGTTTGCTGAAGGGTGCAGCCTCAGCGCCTCCTTGATACAGCAATGCAAGGTGACCATCTCTTGCAAGATGTCGTAGTCCAGGTTGCGCTCCCCGTGCTGGCCGACGATCTTCCTCTGCTCTTCCATGGTGGCCGGTAGGTGGTCTCTTCCATCGTCACTAAGCAGGCAAGCTCCTGTCCAGATGGCAGCGCTGGAGGTCGTGTGGTGCCCTGCGAACACCATGCCGACTAGTAGCCCGGCGATCTCACTCTCGGTCAACGGACGACCGTTGATGTAGTCGGAGTCTACGAGTCTCTGCAGCATGTCGTTCTCAGCTTGACCTGAGCTCCTCCGTGATCTCACCAACTCGTGGATAATCTCCCCAAGCTTAGAGCGAGCCTTGTCGCGCCGGCGGTGCTTCGGGATTGGGAGGTGAGGGAAGAATAAGCTGATCATGGAGGAGCCGTTGTCGAAGAGCTCCTTGAGGAGTGTGGCTACTTGGTCAAACATGTTGTCCCGTATATACTTTCCGAGGAAGCACCGAATAGTGATGACAAGGATCAAGTGCCCAATCTCATGCTTTAGATCAACAACGCCATGTTGCCCCCATCGTGCAAAGTAATCCTACATATTTTGCATTGTGTTAGATGAAATAAGTAGCAAACATCATGAATATGCGCGCGCACATACTGTACTATATATTTGTCCCTATGATTTTCCCAAATAATTGTAAATAAAAAGATCTCTAGTCGATCCAAGAATATGCACATCATCAAGAAATTAAATTAATATATTGAGAATATGTGTGTGTGAGTAGCTTATTACGTACCTCCACCTCTTGAACCATAGCATCAATATGGCTTCTCAAGTTCATCGGTTTTATCGAGTTGGTGCAGAAGCTGATCTGTCTACTCCTAATAGTCAAGTCATCCACATCAAACACAACCCCCCGGCCAATAATGGGCACAATGAATTTATAGATATCCGACTGTCTGATCTCTGACTCCGAGGCTTGGAAGAAGTGAGCTGTGGCCTCTGGCCCAACTAGAAAGGTCACCTTCTTCACCCCAAAGAGGCTTATCGTGAACACGGTGCCCAGCTTTTCGTGCAGGCCATGGATCACGGCACTGGGGCCCCTGGTTAGGAGTGTAGGCAGAGAAGCAATCAGTGAAACGACACTCACAACGGGTGGAAGTGCTGGCCCTTTTTTGTTCAGATTTTTTCGTTGTAGGGTGATCATTTTAGTGATCATCAGAAACAACAGTGCTATGGTGAGAAATCCTCCTACATTGACGGTTGTTAGATCCATGTCGCTGACTCTCTCCATGTCGAGGCGGTGGTGGTATGATGCAGTGGAGGTGAGCCAATCAACCAGCTAGCCTACACACAAAGAGTACTGTAACGGGTGAAGCCAATTGGAAGTTAGAGGTGGAATATTTGATTGGAACAACACAGAGAAAATAAAAGTCCCCACATAGTGGAATATTTGATTGGAATATTTCAGTTATCTTATTGTTGATCTTGTGTCCATGACACCATGTCCATGATGATTCAGCTTGTTTGGAGTACTTTTCTCCATGGGCGGATAGAAAAGGGTATTCCCCAGTAAAACCCAACTATTTTAATATACTTTTACGTATATAATCCATTTGATCCCATCCCTCGCGTCGTCTCCCTTGGGGGGCGACTCGAGGGTTCCCCCCACCGCGCCGCCACAAGGCCCCCTCCCACCTCGCCGGCCGGGCGGCCGCCGCTGCCACCAAGTCGTCGGTGGCGGCGGACCCCGCTCTCCTTCCCGTCCCTCTCCTCTTTCATCCCCTTCTCAGCTCCACCTCCCTCCCCTCTCTCCTTCGACGCCGGTGACCGTCGGGGCGGCGTGAGGGTCGATCCGGCTCCTCCGCGGCGGATCCGGCCTCCCCATAGCCGGATCGGGCTACCCCACGGTGTTCCCCGCGGTTGGTGCGGCCAGATCGGCCAGCGGCGGACCGACCTAGGGTTGGTGCGACGTTTCGCCTGGCGGTGCTGTGAGGTGGCGGCCTGCTGGCGGTCGATATGGCTCGCACCTCGGTGGGCTTGGCGACGCGGACGGCGGCACCGTTCTCTCCACCGTTTGGTAGAGGGACGGATCGGCGGCCAACGTACCTCGCCCGTTTAAGGAGTCTGAGGCGACAGGCTGATCTGGGTATTTCAGGACTGGATCCGCCCGCTGCTGCCCTGTTGCGCCCTTCTCGGTGCAGGTGGTGCTCCGGCGATCGGACTTGGGCGGGAGTTGCCTTGGGTCGGGGATATTTCCCTGGTGACGGCTGGGGGGTCGATCTGGACCCCGGGCACTGGATGGGGGATGCCGACGTTGGCACCGGCAATTCAACACGCCGTCCAACCCACCCTCCCCGAGGTCGTGGCCTCGATCAACTACAACAACAGCTCTCGGCCCGAGAATACGTCGCTCCAGGCGGGTCGCTAATCAACTCCGACATCCACACCAAAGGACACCGTTGCCCTCTGTTTCTTTCTGCTACCTCGCTCCATCTGGTGAAGACCCTGCCGATTATCTCCGGCATCTCGTCGTGTGAAGGTTCGGCATGGATGTGCTTTGCAGGATGACAAATGCATCAACACAAGCACACCTCCTAGCCACGCCCTGCACTACGACAATTGAGACCCAGCTGCGGTGTCAAGGGCAAGCCATGGACGCCCTCTCGTTAATCAAATAGAGGGTCAAAGCATTTAGTTGTTGTATTGTCCTGGTCGATTTATAAGACTATGACTTTTCTCTTGTTGTTTTTTCTGTCTCTTTTGTATTTTTTGGCTGTGTACATCCCCGGATGTAGAGGCGGATTTTTAATCCATTATCTAAAAAAAATATTTATTTATATATGTATTTGTATAAATGTCAAATTTTGTAGTATTTTCACTCATTGCAGCTTAAATCAGTAAAAAAACAGCCCCTCAATTTGGCTCCGCCATATTTTGTAGTATTTTTTTTACTCGTTGTTGCAGTTCAAATATATAGCTTATTTTCTTTATTAATGTTGAAGTAGGAATACTCAAGTTTAGAATCCTAGCTCCGCCACTGCTTTTTTTTCTCTCCATCAATATATGTAGCACTTGAATTCATCGGAAGCTTTATTATAAGACGTTATTATGGGCAATTCACTAGTACCACCTTAGATCCAAATTATAAGACATTTTGGCAATTCATAGCTTTAGCTATGCACCTAGATATATGATATGTTTGGGTACATAGCAAATGCTATAAATCTAGAAACATCTTATAATTTTGGGACAGAGAAGAAGTAGTTTCTAGCTAGATTCATATTATCTTTACATGAAATACAAACACAAAATGATGATAGAAGAAACTTAGAATGCTGCAACATATATGTGAATACTACTTGCATGGTATACGTATAGTAACTGAATCATCCAAATTAAGATGTAAAAAATTACCTTCTGTCTTTTTGCCTTTGTGTGTGTGGTCTTTTATACTTGTTTCATATGAGTTTCATCTCTAGCGCGTCCCCAGCTAGCTTGGGACTAAAGGCTCTGTTGTTGTTGTAGTAGTAGTGTTGAGAGAGCTTGGATCTTTCATTCTAATTTGTTGTTAATTAGCTTTATTACTGGTGGGGACGAAGGAAGGAATTCAAGGAAGGAGGAATACCGGAGCCTCATTCATTATGATCATATTGCAAGCTCGACGATGATGCGCAGTTATATATCAACAAAACTTAGGTTACATAAAATAAAAAGAGCGATGACAATCGACGACCTTGAACTCATTTTACATAATCCATGCATGCGTAACAACGTACGTGATCGTCGAGCATGGCGACATCATACCTGCAGGCCTGGCCTAGGTTGGCTGGCGGTGGTAGCGGAGGGACGCCGGTCGGTTCACCTTTGGCGAATTACAAAGAGCCCAGGCGGTCACATATATATACTATGTGTCTCGCTGATAAACCCTATACAAAATGTGTCGACATGACGTCAAATCCTAGTACAAATTTAGTGTATTTAGGTGATGATCAGTGGATCTATCTGACATGGCCCCTTACGTTTACAAAGAGGCCAAATCGAGTGTAAAATCCTAGTACGTACAAATCGAGTGTATTTAGGCGGTGATGAGTGGAGCTAACCCAATGGCTTCGCTGACGTCTTGGCCCCTGTACGTTTACAAAGAGGCCAGGTGTGGGTGTAGTATACCAAGAGGCGAGGCGACGTTGCGTTTTTATTGGCGAGTGGCCAGACGGGACGCGATTTACAAAAGAGCCTAGGTGGGTGCGGTATACCAAGAGGTGACAGGCACGTTAGGCATCATGCATGACGTACTGTTGGCGCTGGCAAATGCCTCATGCATGACGTTTTTTCACGACCAGCCACCTAAAACGAGCTTTTTCTTTTTAAAAACTATATATCAAGAGACTAGAAGGAACTTATGTGAGTATTACCTAACTAAACAATACTTGTTGTTAGAAACTTATGTGAGTATTAGCTAACTAACAATTAGCAAGACAATTCAGTATGCATGATATAAAGGGTCTCTTGCAGATGCTCTAAGGATAGAATTAAGCTAATTACTCCCTCTGTTCCACAATAGTTGCAACTATGAAAAGCGTGCGGTCAAAAACTTTCTCAACTTTGACTAAATTTGTAGAAAATACGTGCAACATTTATATCTTCAAATAAATTTATTAAAAACTAGACTTAAAGATCTTTCCGATTATACTAATTACTTAGTATAAATATTTATATATTTTAATTAATAATTACCGACGGTTTAAAAGTGTGTACTTCTCGGGAAGCGAGAATTGCAAATATTATGGAACAGAGGGTTTAGCGGCTAGCTAATAGCTCTATGAGTCCAAACATGGAGTACGTGCCTATAAGATATATTTGGACAATGGAACATCGATCCGTAGTGCCTGGTGAAGGGTCACATCGCCGCCCAGTGCACCTCCCCGGCCTGCTGTCTTTTCTGCCTCGACACGAGGCACCGGGCCAAGGATTACAAGCAGCAACACCATCGTCGTCCCCCCCTACAACGCCTTTCAGCGAGCCATGCGTAGATGTACCCATGCCAACCCCATTTTGTTCGCCAAGGCGTCGACAACGGTGGCGTTGGACGAGGGGCTCTGGCGTGTCGTAACCACACGAGGCCTCGATCCTTATCGGAGAGATTCTTTGTCGACCTCCTCGACATTGTCCACGTAAGTGCTTGTGGGGGCTCCACCTCAACGATGTGGGCGGCCGTGGTGGGGGGGGGGGGAGGGAGGGGGGCGCCAATAGCGTCCAATGTCTTCATCGACAACGCCAACTTAAGTTATCGGGAGGTTAATTTTGTCACCGACAATGCCGCCCGGCCAGACCCGCTCGCTTGAGCCGTATGTGCCCACAGAGCCTCCCACTCGGGTGGACCCAATGCTTGATGAGCTCTTGGCCTGGTGGATCGCGCCGCACCTCTTTTAGGATGCCCATTCTTCACTACCAGCACCCCCGGCGCAGGCTAGGTCGCCGGTAGGCTGATATAGTGGCGGTGGAGTTTGCAACCTCAGGCACGTCGCCGACGTGCAGGGCAGCCCCCACGACGCTGCATGTGGAAACCCAGGGTGGCCCCCTAGAGATCTGTACCTTGGCTAGTATGGGGCCTTCGACAGGCTCCACACCCCTCCCTCGCCGTCCTTGGAGGGGTCGGACGCGTCCGACTGGTGGGCCGACTAGGTTCAGGAAGAGTTTGCGCCATCGGCGACGCCCGCCTTGGAAACCAACCAAGATGTGCCACCACAGGGACAGTTGCTGGAGGCCGACTCCTCGCCGAGCAGTCTTGGCATGCCCCTACTGCCGGTGGCCGGGGCAGCCTCTACCCGTAGCCTCACGGTGACATTGCAGTGGGCTATCCCGGTCATGGCCGCGCCCACCCGCACTAAAATAGCCCACTTCGTCGACTCCTTCAAGCTCTCTCTGAAGGAGCCACTCATCGACTTCGGCGCCAAGACTCCGCGTGGCGTGTGCGGTTGGCGGCGAATGGGATCCCCAGACGGGTGACCGTCTTGTTACCAAGTCCACCTTTCGGGATCCCGGACGGAGCGCGCAGCCTCATCGCATCTTGCTCAACAAGTGGGAGGGCAGACCGGAGGGCGCCATCTCGTAGACTCCAGATTCCACGATCGCAAAGAGGTTCCATAGCCACTTCGGGGACACAGTCCTGAAGATCTCTAGTTTGGTTTTGGCAAATTAGTGACACCTAAGGACTAATCTCTCGATGCTAAGTGTTTGATTAGATTGGAGATTGGTCATGCCAGAGTTGGTGCATGGTGATCATGGATGAGGGATCGAGGTGATCCAAAGCATGATCAAGCATGCAACTCGGTGGAGTTTCGGAGATCAAAGTCCCCAAGGCAAAGGTATAACCATAGGGCTTTTGATTTCACATCCAAGACACCATAGAGGGTGTGGATGGTTATAGGATCGATAAGCCGTACTATAAAGAGGGGAAAACTTTCGTACATATTGATCCTCACGTGCCTTTAGGTTCAAGATTCATATGCATGCATTCTAACCTAAAGAGCTAACTCCGTGCTTGATGAAAATGTTTTCAAAATGCTAACACATGGTGTCGAGGTGTTCTTCGGAGTGTCGGCAACAAGAAACAAGTGACGGAAGTCGGTTTGGAGCAAAGGCGAAGGAACGGCGACGAAACGACTAAAATTAGCAGCTCAGAGGCGACCGGACGCGGTGACCGGACCCACGACCGGAAGCATGCAAAATCGACCGGACGCTCCGGTGAGTGCGTCTGGCAGAGAGCATGTTTTCGTGGTCTATTTTGGGTAGTGATCGGGGCGCATGCACCGGACTCGTGACCGGACGCATTTTTGCCCGACCGGGACGCATGCGCGCGGGGTTCTAAATTTGGCATGTTGGGTTTTGTCGGTAGTGACCGGGACTCATCGGCCGGACTCATGCATGAGTCCGTCGGCCCGGGGTCGATCGGCCGCCAAGCAGAACTGCATGTTCCTCCCCAGCCGCTCCATTTTTAGGAGGAGCCTATTTATACCCCCTTGGCTGCCCTTTGCTCTCGCTCTTGGACATTTGAATCACTCCTAACACCTTTGAGCAAGCAAGCAAGCCTCCCTCCTCTCTCACTCTTGATTTGAGCTTCATTCTTGAGAGAAGAGTGATCCAAGTGCATTGCATCGAGTTCTTGCATCTAGAGGCACTTGGGGATCGTGTTGTGATGGTGGTTTTCCCGTTACTCTTGGAGGCACCGCTCCTAGCCGGCTTGGTGAAGTGGTGGAGGCGTTGGCAAGAAGAGGTGATTGTTTCTTGGCCACCTCCAGTTGATTTGTGAGAGGATTACGCACTCCTCGTCGGGAAGACAAAGTGCAAGGAATACATTGCTCGTGCTTTGGGTACCACACTTGTTGAGTGGTGTGTTGAGGCTAGCAAGGGCACCGCCTAGCTCAAACACCATCCTTGTGTTGGTCGGCACAACCGGAGAGTAGTTGTCGGTGCACAAGCGAACTCCGGGTGAACAAATCGACTTGTTCATTGTCTCATTGTCTGGATCGTCACCTTCGAGTGATTGATTGGTTTTCTTCTTCCCGGTGATTGGTTGACATCCTCTACAAGGCGGTATAACAAGCTTCTCACTCTTGCATTACTTTCCTAGTTTACTTTGAGTAGAGAGCTAGCCTTGCCTTGTGTACTAGTTCTTGCTAGCATAAGGATCATATTAGGTTTGTTCATTAGCTAGAGTAGTGACATAGACTTTGTGTGGACTAGAGATCATAGAAATATTTAGTCTTGTCACTAGAAGGCTTGCTTGACCATTAGAGCTAGTGCAAACCGCTTTACGCCGTGTTTTATACTAATCGGTTTGTTTAGTTGAGCTTGTAGAAAATTTTTATAGGCTATTCACCCCCCCCCCCCCTCTAGCCATCTAGGACCTTACAAGTCCCGCACCACAAGCGTGAGGTGGTTCGTGCGCTCATTCCCTACAGCCGCCTACGCCAGGGATGCACCTCGAGCAGGGGCCGCTGATCGTTGCGGCTTTTTCGTCGCACATTTGTTTCCTTCTTAGTACACTCTAAGCTCTACCGTTGTAGCCAGTGCCTTATGTTATTGTTTCGTCTATTTGCCCTCCTTGACAGCTCGCTATGGGGGCGTCTAGGATGTAATTGAACTATCCCACTTCTCTTAATGTAATAATGCAATATAGGCAGAGCCCGATTTTGAAAAAAAAAAATTAAAAAAAAAAACTATGATGGTTATATGCACAGCGTTGAGAGAGCTTCGATCTTTCATTCAAATTTGTTGTTAATTATCTTTATTATTGGTGGGGAAGAAGGAAGGAATTGAAGGGATGTGGAACCCAGTTACATCTACGTGAAGGCATCAACCCACTGTCTCCTTATTCATTTTGCAATGGCATCTAAACCATGAATCCACTTTACACCTATAAAACCCAGCGACCGTCCATCCACTTTACACCTATAAAACCCAGTTAATCCACTTTACATCTACGTCCATTTTATTCATTCCACCCATCTTTGATCATGAACCCATGTAATCCAAACAAAAAAAAAAAAACATAGAGTGTGTGTTTGGTTCATATCCGAGTATTGCCACACTTTCAATTTTACCCATGGTGTGGCTAACAATTTGTTTGACACAGACTAGGCAAAGTTTGGCAAAGGTGTGAGAAGAATGTCATGTGGACCATATAGGTTGAAAAGTATGGCAAGCCATAATTGTGGCAAAGAAACAAACGTTAGCCTAAGAAACTGCAGCGCGCCTTAACTTGTGTTTATGACATTAACCATACACTACGGAACGATGTTCCATTGTCCAAATATATTCATGAGATCCAGCAAAAGGCTGCAAACAGAAACATCATTTTGGCGATGCCAGGTTCTTCCCAACAAGATTGTTTCTGTGTCCTTGTTCCTTCTTTAATTATACAGTTTATTTGGACTCTGCGTTTCTCTAGATTCTACAATAAAAACAACACAAGGCATAGTACTTTCCCCTTCATAGTACTTTCCACGCGCCTGATGAGATCAGCTGCCAGTTAATTTTCTGTGCTCTTTTAAACAAACCAATAAATTATTGCATGACGGTTGTCTGGTTTAGTTTTGGGTGTTTTTTGGTGGTCGGTTGGTACGTAGTAGGAGTACGGGCACCCACAAGCTGATGAATGCTGCTAAGGCTAAACTGGGTTACGTACGCCAGGTGAGAGATTCATGTCTTCTGCAGCTGCCCATGGAACGGTTGCCACCGTTGTTGTTCATCGAAGGTGGCTTCTTGCCGTTGCCGAGGAAAACATCACTGAGCACCGTCTTGGACTGCAGCGAGGCCCTCAGAATCTCCAAACCCTGCAAATGCAATAGCATCCAACAGTGAGTGAAACTGACTAATCGATCAGTACATATGCATGGAACGCTACTGCACACTGCAGTCACGTACGTACCTCCTTGTAGCCGATGTGCACGGTCCTCTCCTGGAGCGCCCCGATGTCCCTGATGGCGCAGGCGTTGAGCAGCGCGATGCTGGATATGTTCGACATCGGCGAGATCACGAGGTCGTCCGTCACCGTGTACGTCACGGCGCCCTTCACGAACCCTCTCCTCGCCGGCTCAGCTGGCAGCTTCTCTGGCTCCGGCGGCGACCCGACGAACTTGGCGTCGTTGGACATCTGGTTCCCGCAGTTGGGGCAGCGCGCGCCTTGCACCTCCGTTACGTACCTGCCGCAGTTGGAGTAGCCGTAGGCGTTGGGGCACACGTAGAACCTCTTCGGGGCTGGGGCCGGGGGCGGCGTGGGCTCCGGCGGCAAGCGGAAGAGGACGCAGCTGTTGGGCCCCGCCGCCGCCGGGCACAATGGGGTGGCGCAGAGGACGTCGTCCTTGCTGCTGGGCAGCCCGGGGTGCACGTAGGCGTCGTCGAGCCTCTCGGCGCTGCCGTAGAGGTTGCCCATGCAGCCGGCCATGGACTCCTTCCCCAGCAGCTTCACGGCCGCGCCGGCCGGCATGGCCAGCAGGGAGAACAGGAAGTCCACCGTGTCCTTGCCGGCCTCCGCGAACACCACGCGCGCCGGCGCAGCGGGCTGGATTCCACCAGCAACTTCATGGTCAGCGCGGTGGTGCTCGGCGTGTTTGTGCTGCCGGCGGCGGCTGCCATCTTGGACTGGTTGGACCTCGACGACTAGCTACTTTGTCTGGCTACCACCAATTTATAAGCCGATTCCATTTCTTGGTGGAATGGAATAATAATCATCGCTTATTGATCTGGAAGCGTGGATAGAATTGAATTGATGTGGGCACCACGCGCCACTATAGGCCTTGTCACTGCATTTTGCAATGGAATAGTATTCTCTGTCTTTCCTCCGAATAAAGGTAGTACACAGCCTCACGTTCAATGGAATGGTATTCCCTGACTTTTCTCTGAATAATAATAAAGGTACACAGTAGCACATTGCCCTCATGTGCCATATATAGAATAATACAAATACAATGTCTTGCGACGTCAAATTATATATAGTAATATTATCTCTATTTTTAAATGTACAACATTGTTGACTGTACCAATGTTTAACCATTAATCTTATAAAAAAATTTAGTATGAATCACTACCGGAGAGTGAGTCTTTGCCGAGTATAAAACAATTTGCCGAGTGTTTTTTTTTTTTTCGGGCACTCCTCAAAGACCCTCTTTGCCGAGTGTCAAACGAAAAAACACGGCAAAAAAAAAAAAAAAAGGCAAAGGCGCTTTGCCGAGTGTTTTATTCTCGACACTTGGCAAAGATGTATTTTGCAGTGCTTTTTTTATTTGGCACTTTCGACAAAATACATCTTTGTCGAAATGCGTTTTTTTGGCACTCGGCAAAGATGTATTTTGCAAATGTGCTTTTTTGGCACTTTCGGCAAAATACATCTTTGCCGAGCGTTTTTTTTTGGCACTCGGCAAAGATGTATTTTGCCGACTACTTTTTTTTTCGGCAAAATAGATCTTTGTCGAGTGTTTTTTGGCACTCGACAAATATGTATTTTGCCGAGTGCTTTTTTTTTCACTCGGCAAATTTTTTTTCTCTTCTAACCTCCAAACTTTTTCTACTATCCACTTATAACATGTGGTACTCCATTTTAAAATTTGGTAGATTTTTGTACTTGTTTGCTATATTTAACTAATTAATTGCATTTCAAGCAATTTTTGAATCAAGTCAAATTTGAACCGCAAGTGATTCAAATAATAGAATAAAATGAGTAGAAAAATGACATTCAAGTTATTTATCCTAGTTTGAGGCCTTACGCATGAAGTCAAAAGAAATTTCAAACATCTTGTCCAGGAAACACAACCACGAACGTGTGCCCGAATGATTTTAAAATTCTAAAAAATGCAAATGAAGTCTGAAAATCATAAAATTTGTCAATATCTCATGATATCATACATGGAGGCTGTGGAAAAAAAAAATTGAGTGGGTTTTGCACATTTTGCCACATACGATGGTTATAAAACGGAAGTATCTCCTAATAAGAACCATAGAGTTGAGAAGGATGCGGTTAGGTTTGGAGTGAAAGAGACGGTCGAATTTGGGTTTGATTTCGAAACTTTTTCTATAGGCAATATACAACATAAATTGTGATATGTGAAATTTTAGTATTTTTTTTGAAACCGTTTGATAATTTTAATGTATTAAGTGGAATTACAAAATTTTAATTAATAACATGAAAAATTAAATACAAATTGTTGATTGATGCCTTTTGGTAATGGAATAATATGAGTATAAAAAATACAAATTATTGATTGAATATGATAGATATTTTCAAAGTGAAAAATGAAAAATAAAAAAGAAAAATGAAGATTGAAAAAATGAAAAAATGAAAAAAAAGTATCTTTGGCGGCAAAGCCCATGAATTCGACCCCCGCCCAATACACGAAACCCTACCTATAAAAGCTTACCTCACCCTCCCCTCCCTGCGCCACACCCAATCCCGCCCCCCCCCCCTCACTCACTCTCTCTCTCTCACTCACGCTCTCTTCCCCACCGCGTCCCACTCTCTCCCTCCCGGTGGCGGCGCGATGATTCGATGGCCATGGGTTCGGCGGCGCTCCCGGGTTGAGCGGTGCTCCTAGGCGGAGTCGGCGAGCTGGTGGCGGCGGCATTCCCGGGCGGGCCGGCGGCGGGCGGCCGGCGGCGCTCCCCCTCCTCCGGCCTCCCCGGCGGCGGCGCTCCGGGCGGCCTCCTCCGGCTCCTCCCCGGCGGCTGGCGCGCGGTGCTTGGCGGCGGCGGCTCCCGGCGGCCTCCTCCAGGCTCCTCCCCCGGCGGCGGCAGCCCCTTGGTATTTATTATATGCACACAATTAAGATAAAGCCCTATATAAGGATACGTTTCTCCTTCTATGGCATTAGACATGCTATACTTTTGCTTCTCAAAGCTCTATATAAGGATACTTTCTAAGATACTCTTCCTTAAGAAAATTTAGATTATAGATGCTCGAGAGGTCTCTTATGAAGCTAGAAGTTTTAAATACTTCCCAAAAGCTATAAAAAGCGAGAAACTTAAGTGTAGATGATGCTTTTGGGATTGATAGTCGTCTTGGGATTGGAATGATTCTAATTGGCTATCAAAAACTTCCTCTTTTCGTCCCGGAGAATGATTTCTTCCCATGGGTGGTCGTAAAGAATGCTAACGTGAGGGCTTCACCCATTAATAAAGTCAAGGATAAACCTTGCTTTACAAAACGAAAAAGGAGAGAAAAAAGTTTCTCCATAGGTTGCATAAAATGTACAACCTTTCTAGGAAAAGATTCACTACCCTCTTGCAAAGGATATGATCCAAAGATTCATTACCCTCTTGCAAAGGATATGATCTGGTTACTGAGGTTAACTACAGCTCCTAGAAAGTGTTGATTAATAAAGATAATCAACCTTAGGCATAGCTCATGACCTAATGCTAAGATGGGCTTTAAAGATTCTAATGGGCTAAAGCTAATGCTTAAGGGTGCAGCACATAAAATAACAATCAAGTTCATGGCAAATAAAAAGGTAAAGGTAATAGAAACTAAAACTAAATGATAAATAAAAGGTAAAAGATAAAAGTATAATACAAGACTAAGTTAGACTCTTTCATTACTATCCAAAGAAAACTACCGTTTCCCGGCAACGGCCCCGAAATGCTTGTTGGTATTTATTATATGCGCACAATTAAGATAAAGATATCCATAAAGCGCCTACGATAGAAATACGTTGTAGCACTTCACCAAAGATAAACTCCCGGTTTTAATATCGAACCCAAAGGAATAGTAGGTGAAAATAACTAAGATCTAACTTAACCCAAACTTCACAATCAAGGTACTTAAGAAACTAGCAGATAAAGGAGATTCCTCAAGTGGATCTAATCCAAACACTCATAAGCGTTGTTTCATATTGTTCTATCTAGGATGCTAATTCTTAATAGGGTAAGACAAAATTACTCTACTAAGAAATGTATAAAGTCTAACGTTTCTTCTTGGTGGGAAGTGGGCTCTGAGAGGATTCAATGAAGCTATAAAAGTCACCTTCATGATGCTACCACTAATTCCCTACCAAGCAAGTGTCATTCACAAATAACCCTAGTCTAAGCACCATGCTCACACTAGAAATTACTCCCTTAATCAAGAAATCACCAAGATTAAAGTACTTAAAAGAGAGTTGCAAACAAGGAGAACAATATAATCCAATGCTTACTTTAATAAGAAGTTGACTCACGAGAGAATCTCGGGAGCAAGTTCCTCTCGTGAAGAACTTGATCCCGCGAGAATACACCGAGAAGATCCGACGGTAGGAGCTCCTCTAATCTACTCATTACTAGATCTAATCTATTTCTAATCATAGACTAATTCTAAGAATTAGTCTAATCTTGATTGCTAATCATATCCTTGGTAGCTAATTGGAATTGCTCTGTGGCTCGACATGAGGATAATGACTTAGGGTTTTAGGGGTAGCCCCGCCTTCTTTATAGCCCCATAGGATGAATCTCAGCCCTCGGATCAAACCGACTTGATTGGACGGACTAGATTGGATCTCAAGGTCGGTGGTGGGAAGCTTCCGAAGGCGGGCTCGTGGGCCCACGACCCGTGCCGCCGCCCAGGGGTGCCGCCGGCCCCACCTAGTGACGGGTGGGGCCCGCCTTGCAACCTGTCTTCTCTTCTCAATTACACCCACGGAATTTACTCCAATCGCCTTGATTTGGTCCTTTTCTTTCGTTTCTCTATTTTTACTCTTTTTCGGCTCTGTTTCCATTGTTTTTCTGAGAGTTCTCCCGCAAAAACTGAGTGGTCAATAACTACCGTCAAAACTCTCCTCCAAAACTCGTGGAAATCATTAGTAATAATAATATTTTAGTAACATTCATCCCATGTTTGATAGCTTTCCATATATATAAAAGTGGTCAATAACTACCGTCAACAAGCTCCCCCAAGCTTACCTTTTGCTAGTCCCTTAGCAAAACATATAAACTATAAAACAAACTTGGATCGGGGAGTTGCTACGATACTTTCATTCTTATAGAGTACTCATGCTTTCAAAAAAGAGACTCAACTCCAGGACTAGATAGACTAATTCTAACTTTAAACTCTTTCTTTTACCAACTATGGTGCTTTTACTCTCACTTAGGTACTTGAGCAATTGAAAGATAGAACAATCAAGTCAAGCACTATGTCTCAAGTCTTCGATCACTAATATTCTGGAGTTTTTAATAAATTTTGCAAATAAAACTCAGAGCTCTGTAATGAATGGCACTCTCAATCTCTCAATATGCAGTATTTGTGGATCCTCACTAGGCATTAATAATAGTTGCCTTTTCTCTTGAATATGTGGTATTTATGGCACAAGGCTAAGTATTAAGACTTTATCTCTCTAACTCACACTCTCTCTCTAAATATGGCTTATGTGGAGTTCATAGGAGTGGCACTCTTAAAATAATATTGCATATCTGCAAAGGATATATCTATAGTTCAAACAATGGATCCATAGAGAGTTCAGCCAATCAAAACAAGTATAGCATATGTATGGAATATGGTGGATAGGTTTATATTTGGTGGCTAAAACAAATTCTACGTTTACTCCTTTGATGATAGAACAAATCTCTCTTTTGAAACTTGGAAACTTTTAAGAGAACTTTGGGCTGCATACTTTTCTTTTTTTTTTTTTTTTCGAGAGGCGGGCATCTAAGTACCCATTGTTTTCATTTGGACACTTGTCCTCTTTTACTCTCTTTCTCTTTTTTTCTTAGGGAGATAGGCTCTACTCGCCCGTAGGACACTTGTCCATTTTTATCTCCCCTTTTTATTCTTTTTTTTTTTTTAGCGACAAACCCACTCTCTTTCCACTAATAAACTTTTTGAGAGATATCAAAGATACTTTGGAGTAAATAAATATGGGCTTCCTATGGTTTAATGGAGGGTTTATTCCCAGTGTAGGAATGAAACAAGTATATGGATGTATATGTGAAAAAACATGGTATTGCAATCACTCCTAGTGTAGGAATAATGCATATATATGTGGAAGGTGGTGTGGATGGAAACTTGTCTTTTCATGACTGAACTCCTCACGGTAACAAAGAAAGCTTGAACTACTTAACCCAAAGCAAACAAAGATATGTAATCGAATGTTTTCCTAATCTAATGATCTTAAATATGGCTTTGGTAGGAATTTAACACTCGCCAAACAAGAGCTCGTCATGAAAGATTTTAAATTTTCAAAAACAAATCTCCGGATATAGTTTCACAAAGGACAAGATAAATAGCATGCTCGGACTCTCTCATATCATATCCCCCAATTACCTAGACTTAGATCAAGCGTATGCTACCCACAAGTCGGGTATGGAGCAAATTTGAAAGCAGGACAAATATATCCAAAACATCGGAGGAGTTTCTAGTAAAAAGCAAGGTACTAAAAAGAATTAGAGTAGAGCAACTATTCATCATTTCCAAGACTAACTTTATTTATTCTAACAAACACTTATTAACCACACCTTAAAAAACAAGCAAACTTATATATATAAGTAGGACTCTTTATTTGATTTAAAACTTTATGCATCTTTTTATGGTCTTTTTAAAATAAAGCAAAAGATAGTAAGTAAAGGGATACTTATCTCGATAACCGGGGGTGCTCTCCCCCAAGCTAGATTTTTGTGTAGGTGCTTTGGGTGAAGTAGACGAATGGAGATGATGTCGTCCTTCCTTTATGGAGCTTTGATGATGATGACCGTTGAGTTAATGCTCACAAGTGGTCAAACATCTCCTTCTCGTCGTGGCTCATTGATGCTTAAAATCTGTGAAACTCAAATAGACAACAAAAAGAAAACACATATCCATTCCACAAGCTTTGTTGTCTAATTAATGATCTTAATCAATTGGATATGTAAGCTTTTATTATCTAGAGTTTCTTAATGAGAATTAGAGATTAAGCTTTAACAAGAATTAAGCAAAAGCTAAAATTTTTGTATTTCCACATCTAGCATGTATGCGGGGAAAATAAGAATGAATGCAAACTTCATTTTTATGCCTCCACGGTAAAATTTTCTATGGGTGTTTATGCCATAGAAGTATTCACATGGGGCTTTTAAGAAGACATGCACGAAACGTATGCAATAAGGCAAACATGCTAAAAGGGGAAAAATTACTTATGTAGGGAGAGTAAATTTGCAAGACTTAAGTAGAAGATATTGGTACTTACCTCGGTGCGTAGGGAGTTCATTCCTCCAATGGGTGTCTTGAGGTCTCGAGGGGGTTACCTTGGATGTTGAAGGAGAGGATGTCTCTAGTTCTATAAGTGGGCTCTCTTTTCTTCTCTACACCTTCTTAGTTGACTTAGGCATGAGTTCGATTATCTCCTCCTTAACTTCTTCCTCATCATGGACCTCTTCATTATTCCGGTCTCTTCTTGTCCAACTTCATTCCTAGATGCCTCTGCTGCATAGGCTTCCCAGTCTTCTTATGACATCAGGGTATATCCCTTGCGGCGAGAGCTGCACCTTCTTCTTATTTACTCCTTTAGGTGTACCATCCATGTTCATTGCTTGTCCAAAGATCATCTTAAAGTAAAGCTTTAATAATGGAAGCGGCAAAGATCTTGCTTAGTACTCATGTCTATAGGTCCGGGACACTTTACTTGTAGAGTTCAAGAGATCGCCCAAGCTTAGCTTGAAGTATGTCCTGTTCACAAAGACAAAGTAGAGATCAAGTGCATGGGCTCTGTTGGTGGAAAAACACCAACAGAACCAAAATTTATTTCTTCCTTTCTAACCTTTGCACATAAAGCAAGATAAGATTCATGTTATATACAATGCAGCTTAATCATGACATGGGTGGTAAGACTAAAAAGATAAATATAGGATGTTGCTTTTAAAACATTTTAATAGGAAGGATCAAATGGCTTGACTCACGGAAGGGTTGTTTATGACTATGAGGTCAAAAGGAGTGGTAAAAGGAACAATTAAAGAGCTAGCATGCTGAAATGATCAGATTGAAATAATTAAAGCTATAACTCAAACATGCTTAACTCTATGCATAGCATAATCAAAGAGAGATTTTATGGATAATAATTTACCTTGAGATGTTACCTTTATTATATGATGGTACTTGTAGCACCTCGTGGCACATGGTTCCTTCTCTCTCTGGATCAGCATCCTTGTTCATGAATAGCTTGTCTCATATGTTCCTCTTCTTCTTTATCCTTTTGTCAAGTCACCTTTTCATTATTATTCGGATCTTCTTGCTTTTCTCATTTATTCCTGTAATGTTAGTAGACAACACATACCTGAAGGAATATACAAGTAATAGCAAGAGTAGTGTATTCATCAATCTAGAGGTTGACTTCTATGCTATGTAAAAGTCTTGTTGATTAATGAGCATAGACTACCACTACTTTTCTTAAAGGATTGATTTTATCTTGTATCTCAAGTTTAACCTTTGTTATATAGAGATAAAGTAATAGTGATTAGAGGGATTGCAAACCAATGTGTCGAAGTGACAGGAACATGGGAGGCGGAGCACATCAAGATCATCTCATTGGAGTTAGTCTTCCTCCCCCAAGCTTGAGCCTTTCTGTCACTCGACACTTAAAGTCAAGTGTGAATGTTAAAGCGTCCCTCGTAATATTGTAACGCCTATGTCCTCGGACATTGTCCATCCTTCATTCTTTCTCTTATCCCGCAATGATTAGTGACCAAGAATACACGAAGGGAACTAGTCCTAGGAACATGTTATATATTAAAAATATTTATGAGCCTTCATGTGCTCACATTTTTTATATAATTATTATTTTCCCCTATTATATAGCTGGATCTTCATGTGTCCATATTTTTTTATAACTTTAGATGAAAAATTATTATAGAAATAAATATAAGATAAATATGGACTTACCTGTCTTTGACATTTCTTGTAGTTTGTTGCTTTGTCCATCCACTTCTATGAGGGAGTACCTTTAAATCCTTTTACGTGTGGCACTCTTCTCATGAAGTGATGTCTTGGTAGGTTCGTCTTTGAAACCATGAACGGTTGCAACATAGCTTCCTTCAATTCTTCCTTGAAGAACGAGCTTTTGTTCTTCCTTTGCATAAAGTCACTTTGGAGCTCATCATATGTCATGCTTCATCACTTATTTGAGTTCATCTCTTGACTTCTCCGAATTTAATTTGAGTGTTCTTCTACAAAGGGTTAGTCTAACAAAATATCCCAACATCTACTATAGCATACTATCAGCTGAAAAATCAACCTAGACACCATGTCTAATTTGAATTAAGAGGGCATCTTAACCTAAGCATACACTTAGTTTAAAAGGCCTATGAAAATCAAATCAACATTCCTAAACTAGGCACCATGCTTCATTTAAGAAATGTATGAAGATATTCCAAACCATAGCATACTAAAGCAGACAAAAGGTAGCATGAAAGCATAAAAGAGATTTACTCAAACAGAGATGTGAGAGGATAATTAATGTTTAGCAACATGAGCATATTGTAAAGGTAAGAACAACCAAGTTAATGTAGCAACATGGCAAGAGATATTTCTAAGCATGTAGTTCAATGTTGCATAGTAATTGGTTAGACACAAGGAATGGTGCTTTACATGACAGTCACTTTGGTCATAAACAGTCAAAAATTCGTTACAGTTATCTTGCCATGACGATCAAAAAATCCGTCATGTATCTCACGTCATAGATTTTCCGAACCGACTAAAGCCGTCACAGATTGACATTTGTGATTGTCATGGATTGGTTGCAAGGGAGGCGAGCAGTGGGTGCTGGGGAGTAGAGAGGAAGTAGCGTGTGGATCTGAGTGCTCCAGGCGCCGGTAGCTAGCTGCTCCGCCGGATGAGATGAGAGATGGTCTAGGTGGGCGGCGTGAGAGAAGGGCCGGGAGAGAGAGACGGAATGATGAGGGAGAGAGACAGAGATGTCTCGTGAGGAATATCGTGTCCCCGTTTTCATTTTTTTTTTTATTTTTATTTCCTTTTTAATGGTATAAGCTGTGATAAGAATATCCGACAATTTTTTCCTGATTGAGGGAAATATCGTACACTTTTTAATAAATGGTACTCCGTATAATTCAATATACACCCATGATTTGTGTGACGAATGCTTATTCAAAATTTGCATTATTTATTCATTCATCACAATTTTTTATAAGAAAAATATTTGCTTGCTAAGGGTTACTTTGGATCTTGCATCATTTACGCCGAATATGTATATGACATCTAACGATGACAGAAACAAAACTAGCTATCACAGGTGTATCACCTTTTGAACGAACCGTCACAGATAGTACAGTTCCATGATGATTTCTTAGAACGTCACAAAAAAACGTCATGTAAAGCACCATTTCTTGTAGTACCTTGTATTGTCATCCTGCGGCCTTTTTGCTCCAAACCTGGAATGGTTAGTGACAAAAATACCCGAAGGAATATTCTATATGACAAGTAAAGATATGAAATCATATTATCAAGCAATCTCTAATTTCAACCAACTAGACAACCATCCCTTCCAAAATTTTGGAAACAGCTAGCATGAGGGGGTTGAAGATGTCATAAATGGCAAGATTAGAGAGAGCAAAAGATGTAGGAGTTTGTTCATGAAGTAGCTTCCTTGCTTATCGAGGTTCTCATCCATTGATATTGTTCATCTTGGTCTTCCCTAGATCCTTTATGGTTTCTAAAATTGAGAGTTCTAGGATCATTGGAGGACTCAAGAAAGAGGTCATAAGAGGATTCATTGAGAGTCAAGGATGGGATTAAGGATGGGTTATCTAATTTGGACATAGAAGGAGAGAAGACAGGAATGGCTTCTAAGCTTTGTTCTCCTTCTATGGCATTAGACATGCTATACTTTTGCTTCTCAAAGCCCTATATAAGGATACTTTCTAAGATACTTTTCCTTAAGAAAATTTAGATTATAGATGCTCAGAGGTCTCTTATGAAGCTAGAAGTTTTAAATACTTCCCAAAAGCTATAAAAGCAGAAACTTAAGTGTAGATGATGCTTTTGGGATTGATAGTCAGGTCTTGGGATTGGAATGATTCTAATTGGCTATCAAAAACTTCCTCTTTTCGTCTGGAGAATGATTTCTTCCCATGGGTGGTCGTAAAGAATGCTAACGTGAGGGCTTCACCCATTAATAAAGTCAAGGATAAACCTTGCTTTACAAACAGAAAAGGAGAGAAAAGTTTCTCCATAGGCTGCATAAAATGTACAACCTTTCTAGGAAAAGATTCACTACCCTCTTGCAAAGGATATGATCCAAAGATTCATTACCCTCTTGCAAAGGATATGATCTGGTTACTGAGGTTAACTACAGCTCCTAGAAAGTGTTGATTAATAAAGATAATCAACCTTAGGCATAGCTCATGACCTAATGCTAAGATGGGCTTTAAAGATTCTAATGGGCTAAAGCTAATGCTTAAGGGTGCAAAGACATAAAATAACAATCAAGTTCATGGCAAATAAAAAGGTAAAGGTAATAGAAACTAAAACTAAATGATAAATAAAAGGTAAAAGATAAAAGTATAATACAAGACTAAGTTAGACTCTTTCATTACTATCCAAAGAAAACTACCGTTCCCCGACAACGGCCCCGAAATGCTTGTTGGTATTTATTATATGCGCACAATTAAGATAAAGATATCCATAAAGCGCCTGCAGATAGAAATACGTTGTAGCACTTCACCAAAGATAAACTCCCGGTTTTAATATCGAACCCAAAGGAATAGTAGGTGAAAATAACTAAGATCTAACTTAACCCAAACTTCACAATCAAGGTACTTAAGAAACTAGCAGATAAAGGAGATTCCTCAAGTGGATCTAATCCAAACACTCATAAGCGTTGTTTCATATTGTTCTATCTAGGATGCTAATTCTTAATAGGGTAAGACAAAATTACTCTACTAAGAACAGATAAAGTCTAACGTTTCTTCTTGGTGGGAAGTGGGCTACAGAGGATTCAATGAAGCTATAAAAGTCACCTTCATGATGCTACCACTAATTCCCTACCAAGCAAGTGTCATTCACAAATAACCCTAGTCTAAGCACCATGCTCACACTAGAAATTACTCCCTTAATCAAGAAATCACCAAGATTAAAGTACTTAAAAGAGAGTTGCAAACAAGGAGAACAATATAATCCAATGCTTACTTTAATAAGAAGTTGACTCACCGAGAAATCTCAGGAGCAAGTTCCTCTCGTGAAGAACTTGATCCCTTGAGAATACACCGAGAGAAGATCCGACAGGGCGGAGCTCCTCTAATCTACTCATTACTAGATCTAATCTATTTCTAATCATAGACTAATTCTAAGAATTAGTCTAATCTTGATTGCTAATCATATCCTTGGTAGCTAATTGGAATTGCTCTGTGGCTCTGACATGAGGATAATGACTTAGGGTTTCGGGGGGGTAGCCCCGCCCCTTCTTTATAGCCCCATAGGATGAATCTCAGCCCTCGGATCAAACCGACTTGATTGGACGGACTAGATTGGATCTCAAGGTCGGTGGTGGGAAGCTTCCGAAAGGCGGGCTCGTGGGCCACCCCAGTCTTGCCCCCCCGGGCCGTGCCGCCCGGCCCCACCTAGTGACGGGTGGGCCACGGCCTTTTGCAACTGTCTTCTCTTCTCAATTACACCCCGGAATTTACTCCAATCGCCTTGATTTGGTCCTTTTCTTTTCGTTTCTCTATTTTTACTCTTTTTCGGCTCTGTTTCCGCTGTTTTCCGGAGTTCTCCTGCAAAACTGAGTGGTCAATAACTACCGTCAAAACTCTCCTCCAAAACTTCGTGGAAATCATTAGTAATAATAATATTTTAGTAACATTCATCCCATGTTTGATAGCTTTCCATATATATAAAAGTGGTCAATAACTACCGTCAAAACTCTCCTCCGGCTCCTCCCCGGCGCATCGGCGAGGAGGAGCTCCACGGAGGCGGATTCGGTGGCACGCATGCGGCGGCTGGCTAGATGGGCTCGGTGGGGTCTGGGCGATGGATTTTTTTTTTTTTTTTGTCTTCCGAAAATAGTTTGCCGAGTGCCTCGTAACACACGGCAAAGGCTTTGCCGAGTGCCCAACAAAGGACACTTTCGGCAAAGCGCCCCTTTGCTCTTTTTTTTCGAGTGCCCCCTTGCCCGGTCAGTCTCTCGGCAAAGTGTTTACCGAGTGTGTAAAAGCGGGCTTTGCCGAGTGCCGAGACACTTTCGGCAAAGAAGCTGGATCCGGTAGTGAATATACAAAAATATAAGTCATACTTAAAATATATTTAATGATAAAAGAAGAAACAATAGAATAAGTAATGGTCACATAGTTTTTTATTGTACAAATGGTTAGACATCGGTGGTATCATACATTTAAAAAGGGGTCAGTATGTTTTTTTTTTTTGAGCAATCGGGGGAAGTATGTTCTACACATTTCTTTTTTACTAGCAGGTAACCTCGCGAGTACACATAGTGTCCAACAGACTTAGATGCAATGGCAAAGGTATATATATGTACATATACAAGTGCTAATCTACACCCTAGGTGTAGAATACTATAGTACACCAAGCTATTATCTTGAAAAGATTTCAGTATCATTCATGTAGTCGCGTTTCAGTATTATTCAAGTATCTGGGTGTAGTCTTGACTAATATCTTGACTGCGTTCAGTATTGCTTAGTATTTTTTCTAGTCAATTTGGCTTTACTTGGTGTAGAATAGTTATTGTACCTTAAGGTGTAGAATATATATATATATATACACACATATATATATATATATACACATATATATATATATATATATATATATATATATATATATATATATATACATATACATATACATACATATACATATATATATACATATATATATATATATATATATATATATATATATATATATGAGAGAGTATACTCTGTAGCTAGCTACGAATTTGATATTCTGTAGCCAGCCATCCAACGCACCAGCATTTGACGCAACTGGCGCACCAGGATTGAATGCTGGTCCATGCCTATAATTAATGCCAGATACGCATGCCGAGCGTTGCCTTGCATGCGACATTAATTAATCCATGCTTAATTGACGCCAGATGGTTCCGGTAACCACAATTTACTATACTATAAATAGTTACGATAATTCGGCTGACATTCAATCCTGAAGACAGACGAGAACAATCCATGCTGCATAGGCTGACAATGCATTTGCCGGTCATCGTCATCGTACTAATGGCCTGAAGACAGACGAGAACGTAACCAGTTACTATAACGGCGAGATGAATTTACCGGTCATCACAATTTGGAATCATATATATTGTCGTAGATACTAGAATAAAAAAATCAAATTTTACCATGAAGTAGTTACTAGCTTGTGACTTGAATTTACTGTAATTGAGACTTGAATTTACTATAAAATAGTTACGAGAATTCGAATGCGGGCCTACAAGTGCGGGCATACAAAGCCACAAAATTACGGCAAACTTTTCTGTAATGCACAGCCCAATATTTTCTAGTTCTAACGAACACAATCTGAATTGTTTTGCTTGCACATTCAATCCTGCATGCACTACTTGTAAAACCTATATACAATCTGGCTTTTGCAAGCACATCGACATCACCCACCAATCTGAAAGTTGTGCCAATATTGTCCTCTACTTGTTGTAACTGCTACACAATCAAACTGGAAGCATTACGGATAGAAAGAGCATTGATCTGGTCGATGGAACAGAGTGTTAGCCAGAACAGACAAACAAAATTACAGTAAATGAAAATATAGGCATATGGTGAAGTAGTAATCGATTAACGATAATCTACATCGAAGACACCTACTGCAGCGGCCGCACACAAAGCAGCGCCGGTGCAAAGCATCGTCTATGGTCAGCAAGGACGGGGCCACCACCCACCATGCCGATGTGGAGGCTGCCGCGGATCAGGAAGCCGCCGGCGCTAGGTCAAGCCGAGCGCCAGATCGACCAGCCTCTAGCCGCCACCGCGCGGGGCGGCAGGCGCGCGGCACGGTGTTGTCGGCATGGCTCGAGGCCGCAGGTGTCGGTGAACCGCAGCCGCCATGCACGCGAGGCTGTCGCTCCTCCACCAGGGCGCGATCCGAGCGAGGCAGGCGGCGTGGCCGTCGGGGAGCCCCGTGCTGCCTCCCGTGGCCGTGGCTGCTCCATGCTCCAGGGAACAATGAGAGAGTTGTTCACTGACCAGCGGCACAGCACCCAAAGAACGATGAAGATGTTCTAGCCGGCGTCCACGGCCTCATGCATGACAGACTTTCTTTGAAACCTGTAGGAACTTGCTACATCAAAAACCATCCAATACATATCAAATCTTCAACTCGATCACATTGTATCACTAAATTAAAACAAGTTAGGGTCATATATCAAACCACACTGTGAATTGGACCAGCAGAAGCTGCTCATTTGCCAAAATACATATCCGCCAGCAAGCTTGTTCCAACAGTGCGCGTGTGCGGCCACCAAGGCCATGAACCTGCCCAAACTGTAGGTTGAATCGAGGGCGCGCACCTGGCCATCGTCGGCTCAACCAGTGTCGGAGGGGATTCATCGGATGAAGGGGTCCGGCCGCCGCCGTCGCCACCGAGATGAATGGAGGCGCCGCCGACGAGATGGTGGAAGGCCCGCCGCGCCAGGGTGCAGGGCTGTCCGGATGCAGGTTCACCGTTGATGAAGGAGCGTTGTGGATCCCGACGTGCACCACCGGTTGGGGAAGGATGAGATCGACATGTCGTTGCAGTGTTCCGTGTGGTCGAACGTCTCCAGCATCGCAGAAGAAAAGCGTGTTTTGTGGCCGGATTCTTGGATGGCGAACCAAGAAGTTGTTCTCGTGGCCGGTGAAGGAAAGAGAGAAATCAGGAATTAAATCAATGCATGCATGCATTAGTTTTGGAGCATGTTCAGTTCACATGCAAACCAAAAAAGTGAACCCAAAAAGTGCTTTATATCACAGGTCACATCGAATCTTTTGACGCATATTTGAAGTATTAAATATAGGTAAATAAAAAAACTAATTGCATAGTTTGGTGAAAAGTCTTGAGACAAATCTTTTAAGCCTAATTAGTATATAATTGGACAATAATTACCAAATCTGACGAAAAGTCTTCTGATGAAAGCCAACCCAAAATATTTCACCAACTAAACACACATAGGGGCCACCGAGTAAAAGCTGATTACTATTTGTGGCAGCACGTGAGCTGGCCTCAGGTTCCCTTGTGAGCATGCGGTGCGTCTGGCTCGTGAGTTTTGGTCCGGCTACAGAATTTCATATTTTGTAGCTGGCTATGGAAGTAGTAGTTACTATATATACATATATACATATATATATATATATATATATAGGAAGAGTATAGTCGTAGCTAGCTACAAAATATCAAATTCTGTAGCCAGGTCGGTCCATGCACCCAACCGGTTTGTCCGGTTACTGGTTTTCAAGCTGACGAATGGAGCTGCATGCGTGCATGCACATCAACATTAATTAGGTTCATTTACTATCCTGCTAGAAATCAGAGTTTGACCTTCCATGATTGTGCACGCATGTATGTTCCTATTATAGTAACTAGGCTGCTTCTTTTACGATTGTATATTTAGACTTCCGCAAAAAATCTTTACGATAATATATTTACTAGACTTCCACGAATATAGTAATCTTTACTTGACTTTTATGGTAATTTTTACTAGATCTCGACCGTAATATTTACTACATTTTTGCATGATTATTTACTAGAATCTATTTAGTAGTAGTTCTGTTGCTGAATTATTTACTAGAATGTATACTACATTCAAATATTAAAATATATAGCAGTACTATAGCTGAGGTTCGACAAGTAATACAAGGCAAATAGCAGAGAACCATGACAAATATACATGCGGCAAAAATAATCGAGCTACAGGTTCATAATCTAACATCGCACGCTGATTGGTTTACATCCAGAATTTGAGTGAAAATAAGGTGCTCTAAATAATTTAGACAGTCTCCCAGTCTCCATGGCTTTCATCAGACACTAATATTGAATTGATATCGCTGGAGAACACTGTGTACTTGTGCAGTTTGGAGACCCAAGGCTGCAAAAAGGAAGAAATCAATTTTCAACCATAGAAGGATCAACGACCATCATTTGAGTAGATAAACATGAAGATGAAATCCCAATGCATCATGCCATCTTGTCTGATCAGATAAATAAATAAGCCTTAGAAGAACATAACTCAATATTTACGAGAATTATTTTTATTATATTACCCAAACCTAACTTACTCTGATACTTAAAAGATATGTGTACAATGAATGTAAATATTTCCAAGAATACTATGAATATTTTGCAATTGGAATAGTCACGAGAATTTTGTATTGTCTTATTCTGACATAGCTAAGTGATATTTAGGAGAATCATGTACTATGAATATAAGCATCTACAACAATACTACAAATATTTATACTACTAATATTTACGAGAATTTGCACTAATATTTACAAGAACTTTCTATATTATATTACCTTAACATAGGTACACTTATATTTACAAGAAATGTGTACAATGAATGTAAGTATTTACAAGAATACTATGAACATTTTGTATTATGATTGTGACAAAATTAATAAGAACGATCAAATTTACCAACAGTGTAAGATGCATTGTAGTTCAAAACTCCCATAGGACAGCAATGCTTATCCTGAGATTGATGTGTATGATTTATTGGATACAAAAAAGTATGATTATTTTGTAGTAGAAAATTAGATATTTTACTAAACAAGGGATGGCATTCAATTATTTAGACACCTACAAATTGGGTTGACAACACAGGAACACCGGTCACTACCAAAATTTGCTAGAATCATACTAGAAACACATGTAGACTAGTTTGAGATAACTAATTAGATCAACATCATGCATGCAGCCTAATTTGAGATGCCTAATAATGAGATCAAACGTGTGTGCAGGGAAGACAAAATATGCATGGATGAGATAAATCATCTCAATAGCCTATCTCTGCTAGCCTGATGGGGATGTGCAGGAAAAACACTAGCAGACACTAGCAGGCTTATAAAATAGTTACAAAAATTTGAACGAAGCTATTTTTGACAAAGTAGTTAGAATGAAGAGTCAAATTTACCATGAAATAATTGCGAGAGTTTGGATGACTCAGACTGATAATTAGAATGGGGAGTAACCACAATTGATGTCAAGTTGTTTTCAGAAACTGGTTACCATAATAATAACAGTACCATTTTACATGGTTACGAGAATTGAAAGGCTCGATAGCGTAGGTGGTACAATTTGGGTATACTGGGCAAGAGATGAATTCAACCACATGTACGGAGATATCATAATCAGTACTTAACTAAGATATACCTCACTGCTCCATTTGGGAAATCGGGAACCAATCTCACTGAATGAATGCAAGGATATGTTTACGATAATGTTCTGTAGAATACACAAGATAAATGGTATGCCTTTACCATAATTTTAGCACAAGCAGTAAGCATATGGATCTTTTTTTTAACACAAGCAGTAAGCAAGCCATGGAATATACTTGAATATATCATTGCAAAAAAAATAGGATGCCAATTGAAATCTCTTTGCTCCCATTATTGGGGTCACAACAGTAATCGGCAGTCCGGCCTGAAAATTATAAATCAAACTGTACCGCGAGACTCTAGTACAGACCAAAAGCAAAATGATTCCATGCTTATCGAGGGATGCGGATTTGGACGGGCTCACCTCGAGATACTCTGACCGATGAACGAGTGTTGTCGTGAGGGCCATATGCAACGGGTGAGTTGCACGGCCGCCGGAACACGAGGAGAAAGCCGCGCGCTGCCGATCTGGGAAAGGGCCGTGCCGTGCCGCGCCGCTGTCGGCAGCCAGGGCAGGAGTGCAGTGGACGCCGTCACCACTGTTGGGAGAGACAAGGGACGCGCTGCCATCACCGGGGAAGAAGCTGTTGTGCAAGGTGTGGCCGGGGGCGCAGAGCGAGCCACGACGTCGCCGGCAGCAGCATCCGCCACTGGTTGGGATGGCTAGCCACGCGCGGCCGGGGGCTGCCGTGCCGCCGCGCTGAGTGGGGACGCAGATCTGAGCGAGGTGGAGGTCCGGCCGCCGTCGCCGCCAGGATGGCGGAAGGGCCGCCACAGCATAGAGGTGCCGCTTCGACGGAGAGGGTGGCCGGCCGGGGCAGCGGCATGCCGAACAGGGTGGCGTCGCCCCGGCATCGCCGCCGTTCCGGGAGGGGTGGGTGGGGAGCGAGCGGCGTGCTCGGTGGGTGGGAGCGGACGTGGGGAGGTGTCGGGGGATGGGGAGAAATTAGCGTGATTTTGGATTGTGTGGACCGTAGAAATAAATACAGTTATTATTAGACTGTGGGACCGATCGGAGAGGGGCTCTTGGGTGCGGGAGGGAGGCGCATGCGGGCGATTTTGGCTGGGTCGGACGGCCTGGCTACAGAATATTTGATTCTGTAGCTAGCTACAATGTAATATGTAATAAATATATATATATATATATATATATATATATATATATATATATATAGGTATGTTATATGGGCGCTGTCTTCCAATAACTATGGGAAGCCCCAACCCAAACCCCAATGGTCCAACCAAACCAGCTAGCTACGGTGAGGTGAGGCCACGGCCGGCCCGATATCGGCCGGCCCATCCCGCCCCGTCCATCCGATATATATAAGCGGGGAAAAAGTCTAGTTTTGGTCCCCAACTTTTACGAAAGTCCGATTTTGGTCCCTTAACTCTAAAAACCCAGGACAAAAGCGAGGTCCCTCAACTTTTCAAACCGTGCAGATTTAGATTCCCTCGGCGGGTTTGGGCGGTGGTTCGCTACTGATGATAACTCCGGTTTTGCTACGAGTAACCGTAGTTTCGTTTTTTCTCTTTTCTTATTTATTTAAATTTGAATCTTTCAAAAAATCATAGTAAATCCGCGAAAAAATTCATAAAATAGAAAATCAAATTTTGTTGGACTCCACATGAGTAGAGCTACGCAATGAATATATAATATGATATACTTTAGTATAAAGTTTTTTGCTAGAAGGTTTTGCCTTTTTTCTTTTTATTTATTTGACTCAATCTTTAAAAAATTTTAGTAAACTATAAAAAATCATAAAATTGAAAAACCAATTTTGCTAGACTCCACATGAGCATATTTACACAATAAAGATATATAGGTGTACTATTTAATTTATTGGCGGGATCCATCGATCGGGTTCACGGCTTCGTGTACGTGCGTGCAGCGGTCGGCCAAAGAAACCTAGCTAACCTAACCCGACTAAAAGAGCCACGGTAACTACGTCTTTGTGTTATTGCGCGCCTCATGTGGAGTCCAACAAAATTGAATTTTTTATTTTATAATTTTTCCCCGTAATTTACTAAGATTTTTTAAAGATTGAGTTGAAATAAATAAAAAAAGAAAAAGGCAAAACCTTCTAGCAAAAACTTTGTACTAAAGTATACCATATTATATATTCATTGCATAGCTTTACTCATGTGGAGTCCAACAAAATTGGATTTTCTATTTTATGAATTTTCTTCATGATTTACTATGATTTTTGAAAGATTCAACCTAAATAAATAAGAAAAGAGAAAAAATGAAACCAAAGTCACCAGAGCAAACCGGAGTTATCAGAGCGAAACCACCATCCAAACCCGTCGAGGGACGAAATCCGCACGGTTTGAAAAGTTGAGGGACCCGTTTTGTCCTGGGTTTTGGAGTTGAGGGACCAAAATCGACTTTCGCAAAAGTTGAGGGACCAAAAGTAGACTTTTTCCTATAAACTGGAACCCCCACCCCAAAACCCTAATCCCACCGCCACCCAAACCCGGCCGCCGGATTTCAAAAAAAAAAAAAAAAATAGACCCGCACTCCTCGACGGGACCCAGCGTCGGCCCACGGCGCGCCCCTCTCCTCGACGCTGAGCGCCACTGCCGCACACCCGGGCGTCGCGGCCCCGAAGCTCCACCGGCCGGCCACGAGCGGCCCCCGTCGCGCGTCGGCCAACCCCGCCGCAGCCGCCGACGGCGTGCACGGCGGCGCGCGCGTGACACGGGCTTACGCTGCAACGGGCCGCCGCGGCACGCGGGAGGCGGCGGCCGTCGGCTTCGAGCCCACGCCCGACGTCACTCGGCCTCCTCTTCCCGGTCCGGTTCGCCGCCCGGCACACACGGCCACCTTCCCGACGGTTTGCCCGGCACACACGGCCACCTTCCCGAGCCCTCCTCGTCCGGCATGGATCCGTGCGGTCCCAGTAGCGGCGGCGGCAACCTGGGTCCCCGTGCCACATCTGCGTCCACTCCACGACCCCGGCGATTGTCTAGTCAACGTGGCGAGCTGCCTTGAACACAACTCCTTGGGCGGGGTAAAATTCTCGGATTTCTTGTGATTTTTGCTCTCCGTTTCTATGTCCACGGCCGATTCAGTTTTTGTTTTCCCCATCCAAACATCCTCCAAACAGCGATCTACGATGCGATCCGGTGGAGGTTGGTAAATTCGATTTGTATGCATCTTGCCATGGATTTTTATGTTTTCATTCGATTTGATTGGAGCCTTGCATGAACATTGGGGTCTGCTCAATTTTATATGCTTCATTCGATATGATTTTTATGCTTCTAGATGGAGGTGGAATCGATTTTTATGCAAGGCCATGATTAAATGCGACATGAAGGTAGCACCTAGGTCTTGTCAATTTTTTTAGTTTTAGAGAACATGCATTGCGATTTTGAATCTCAACTCCATTTTGTCCAAGACTAGCAATGGATCTACGAGGGGCGGCGACGGGATCTACCACGTTGGGGGTCTTGGCTTGCGTAAAACTATTTTGTTTCACCGGTTTTATATGCTTTTTATGCAATGGATTTGCTCTCGGATTTTGGGTCAAAATTTTTATGCATCGCGTGTAAAAGGTTCTATGCTTCGTGTTTATTTTTGAGATCCTGTATTTAAATGTTTGTATGCATCACGTGTGAAAAAAGTTCTATGCTCATGTGCTTTTATTCATGTCACGCCGTTTCAACAAAAACATCGATTCTATGCTCATAAGAATTGAGATTTATGCATGACTAAGCCGAGGCATTAAATATACGTGCTAGTGTTAGAGCTTTCTATGCGGCATGCATGTGAGGGTATGCACCAAACATTCAAATTTCATAGCATTAGAATTGTTCCGATCTTGACGATTTTAATTTATATGCACACGCCTTCGGGATTTTATGCTTGTCATTGGTCAATAATGGTTTTTATGCTTCTTTGTAGGTGTCTTTGTGGAGCGGCCCGACCCGTGCATGGCGTCCCCAACCGGCGGGCGGTGCGGTACTTTCGGCGGCGTGGTTTTAACGACGACCGCGCATGACGGCGGCCGATGTAGGGACTCCCTACCGGGATTAGGGGCGGTTGTGGAGTCGGCCCCATGTACCATAGTGGCAAAAAGTTTCTATGCATGATTGTTGTCGATGGCTGTTTTGTTGATTTTTTTTGTGTTTTTATGCTTGTGTATAGAAGTTTACACATGTTTCTATGCATGCCTTGATACACATTTACTCGAGTTGCTGATTTGTGACTAGTACTATAAACTTTTATATGCATCTCTTGACTAGTGCTATATCGCGCCAATTGTTTAATAATGAGTCGTGATTTCAGGCCTATATGCATCCAATTTTGCTATAAAAGAGTCATGATTCAAAATTCAAATCCTGAAGAAGATGGTGTCTCCATTTTTTATATGCATCCGGGCTAGTGAATATATGCATCTCAACCACTAATGTTCATGAAACGTCGATGTCAAAATATTTATATGCACCTGGATGAATGAATATATGCATCCAATCCCCCCCTTATGTGGCATATGATTCAAATTTGAAATTTCAAATTTTCGAGAAGACAAAAGCACCTAATTTCTATGCACAGACGAGTAGCATAAACTTCTATATGTATCTTTGACCAATGCTCTATGCATCCAATTGTGCAATAACGAGTCGTGATTTAAAATTCAAATTCTAGAGAAGATATGTTTCCATGTTCTATATGCATCCGGATTATTGAATATATGCATCCCAACCGCTAATTTCTATGCAATGTCGATGCCATGATTCAAAATTCAAATTTCGAAAAAGATTATATGCATCCGGACGAGTGAATATATGCATCTCAACCGCTAATTTCTATGCAATGTCGATGTCAAAACAGTTATATCCACCCGGACGAGTGAACATATGCATCCAATCAGCCCTTATGTGCCATGATTCAAATTTTGGAGAAGATGAGAGCATATATCATGTTACTATGCACTTGCACATAATGAGACATGATCCAACATTCAAATTCGGAGAAACTGATATGTCTCCATGTGTTATATGCATCCGGGACGAGTGATTATATGCATCGCAACCGCTAATTTATATACAATGTCGATGTCAAAAAATTTATATGCACTCGGACAAGTGAACATATGCATCCAATTAGCACCTATCATTTTACTATGCACTGGCACAGAAGTTTGTATGCACAGACCGGTAACGTAAACTATTTATGCTCGTGCACAAAATTTTGAATTTCAAAATTTTTAGAAAAAATATTCACAATGGTGCTTGAATCGTGCACAAAAATATCAGGAATTCAATGGTGAAAACCGTTTTTGAATCGGATGCTTCGTTGAGGAATTATCGTGAAAAAACGGAGGGAATTTGAGTGGATGCGTGCATGTCAGCATGTGTCAGCATGTGTCAGCCTGCGTCAGCCTTTGTCAGGTGGAACAGCCAGCTCGCGGAGAGATTTTTATGCATCGCAGAACTGGTTTTGATTATCTCGTCCATTGATTTTTATGCATCGTCGCAACAAAAAACGTTTGTATGCATTCTGAGCTGAGATTTGAAATTTGAAAAAAATGGTCCCCACGTGCGCGTGTCAGACTCGCTGGTGGGTGCGCCGGTCCGCCCAAACTGGCTGGTGCGCTCAATAACAAGGCTTCCAATAGCGCTGCTATATATATATATATATATATATATATATATATATATATATATATATATATATATATATATATATATATAAAATGCAACAAGGTGCAATTGCTATAGCATATGCACAGACCACGCATCCACCAAGCACGTCCTCTCCCGCCTTCTTCCCACAAATGGTCCCCCGCGCTTTCGCATCGGGCACAAATTGCGATAGCTAGTATACTTCGTTTGCAACTATGTGCATTGTGCGGTTGCAACTTCAATTGCAACTCACTGTCGGCCACAAACCACCCACCTCGTCCATCTTGCATGTAGGGAATCTTTTTGTGTTTGGATCGAAAAATGCAATATCTCCTAAACCGTAGCTCCGATTTCGGTTCGTTTGCATCGGGTTGTTGGAAAAAAAGTGCTTAACAAAACGAGATCCAACAAGACTATATTTGATGAACTTTTTTTTTTTCAAGTATGTAATTGCAACATCACCGTACTATGAGTTGCCATCATGACTACAATACAATTGTAACTTTGTTTGTAGCGTAGTTAGCGATTGTTGAAACCACTTAGAACGTAATTTTTACAACCTAGTTGCAAAAACACGCCTAGCCGCAACCTGGTTACATGCAAACCGTAGCCCTTGTTGCTACTACATGCAACTAGTTAAAATCTAGTTGCAAGACTAGCTAGTGAACAACGTGTATTTTATACACCTTAAATGTGTACTCTACCAATTGCAACTGCGAGACTAGACCAATCATAACTATAACACCATACCGATTGTAACTTGACGGAACTAGCTAATTCCAACAAATTTGATCCAGTGCAACTGGACCTGATGTAATTGTAACCTAATGCGGTCCTATTACGACTAGAGTCAGGCCAGTTGCAACTAGACAAGAACCAATTACAACCTGACGCGATCCAATTACAACTAGAGTCCGGCCAATTGCAACTAGGTAAGAACGAGTTGCAACCTGACATGGTCCAATTACAACTAGAGTCGGGCTAGTTGCAACTAGACAAAGAACCAGTTGCAACCAATTGCAACCCGACGTGATCCAATTATAACTAGAGTCGAGCCAGTTGCAACTGGGCAAGAACCGATTGCAACCCGACGCGATCCAACTACAACCAGTTGTGTGTTGTGTTTGCAACACGAGATGTGTTCTGGTTGCAATTTGGAGTTGTACACCGATGTATTGAACGAGAAGTAAGAAGCCAACAAAAAGAAAGAAAATCTTCCGATCATAATAAACAAGGAATGCCCGAGAAAAAATATATGCATCGAGGATACAAACCATTTGCAACACATGTTGCGTTTTGTTTGCAACGTTAGATGTGTGCGGCTTACAACTTGGCGCTGCACACGGGACGATGAGTAACAAAAAAGCATAGCCCCACACGTCTGTCCCTAAATTCAAAGAAACGCCCTAAACCCTAATCTTAGCAAACACCCTCAACCCTAAACAAAGAAAAGGCCATATACCCTAATCTCAAAGAAACGCCCTAAACCCTAAAGTCACAAAACGCTCTCAACCCTAAACAAAGAAAACGCCATATACCCTAATCTCGGCAAATGGCCTAAACCCTAAAGTCAACAAACGCCCTAAACCTTAATCTCAAAGAAACACCCTCAACCCTAAAATAAAGAAAAGGCCATATAACCTAATCTCAAAGAACGCCCTAGACCCTAAAAGTCGAAGATAATGTTACAACCTTAATCTCGGCAGAACCTGTTTAAAAATTAATCTAATACAATTACTAAAAGATCACAAATGAAAGTGATATAATCTCAACAAACACCCTCAACCCTAATCAAAGAAAATGCCATATACCCTAATCTCGGTGAACGCCCGAACCCTAATCTCAAAGAAACGCCCTCAACCCTAAACAAAGAAAACGCCATATACCCTAATCTCAAAGAAATGCCCCGAACCTAAAGTCGACAAACGCTCTAAACCCTAAACAAAGAAAAGGCCATATACCCTAATCTCAACAAACGTCCCCGAACCCTAAAGTCAACAAACGCCACGAACCCTAATCTCAAAGAAACACCCTCAACCCTAAAATAAAGAAAACGCCATATACCCTAATCTCGGCAAATGCCCCGACCCTAAAGTCGAAGATAATCCCTAAACCCTAATCTCAAAGAAACTATTAAAAAAATAATCTAATACAATTACTAAAAGATCACACCGAAAGTGATATAATCTCAAAGAAACACCCTCAACCCTAAACAAAGAAAACGCCACATACCCTAATCTCGGCCAGGCGCCCTAAACCCTAATCTCGAAGAACCCTCAACCTTAAACAAAGAAAACGCCATATACCCTAATCTCGGCAAGTGCCCCGAACCCTAAAGTCGACAAACGCTCTAAACCCTAAACAAAGAAAAGGCCATATACCTTAATCTCATCAAACGTCCCCGAACCCTAAAGTCAAGCAAACGCCCGAACCCTAATCTCGGCAAACACCCTCAACCCTAAAATAAAGAAAACGCCATATACCCCAATCTCAAAGAAACGCCTGGACCCTAAAGTCGAAGATACGTCCCCGAACCCTAATCTCAAAGAAAGCTGTTAAAAAAAAATAATCTAATACAATTACTAAAAGATCACACCGAAAGTGATATAATCTCAAACAAACACCCTCAACCCTAAACAAAGAAAACGCCATATACCCTAATCTCAGCCAGGCGCCACGAACCCTAATCTCAAAGAAATGCCCTCAACCTTAAACAAAGAAAACCCATATACCTAATCTCAAGAAACGCCTTGAACCCTAAAGTCAAAGCGCGCAAGTCCTGAACCCTAATCTCAAAGAAATTGTTAAAAAATAATCTAATACAATTCTTGAAAGATCACACCGAGTGATATAATCTCAAAGGCAAAAGCCTTGAACCCTAATCACGAAGAAACGACATTAACCCTAATCTCAATTAATTGCATGAAAAAAGAGTCCCAAGAAAATTAAAAAAAATAACACACCTATTGTACACCGATTGCAACATGACGGCGATGAAGTTGCAACGCTTATGGTGACACAATTGCAACATGTGTAGTTACAATTTGTAGTGTTCAAAATTGACCCAGTAGCGACAACAGGACTGGTTAATTGCCATTTGCAACATAGCGATAACACCATTTGCAACACCAAAAATTTGCAACTGCAACCACATTAAAAACAAATTTCCTGTATATGTTCAGTGTCGTCAGGGGGGTACAAGTTACAACACGTCTTCGAAACTAGTTACAACACGAGGGCTTGTGGAGTTTCAAGTTATTACACATAGTTTTCGAACAGATACATCATATGTGATATTAATTGGTTTTCTGCTTCTCCTGGTTCTTTGAAGCAACATGGGGGAACGACAACGCCATGAAACCTAAACTCGGCAAACGCCATGAACCCTAAACTCGGCAACCGCCATGAACCCTAAACTTCGGCAAAACGCCATGAACCCTAAACTTCGATGTCAAACGCCATGAACCCTAAACTCGGCAAACGCCATGAACCCTAAACTCGGCAACCGCCGTGAACCCTAAACTTCGGCAAACGCCATGAACCCTAAACTTGATGTCAAATGCCTTGAACCTAAACTCGGCAAAATGCCATGAACCCTAAACTTCGGCAACCCTAAACTTGGCAAATGCCATGAACTCTAAAAGTCGGCAAACGCCATGAACCCTCAACTTCGGCAAACGCCATAAACCCTAAAATCGGCAACCGCCAAGAACCCTAAACTCGGCAAATACCATGAACCCTAAACTTCGATGTCAAACGCCATGAACCCTAAACTCGATGTCAAATGCCATGAACCCTAAACTCGGCAACCGCCATGAACCCTAAACTTCGGCAATCGCCATGAACCCTAAACTTCGGCAACCGCCATGAACCCTAAACTTCGGCAAACGCCATGAACCCTATACTCGGCAAGCAAAACGCCATGAACCCTAAACTTCGGCAAACTACAAAAACCCTAAACTTCGGCAAATGCCATGAACCCTAAATTCTACAAATGCCATGAACCCTAAACTCGACAAATGCCATTAAAAGTGTCTCCCGAAAACCTTACGGGAGGGGGGCATGCTTTTGAAAAGACACTTGCCCCGAAACACTAAACTTAACAATTACTAATAACTACGAAAATCAACAAAGCCTAATCTCGGCAAAGAAACGCCATGAACCCTAAACTTCGGCAAACGCCATGAACCATAAACTCGTCAAACGCTACTACAAGTGTCTCCCCCAAAACCCTTGCACGGGAGGAGGGCAAGCATTTGAACCAACACTTTTAAAATGGGACAAAACAACACCTATTGTATACCATTTGCAACATGGTGTATAACTCAATTGCAAACGACACAGGATGTGAGGCAATTGCAACCTGTTAAATTACCATATGCAATGTAAGTGCTTTTATTTGGTGATCTTTTATGAAACTTATAATCTAAATAATTTATACATATATGACGTATAATTGAACACATAGTTGTTGTTTTACGGAAAAACACAAAAAATGAGAATGCTTTGGCAACAAATTGTTGCTTTGTCAACACTTATCGTATACCATTTGCAACATGGCATGTGACACAATTGCAACTTGGGATGTAATGCAATTGCAACCTTGGTTATTTACAATTTGCGATGGAAGTGTTTTTGATGGTGATCTTTTCTCAAACTTATAATTTATATAATATATACAAATGTAACCTATAATTGCAACACATAGTTGTTGTTTACGTAAAAAATTGAGAATGCTTTGTAACAAATTATTGTTGTACACACATATTGTATACCGTTTGCAACATGGAATATAGCTCAATTGCAACCTCGGATGTGATGCAATTGCAACCTGAAATATTACACACATATTATTATTAGTACCCTTCGGTATATGTTAATATATCCTTTCATTAGTTCACTAGTACCGATTTGATTTTGCATGATGGTTGTTACTCTTTTCCGTGGCGGGCCCAAAGCTCGCCCGCCATGGAAATTCCGAGGCGGCGTGGCCGTACCGCCCGCCGCCGCCCGCCACGGGTGAAGGCATTTCACGTGGCGGGCGCCTTAACGGGGCCCACCACGTAAAATGGCGATTCACAGTGGCGGGCGCCGCAACGCGCCCGCCCGCGGTAAATATATTAACCGTGGAGGGCACGCTGCGGCGCCGCCACGCGTATCGCCATTTTACGTGGCGGGCAAATTATGGCGCCCGCCGCGTAAAATGCCGAGCGGTACAAAATACTTGCCGCGGCCGCCCCCTTGTCTTCTCCACGGATCTTCCTCTTCCAACTTGTGGGGAGGAGGTTTTGACCCATAAATTGACAAAATCTTTGAATTGGCACTTTGGGCTTGGATTTGGGGAGGAAAAGACACTAATTGGTCCGTAAAGGCCTCTCTTCATCTCATTTTTGCTCTTTTTGCATCCCCTCTAGATCTAGATCTATGGAGGAGAGAGAAAAACTTATTTTCTCTACTCTCATCCTCTCTTCCTCTATTTTTTTTTTAAACTTTGAGTACTATATAACGGCACTTAGCTTTCATGGAGAGCAGGGAGACAGATGGAGAGGCGCCGAGCCGACCGGATGTATGGGATGAAGAGGATTGAGGATGAATACTATGATGAAGTGAGAAAGTTTGTTGCTCGGGGCGAAGAGACACGCAGTGAGATAAATCAACGAAGTTGATTATATGTCCTTGCTCTTGCTTTGCAAGAATCTCAAAGTTTCGACACTAACACCGAGGTGCGATCTCACTTAATCATGCATGGTTTTGTCAAGGACTATTTGGTCGACTTTTCACGGCAAAGAAGTTCCACCCTTAGATCCACCCGGCCGATCCAAGTAGCGGGAAAATCCCCGGCCGATCCAAGTACCGAAATCCACCGGCCGATCCAATTGCATCCGATATATTCGAAAAGCACGGCCGGCGTCGGCGATGGTGATGATGACGGTGGTGGTGGAGGGATGGTGAGCAGGAGGCTCCTATGACGCAGCCTTTGAGGATGTCCGTGTTTTTGAAGATTTGGTGAACCGACTTCGATGAGGACGACATTTTGTTTGGTCGCCCGAGATGGGTCGGAGAATTTCAAAACGGATGAAGCGGCAAAGAATTAATCCGCTTTTAAAAGACAAATCAAGGGTTGCATGGTGCCGAGTTTTTAACCTCGAATTTGCCGATGTTGAAGTCTCGCCATGGTCGGGTCCGATACTATTAGCTTCAATGAGCTCGTAAGTTACCTTGCTACCACGTATCCAACGCCTAACAAGGTTCCCCGCTAATACGTATCGTGCTAAGAAGTTGATCCGCCGGTGGCGATGAAACTAAAAAGTTCGATGCCCGCCTCTAACCATCGCTTTCCTATATCGGGCGTCGGTATGAGAATTTGACCGGTTGTCCGCCTTTGTGGTGCTAGTCGATACAAGAGGAATGCCGGATGTCGCGTGGACGATGAGCTCGATGAGGAAGGAGGGCGGTCGAAAAAAAAGAAGAAGGGGGCGAAGAAAACCCAAGGTGGCAAAATAAGAAGATCATGTCAACGCAGGGCGTGGAAGAACAAGGTTACACGCCAGAGGAAACGTCCCAGCGGCGCTGTCCAATGTGGTACCTTCACATCGCATCGATAGCCCTCTGGGGCTCTCTATGGGAACCCCGAGGATGCTAAGCACATGACACGGCATGCATCTAGCGATCGCCTAAAGGATGACGGAAGCTACGACACCCCTTCCGGATGCTAAGCGAAGTCAAGACTTTGACGCCGCCTACCCCGACTTTCCGGAGGAGCCTAGGAATGTTAGGTTTGCATTGAGTACCGACGGGAATGAACCCATTCGGTGATCCGAAAGCAGCACACACAAAGACGTGTGGCGGTCGTCCTCACCATGTACAATCTACCTCCACATCTTTGTCAAAAAGCGAGAGGTATGTTTTGTCGACCATCTTTGTCAAAAGCGGAGGTATGTTTTGCGCGGCACGATATAGATGTGTTCTGGAGCCATTCATGGAGGAGATCACGGTACTATTTGATGATGGGGTCAAGATGGTTGATGCGTACCGCAGCGCGAGGAGTTCACTCTTCGTGCCATCATCTTTGTCACCATCACCGATTACCCCGGCCTGTTTTTCATTATCGGGCGGATTAAAGGAAAGACCGCGTGTGTAGCTTGCATCGAAGAAACCTGCTCCACTTACGAAGGGATCCACCAAAAACGGTGTACATGGAACCGCAGGCGCTTCCTCTGCGGTAAGCATAGGTACGAGATGAAAAAATGAATATATACTTTGACAACAAGGGCGAGTCGAAACCTCAGCCGGCACAGACTAGTTATGGTCCGAAGGTGTTTGACATGGTGAAGGACTTGGAGTGCGAGTTTGGAAAGAAGAAGAAGAAAGATGAGGAAGACGGCACCTCCAAGACAATGAAGAGAAAGAGAGATAAATTGGAGGAAGAAGCGCCTCCTGCCGTTCCTTTTTCAAGAAGAAGTCAATTTTCTTCAAGTATCTAAAGTCTTTGGAAGATATTTGCATACACCCCATACGATCGACTCTATGCACCTTGAGAAAAATGTCTTCGAAAGCACGATCGGTCTCCTGATGGATATCAAGTTGAACACGAAGGATGGTATCAAGTCACGTCAAGATCTTGTTAACATGGGCATCCGACCGGAAATTCACGCTACACGGCTTCCGAACGGTAAAGTCGAACTCCCAGGTGCGGCCTACAACCTAACGAGAGATGAAAAGTTGGCTATGTGTCGGTTGATTAGGGGTATCAAGGAACCGACCGGTTTCTCTTCCAACATCAAGAGTCTAGTATCCATGAAAGACCTCACAATGACAAACTTCAACGCGCACGATGCTCACATCATGCTGACGGTGTTTCTTCCAATTGTGATCAAAGCTATTCGTCCAAAATACGTGAAGATGGTGGTCACAAGGTTGTCATACTTCTTTAACCAAATCACCCAGAAGGTAATTGTCAAAGCGGATGCGCTGCTTAATAAAAGCAGCTTCACCGCGGAAACAATGTGCCAGATACAGATATGCTTCCCACCATCGTTCTTTGACATTATGCCACACCTGATGATGCACATGGTTGATCAGATAGAACAGCTAGGACCCGTGTACCTACAGGCGATGTGGACCATTGAGCGACTAATGTCTACCCTCAATCGATTCAATCATAACCGCTTTACCTAGAGGGCTCTATGATCGAGGCATACACAAGCCAGGGAGGCCGTGAACGGTGTATGAAGTACATAAAAGATGGGAGGGCTATTGGGCTTCCAAAGACATCAACATGAAGGAAGAACCTCGGGGATGGTGTGTGCGCGGGCGAAAAAGCACGCGATCGACGTACCTAGGCAAACAGTGCTAGAAGCTCACTACAGCATCCTTCATCAATTGGTGATCATGGACACATACATTAAAAAGCACCTCAAAGAGATCCGTCGGGCAAATAGGAAGCGCACGAAGGAATGGGTCGAGAAGGAACACAAGAACTGTTTCCTCCAGTGGCTCGAAAAGAAGAACATTCCCTAGGGAGATGATGTAGAGACAGTGAAGAAGCTTGTGTCAGGCCCGTCCATGCAGATCACCACGTGGCAAGGGTATGACATCAACGGGTACAGGTTCCACACAAAAGAGAAGGACAAGAAGAGCGCATCACAGAACAGCGGTGTTCGATATGAGGGCATCAACAACGAGACAGGGGCGAAGATGACATGCTTCACACAAGTCGAAGAAATATGGGAACTTGACTATGGCGGTGACCTACAGGTAACCGTTTTTCGTTGCCACTGGGTCAAGCCACAGGCAGTTCTAGTGGACGATTATGGGCTAACCACCGTGAACCTTCAAAGTGTCTGGTACAAAGATGATCAGTGGGTACTTGCATCCGATGTCGCACAAGTAGCCTACTATATGAACGCCTTGAGAACATAAATAGACATATTGTTGTGGCGGGAAAGCGGCCGGATCGTGGGAGCCGATGGGGTCCGAGTCCCAAAACATACAACAACTATGATGAGTTCCAAACTCTTACTGATTTTCGAAAAAGATAAAGGCCGTTGAGGACGAATCAATCCCGTCAAGACTAAAATGATGCCTGGACCCGCCTCGATGGCGAGAAGAAGACCACCATAGCACCACCGTGGCAAAATGTTATGTAGTAATGTAGTAGTGACAATTTTTTCGATGTGAACAATTTTCTGAATTTTTCTCGGTTTACACTTAATATTCTTTCCGATGGCGAAAAGATCGTTTCTACGAGGAAGATGAGTCGTACTTCCGCCGGGGAACTACGGGGAGACTAGTGCTTTTTGAACTACACGTTAAGTAACACTTTCTCATATGCAAAAATGACCTATATATCAATTGTAGATCTTGATGAGTTATGAACTTTTAGTATTCATGACTTTCCAAATCTAGGCCATCCGGGGCTTGAAATGTTGTCCGAATGTGTACAAAATTCAAATTTCAAATTTCGAGGCATCAAAAATTCAAAAAATGAAAAGTTGACCCTAATACCAAATGTAGATCTTGGAGAGCTTAACAAAAGTGGTATTCATGACTTTTTCGAATCGAGGCCGCCTAGGGCTTGAAAAAACTACGATTTTAAAAAGTTAAAAGTTTGACCTGGTCAAACCTTGGTCAAACGGAGCACTAAACGACCTAGTTTCAAAAAACTTTGAATACAAAGGTGATAGAACTCATCAAGATACACGCTTGGTGTATAGGTCATTTTTGCATTTAAGAAAGTGTTAGAAAACAGTAGTCCTAAAATCATATATCTCAGAGAGAGTTTCAGGAACTACGGGGGAGACTAGTGCTTTTTGAACTACACGTTCGTAACACTTTCTCATATGCAAAAATAACCTATATATCAATTGTAGATCTTGGTGAGTTATGAACTTTTTGGTATTCATGACTTTTCAAATCTAGGCCATCAGGGGCTTCGAAATGTTGTTCGAATGTGTACAAAATTCAAATTTCAAATTTTGAGGCATCAAAAATTCGAAAAATAAAAAGTTGACCCTAATACCAAATGCAGATCTTGGAGAGCTTCACAAAAGTGGTATTCATGACTTTTCGAATCGAGGCCGTCTAGGGCTTCGAAAAACTATAGTTTTAAAAAGTCAGAGGTTTAACCTGGTCAAACCTTGGTCAAACGGAGCACTAAATGACCTAGTTTCAAAAACAAATTTGAATAAAAAGGTATTAGAACCATTTTAATTTTTTTTTTCAATTTACAACCATTTTTTAGAATTTTATCCCATTTAAAATCAAATTGTTCTAATTTAAAATAATTTTTCAAAATTTTTTCAAAAAAACATCTTACGTGGCGGGCGCCCTAACACGCCCGCACGGTTAATGTTTTGCGTGGCGGGCGTCATAACGCGCCCGCCACGGTTTAATATTAACCGTGGCGGGCATCCTAATGCGCCCGCCACGCCAAAACATTAGGACTATAAAATGTTGCCCCCACCTCGTGATTTCGCTATGTCCTTCGCGTGTTCGATTTTGACCCCGAAGGGGGCCCCAATTTTTTCGCCGCACCGCCACCACCGCCGCCGTGCCCTAGATCCGCCGTCGTCGCACTCCTCCACCACGGCGGCTCACCTCGCCCTTCCCCCCGCAGTCGCGGTACCCGCGGCTCCACCGTCACCGCCCGCAATCGCAAGGCGTGGGGCCCTGGGCGGCGCCCGCCCCGTCACCGCCGCCGTCCCCCGCCACCGTCACCGCCACCGTCCCGCCACCGTCCTCCGTCCGCGCCTCCGTCCGTGGTGCTCGTCGGAACCTTAAGTACTCCGGCCACCGCGCTCCATCTTCTTCTCCTCCGGTGCGTGCTAGTGGTGCTGCCCGTGGTGCTCGTGGTGCCTGTCTATGGTGCCTGACATCTGTGGTGTGCCCGTGGTGCTCATGGTGCTGCCCGTGGTGCTCGTGGTGCTCCATCTTCTTCTCCTCCGGTGGTGCCTGTCCGCCGGCGTGCCAGTACTCCATCTTCTCCCTCTACACTGCATCTGCAACCCACTGTGATTTTTGGTTATGTCTGTGATTTTTGAGCCTGCCTGTGATGCAACCCACTGTGATCCGAATTAATTGAGCAAATTAGCGTATGTGCCACTGCCTGTGATGCGAAAGTGGATAACCGAGCAAATTTGATTTTGAGTTTTCTCAAAACTGAGCATATTTTTGATGCCCTGTGATGCCACTGTGATCCTAATTAGCTTGAATTTTGGATGTGATCCAAATTTAAACTGAGCATATTTTTGAATGTGATGCCACTATGATCCTAATTTAAACTTATGTACTACTGTCCTACTGTCATGGTTTGTCGAGGACCCCTTTCTGAACCTATTGTGCCTTGCTGAACCTATGGTCTTGTTAGCCCTGAATCAGTTTGCAAAGTAATCACTTGTCCCCTTGTAATCACTGTGATCCTAATTAGTTGTTTCTACATTTGTCTACAACTACCTCTACTTTACATATATTTGCCCCGAAATATATATGCTAGTGCTGTTGGCTGTTAAAATTTGCTACCTCTATTTGCTACCTCTGTTGGCTGTTAAAACTTTGATCTATATATATCTGTATAAAATTTGGAAGACCCTTAAATTCAAATTGCCTAGCATGAAATTTTTGGCTGTTAAAATTTTGCTAGTGCTGTTGGCTGTTAAAATTTTGCTAGTTCTGTATATATGTCAATATATGGTACCTATTTGCTTCAGATAAGTCTAACTTTGGAAGACCCTTAAATTCAAATTGCCTAGCATGAATTTTTTTTGTCAAAACCACTTGTTTCACCATGGTCAAGCAGAACACCAAAATTTTCCTTTGTACTGTTAACAATATCAGCTCGCTCTCTAGTGCTGTTGGCTGTTGGCTCTCTAGTGCTGTTGGCTGTTGGCTTGGCTCCCTATTTGCTATTGGCTGTTGGAGATATACTCATTCTATATATGTCAATGCTGCCCTTACATACACATTTTTGAATTGATCAATGCTGCCCTTACATACTGTCTTATTGGGGCTGTTGGCTGTTGGCTGTTGGTTGTGCTTACAACTCTTTGAGATGTGAACCCTTTTATGTGATGATGTGATCCCTTTAAACTTATTAGTGCTGAGGCAGTGGCATATATGCAATGACATGAACTTATTGGGGCTGAGGCAGCGGCTATGATGATTGAATGCCCCCCTACGTACTTGGAAGCTGCTAAACTAGGATGGCTTGTACAAGCAACCAGTTTAGAAGCGATGTGATCACAAGGGGGCTATATCTAAGCCAACATTTTTATTTTTCTCTTTCTGCAATCTTGAATTGAGCTTGTCTACTCCTCCTATATACTACTACTAATGCACTATATATTTGTAGCTTGAAATGGTGAATCAACAGGACCAGCCTAAAGGTCTTGTATGGGAGTCGCCTAGCTCCAGTAGTTCAGACGGATCAGACGCAAGCGGAGTGTCGTATAGCCCGTCGTGGTAAAAGGAAGAAACGTGTAGAGGAGGAAGTTGATCCTAGTTACAACCCGAGGGGTGAAGCACGAAGCAAGGTGCGTAGGGTTCATGAAGTACAGGCTGAACAAACCCCCGCTACCTCCACAGGCACCTCGAGCAACCCCCCCCCTACATCCACGGCCACCTCTTCAGGCAAAGGAAAGGGAGACAAGCCGAAGCTGAGAAGGGGAGAACATGGGAGGCACAAGAAGACCAGTGAGGTCCATGTCATTCAAGAGTTGGGGCCGCAGGGCGAGCCATTGTTGCCCACTCAAGTCATCACGAAGTACAGCTCTCGGTGCTCATGTTTCGTGAAAGATAAGGTCTCCATTCTTTGTGAAGACTGGAAAGCCGTCCCTAAAACTGATAAGTTCTGGGTGTTGGGCGAGATGCAGAAACGGTTCCGGTATCCGCAAGGCGCCGATCTAGAAAAGGTAGAGGAGCATGTTTATGTCCTCGCAGGAAGATGCTTCCGGAACTGGAAGTACAGGCTCAACGAGGGACTTTCTGCGGAAAGGACGATCACCCTTCACCAAATACACCATGATCTCAGAAGAAGTATGGGAAGAGTTCTGCAAAAGAAGAAACATGCCCGAAGCAATGGTGAAGAGCGAGAAGTTCACAGAACTAGCACATATGAACTGACTGCCCCACCACATGGGCAATATTGGGTATGCCGGGACACAAGCCGGCGTGGCGGGCCCTAAGAAAGGGCTAGAAAGGAAGCCGGGGAGCCGATCCGTACGAGGGCTGTGATGAAAGGACCCAGGACTTCCTCTATGGCCACAAGCCCAAGAAGCCAGAGGCCCACACCGCACCTCAGATCAAGGAGGCCGAGAAGGCTGTCATAGAGGCCACTGCGGCTAAGAATAGCGGGAGCCTCGAGATTCGTCGGGGACACGATGTGCTGACCTTGGCCGCGTCCGTGGCATGAGCTCCAGGAAGAGTTGGGCGACGGTGGACTCGTGGCAGTCAGATGCTGCCTCGTATCACACGAGGCAGAGGTACAAGGAAGGTTTGAGACAAGAAGGCCGTGATGAGGCCTTGCAACAAATGATCAACCAGTCCATACAAGAGGCTTTCACGAGCAACGACCCCAAGATGGTCGAAATCCGGAACCAGATGTTTCGCCAGGCTGGTATGCCAGTGACGACACCAGCACCGACGCAGTTGGCCCCCAGGACCCCTGTGGATGATATCACCGAAATGACACGGTGCGTACTCGTGGTGCCTGTCGGCAGGTTGGGCCAGAAGAAGCCTGTGGCTGAGCGGGTGGTACATCCTCGCGGAGCTTGCGTTGAGTACGAAGTGCATGAGATCCCTCCAGAATGTGCTGAAGTATGCCTTGGGTACGTGATGCCAGAGTATGAAGACTTCGAGATGGAGTATCCCGCTCATAATGGGGTCAAGACTCTTTTCACTGCTCTGTGTTATAATGTACTGTGGAACAACGAGGACATTGTGCTGAACAAGTCAATATTGAAGTCACCATCCTATTCATCACAGCCGAGAGCGGCCCTGAGTTCTCCGCCGGACCCCTATGATGATTCTTCCCATGATGATGATGGTGGGGACGGCGGAGGCAACGACCCTCCTCATGGTTCAAGTACTCCGCCTGCTCGCAGTCCAGCTAAGGACCCACTGCCACCTGAGAAGCAGGCACCTGAGGAGCCGACACCTAAGGAGCCGGCATCTCCGAAGCAGGCGCCTGAGGAGCCGGCACCTGAGGGGCAGCCGATAATCAAGGAAGCAACTGGGGAAAACTCAGTGCCAAATCCTGAGGAGAGAGTAGGGGACGAGACACCCATCTACACTCGAGGCCTCCAACCGCTGACACCTCAAGCGCCGGGGAAGGAGAAAGGAGCTGAGCATAGGACACCGCCACCATCCAGCGCCTGACCTAGCGACGCCCTCCACCACCGCAGGTTTACATTCGATGAAGAGGAGGTCGTAGCCGCCAAGCAAAAGGCGTCACGAGAGGCCCCAATTATTACATATTGGGTATGAAAGGTATGCCCCGCTCAAACAACGAGCCGTAATATGTTATTAGCTACTACTTTTCGCAACCTAGCTAACATTTGTAGCCCCGCTTTTCCAGGCCTAAATCCCCACTTCATGTCGGGTTCGTCTCGGAGGAATGCCCTGGCAACTTCGAGTTTGGGAAGTACATGATACCTAAGGCCCAGCTCATCGATGAGGAGACTTGGGATGCTCGGAAATTTCATGCATGGTATATAGAGTGCGCAAAACGTGGAATGCATAGCTTCACTGTCTATCTTCCTAAGGAGTACTTCCACTACCACGTTGATTGCCAGTTCCTCGTTGATTTCCATGACATGTCTAGACTATTTTGTCGACAGGACCTTGACGTTGCCCAAGTCACCTTGTTTGCTCTGTAAGTGCAATTTTACTTCCACATGTCCCTTGCATCCGTATAGATTCTTGTGTCAAAAGTACTTATGCCACAACCATGTCCTTATAGGTTGATGGCGGATGCAGGCAGGAAGGTAAACAATGGTATTCTTTATCTCTCTCCATCGCACATTTGTGAGAGACAGATCGTCGGTTATCAACTACCAAGGGACCATCCAGATATGGTGGACTTGATGGAGAGGGAGAGAGAAAAGATATGGAATAAGCAGCTGGCCGACAAGAAGTTGGAATTATCACAGTACATAATAGCAGCAATGAAAAAGGTCAAGCCAAAGGGGTATCGATGTATTCTGGCGGCTCACCAATACGGAATATCAATGCAAGGACATTGGATTTGTTTCATGATCTTTTCTCAGGACGGGAGGGCCGTGATCTTTGACTCACTAAGGAACACAAACCCGCACGGCTACCGATACTTTGAACAGGTCTTGAAATTGTAAGTGATGAACTGCTTATTCAATTACTAGAGTCGAATATCATCGTTGATAATATAGTGCATTTCGTACAGCACTTACAAGGAGTACTTGAAGGATCCGGACAGCTGGGATCGAAGATCCCAGAAGTGTAAGGAGCGCAATAGAAATAAACTCAAAATCAGGCGAGATTTCCCGGTACGTATATGAAACCTAATTTTTCTTAGTACGACTACCTATTGCTTCTATATTACTACTAACATTGGTTTATTGTGTGCAGTGCATCAAACAACCATTTGGATCAAACTTGTGTGGTTTCTTCGTCTGTGAGTACCTCAGGGCTTGCAGAAAGTACTCCACCAGCTACCGACAGCTCAAGGAAGGACAGAAGAGCTGGTACGGGGTGGTACAAAAGGCAACCGATGAGATGCGGTTTAGGCGAACAGTAGGAGACATATGTAAGTTTGTTCTAGACCAAGTAGTGCATGAAGGCCAGCCTTTCTTCTTGGAGAACAGTGAGTTGGGGATGCTTCCGGAGTTCGAGCTTCTAAGGAAATGGGACACCATGCTAGAGCTTAAGGACTACCTTCATCCAGTTACATTTTAGCTCGCACATTATGTATGGATCATGTAATTAACTCGTACTTTGTTGAATATGAATGAATGGATTGATGAAACATGTATGGATACTGAACGGAATCGATATATATATGTATGATATATATTTGAGTATCTGTCTTTCTTATATATATATATATATATGTGTGTGTGTGTGTGTGTATGGATTGATAGCAATGTATATATATGTGCATATGTGTATTGGCATTTTATTTTTTTTTTAAAAAAATTAAGCCGTGGCGGACAACATAACGCGTCCGCCCGCGGTAAATCAATGAACCGTGGCGGGCGGCTTAAGTTGCCCGCCACGGTAAAACCATTAAGCGTGGCGGGCGGCTTAATAGAATTATGCGTGGCGGGCACGGCCGCCGCCCGCGAAAGGCCACGATTAACCGTGACCTCTCGAGGGTGACGGGCGGCTGTGCCCACCACGTAAAAGGGTTTCTGCCCGCCACGAAAAAAGAAATCGGTACTAGTAGTTGATAGTATCATCCTTTGGTATCTACCAGTTTTATGTATTATGCTTGCAACACATATATTGATTAGTATTTTATCATTATTTTGTCAGTACCTTCTCTATAGTTGCAATACAACTCCAGTATTCATCAGTACTACTTTAGTAGCTATCAGTATTCGGTTAGTAGCGAGCAGTATCCCTTCAGTATTATGATTCTATTAGTTTCTAGTTTGTTTAAGTAGCTTTCAGTATAAATGAATATTTTTCTTTCAGTAGGGTGTCTCTTCTGATGATGTCAGTATCTTCAAGGATATTGTCAGTATATTTAGGTCTTGTTATCACTAATGGATACAACATGTACTATAACTTCAGTATTTTTGCTAGTGCCTTTATGTACTTGTCAGTATCTTCCTGTATAATCCATCAGTATAAATATACTTACTACTAACAAATATTGACAAGTACTGATTAGGCAACGGATATAAAAACTGAAGTTCTGTCAGTAGCTCTCAGTATTCTTTCAGCATTTGACGGTATTTCTTCAGTATAATCCTGTTAGTACATGCTTTTAGTATCTTTTGAATCAGAGCAGAGCAGCTGCCGGAGAAAGCCGATTCCGGCCCATGGGGCTTCTCCCTGGCGAGAACTGAATAGTGCATTACTGGCCGCTGGCAATTCATTTGGCCAATTGACTTTGTCACTGCGAGTAGCAATCAGTTCTATTTCAAGACATGTCGCAGCTGCATGCCCACTTGCCCAGGCTGGGCGTTCGTCCTCTGCCACAGAAATATCAGCGCATGCAAGCAGCAAGGATTCATCCATCCGCCACCGCGAGGCACACACCGTCAGGGCCACCAGACGCACTGCAGCATGCACGCAATTCAGATTCCATCAGCATGGGGCAAGGCAGGGAGGCGCATCGTCACGCATCCATATGGGGGCAGCCGCCGCTGCTTGGAGCATCGCCTCTCGGTGGTGCTCGGCCACCAAGATGGAGTTCCGCCGGGTAAGAGGGAGAGGGCGCCACTGGATGGGAGGGAGAGCAACTCCACGGTCTGGGCGTTCTCGTGTAGCGCAGGGCCGGCGAGCCCCGGCGGGCAGGGCACTCGCAGGCGTACCTGGATGATGCACGCGGCTATCAGGGTGGGACAGGGGGATGCGCCGGTGCCAGGCTAGGGGGCGGAGGCTTGGGCGGTGCTGCTGTGTCCCGCAGCAGGGAAAGGAGGTCAGGATGGGGAAAAGAGGGGAGCGCGCCGCCGGTGGGGGCAGGCCAAGGAACAGGGCAGGGCGCTGCCAGTTTGCCGTGGCTCGGGGAATGGGGAAGAAGCCGTCGCAGGTCAGGGGAAGAAGAAAGGATGGGCGCGATGGAATCGGTTGGGGTTTGGGCGTGCGCGGCGCGTCGGTTGCTCGCGGACGCGTCGGTTGGGCTGGGTGCATTCTATATAGCGAATGCACCCAGGTGTAGTGCGTATCACCCAGTTGCCTATATATATATATATATATATATATATATATATATATATATATATATATATATATATATAGGCTGCGCTAAGCAGTACCCTGCACTACCCGAGCCCCGCGCGAGGCAGCCCGCATCCTTCCCAGCGCGCTCCTGCCCCCATCCACGAGTCCGAAACTACCGAACCCGGAAGGAGCTTCTCCGCGCCCGCGGCGGTTGCCGAGGATGGCCGGTCGCCAGCTCTCTACACCTCCTCCCCACGACCCCAATCCCGCCCCACCACCCCCACGACCGGGCCCCGAATCCCCCATTCGTTCGCAGAGAATCTGCTCCAGGGACGACTCTCACACGCCGGTGCGGCCCGGCGTTGCACTCCCGACGGCGGCCATCCGATTTGGAGCGAAAGGCGCGGCGGCCGGGCGCCAGCCTCCCCGCCGGGAGTTCCCCTCCCTCCGGCCGCTCTACTCTCAGCGCCGCCGGGAACTGCAGTGCCGCCATCACGTGCTCCTCCAGTCAGGCAGTCCGAAAGGTCAGTATGTCCTCCCTGTCCTCCAATCGACTCTGATATGCAGCATGTTAAATGGAAGGATAGCGGCTGAATCTGAAAGCCTCCTCCTCTTCTCTCTGTGGTAGTACTATCGTAATGGCTTGCCAGAAGCAGCTGTTTGGTGAGGGAAGCAGCAGTAGAGGAGAGAGTAGAAGAGATTTGTCTGAAACGTCAGTATCGGAGAACACGCATATGACTACACTGGCCGTGGCACAGAGAGAAGTTCAGAACAAGGTGAGGATGGCTTAATGGCAGGTATTTCAGAAGTTGGTACATCATCGTGCATACTATTGGGGAATTCAGAACCTGGAGGTCCTGGACGTCATCCAGCAGAGGAAGGTGCTTGTTTTGATCAAATTAACATATCTGAATGAACGAGATGAATTTTATCTATTGGAAGCAATGCGATCAGAAATAAATAATGTGCTTCTCATTAACATTTGAAAACAGGATGTAGGAAACTTGGTCTATACATTATCTTAGGTTGCCAGATTTAAAAAGAAACTTCATTTGCTGATCATTTTATTACTTTGCTATGCATAGCACAGTATGATTTAAAAAGAAATTTCAGTTGCTGGTGTTCATCGTATTTTATTAATGTGCTTCTCTGTACTTTCTTGGTTCAAATATTCAGATGATGTACTATTCCCCTGAGAACTAATCTCCGTTTCGTCTTTCAGTTTTTGGCAGAATCTTTGGATGTTGTGAATGATACTGAATGGGTCATTTCTTTGGGTGATGCATTTGCTCGACAGTATGATCTGTATTCTATACCTGACGGACACGCTGCTTTGCTGCACAGGTAATCATTAAATTTGTGCTGTTCTTGGGCACTTTGTCCACACTGCATGACACAAATGATACGTCTGCAAGGTCGCTAATGTCAAGAGGCAAAAACTTCATTGACAATGGACTTAGCCCAATTAGGAATTGCAGAAACCTACTTAGATTCATCCCATGAAGGATGAGGAACACCAACTCTGAAATGAGCCATGAATAAAATCGTCGTCAAGACCCATTTCAAAGATCAATTCGCCTTGAACCTATTACGTGGCTCCATGACAAGTCAATTTAGCTGATGAAGCACATTACGTTATCTGACTGAGTTGTCAAAAAAAAATGGAACCAACTTCATGACATCAAGGGCCAAAACAAAATGGCAAAAAAAACATTGTAGATTTGCAACATCTGATGCAATAATGTTTGAGACAGATAACTTGCATAGCTACCGACGAGTCGTTACCTAGCTGGAGAGAAACCTCCCAACTAGTAACTAAATAGTTGTCTTCACAACACTAAAAGCGCTAAAGCGTTGGCCACAGAAGTTTATAAATATAAGTGTTGTGAGGGTAGACAACTATCATCAAAGTTAGCTCAAAAGGGTTCACACCTAGAATACTGTCATATCTGATATGACGGGATACAACGATATGTAATGGCACATCCTTGTTTTTTTAATAGAAATGTCGTATCCCTGTATCAGCGACTTTTATCACGTATCGGTGAAACAGGTTACTAGATGGAAGCTATGCTTTTGGTTTTGTTGCATACAAAATATTTTTCTGAACATGTGGTGCATGCTATTCATTGTGTTGCGACGTCAGTTCTTACTTCTTTCTGTCTTTCTTGAGCAACAACTAAGTTATTACTCTTTAAATAATCCTAAGAAGTTTGTCCTAAGAAGTTTCTTGAGCTCAGTAGGTCTTTCTTGAGCAACAACTATCAGTTTTTTTTTTTTTTGTTTTGACAAAGGTCCAAGCCTGCTTATATCTAGGGTAATTAAGTGTTTTTGAGATGCTTAGGAATGCTTCTTCAGAAGGTTGATGATAGTATTTATGTCAGCGAGAAGATTGATTGGATGTGTAGACACTCAAGTATGTCTATTCCTATTAATCGCCTTGGACTTGCTCAAGGCATCGGGCTGGTAAGGTTTCCATCAGTGAAGCCTTTTATTTGGTCTTATTTTGAACCCTTTCAGCACTGAAGTCTCCATTGCAGGTTGCCGCTTCTCATTTGGATACAGTGTTGGAGAAACTGAAGAACATACTAGATAATGCAGGGCAAAACGCTCTCCAGAGGTACTTATATGATCTTTTGGCAGGAAATATCTATTGCTCATCTAGGTGCCAGTCCTGTCTATCAGCAATATAACCTAAACCAAAACTAGCTTGTCTTGCTTCACATGTACACTCTTGTGGCCAACTTTGTGCTGAAATGGAATCCTGTACTTTGTTCTCCACTTAATGTACCAATCCCCCATCCCCCCCCCCCCCCCCCCTTCTTTTCAGCTACCTAGGCTTTGTTTGGCACGTTTTAATTTCATTCCATATCCCATCTTTTATTTGGAAAAAAAAAAGAAATGGAGACTGGACAATTCAAAAGTGAATATCAAGCCACTACCATTTAGCTGGTAATTCATTTATGTAGGCCATCTATCCTGTTGTTTCAGTATTAATGAATTTATGAAATCCAATTCTGCAGGTTCCTCTCATTTTTCTCATTTGGTCCAAAAGTGACAGATTGGTTTGAATTGGATATGATTCTCTTGAACTCAGGGGACTGAGAAGGTTTCTTCATGTTCAGCATCCTATTGCAAAGCAAGCTGTGATTACTGCAATCGATCTTTTAGGTGATTCCTACTGCAAAGCAAGCTGTGATTCTTCACCATGCCTTAGGCAAAGTTTAGGCAATGAAATGGGTTTGTGACCAGAGATAACCTAAACCCAGCTAAGAAAGTGAGGGGTGCCTATCGTCTGGTGTCACAATGTTAGAAGCTAAATCACTGAAGTTGAAATAGTTGTTTGCATTCTGTATTTTTGTTCCCATGAACTTGCGCTTGCTTGAAATACATGCTCACGCACGTGCTCAGGAAAAAAAATTTGGCTTGCTTCCTAATATAGTTGGATTCCAGATTAATAGCCTCACTTTGATCTTTCCTTGCAGGCACTCATCTTCAGAGTCTTGGAATCATTGCTGTCTGTAGCGCTGATAATATGTGTAGACAAGTAGTACCCAAAACGAGAGAAACGAAGTAGTTGGAATTGGCATTCAGAAGGAACTTGTAATTTCAGTGATAGTAGCTTGTCTTTGTAGTCATCCTTCATGTAACACTATGACAAGTTGTTTATGTAAATGCTGCTACCGCCCTGGTTGACCTTAAGGTCACCGTTGTTTATCAATGATGATGTTAATTGTTCTATTGCAAATGATTTGTGATACTTCTGAGCAACCTTCAGAAGCAATTGTCTTCCCTTTTTTCTTGAATAGAATGAGTTCATAAGCAGTATTCTCCCCTCTGCCACTGCCAGACCAGAAGGGGAAAGGCAGTGGCAAAGAAGCAGGTAGCTGGCTCTCTCTGCCATGTGACGCAAAGGCTAATCAGACTCCTTGAATCATCCAGTCGACGGTCAAAACAATCCGGCCTTTAGCTTGAAAGGATGAGGTAGAGTCAGAGAATGGAGGGAAATAGCTCCCCGTGGCATGTTTCTAGAGTTGTCACTGTCATTTTGTTTAACTTCTTGTTTTTAAATGTTTAATTTATCAAATCCCAAAATAAATACTGCAATCATATTTTCTATTAAAAATATATTTATAGAGATACCTTACCATAATCTGCTCATAGAACTTTCAGATTTCTAACCATATATAGTTTGAGTATATCGATAGACATTCTTTACATATATAAAAGACCAGAAACTTTTGCAACAGATCATTTACTCATTTATGCATGTGACCATAGTATGGTATATTTTGTGTAATGTATGTATAACATGCCCTTCTTACAGACTGCACATCTCGTACATATGTACGTACATGTAAAGACATCTTGAGATCGAGTCGAAAAACATGCCCAAACAACACATCAGCAGTGCAAATGTGCACATTCCACATCTTGATCACAACAAGAACACCTCTCCAGACGAGGGAGGCCAACAGATGAAACTCTCGGTGGATGTTGCGGCGAATTCTACTTGAGAAAGTCAAATCCTTAGCTCCTATTTCACTAACATCCACCTTGCGTTCTCCACACAACCATGTCGCCTGCTTGCAAGGCTGATTTATTGTTGAGGGAAGGCTGCCGCACGTCCTCCGCTACACTTCCCTGCCTGATTCGCTCCTCTGCCCCTGCTGACCAATCTCCTCCATCCTGCCAGCCACTACGCTATCTATTTTATCAACAAATTTGTATGACTAATAACCTGCAAGAGCTAACACAGGTTATGTTGTGACATATATGTTCGTTGAAATAAACTGAGTTTAGACAGTACCTTTTATACTAAATCAAGCATAGCTGATTGAATATGGCAAATGTTTTGTCATTAAATTGGACAGGGATTACTATTTTAATTCATAAACCTTGTTCTCTGAAAACATATGTAAAGGCACATAGTTTTTGTGGCTCAATCTTAGTTATTCTACAAAGTCCCATACAATTTATGGCAGCTAAATAACCTTCATTCAGATCATAAATATTGGAGTTCCAATAACTCATTGGTGAAATTACATTATTCAATAACTCATTGGTGAAATTACATTATTTTTTATCAGAACAATATCATTTGTGAGAAAAAAAATAAATACTACTCCCTCCGTTCCAAATTGTAAGTTACTCTAGCTTTTCTAGGTACATAGCTTTTGCTATGTATCTAGCTATACTCTATGTCTAGATGCATAGCTTTTACTATGTATCTAAAAAAAGCTAGAATAACTTTTGAAATGGAGGGAGTAGTAACCGTCTCAATTTCATCAAAAAATCATTGAATATCACACATGAAAGAATGTAAAAACACATCATAGGTTGAAGACATCCATGTGGATTATGTATGCTAGAGCAAAACAATATTAACTATTAGTTCATTGGCTAAAAAGAATGGGAAAATTGGTCATATGACACTCTCCCCCATCTCCCTGTCTCATTGGAATTACCTCATGATAAATATATACCAAATGGATTTGTCTCTTGCAAAATCAAAACAGAGCATAACACAATCAGAACACAAAAAGAAATCAAAATGTACTGCAGAACTGAGGAAATACAGAGTCAGTGAAGGAAAGACAGAAGGAAGACACAATTACCTGGGGCACACAAACATGGAGAAACTGATGTGCCACTTGGCCATCAGCACACAACCCCTTATCATTCAGAACCTGAACTTCATGGCTATCTGCTCCATCCCTACAAAAACCCACCAAGCCATGACAAAGAATCAGTTTGGTTGACAGATCAGAAAAGGCATAAGCTAAATAATTGAAGTCTGTGAGGCATACCTACTTGGATAGCTAGAGGTTGAATCAAAATTGATCGAACTCCAGCTTCATCGACGATCAAGTTCGAAGTTTTAATTTTCATGCTTATGCATCGTGGAAAAAATAAGCTGCTTAATCCACCACGGATACTATATCAAAGCAGGAACACTAATAATGTCATAATTTAAAATAGTACTAACTCTTGTGTCTCGACATTAGTAGTTAAGGGAATAAGTGATTCCACTCAATTACAATTTATTAATGAATCATACTAAAGAATGTATTTCTAAATAATATTTTTATTGACACGTAGCAGACTAGGATTTCTATGACCACCTGTTTTCTAAAAAAATCCTTGTATCTGTTTATAGAAATGAATATTTATGGTGACACTTGAGAACCAAAATAGAAGCAATGGCCTGATAGCCAATAAAATGGTTTCTTCTAAAAGTAATCTACAATAAAATAGCTTCTTGGAGAAACCACAAAATATGCAACTTTAGAGCCATGATGGGAAGAAGGGACACCAGTTGAACACTCAGATAATGCTCTCTTTCTGCTCGTTCCGGGCTACGGAAAAAGGACAAGGATGGGACCAATATCGTTAGTCAGACAAATCAATTTTAGCATAAGTGGGCAGGACAGGTTCAGATCCTGGTCTCACAAGCACCATACCTGCAATGAAAATACTAAAGGTCTGGGTGCATAGAGGAGACAAATTTTAGTGTTTCTCCAGCGATTGAACTATTCATAAATCATTCAGTCTAACTATAGACTCATGCATAAATTATAGAAAAAGATAATATATAGTTGCTTGGCATTTGAACAAACATTTGACATTCAAGTTGTCAACAGAAAACATTTTGCATGCAAGTATATAGGATAATGGGCGGTCGTGCAGGGCACCAGCGCACTGCGCCGCTGCCGCTGGATGGGCTCGGCTACTGATTATTATTAACAACCCAGGGTAGTATATCGGAATACTGTACAACTTAAATTTACAAACTCGCTGCACAGAACAATGTTGCTGCAACTGCTGAGTAAATGCGAATGTAAGTAAAAAAATAATGGGTATAAGAGACTAATAACCTTTTAGTTGACGAAGCTGGATGCTTTCCAGCATGGGCATCCTCTGCATATGCATAATAAACAAAAAAAAAATTGAATTATGAAAGTGTAATCACGCCATTATAAAAAGAACCATAAATCTGAATGCTGAATCAATACTCCACGCATCACCTATTATGATGATTTTGAAACATTATTGTGCATAAATCTTACCTAAACAATTGATGTTTCCTTAAAAAAAAGAAAGGCTATACAAACACCCGTCTTCTATATTCATATACGCAGGCATGGAAATGCAATTTACTCACATATAGTCTTTGTGAACATTAAGAGAATCAGAGTGGGCTTGTCAAGTTACTGCAGAGTGTAAAACTTATTTTGTATGTTTTGGAAGATATAATCTGTTTATCATTGTGATTGGTCCGATTTGATAATCATAGCTAGCAATGGCTTTTGTGTGTTGGCTTTCAGCTCAATGATATTCACAGTATTTGCAAATTTCTGAAAAATTCAGTGCTATTCATCTTTACAGCTAAAATAGCTAAAGCTATGAGCTACTTTGGTCATTCTTTACTCATGGATCAGACAATGGCCGGCATAGAACGTTTCGTTAATTTAGTGCTGTTTGTGGGTGTTGTTTTCAAAAAGAGTGACACATGTGAGCATAATGTTCGGTCATAATCAGCAGAGTTATGCTAGCATTTTGGATTTAACAAACAAACCAATTGTATAAAGCTCATTGAAAATAAATATCCTTCTTTGCGGATATCAGGAAATCTAATAATGAAACCAAATTGACACTACATTAACACATGAATGAGGAGGTAAAGCTAACCTGAGGTCGACGGACAAGGTTTGTGCTCGAGAAAATAAGCGAACAACACCGGGAAGGGCGACACCGGCGGGAGCAGAAGCTCGGGCGACGCTGGCGGATGAAGAGGATGAGGGGCACGCCGGCGGGTACAGGGGCTGGAGCGAGGCGATCCTCTGCTCCACTCACAGCACTGGGCGGCCGACGCGGGCGGACGGGGACCTGGGGGCCCCAGAGCCAAGAACGGGACGGGCGGCGCACTCGGAATCGGTCGGCGCTCCCCCGCCGCCCCCTCCACTACGACGGGAAAACCAGTCGCGGGCGAGACTGGTCCTCTGGTAGGCCAGTGTAAACCAACGGCGCGGTGGGCGTCACTGAGGATCCTCCGCGGCGGGCGCTAGCCTCCCGCCGGGCGCCGTCCTCCTCGCCGGGGAATCCCGGCCTGCCGTCCGCTCCTCCCGGGGCGGGCACTCTAGGTCGCCGGCGTTGTGGGGGGAAGGGGAAACGGCGGCCGAGAACGCCGGTGGGCGGCGAACCGGAATCCGCACGTAAATCGTGGGAGCTTCCAAACAAAGACGCCGAGCTGGTGGCAACCAACGGGATATGGCGGGGGGAAGGGGGGGAGAAGTGGGGAGGGAGGGGAGAGGTGGGGAGGTGCGGAGAGAACCGGCAACCGCCGCGGGCTTGGTGGGAGCGGGGGCCACGGCGGTATGTGAGGGTGGGGGTTCGGTGGAAGCGGGGCACAGCCGCGACCCAGAAAAGTTGGCTCGGGTAGCGATTATTAAACGCTACCCGGGGTAATATATAGAATAACTATATATATATATATAGGTATTCTATATATTACCCCGGGTAGTGTTTAATATTCACTACCCGAAGCGCAAAATCAGCCGCACAACGCACTGCACCGACCCAACCACGGTCCCACCTCGGACCCCGAACGACGCCACGGGCTCTCTCCCGCTCCCACCTCCTCTTTTTATCGTATCGCTTTTTTTCGTTTTAATTACGGAGATCGTGGGAGGAGGCGCCGGTTTCTTCGGCTCGCCGCCCCCTCCGCCGGTTTCTCGAGCTCGCCACCCCTCTCCGCCCGATCGATCTGGCTTCGCTACCTCCTCCGCCCGGACAAGCCAATGTCGCCGCTTTCCCCTCGCCTCCGCATCCGATTTCGGCGATTTCGGCATCCCGCTCTCGTCGGCGGCCGTGGAACCAGCGACACCGCCCGGCCCGCGTCCTCTTCCTCCTCGGCGGCGGCCGTGCTCGAGCCCAGGGCGGATCCCTGCGCAACCAGCGCTCTCACCCGCCGGCGCCCCCCACCGTCTTGTCGCCCCCCCTTGCGTCGGGCGGCCGGCCGACCGTCTGGCCCCAGGCGAGCCCCCTCCCTCCGCCGCGGGCTTCGGCGGGATGACGGCGAGTAGATCGACAAGGTGCATCCTTTCCTCCTCCCTATCCCGATCGAGAACCGGCCAGATTTTAAAATTTATGCTCTTTCATCTCTCCGTCAAGATCGAGCCATGGCCGCGGTGCCTTCCTTGACCACCGCTTCCTCATGCAAATTTCGATTGAATACGCAACATCCTCGTGCTAGATTGGATTGATTAGGCAACTGGAAGGAGCAATAGTTGCTGTCAAATGTGAACCTGCAGGTGCTCAAGCTTTTCGGCTCGAGTGACTAGCGGGCTACCCGACCAATGCGTTGGAGATACCGACGGTATCCGAGAAAATGTTTTTTATGCTTCATATGCTAAATTATCCACTCTGAATTCCCTTTCCGATTTTTGCTTTTACTCTTTCTTTGTTTTGATTTTCCCTTGTCGTAAGTGGATGTAGCATCCAACAGTTCTAATTTTCCCCAAATCAGATGTGCAGCTATGACACTTAAAAGCATGCTTTCATATTTCTAGGTAAATTGTCTAGCATAATCATTGCAAATTGGTGCATCTTCTCTCCGTCGATTGTTTCATTTAGATGCATTTGTGCCCTACAGTCTACACATATTGCAATGATAATTTATTAAATATATATGTCCTTATGGATAATCTGTCTAGCTGTGAGAAATTGGGTGTATGATGAATAAATGGGTCATGTCGTTTCTCCTCTGTATGTTCTTATTGCATGTTCTTGCACTCAAGGTGAACTATTATTGAACCTGATATGGAGGTGAACTTGCTCCTACGCTTGTGGGCGGGGTGGCACTACCGTACTACTAGGCGCTTGCAACAAGGTGCCATCACTTTTTGTGGTTCTTATGCTTACTAGTATAATGCCCGTGCTAACGCTACGGTAAAATATAAAACAAAATTCATTAAGATTCAGAATTGAATAACCAATTTTTTTATCACGCTTAAATATACAAGTCTACAATTATAATCGAGCCTACAATTATAAGCGTTATAGTAAAATTTTATAGCAAAACATTAAACGAAAGATAATTTTATCACTCCATTGCGGGATAGTGAGCGGGCATTATGTTTAACTCTAAATTTCGTAAGCATAAACCAGTGACCGATAGAAAAGGATAATGTCTTCAACCTTAATATTATATTAGAAAAATTTGCATATGACTATTTTGTAAATAAAATAGTTCTCGATTCCCTCCACTTGCCGGCATGTGCTTACATGATCAACAAAAGTATAGCACCTTAGCCAAATACAAGTTACCCTTAAGGCTTTCATATGCAATTTGGACGGTATCAAAATATAGTGTTAAAATTTAGCAAGGTCGAATCTGTTGTCGCCACCTCTGCAGCAGTTTGGGCTGAGCCTTTGTCGCCCTTCCTCACACAAAGGACAAAGATGTATAGCCCTTCACCTCGCCTTTTGTCGCTCGCAACGTGTCACAACATGTATTAGTAATAAAGCATACTATAAGTGGCAAATTTGTTCACATCCCACGTAACAGATAATGACAGTGCTTGCTTGTTCCCAAAGAAATACTCTAAATCATGAATCGAACAATTCAATCATATAGTGTATTAAGCATAAATAGATAGAATTCAGCATTTTGGTAGGTACACTTTGTTAAAAATTCCGATTAACTTTGCCACTTGCGGTGCTCAAACATTCGGATAAATGATGACATTTGTTGTTGAAGGGAAGCAACCTAATAGAAATCGGCTTACAAATTGTGCTTTGTCACTGGTTGATTTGATCTGCCATCCTCCCCGTGTTCTTTTTTTAGGGAATCCTCCTGTTGTTCTTTCTTTTTTTCCTTTTCATAATTCTACACATCCCGTGAGATAAATTGAAAAGCAAAATACATAATAGATGATGCATTTCTAGCAATTCAAGATTTTTCTCTCCCTCACTACGTAGATATGAGCAAAGTGAGCCATCCATAGATCCATCCTCCAAACTTAGCGCTCCTGCATTTCCTTGTTTTTAGCTGATAGAATGTTCCTCATTTGTAGCCTAAAAATAAGAGTCAAATTGTTGAACAGAACCCATGCTTTAATACAGGAAGCCTCTATATGTCTTATAAATGTAATAGAGAATCCATCGGAGAATTTCCATAAAGCATATATTTGGTATTATTAAGTTCTCGGTTCGAGTGCAAAGAACATAGACCTCTCTTCCCTTCCCCGGACGACGTGTGTCATGGATCGCTCCCGTAATTAGATCGGATCAAATAGAAATAACCAATTAGCTTAAGTTGGGGTGTGTGCTTAAAACAGAAGCTCACATGTGATATTCGGAGGTGCTCTTCATCATGTGGTCAGGCCTCCTTCCAATTTCGACAAAAACCTCCTCAATTGACACCATATCCTCCGGCCGTCTCAAGTACCTACCATTTTTTTCGGAAAACCAAACGCCATATAAGCAACTTGTATAGGGGCTTTGAGGATCTTCTTTAAGACTAAATCGTTCAAGTTTTCCATAACGCCCATCCTACTTTGCAGCTATATTGCACCAAGTTACTAATTAATATAGACTCAAATTATTAGTGTCAGTATGAGATCTTGACAAACTTAGATGCGAGAATCAAGAAGCCATCGATTATTGAAAAGTTGTATCAAATAAATAGGTTTGAGCCTGTAAGATAGAACCAGTATGTGTTGGCCTATTTCTTGGTCAACTGAATTATGGCTTCGGCATCTTCTTTGCTGCCCCGACAACATTATGGACATGTTGCAATTGCAACGATGTACAAGCGCCAATTCGAGTTTGGTCGAGAGGCAAATAGCACATGGCCGGCTATGTCCTCCTGGTTGAAAATGGCTTCGTTGAAGTGATGACTCCTTTTAGATTTAATAAGTACTCTATTAGGAAACTGTTAGCAAGCTATTGTGGTTTAAAAAGATGCAAGATCCAATAGCACAAGGATAACCAAACTGTAGGTGTTCATCACTGTACCTAAGCTTAAGCACACCCAAGTTTAACTATTCCACAATCCAAGCCCTAAGAAAATAGACCATGAAGAGTCGGCGCTGGTTCTATATTTTCGGATGACAAGCTTCTATATTTTCTTTACGTTTTCTCATGAAAAGCACCTAGTATAGAGCCGGCTATGAGGCCACTACTTAGTTTTAGCCGTGGCTACACATTGTGGGCTAACAAGCGAGCAAACTAATAGCGTCATTCATACAACTCACCTGTTTTTATACTAACAATGTTGACACAATTCAGATCGACAAAATTTAAACACAACTCAATGTAGTGTCCGGCTCTACAAACCTACAATTGGTAAACCGAACTTAAGCCAAAAGAAAGCAAGCAAGTGGGGATCTCGGGAATAATGGTTGGTACCTTATTGAGAAGAAAAATTATAGTCCATACTGTAGTCCGTGCAGGACGGTGATCATCCATGAATCCCACCACATAAAGCCCATCCTGTCGTGCAAGTGGAACTTGCATTCTGAAAAATTCTGAAATAAAAAGAGATTGTACATTATGATTGCTTAGCTACTTTGCGGTCCTGCGATGCAAGTGCAAATGGTTCAAATGTTCCTCAATTTTCTTCGGATGATGAACGGTGAGCCTGCACACAAATTCAGCAATAAAATCGGTTACATCACTACTTTTCCCACACGCAGCACAATCTCATTACTACTTGCAAAGACAGGAGGTTACCTTCGTCTTTGGACACCCGAGAGATTTGATATCTTTCATTCAGCATAGAGGGAGCTGAGTTAGGGCAGTGTTTGCCTAGTTAATAACATGCATGTGAATCAGAAAAAAAAAAAAAAATCAAATATGTAACTGAGACCTTTCTCATATGCTTGAATGGCAATGCATTTCTTGGCAACTCTAATGGTTCCGATAATTGAATTAACCTTATTTCATAGTGCCACCATTGATATGCATGCATTTTTCATTGACATTTTACCTTTTAATATGCTAGAAATCTGTTTTTTAGTTCTTAGATCAGCAATGACTACAAACACAACTTGAAGTGCTTTGGCTTGCTTGTTGGTTTATTGATTTATTAAACTGGTAGAATGGGATACATATCATGTTTTTGGGAGTACGGTGATGCATTTGCTTATGAAATAGTTATCATCAAGTTAATTTCTTGACTGGTGGATTTACGTGTCAACAGGTTAGAAGAGTCATCCTTTACACCTTTACCATGTTACGTTTCATTGATAATATGTTACTAGAAGATCTATTTTAAGTCTGCACCGGTTGGCTCTTGCTTCATTTTCCCTAAAATAGGGGTGTTAGCAAGGCATGTGTATTCCTACTCTGTTGTTATTTTGAATTTTGATTCAGCACATGCGTGCATCATACTTTGTTTGCTTAACACCTAAGAACAACTTTTATGCTAGCATTGTCTAATTTTTAACCGGGTGCGGGGGGACTTTCTTTGGAGCATCTTCTCGTGCCACCTTACGTAGTTGCTGAACATTTTTATCATGCACACATCCTAGGTATTTACTTGCAACTACTTATAAGTCTATTAAAAAAATAATGTTGCATTACATCAGCACAAACCACTAGTGAGTTGTGAGGGATTTTTCCAATAGATTCTACATTTCAATGATTTAGATTAAGTGGAAATTTTACAGTTCGGATTGACTCTTGTTTGTGCTAGAACAATATATGCCATTTTGTCCGGATAGTGAGATCTTTTTTTAGTTCATCTTCTTTGCTTGCTATTCTGGCCTTGTTGTACATACTTGTAACTGTCAACTAGACCAGCATGTGCAGTAGAGATCCTTGGTTAATTATGGATCCCGCTAACTTCATTTTGTTGCTTCAATTCATCGTTACGTGTGGCATGTTCTTTCTAACGACATGCTAATTCTTTGGATGTTGCCATGTGAACTTTTGAGTCGATTGATTGCTCATTTTCTTGATTACGTGTTGTTGAAGTGTTCTAGACAATTTGTGAGCCAATTTTTTCTTTTTAAGGATCTGCACTCACACTTGTTACGATGCTATTTTTGTGACCTTAAAATGTATGTATGTGCTATCTGTTATCCTATTCCAACAAACTACAATGTTTCACCAGCTTTTGGTATGAACTGATGTTTTGTCAAATGACGAGATCACCATTCTATTTTAAAAATACTTTACTCTGAATATTATTGGTTATGCTTCCTCCGGTAAGTTCTATTCCTCGTGTACTGTTCATAGTTAGACCTTATGCCGTTATTGCTCATTGCGGTTAATTCTAAAAAATGCTGCACTCATATGAACAATTCTATTGCTACCTGTTGACTGAATTGGGCTTAGTCCACTCCATGCCATTGTATATTCATGGCTTCCCTCTCATCATGTTTTCTCCATCATGACTGATTGGATCAGGATCTTTTGCTTCTGCTCATTTCACATTCATGGCTCCATGCTATCTTGTCTCAGTTTTCTTTGCTTGTCTATATTTTTCTTTTCCTCTTGATAGCTGTACTTTTCATGTTCCTTTTGCTATGCAAGATTTTGAACATGGTAAACAGAGATAGGTTCCTCTCTAGAACGCTCAAAAGCTAGTATTGTTGATGATGTCAACATCCTGTGCTGGTGTTCCTAGTTGCCATGCTATCATTCCTATTTTACCTAATGTTCATATGGTTTACATAATATTTTAAGCATCTTATTGAAGTGCCTTATTTTGGGACACCCGGAGAGACCTTCAATGCGCATCTTGCTACCCACTAATTGCGAGGGCGTGGGGGAATACAAGGTATTCCATTCATGGTTGCAATGGGTTGATCTTACTGGTTCTCTATTTGAACAAATCACTGTCTTAGCTTAATTTTCTATAAATTGCTTAGGATTGATATTGGTTCTACATATAATAGTACATTGCCTAATTGAAATTTATTCTGTATAGATTGCTACGTGTTCCCTTTTGTTTGTCATCAACACTCATGAAGGATAGTAATTTAGACAATGGTGGTGCACCACCATGTTCCTAGTTGCCCAAGCATTTTCTATTGCACCACCACGTGCTCATGGACCTTTTGTGCTTAGCTATAAGCATAGAGGTGAGTTTGAGCTAGGTCTGCTTTTCCTATTTAGTAGGAAATTTAGCTTGGCACAGTGGAGCTTGCACTCACGAGCAGTTTGCCTTTTGCTGTATTTATTTTACAACTTTACTATTATTTTGATGTGCAATTGTATGCTACTTCATTATGGAAGATTAACAGTTTATATCTGTGATACTTTTGTTGCAAGATCTCTTAACACATATGAGGGCTGAGCTGCAGCATTACCTGAAGAAGATACCCATAAATTTCTTTAACTCTGCCTTGAAGGAGTCTCATTTTAGAAAGTTGTGATCAGTAAGGTCACTTTACAAAGATGCGATCAGCATCTTACGATGTTGCTGCTCATGACAAACATCGTCATGTTGTCGAATAGTACAGAGGAGATATTTGTGTTTTCAATAATGCCTAAATAAATTTATTTGTCTTAAGGTTTGGCGATTCAACATATGTTCCTTTTATAATATCTGTTTTCACTTTTATTGATCCGCTGCCGGTGAAAAGGAAAATATATAGTTTCACTATTCCTTGGCGAAAGAATGAGTAAAAAAATTAATCACAAAACAAGAATACTTAAAAAAATATTAAACTATAAGATAAATAGGACACGTAATCCTGTCTTGTATTTGCAAAATCCTGTTCGTGTGAAAAAACAAAAAAAAAAAGTTGCAAACTGTTTGCATGGAAAAATGACAAACCGAGACGCTGTGAAAAAAAAGAAAAAAAATAGATTGCAAAACTTGCTCCGTGAAAAATGAAAAAAAAAACACGCTCAATGGAGGCGTACGGACAGTTAGAATCGGTGGGATTGGCCAAAGAAAAGAGAAAAAATAATCGACCACAGGACTTGGATCGCCGGGTCTACGGGCGTGTGTGCAGGGGCGGCTTGTAGCGCGTGGGGGACGGCCTGGCCGCACGGGGGCTCGGCTGGCGCGCGGATGGCTTGCCGCACGGAGACTCGGGTAGTGATTAATTAATCACTACCACGGGTACTACTTAGCGCAGCCCTATATATATATATATATATATACACCATTATTTTACCTTTATTCCTATACTACATTTCCTGTTCCCACACCGTGCCACGTCGCCTGCTTTTCCTCGCCTTGCGATCCGGCATCAACGGCCACCTCTGCTCCGCTGTGCACCGTCTCACGAATCTTCCACCGGCTTCGTCCCTGTCCAGCCCCCGCTCTTCTCTAAAATAAAAAAACACACCAAGGTGATACGCGACCTGCTGCGCTCCACCGGCTTCTGCCTGCGTTGCCGCCGCCCTGTTGAACGCCTCGCGGATCGGCTGCCCTTTGGTTCTCCCTGCGTCCCTCCCTCCCCCCTCTCGTGCCTCCGCATGTCTCCAGCGCTTGCTCCGCCTCTCTCTCGCGTTGCACCTGCCTACGCTCGGCGTCCGCTCCATCCAAGGTCAAGCGGCGTACCGCCGTGGACGCCTGGCCTCCCTCTCCTCCCCCCACCCGGTGCGGCGACCGAACCTTCGCCGTCTGACCCCGATGGCGTGCGGCTGCCGTAACATGGCCGAGCCCGCTTCACGTCGGCCCCTGAAACAGCCGCGGCCCCCCACAACAGCACCACCCCCACCTGCGGTTGTCTCCCATGCGTAGCCTCTGCATCACGCTGCAGATCGGACGGCCGGCAAATGCAAGTATGTTATGCCTTCTCTTTCTATTGTCCATGTTTTTTCAACTGTATGTTCAGATATGTGAGTGTATAAACAATTAGACCTGAATATCAATTACATAGTCTTCCCGATTTGTGCTTAGCAATTTTTTGTCTGCTTCATGTCATCTAAAAGGGTGCATTCCAGAATATAATGCTGCCAACTTCTTCATTAACAGGTACTGTTTTTGCTACTGACTCTCTTATACTGCATGAAAATATCTAGATTAAACTATAAAGAAAATATTGTTGTTTGGTTATTTTCATGTGCTTCCCTAAAATGACCTAAAATGAATGTGTGGCGTTAGCACAAGCACTATACTAGTTGTAGATAGTACGTCAGAGCAGGTATAATAATGGACTTATATCCAACCTAGTCAGCATTTTTGCTGATGCAGAGGAGAGAAGAGAGATTGGCTTTTATTCTAGCATCAAGCTGAGCACGGAAGCATAGGCATATGTGGGCCCAAACAAGAGTATATGTGAGGAGAGTAAGAAAGAGAAAAGAAGACGTGGTACCATGTAATAATAAAAATTCAAATATGAAACAACTATTATATAAGTTATCTCTTATTACTTGATTTATAGCCAAACACTTCACTCTATTATTAATCATGCTCTCTTGCGATGATTTTCTGGAGCCTCCTCTGCAAGAATTAATTTCTGAGGCAGCCAGCTGAGGGCCGCACTACTAGACGATTTGGCTAATGATTGGTTCTGCGGGCAGCTGACACGTACCCTGCTGTCAGGGCTCAACTCACGTGATGATTTGTTCAACTTCTTCGATAAGCTACGAGGTGAGGTTCGCATTTTCTTTTACGCTTTTAATAAACTTTCCTAGCTTATGTTCTCCTTTTTTTTTATTAGGTAAACTTCGTTCTAATCTTCATGCATCTCTGCTCCCGGAAGAAGTTAGGAAGTCTGGGAACTTCTCGTGTTGTTCTACCTTGTAGTCTTTTTGTTTCTGTTTTAGCTTTCTTTTGTATTAAAAAACTTTGTTTTCTCTTAATAAATTGAGTAGGGGCTTTAATTTGCCTCTCCTGTTCTCTATAAAAAAAATCCTTCTACATTTTTCACCCACAACTCTTATAGCTAGATGAGGTGTTTAGCAAAGTTGCATACATAAAAAATACAAACGATTACTATTTTCTTGTTGCTACTACTTACAGTAGTATTGCCTTTATGAAAGAATTAGACTGACATCATTTTTTAGTGTGGACACGCGCAATTCTCAATTGATTTTGACTATTCCATTATTAGTTTTTTCAGCACTCAGAAAAAGAATCTTTTCCAAATAAACTAATATATAGGTACCTACCCTACTAATGCACCATCCTTTCTTTTCTAGATCCACACGAAAAAATGTCCCCACTGAGGAGTCCCTCCTTCGTCCACCCGACAAATGTACCCAGGAAAATAACATCGTACAAAATAGACACTTCAGGTTTAATCTCAGCTTTCTCCCTCCTTACTCACTCATAGTCACTCATAATCCAAGGGTCAGGATTGGTTGTGTCAACCTCATCATCCTCTCGCGCCCGCCCCCGACGAAATCCCGTAGAAGCCTTGACGCCACCAATCACGCTCGATTCGTTGCGGCGTGACCGCGAGCCGCGGAGACTGCCATCATTGAGCGCCATCCGCTGACCCGGGTCCTTCTCCGAAATGGTTGCATCGAAATGATAACTACGTCAGAATGAGTCATGAAACGTCTTCTGGAGATGGTGCACAATCTGCTGAAATAGTTCAAAATCCAGGTATGTGGCATTTGATTATAATTTGATACAAAAAGCTGACTGACGTATTTATGGTTGAATCTTTTTCATTACATTACATGTGCCACACTACAAAGAGATAAATTACTCATCAGGGGCAAGAATTGGTTGCAATTTTGAGCATCCCCAAGATTAAAACTGTAGCGTTAGCACGGGCATTTTTGCTGATGTGAAGGAGAGAAAAGAGGAGAGAAAAGAGAGCTTGGCTTTTATTCTAGCACCAAGCTGAGCACAGAAGCATAGGCATATGTGGCCCAAACAGGAGTATATGTGAGGAGGAGTAAAAAAAAGAAAAGAAGACATGGTACCATATAATAAAAAAATATTCAAATATGAAACAGCTATTATATGAGTTGTCTCTTATTACTTTACTTATAGCCAAACACTTCGCTCTATTATCAATCATGCTCTCTTGCGATGATTTTGTGGAGCCTCCTCTGCAAGAATTAATTTCTAAAGGCAGCCAGCTGAAGGCGGCACTACGATTTGGCTAATGATTGGTTCTGCGGGCAGCTGACAAGTACCCTGCTGTCAGGGCTCAACTCACGTGATGATTTGTCAACTTCTTCGATAAGCTACGAGGTGAGGTTCGCATTTTCTTTTACGCTTTTAATAAACTTTCCTAGCTTATGTTCTTTTTTTTTTTTTTGATTAGGGAAACTTCGTTCTAATCCTCATGCATCTCTGTTCCCTGAAGAAGTTAGGAAGTCTGGGAACTTCTCGTGTTTTCTACCTTGTAGTCTTTTTGTTTCTGTTTTAGCTTTCTTTTGTATTAAAAAACTTTGTTTTCCCTTAATAAATTCAGTAGGGGCTTTAATTTTCCCCTCCTGTTCTCTATAAAAAATCCTTCTATATTTTCACCCACAACTCTTATAGCTAGATGAGGTGTTTAGCAAAGTTGCATACATAAAAAATACAAACGATACTATTTTCTTGTTGCTACTACTTACAGTAGTATTGCCTTTCTGAAAGAATTAGACTGACATCATTTTTTAGTGTGGACACGCGCAATTCTCAATCGGATTTGACTGTCGTTTCCTTGTTGTATAATAGCCTACAGTGTAACTAAGCTGTCGCCAGAACATGCTTCATGTGCACGCCAGTCCATCATCCATACATAGCGTTTGAGGCAACGAGATAAAGGCTTGCTTATTTTGGCTGCGAGCCTGCGACTCTGTTGAGCGGTTGGTGGCTAAGCTATATATAAAAATGGCCGTCGTTGGCTTGTGAAAATTAATTGTGAGACTTCTCAAGTAAAGTCATGGGTGCGGAAATTAATTGCGTGATATGTTAAAAATTCCTATGCTATGATAATTATAAAAATATGATAATTATAAAAAAGATGCTCTTAACATCTACTCAGTGGTCCCTTGCATGGAGTATCTTCCGTCAGTCCGTGCGATACTCCTGCAAGGCCCTATGCTATGATAATAATAAAAAAAATTCTGGGAAGGTTGTATCGCACGGACTGACGGAAGATACCTATCAGCTCCTACGTATTAGACAAACCTTTGAAAGGTTTTATATGATTCCCTATGCTATGATAATAATAAAATTCCCTATGCTACGTATTAGACAAACCTTTAAAAATTCCCTATGCTATGATAAAAATTCCCTTGCATGGAGTATCGCTTTATTAGAAACAAACGCACACATTCAGTGGTCCAAATAAATGCTTGTTATATATGCCTGCGTGCGATTTATTATAAACACACGTGGTCTATATAGATGCTAGTTGTGCACGACTTTAGTATAGATGTTACTAGATGATTCCCAGCGTTGCGTTGCGGGGTATAGAAGAGGAATATAATTCATAAAGAGAGAAAACATTTAATGGGGTTAAATAAGGGATGCCATGAACTTTGTGGGGATGATGTAGACACCTTGCTTGAAGAGATAAAAGATCTAATGCGCTATGCGTTGTTACGGGCATTGCTATATGAATATTGCATGATATATGGACGATTCATACATGATAATTTGTGACAATACTATGGCATTTTGCCATATAGGATTTGACAGATAAATTAAGAACCATTTTTATTTAAGAAATATTATATGTGTGTGACTGGCTAATGAAAACAGTAGATACTACTTTGAAGAACAAATATGTTGTATTATTCCACACATACTCACGGTTTGTCTCGAGTCTAGTCCAACAAATTAGTCATATACTCATACCTAATAAAAATCGGCAGTAAGTTTATGATATGTGTGGACGGTCGGCCTCTCGTCCATTCGTTTCATCTCCTTCGCATTTTCGGTGGATTATCCTGCATGAACTCGTCGTGCTGCAAGGCGGCCTCTCGGGGGCCCTCGGCGAGCAGCGCTGGTGGCTGGTGCATCCTCCTCCAATTCCTAGGCCAACATGCCCTCCATCCTCCACCTCCTGCTCTGCGCCCACGGCAATCTCGCGTGGCTCCGTGCACCGGTCACGGACACTGTACTTACGCCATCGTCGACCTCCCGGTGGCCACCCGTTGGAGCCGCTGTCTTGGGATGGTGACGGTCGTCCATGGCCGAGCATTTCGACATCGTCATGATGCAGCGAGGAAGCCTATAAGGTTTGGTACTAATCTAGCTGCAGAGTTTTCATTTATAGGAGGAAAGACTCAAGCATTTGTGGAAGGCGAATCGACTGGCTGTTTGGTTCCGGAGGAACGGCAGCTCAAAAGAACTGATCGGTCGCTGCTGCATGCGTTTGTGGCTGCATGCGTATCGGTTGCTGCTGCATGCATTTGTGGCAGGGGAATGGTTGTTCGGTTGCTGCCTAGGGAGGAACTGATCGATTCTTGCGGAGTAATGAAGTACTGCATGCGTCTGTGCATAACATCCAACGGAAACGAAAACTGTGCTGCCTTTACTGATGACGTGGACCAATGAGAACCCTGAGAACTCCTAAATTAGCCCCTAGTGGGGGATCTACATATAGGTATTTTAGATTCGTGTCTTTTTGTCACACCAAAGACTATTACTGCTCTATTGATTGCTAAGCAACATTATTGGCCTTCGTACAATTTATAAATGCTTTAGTCTATATAATGCTAAAGTTGTTTCCCTGTAACACCCGGTTTTAAGGACAAACCAGATGCACACCAAATGTGAGCCCTGGAAGTCAAATCTCACATATAGGTACAAATATAAAGGGTAGTATCAAAAGACAATGCTTTATATATAACGTACATAGTATAAAAGAATGTAATTTTAGATAGCAAACAGCGGAAAGCACTCTGATCTTCAGGTGTAAACTCCTCTCCACAGGGACCAACTGATTGGTTGACCACAAGCCTAAACTCCTCCTGAGGTGTGGGAAAATAGCAAGAGTGCGTTCATGTCGAACTCAACAAATATAATATGGGGTTATAAGACTCAAAAGGTTGACACTGGTGTAACTGCGGTTAGCATTTTAATATATCAAAATTTTAGCATTTATTTATGTAGCAATAAGTTCTGCATAACCCAATAACCCATATAATCACCATTATTATAACATTCTCGTGACAGTGCATCGTCAACATCCAATTCCATAACCATCATCAACATTCTCATCATCCACATTCTCGTTTTCCAGTGATCATCTATTCCATAAGAATCTCCAAGGCCGCTCGTGACCGTGAGCACGGCTGATATACCAGTTTTACTCTGCGCAGAGGTGTACACTTTCACTGTGAGTTATGACTCCCAAATGCATGGGTTTGCAAGGCCCAAAACACCGAGAATCATATAAAATCTTTCAAAGGTTTGTCTAATACGTAGCAGCCGATAGGTATCTTCCGTCGGTCCGTGCGATACAACCTTCCCGGGATCCCGCTAGCCTCACGGCGTTCCGTGTGACACAACCTACTCGGGATCCATAGTCCGTTTTTACCCTAACCCCTATCGGTAACCACCAACAATATTAGACAAGGTCCTTTGACCGACTAGAGCCAAAGCCATATAGCCCTCCCAGTTGTACGGTTGTCCCGGATGATCACTTACAGATAAGCCCTTACGGAGAGCCAAGAACACCATGTAAAAGCATGGGTTCTCTCGCCCTATAATCCATGTTGCTAAAAAACATATTTTATACATCATTGCATATATCCATTTATCAAAATTCAGATCATAAATAATTAAGTAGAGCACTAGCAAGGGCTACCCATATGCAATTAAACCAAATAGGAGACAAGGTATGAAGTCTTCAACATCTAGGAAATCCTTAGGGTGACAAATTAAGAAACATGCAACATGAATTGTAGTTAAAAATTGTTGACACTTTGCTTAGCGACATCACTAAAATAGAAACGGCGCCAACCCGGTGTTTTACGTTGCCACCAATAAACTAGTCATGATTCAATTACCTATAATTCTAGTTGTGAGATTAGGTTGTCATCCCTAACTATATAACATAAACATTATTATAAGACTAGGCAGAAAAATAATATAAAGAATAATATAAATAAATAAATAACAAAGGTTACGTAGCGGACGGATAACTATACCAATAGTAGCATTTTACCTAGAGTATTACCAGGTTGTCATTTATATTTTACCATTGGGAAGGCTATCTATAACTGAATTGCATAGTATTAATAACTCCTCTCGTACTATGAAATAGTAATAAACCAATAATGAATAAGCTTATACTCAATAACGGGGTTATGTCACAATAAAGATAAAGATAAATATAATAAAGATATATATGATAAATGATAATAATGATAATGATAAATGCAGTGATCAAGCATCATAATGATAAGATAAATAGCCAACAGTATTCTAGCCTAAGAACTAACATGGAATAATATAAGAAAAAAACTTACTAATGAGTAACTATCATCACAAGTTATGGTTCACTATAATTAGTGCAAACATCTAGCTATCATTGTTAGCATCATTACTTCATATCATACTTAAGGAACATCAACTATGAATGATCTAATAATAATATCTTCACCTTCGATGCGACACACGTCCTACCGTTCACTATATGCAGAGGGAGGATTACAGAGGACTCAATAGGGCTGTCACCCCTACGATCTACCACACGACTTAGCATATAGCGGGCATTTGCAGAGATAACATATCTAAGCACCACGCTTACATAAGTTATGACACCTATCTTACATGTTATAAGATAAGGGCTATACAATCCTAAGTATGCAATCCATAACAAATAACTAACTCTACTAGACATATTAAAGCAAATAATAAACATTGCAATAGATAACATAATAAAGATGAAGCACAATGTCATAGATAAACTTGAGTATAAATATCAAAGGATATATAAGTACCTATAGAATACCTTGACAGAATCTGAAGTCCAAGCCTTCTTAGACTTGATCTCCTTCTAATCTACTACTATGTAACTAATCTCTCTAGAACTAGAACTACTCAAGAACTAGGGTTTGTGGCTCGAGATGACTTGATCTCTCGGAACTCAGAATATCAATACTGAATTAGGGTTTCAGAGGGGTGGTCTGCCCCTCCTTATATAGCCCCATAGGATGAATCTTAGCCCTTAGATCAAACTGACTTCATTAGACGCCCTAGATTGGATCTTTTAGGTCGGTTGTAGGAAGATTCTAGAAGCTTGGACATGTGGCGTAACTTTGCCGGGGTGGCCGCCCCCACTGTCGGGGCACCCGTCCCCACCTTGTTAGGTGTGGGCCCCATCTTCGACATGGCACCTTCTTTTGTCCTTTAGGTCCCTGGAATTTATACTAATGCTTCTGTTGAAGTCTTTTTCTTCCGTTTCTTCATTTCTTCTCTTTTCTACTCTTTTCTAAGTCTATCCCGCAAAACCGGGTATGCAACAAAACTTCGTGGAATTCATTAGTATAAACCCTATCTTCTAGTGTTCTTGTTCTCTTTTTACTTTATATATTAATGGTAAAAAGTTGACGCTATCCGCCATCAACAAGCTCCCCAAGCTTACCTTTTGCTAGTCCCTTAGCAAAACTATTTATTAATAATAAACTTGGATCGGGAGTTCCTACAATGCTTTATTTTTAAAAAAGTACACATGCTTTTAAACAAAAACTCTACTCGGATCGATAACAATCATTCTGACTTCAAACTCACCCATATTACCTTAAACCATGGAGCTTTTTAACTTTCACTTGGGTCTTGAGTAATTGAAAGACGAACAATCAAGCCAAGCACTATGTCTCAAGTCTTCGATCAACCAATATTCCAGAGTTTTTATAAGTTTTCAAAATAAAACTCAAAGCCTTTTTTTGAATGGCACTCTCAATCTCTCAATATGTGGTATTTATGGATCCTCACTAAGGTAATAATAGTGTTATGCCTTTTCTCTTAAATATGTAGTATTTTTTTATGGAATATGGCGTAATATATTAAGCCTTCTCTCAATCTCTCTTTCACTCACTCTCTAAATAAGGTTTATGTGGAGCTCATAGGAGTGGCACTCTTAAATAATATAGCATACTTGCAAAGAATATATTGTAAGTCAAATAATGGATCCATAGAGAGTTTAGCCAATCAAATCAAAAAATGCATGTATATGGAATATGGTGGATGGGTGTATATTTGGTGGCTAAAACTAATTCTACTTTTACTCCTTCAAAGAATGAATACATCTCCCTTGAAACTTGGAAACTTTGAGAGAATTTGGGCTGCACACTTTTTTCTTTTTTTTTTTTAGAGGCGGGCACCTAAGTACCCATTGTTTTTTTCATAGTGGACACTTATCTTTTTTCACTCTCTTCTCTCTTTTTTTTTTAGCGACCCAAATCTCCTTCTATAATAAACTTATGAGAGATAACAACAAGAACATTTGGAGTAAATAATAAAAGGCTTCCTATTGGTTATGTGGGTTGCTTATTTCTAGTGTAGGAATAAAACAATTTCAAGTGGATCTAGATGAAAAAAGAATGATATTGCATCTATTCCCAGTGTAGGAGCAGTGCATATGTATATATGTGGATGGTGTGTGGAAAAATCTTGATTTTTCATGACTGACTCTCATAGGTATCAGCAATCCAAAGCAAGCAGCAAAAATGTAACTAGTAGTTTTCCTAATCTAAATATCGGATATATGGCTTTGGTAAGAATTTAACACTTTGCCAAACAAGAGCTCATCATGTAAAATTTTTAAATTTTTAAAAGATAAATCTCCAAAAATATAGTTTCACTAAGGACAAGATAAATAGCAACTCAGACTTTCTCATATCATATCCCCAAATTACCTAGACTTAGATCAAGTATATGCTACCCACAAGTTCAGGGGTTAGAGCAAATCTTAGATCAAAACAAGTGTATCTAAAATATCGGAGAAATTTTAATTTAAAATCAAGGTACTTAAAAGGAATTAGAGCAGAGCAACTATTCATCATTTCCAAAGAAAATTTATTCTAACTCTAAATTTATTAATCACACCTTAATATAATATATATAGCTAAGATAAAATTTATTTGATTTAATCTGTTATGCATCTTTTTATTCCTTTTTAAGCAAGCAATAATATAAGCTAATAATAACAATTAAAGTATAGTAAAGAAATACTTATCTTGATAACCAGGGGTGCTCTCCCCAAGCTGACTTGGAGTGTCGATGTTGACATGAGGTAGAGAGATGGAGGTGATGTCGCCCTTCCTTGGTGGAGCATTATGACACGTTGAATTAGTGCTCTATCAAGTGATCCAACGCCTTCTTTTGTCGTGTGTCTCATAAATCTTGTAAATCCTATGAAACTCAAATAGACAACAAAACTTGTAGAACTAGTTAAGCATTAGTAGTTGGATATTTTAAGTTTTAATTGTCTAGAGCTTCTTTGTAGTCATAGCATTAAGTCATCAACAGGATTTATATAAAACAAATATTTTTGAATTTTCTTATTTTGTATGCATGCGAAAAATTATAAAGTAACAAGATAAATGAATGCAAATTATTTTTATGCCTCTATAGTAAATATCCCGAGGGTGTTATGCCACAGAATTATTCACATGGGGCTTCAAGTTTTTAATTAATTAATGACATGCATGAAACATATTTATTCTTTTCTTTTATAATATATATATATATATATATATATATATATATATATATATATATATATATATATGATAAAGTAAACATGCTAAATGAAAATTACCTATGCAATGAAGTAAAATAAATATACAATACTTAAATAAAGGATACTTACTGACCTTTGGTGTGCAGTAGTTCATTCCTCTCATGGTTCATCGGAAGGTACCAATGGCTGTACTGATAGTTCTGGGGACGTTACCTCAGATGTTGTAGGCAAGGATGTTTCTGGTTCTGAGTGTGGGCTCTCTTTCTTCTTCCACACTTTCTTGGTAGGTGAGTTGGACGAAGGTTGAATTACCTCCTCCTTAACTTCTTCTTCTTTCTTAGCTTCAACTGTATCCTTGTTCCAACGATCTTCATATTTCGAGACATGTCCTGTGTAGTCTTGCCATCCATCTTCATTCTTTGACACCTCCGCCTCATAGGTTGCCCATTCTTCTTGCGTCATTAGGGTGTATCCCTTGCGGCGAGAGTGGCATCTCCTTCAGTTACGTGACTTCTTCGGCTGGTCATAGTTAGTATAATTTTTGAAATAATAGCGTACCTTTTCAAATAGAAATTGGAAGTGAATTTCTCCAGTCTTGATGTAGATGATAGCACGTGTAGTGTTCAGGAATGGTCTTCCCAACACTATAGGTGAATTGATGTCTTGATCTCTCATGTCTAGTACTATGAAATCTGTAGGTATGTAGTGATCGTGAATCTAGACTGGTACACCCTTTGCTATTCCTTCTAGAATTCTGTAGGACTGATCTGCCATCTGCAACTGGGTATACGTTGGGTACAAAGGTTGTTTACCATATATGAATTCATAGATTACCTTAGGCATTATGTTGACTCCTGAGCCAGTGTCGCAGATGGTGTTGATGAAAGTCAACTGATTGATTGAACATTCTATCTCTGGGTTTCCTAGATCTTCCATCTTTGGCAGATATGGTGACTCGACAGCATAGTCCCATTCTGAGTGAACTGCATTGATCATGTTCACTTGTTGTGGCTGCTTTTTCTTGTTTCTCCTTCTTCTATTGTTGTTGTTCGTCTTAACCGGCGCATCAAGTTCATAGCCATATGCATGTTGAGGATGAGCGGGAGATTCAAGCATCTTGTTTTTGAAGATGAAGGTCTCCTTTCTCCCTTTAATTGTGAAGCAGATCTTCGCTTGAGTTGCGTAGATGATAGCATTGGCTGTGCACAAGAATGGTTGGCCCAATATGATTAGTGACCTCTCGTCTCCTCTTATCTGAATGATGATAAAGTCTGTCAGCACATACAAGTTTCCTACTTGTACATAGAAGTCTTCAAGGATTCCCTTCGGGTAGCAGATTGACTGATCTGCATGCTGCAAACACATAGTTGTATATAGTAAAAGACCACCATGGATCTTCCCACAAATTACCTTTGGCATGATGTTGATGCTTGATCCATAGTCACAAAATGCAGCGTCAAAGGTGTGCGGTCCAATCTGAATAGTGATGACTGTTGATATTTCTTAGCACAATCACTAGAAACAGGTTTAGAACCCATCTCTAATAACGGCGCCAGAAATGCGCCGTTGACATTCCTAAGTGAAACCACCATGTCGGTGATCATACTAGGAACATCAACGGTGATAGACCTTGCCAAAATAGATATTCATCCACAAGCGCACGGATCTATCATTGTAGCATTTCACCCAGAGATATTCAGGGTATCGTTATTTATATTTTCCCAAAGGAAGGCATGGTGGAAAAGGATCTAAGAGAGACATGAACAAGATAACATGATTGTGCAATGGACCAATGCTTATAACAGGGATATAAGGGAACGGTAAAAGGATAACTTGACACACTCACTCAAGCCAAACTCAAGGATAAAGATAAATAAGGAATAAAGAAAGTCCTAAGTGGAGCATACAGATTCTAATCATGGCTGTGCATAGAACTAGTTGATAGTCATGCAACATTCATAAGTAGGAGGTCATTGCTGAGAGTGAGATGGACAGGGAGACCTTCCCGAGCCATCCGGCCTGAAGAAAGGGCACTTTAGACTCCTACACGACATACGAACGTGGGGGATTACAAAGGACGGACAAGGCTGTCACGACCCTGCCGCCTACCCCCTCGACCGGGGCATGCCGCAATTTGGAAGGATCCCTGACATCCGGACACCACGCCCACATATAAAGAAACTATTGATGTCCCCCATGGTCCCCACCCTACGGATGGATGGAATAGAACACGAGCAAACCCGAAGGAACAACTAACCGCCACCTTAGCACAATCCTGACACTAATTCTAATGGTTTAAGCATAAAGTTCTATATGACGATAAGATAAATCATGAAGCATAGAAATAACACGAAGACTCTAATTCTAATGCACAACCAAGATAAGATAAAGGGACAAGGCTTTGGAAGAATACCGTAGATAGATTTATTCCAGGAGTCCATCTTCCAAGGAGCCAAGCCTTCCTTGGTGGCTTTGCCTAGCTCCACATCTCTACTAAGAAGAAGAAAGAAGAAAGAAGAAGAAGAAGAGAGAGGGAGAGAGGCTCTCTTGTGAGGTGTGTGTTGAGAGAGGAGGTGAGGGGGGCTACTTATACAAGTGAGAGAGGGGGCTAAGTGTGAATTTCCCCCAAACCGACCATCTCTCGGGCGTCTAGGTTCAGTGTACCGTGCTACGCAGCCCCGCACCGCCCTCCAGGACACTTAATGCACCGCCTCGCCAAAGTTGGGCCGGATCGGCGCCAAAGTGGGTGCGGGCGCACCTTAGGGTGCGCGCACACCCGTCCTGGCCCGTTTCGGGCTGGGCTTTGGCTGGCTGGCGTGTTTGAGCCTAAAAAGTTGTGTGGTGATGTGTGCTCAGCCCAAGTTGCATCGTGGTGGGCTCATCTTCCTTGGGTTGATTGGTTTGCAGAAGCACGTTTTCCAGGAAGGCGTATTTTGGACATTTTCCACTTGCTTTTCATATAAATCCTGCAAAACAATATTTGTGCACTACAAGTGGAATTATGTCAATAATAAATGTATATGTGTGTAGTAAGGTATAGTTTCAACCCCTTTATTGGTAGAATGTTGACGTTAAAAATACGTCGTTCGTGACCGTCAACAAACTCCCCCAAGCTTACCCTTTGCATGTCCTCGGGCAAAGATAAGTACTTGGTTGTTAATCGGGGAGTTGCTTTCATGCTGATTATGTTTCAAATGTGCCATGTTTATAACAAAAATTTTCTACTAGAATTTGAATAAAATGGCATGCTTACCCACCCTTTATTACCTTTAAATCGTTTGTGGGGCTTTTGAGTCATTTTTCGAATCTTGGGTGGTTGTAAGATAGAACGGTCGACGAACTTGCTTATCTTTCACTCTTTTGAGACTATCAATCTAGAGGTTTTGAAATATTTTTGCAAAGAATATAGTTCCTCAAATGATCTCTCGATCGCTCAATATTTGTATGTGGTTGTTCCTCACCAAAGGCTTAGATTTGCCTTTCTTTTTGCCTACCAGCTAAATAAGGCTTTTGTGGAGCTCGGGTAGGTAAAAGATTGGCATACTTGTGTCATGTCATGTTGCCTTAGTCAAAGACCGAACCACATGGAGAAACTAGTCATAGGCCTAGATCAAGATGTGCAAGTGTGTGGAATTTTTTTTTTTGTATTTTGTGCTCCGGGTATCATGACTCTCTCTCTTTTTGGTGGAATAGAGTAGAAGGTATGGGCTACCTTTATTCCTTCCTTTTCTTTTCTTTTCTCTTTATTTTTTTTGGACGAGTACTGACTTCCTCGTCTTTTTATTTGGGACATTTGTCCATCTTACTTTCTTTTTTTTATAGCCCATACTTCTCCTTTTGGAACAAGAATTTTTGTGAGAGGTCATGGTACAAATGCATGGAGTATATTTATGGTGGATGGAAGGGTGCATGTGGTGCGCAACTCTCAGTGTAAGAGTTGGTGATTTATTTCTGGGTGTACGTGAATCTTGATCTTGAGCATATGAAAAGAATCTCGACATAGGTCACAAACAATTTGACATATGCTCACCATGAAAACAAGTAGCATATGACTAAGGTTTTTCATGAATGATCATATCATCATGTCATATGGCTTTGGTGGGAAATGCATATCATTGAGGAACTTTTGAATTTTCATTTTGAAAAGAAAACTCGGATATCGAGTCACTCTAAGAATAAAGTCATAGCAAAGTCCATGTCACCATATCATAACTCGCAACTACCTAGATCAGATAAGTTTATGCAACCCACATGATTCAGGCTTTTCAAGGTGAAATAAAACTTAGCCACTAAACTCAAATCTTAGAGAAATTTAAGTTATAAACTAGGCACAGATAAATCATAAGACAGAGCAACTATTCATCATTTCAATAGGGGTAGAACTAAACATTTCTACAACACATATATATGGAGTGGAATAAATCTCCTCTCTTTATTTCTTCATCCCCTCTTTTTTTTTTAATTCTCATATCTCATCATTCTTATAAGATAAGAAAATAACTGAATGGAATGTGAGATACGAGTTACCTTTGTGGGAGTCCCTCCCCCAAGCTAGTTTCTGACTTACCTTCGGTTTAAGAACGTTGCTAGCTTGTGAACGCCATGAATTAATTCTTGATTAGCATCTTCTTTGAGTGCGATAGGGGACTCCCCCAAGCTTGTCTTGTGATGATCTTGGAAGAATAGGACAACCATACTCGGGGTTTGAAAAGTTTATTATTTTTATTTTATTATTATTCATATTTATTATTATTATTATTATTATTATTATTATTTTTGGTTCACCAAACAAGATCGATCTCCATTGTCGTCTCCGGGACACACCCTCTCGAAGTTGTTAATTTCCTATAGGGGTTAGTCCATATGGTCGACCAAATTCTACACTAGCAGCTCTGGTTCAATAATCAAACTCGACTCCATGTCTAATCTGATTAGGGTAGACTTTTTGACCTAAGCACCATGCTCAATTCAAAAAGTCTATGGAAGTATGATCACCATATGAATGATCACCGCTCCCAAACCATAACATGCTAGTATAGAAAAAGGAAGCATGAATTGATAACAAGATTCATCCAAAGGAGGTGAAGACTTTGAAAGGTGAACAAGATTTTATTATTGTTATTATTTTTCTATATAAATATATTTTTTTTTTTTGCATGGCAACGAAAAAGGATGAGAGTGAAAGGTTCACATTACCATGTTTTGGTCCTCCCCAAGCTAGCTCAAAGCCCATCGGATCGGGGCTTTACCCCCGTGCTTTTGGCTTTTCTGCATGGTTAGTATATGGTAGATTCACGAGTGGACTTACCATCCTTCGTGATTACCTTAATTCAAAACATAAGCAGGAAGGAGCAAATTGAGCAAGCAAGGTGTTCAAGAATTTTTATTTGAAATTTTATTATTTCCACGGGTGGACATAAACTTCACCAAAGTTTTCATACTCAAACAAGGCTAGGATAAAAATGCAATGTAAGTCTAGCCTTGCTTTATCTCCATGATGAAATAATTCAAATGTTTATGATGTAGCTCTAGGTTCATTAATCAAATTTTCAACACCATGTTAAAATTTGATTAAAGAAGGTCTTTTTAACCCAAGCACCATGCTTGATTTAAAAGACCAATGGATGTATCACACTCTAGAATGAAAATACATCCAAACTCAAGGCGTATTTCATAAACAAAGAAAACATGGATTCTTTATATGGAGATAAGTATGAGTAAAAAGGATTGGTGATTGATTTACCTTTGCATACCTGAGTGTGTGTGTACCAACCGCGCATGAAGGCAAGAATGTTGAAACTTCTGCGGTGGTAGCTTGATGGTCCATCTCAGGCAGCCCACAAGGCTGAGTGTACTTGACCGGCAGCTTGAGGATAGAGTTCAGAATTGCTGTGTCGGTGGCGTGATGATCTTGGTTTGGTTATGACTTCCTCAGGCCAGAGCAGATGGAGACATACCAAACTCACTCAGGTAAACAACAAGGCTAAGTCACACACAAAGAATGTGTGATCCATAAGCCTTGGTGCTTGGGAGTGGAAGAACCCAAGTGGCGTAATGGTGTTCATCTTGATCATGTCGGGGCCAACTTGTTCTTTTTAGTCTCCTACGATATATATTTTTTTTTTTATATATTTTTTTTTTTTTTGACAACCACTTTTTTTTTTTTTTTTGACTTTCTATCTCTCTTTTTTTTTTTTTTCAACAACCATTTTCTATTTATTATTTTTTTCTCTCATTTATTTTTATATCTCTCTTTTTTTTTTTAAAAAAAAAATCTTTTTTTTATAGCAAGGGAAGCTAACATCATCTTTTATTCATCTCTCTTTTTTTTTTTTTTTTCTTTTTTTTTTTCTTTTTTTTTTTTTTTTCTTGGACTCTTTTTTTTTTTTTTCTTCTCTTTTTTTTTTTTTTTTTGATCCCCTTAGCGTCGTGGAACATGATATTCTCACCATCTTCCCTCTCACACTTGGACTTTTGCGAAAAAGTCAAGTGTGCAAGGTTAGAGTCTCCTTTTGAGTGCGTTCATCCCCCCAAGAGCATCAAAGTTTTCTTGTGGTGTAGCCCCCATGTTATCGAAGTCGGGTGCCCCTTTGTTCTTCTTAGTCTCCACCTGAAATGGTTAGTGACAAGAATACCCGAAGGTGCATACTAACTTGATAACATGTCCTTGCTTTTTATTTATAAGTTTTTTTTTAGATAAACTTGTTATGAACAAAGGTCACTACACATGCATATTATCATGATAAACATGTTCTAATAGATTCCTTAGAAAAAACTAATGCCTTCCCCGACAACGGCGCTAGAAATGCTTGTTGACATTTCTTAGCGCAATCACTAGAAACAGGTTTAGAACCCATCTCTAATAACGACGCCAGAAATGCCCCGTTGACATTCCTAAGTGAAACCACCATGTTGGTGATCATACTAGGAACATCAACGGTGATAGACCTTGCCAAAATAGATATTCATCCGCAAGCGCACGGATCTATCATTGTAGCATTTCACCCGGAGATATTCAGGGTATCGTTATTTATATTTTTCCAAAGGAAGGCATGGTGGAAAAGGATCTAAGAGAGACATGAACAAGATAACATGACTGTGCAATGGACCAATGCTTATAACAGGGATATAAGGGAACGGTAAAAGGATAACTTGACACACTCACTCAAGCCAAACTCAAGGATAAAGATAAATAAGGAATAAAGAAAGTCCTAAGTGGAGCATACAGATTCTAATTATGGTTGTGCATAGAACTAGTTGATAGTCATGCAACATTCATAAGTAGGAGGTCAGAGCTGAGAGTGAGATGGACAGGGAGACCCTCCCGAGCCATCCGGCCTGAAGAAAGGGCACTTTAGACTCCTACACGACATACGAACGTGGGGGATTACAAAGGACGGACAGGGCTGTCACGACCCTGCCGCCTACCCCCTCGATCGGGGCATACCGTCATATTGGAAGGATCCCTGGCATCCGGACACCACGCCCGCATACAAGGAAACTACTCATGTCCCCCATGGTCCCCACCCTACGGATGGACGGAATAGAACACGAGCAAACCCGAAGAACAACTAACTGCCACCTCAGCACAATCCTGACACTACTCAATTATATTGCATGAATGGTTTAAGCATAAAGTTCTATATGACGATATCACAACATGGAAACTATAGACTAGTTCATATGTTATGATTATGTCAAGAGATCAACATGTTAGATCATGAGATAAATCATGAAGCATAGAAATAACATGAAGACTCTAATTCTAATGCACAACCAAGATAAGATAAAGGGACAAGGCTTTGGAAGAATACCATAGATAGATTTATTCCAGGAGTCCATCTTCCAAGGAGCCAAGCCCTCCTTAGTGGCTTTGCCTAGCTCCACATCTCTACTAAGAAGAAGAAAGAAGAAAGAAGAAGAAGAAGAAGAAGAAGAAGAGAGAGGGAGAGAGGCTCTCTTGTGAGGTGTGTGTTGAGAGAGGAGGTGAGGGGGGCTACTTATACAAGTGAGAGAGGGGGCTAAGTGTGAATTTCCCCCAAACCGACCATCTCTCGGGCGTCTAGGTTTAGTGTACTACGCTACGCAGCCCCGCACTGCCCTCCAGGACACTTAATGCACCGCCTCGCCAAAGTTGGGCCGGATCGGCGCCAAAGTGGGTGCGGGCGCACCTGAGGTTGCGCGCGCACCCGTCCTGGCCTGGTTCGGGCTGGGCTTTGGCTGGCTGGCATGTTTGAGCCTGAAAAGTTGTGTGGTGACGTGTGCTCGGCCCAAGTTGCATCGTGGTGGGCTCATCTTCCTTGGGTTGATTGGTTTGTAGAAGTACGTTTTTCAGGAAGGCATATTTTGGACATTTTCCACTTGCTTTTCATATAAATCCTGCAAAACAATATTTGTGCACTACAAGTGGAATTATGTCAATAATAAATGTATATGTGTGTAGTAAGGTATAGTTTCAACCCCTTTATTGGTAGAATGTTGACGTTAAAAATACGTCGTTCGTGACCGTCAACAATGACCGGTCTATCTGGGTCTCCTTTCTTCTTTGGTAGTGAATCATCCTTCCATCCACATGATGAAGGTTGCTTGTAGTAGAGTCCTGCATTAAATATATCGACAAGATTCGCAGACTCTAACTCTTCAGGTTGGCCTGGTATTTTGCCTTTCTCTAGTGGAGGTACAATAGCAGCTAACTGAGCAAGTTGAGACTCTAATATTTTATTGAAGCTATGCTGATTCTTAATGGCAGTAGCAAAGGTATCCATTCTAGCATTGATGGTGTCTAAAGTTTTGTCATTGGAAGCTACCTTCTTATTAATATGCTCAATAAGTCTAGACTGACCAGCAAGTAACTCTCTCAAAGGGGGTTGGTTGAAATTATTACCTAGGTAGTTACCTTGGTAATTACCTGGGTAGTTTGGTCTTTATTGCTGATTCCATCCTTGAGGTTGTTGAGGATAATAATTATTGTTATTGTTGTTGAGGTAGTTCACATCCTCTTATAGTTCTGGGCAATTTTTCTCTAAGTGTCCATAGCTTCCACCCTCTTCACAAGTCATAAGAGAATCATTAATGTGCATGACTTCTCTTTTCTCATGGTCTTGGTTCTCCAGCTTCTTCATCAGGAAGTCGATCTTAGCAGATAGCATGTCCACTTTCTTGAGTTGATGGACACCTCCTCCTCTCTTACGGGGTAGAGTGCGTTCTTTATTCCAACTTTGGTTAGATGCCATCTTCTCAACGAATGAAGTAGCATTTTGAAGTGTAAGTGATAAGAAAGCTCCTCCAGCAGCAGCGTCCATTGTCTCACGGGTGCTAGCACTTAGCCCGTGCTAGAAGGTCTGCATAAGTAGCCAGTCCTCCATCCCATGATGAGGACATTCTGCAATAAAATCCTGAAAAGCGTTCCCATGCCTCGGGGAATGACTCATCGTGTTGTTGCTAAAAACTTAAAATTTTCCCACGCAGAGCATTGGTCATCCCTAACTATATAACTAGAAACATATATGGCATAAACATTATTATAAGACTAGGTAGAAAATAATATAAAGAATAATATAAATAAATAAATAACATAGGTTCTCAAGCGGACGACGATAATTATACCAATTGTAGCATTTTACCTAGAGTATTACCAGGTTGTCATTTATATTCTACCACCGGAAGGCTATCTATAACTAAATTGCATAGTATTAATAACTCCTCTATACTATGAAATAGTAATAAACCAATAATGAATAAGCTTATACTCAATAACAGGGGTTATGTCATAATAAAGATAAATATAAATATAATAAAGATATATATGATAAATGATAATAATGATAAATGCAAAGTGATCAAGCATCATAATGATAAGATAAATAGCCAATAGAGTATTCTAGTCTAAGAACTAACATAGAATAATATAAGGAAAACTTACTAATGAGTAACTATCATCACAAGTTATGGTTCACTATAATTAGTTCAAACATCTAGCTATCATTGTTAGCATCATTACTTCATGTCATACTTAAAGAATATCAAATAAGAAGGATCTAATAATAATATCTTCACCTTCGATGCGACACACGTCCTACCATTCACTATATGCGGAGGGAGGATTATAGAGGACTCAATAGGGTCTGTCACCCCTAGGATCTACCACATGACTCAGCATATAGCGAGCATTTGCAGATATAACATATCTAAGCACCACGCTTACATAAGTCATAACACCTATCTTACACGTTACAAGATAAGAGCTATACAATCCTAAGTATGAAATCCATAACAAATAACTAACTCTACTAGACATATTAAAGTAAACAATAAACGTTGCAATATAATAATTGATCTCCTTCTAATCTACTACTATGTAGCTAATCTTTCTAGAACTAGAACTACTCTGAAGAACTAGGGTTTGTGGCTCTGGATGACTTGATCTCTGGAACTCAGAATATCAGTACTGAATTAGGGTTTTAGGGGGGTGGTCTTCCCCTCCTTATATAGCCCCATAGGATAAATCTCAGCCCTTGGATCAAACGGACTTTATTAGATGACCTAGATTAGATCTTTAGGTCGGTTGTAGGAAGATTTCAGAAGCTGGACATGTGGCGTGACGTGGCCAGGGCGGCCGCCCCCACCTGTCAGGGCGCCCATGCCCACCTTATCAGGTGTGGGCCCCATCTTCGACGTGGCATCTTCTTTTGTCCTTTAGGTCCCTGGAATTTATACTAATGCTTCTGTTGAAGTCCTTTTCTTCTGTTTCTTTATTTCTTCTCTTTTCTACTCTTTTCTGAGTCCATCCTGCAAAACTGGGTATGCAATAAAACTCGTGGAATTCGTTAGGATAAACCCAATCTTCTAGTGTTCTTGTTCTCTTTTACTTTACATATTAATGGTAAAAAGTTGACGCTATCCACCATCAACAAAAAGTGATCAATTGGTGACAAGGATAGTCCCATTCTATACTTGCCTTAAATATAGATCCTTCTTCTTGTTCAAGCCTTCAAAGAACTTCTGAGGATCCTAACCTTCAAAGAATTCCTAATCTTCCACGAACTGCTCACCGTCTACTTGATTCCAATCAGCAACACACAAACATATAGATCCAATCAAGCACAACAAACAAGGCTATAATTAGAACAGTACACCAATAGTGGAAGAACAATTTAAAAAGCTTATAAAACTAATCTACACATCACTATGATCACACAGACACAAAGATCACCGAAAATGGAGCTATAACGACGAAGTTATGATTTAAACAAGATTTTCTATAATAAAATAATAGATTAAATCTAATCTCAAATTTCAAAAGTTGAAAACATGTTTAACAGTGGCATTAACATGTAGATCATGAAATTACGAACCTAACGCAACTTGAACGGATTGAATCGGAGCTAAAACGATGATTTTATGTGCAAAATAAGATAGTGACAATTTGGTAAATACTGTAAACTCGAATTTTGAATTAAAATAAATAAAACCTGATTTTAAACCTAGCCAGGGACTTTGGGCGTGAATATGAAAAAGCCGAGGGGCTCTTTAACAAATAAGCCAGCCGAAGAGGAATCAAGACATCTGGGCGGTTGGATTTGGACTGGACGGCCGTGATTAGAGCCTGACGAGGCAAAGGGGAGAGCTCGCCGGGGATGACAGTCACCGCGGCGGCGACATGAACGGCGGTGAGCTGAGCTCACTGGCGGAACAGGAACTGGCCCTATAGACCATGGTTTGGCACGGAACCAAGACCAAAACGTTGAGGGGAAACAGGGGATCTCACCTAGCTCGAAATCGAGGACGGAGAAGGCTCAGGGACGGCATGTGGCTCGATCCGGTGGATGGCGACGACCTGCGAGCGTCGACGACAGAATCAGAGCAAGGCAAGATGAAACTGAAGAGGAAAACTGCACTGGAGACTTTGCGGGGACATCACAAAGCCTGGCAACGCGCTTACGGTGTCTTTGGAACGACGAAATGGCGAACAGAGCTCCGGCGGCGGCGTTTAAGGTTTCGGTGGCTGCTGTGGCACAAGGAAGGCGGCAGCTATGCGCAAGGGCTAGAAAAATGACGGTGAGGTGTGAGGCAGTCCGCTTATATAAGTCGGATTGGCGTGGGCATCACGCCAAAACCGGAGAAGTCGGCGCGGCGATGGATTTCCTTCGCTCGGTCGAGTCTGCCTCGAGCACGACGCGAGGAGGACGACCCTGACCTGTGGGGGCCAGGCACGTCAGAGGAAGAGGAGTGGAGCAGCGGGCGCCTGTGTGTTGCAGCTGGATGGGCCGGGGCTATCTTGGCGGCCCAAGAGCGAAAGGAAAGAGGGCGAACAGCAGGCTATGCGGGATGGGCTTGTGGGGAGAGGAAGCGGCATGCTAGGCCAACAGATGGGAAGAGTCAAGGGGCTCACGGTGCAATGGCAAAGGCCATTGGTTGGGGAGCTCCCACCCAGGGTTCAAATCCTGGGTGTGACACTTTATCCTGGATTTATTCCTGGATTTTCCGGCGCTATGCATTAAGTGGTAGGCGGCGTCCCCGTCGGACAATGGGGCGCCTATGGTGACTTCGTGAACTTCAAGATTTGCCGGCTCAGTCCTTCAAGGTGTTCATAGGGGTAGGGTTTGCGTACGTGTGTTCATAGGGGTGAGTGTGCGTGCGTGTTGAGCGTCTACGTTGTACTATGTAATCTCAAAAAAAAAAAAAAAAAAACAGGGGAAGAAGGTTGTCGGTTCCAGATAGAGAGGAAGGAGGGAGCATGCTTGGGCCTTCGGGCTGAAAATGAGAATGGAAAGATTTTCATTTTCTCTTGCTTTCCTTTTGTTTTCAAACCTTTTCAATTAGCTTTTCAAATGAGAATTTGTAAATTCCTTTTCATTTCTTTTAGAAATTTTCAAAATAAATTCGAAACTCTCTTGCATATACTTTTCAATATATTCATTTTCCTTTCTTTCTAAAATGTTTTTAATTCAATTTTCTAAAAGAGCATTCCAAAAGCAAATTTCAAATAAAATTTTGAATCCATTTTGATCTTTGGTAAAAACCACTCAATACAAAACCTCAATGCACCAGCATGAATGAGCAAACATGTTGCTAGTTCCTATGATAGATTTTAATTTAATGAAAAATTCTATTTCTCCTATATTTCATGAGAACAAATATTCATAAATAAATCATTTTTCTTTTATTTAAAAGGAGCAAATTTTAGGGTTTTACACCCTCTCATTTATTCAGGAAGTTTCAGGAATGCCGACTTCTCTAAAAAAAAAAAAAAAAAAAACAGCCACAGCAGGCTGCTCCTTCACCGGATTCTAGTGGTGAACCATCGTCCTCTGGAACAATGAAAGGCGACAAGAACGAAATGTCCTAAGGCTCATTATATATCATCCAGTTCGGCATCTCATACTATTCTTATGCACTGGGAAGAAATGGATGCTGTGATGACCTACTTGTATCATAGAGGAATGTAAATATGCTAGCATGGCCGCCTAGAATTTCTGTAAGTGAAAATGCAGAAGGAACATGGTTCATCTGTCAAGCCTGCTGTTCTGCTGTTTTCTGTTCTTTCACGACAGTCAGGTAGATGATGTTTGTCATGAACATACCAATCCCTTTTTATATTTGCATCGTTATTTAGTGAAGTTATATGTAAATCCCGCCATATTTTTATCATAGATAACGTAAATTCTGTCACGAGTCGACGAGTAGGACCCTATAATCTACATAATGCGCAGAGGTGGAAAGCGCGCTTCTTTCAGTAAGATGCAGCAGCCCAGTTACATCCACGTGAAGGCATCACCCCACTGTCTCATTCATTTTGCAACGGCATCTAAACCATGAATCCACTTTACACCTATAAAACCCAGCAACCGTCCATTCAGCTACACGTCTATTTTATTCATTCCATCAGCTCAAAAAATTTTATTCATTCCACCCATCTTTGACCATGAACCCATGTAATCCAAAAAAAAAAAAAAAAAAAAAAAACTAAAAATTGACTAATCTAAAGCATAGATGGCGTGTTTGGTTCATATCCGAGTATTGCCACACTTCAAATTTTACCCATGGTGTGGCTAACAATTTGTTTGATACAGATTGGGCAAAGTTTGGCAAAGGTGTGAGAAGAATGTCATGTGGACCATATAGGTTAAAAAGTATGGCAAGCCATAATTGTGGCAAAGAAACAAACGTTAGCCTAAGAAACTGCAGCGCGCTTTAACTTGCGGTATAGCACATTTATGACATTAACCATACACTACCCAACGATGTTCCATTGTCCAATATATTCATGAGATGCAGCAAAAGAATGCAAACAGAAACATCATTTTGGCAATCACTACTACAGCTAGCATTTTTAGGGGCGGTTCTAGAGGCACTGTAAGGGCGGTTGGCCCAACCCCCCTCCCAGGGGCTTTTACAAATCAGTAGAAATAGCATTTGTAAGGGCGGTTGGATCACCAACCGGGAACCCCCCAACCCCTTACAAATCATTTTCAGATTTTGTTATTTAAAATTCAAAAATAAATAGCAAAAAGAATATATTTTAATCCGGGAGGCCCCCACTGGCTAGCCAACCACCATCACTAGCCATGATTTTTTTTTCCACGATTTTTGCTAAACTTGTGGCCGCCGGACTTCGAACCCGCAACCTCCCCCTCATTTGAAGCCTTCCCCTCCACTGCACCACACACCGTATAACTTATTTCGGATCCCCATATATTATACAAATCCGAGTAAAAATTGCTTATTTAGGGCCTTAAACGGTTCAAATCAAAAAGTGGTCAACTATAAAGTTTCATAACTTTTCAAGATCTACAATCTTCATTTAGGGTGTTTCTCCATCCGAGGTCGTTTACGAAATTTGAATTTCAAATTTGAGACATTTGAACATAGTTTTTCCATGACAAGATGATTTCAAATAAAAAGTGGTCAACCACAAAGTTTCATAACTTTTCGAGATCTACAATTCTTATTTAGGAAGTTTTTCCATCCGAGGTCATTTGAAAAATTCAAATTTCAAAATTTAAACATTCAAACCACACATTTCGAGGCATCAAATAAAGTCAAATCAAAAAGTTGTTAACAACAAAGATTCATAACTTTTTGAGATCTATATTTTTATTTAGATCATTTTTCCATCCGAGGTCATTTTAAAATTTTTAATTTTTAATGCCTTATTTTATTATTCGGCGTCTATTTATAAGGGGGTTGGTGATCCAGCCGCCCTTACAAATACCTTTGTAAGGGCAGCTGGTTCGCCCCTATTTATAAGGGGTTGGCGATCCAGCCGCCCTTACAGGGCGGTTGGTTCGGCCTGATTTGTAAGGGGGTTGGTGATCCAGCCGTCCTTACAAATACCTCTCGTAAGGGCGGCTGGATCACCAATCCCCCCTACAAATAGCCAGCCCACTGTAGGGGGGCTCAATATCCAACCCCCCTTATAGTGGAATGGGGCTGGCTCTTACAGATCGTTTTTATAGTAGTGAATGAGGGTTTAGCTTTGATGTCTCTTACGTGTTTGCTATGGATTACGCCAGGTTCTTCGTGTATTTGGACTCTGCGTTTCTCTAGATTCTACAATAAAAACAACACAAGGCATACTTCGCCCCATCATAATCCATCTTGGGATGCTCTCACTCGTTGCCAATGCAAGCCACGCGCTTGATGAGATCAGCTGCCGGTTAATTTTCTGTGCTTAAACAAGCCAATAAATTCATCACCGTGGAAGATTCTTCGGATGGGCGGCAAGTGAAAACCAGCAAGAAAATTATTGAATTTATGAGAATTATTTTTTTGAGTTAATCGGGGGGGACGAGGAGTCCCCAGCTTTTCCATTGCCACAGATCCCAGGGGTGAACCCGGTGGGTGGACAGGGTTCAGGGAAACCTCAGTTTTTTGGCCAAATCAGCCGGAGTTACATGATCATAGTAGTGAGGGAAGGGGGAGGTTACATCAACTAGATAGAACTCCAACAATTATGCAGAGAGGTGGATCTTCTAGGAATTCGGCACAGCCACAACTCTACCGAGGCCTTGCACGCTGCAATCAGGCGGTCGACGCTGGGAGCCATATGTCTGAAGACAACGTCGTGCCGATGCTTCCAAAGTTCCCAACAGGGGGAGAGGATGAGGCTTGAGTGCGTAAGCCAGTTTAGCCTTAGCAGCTTTCATCAGGTTGCCTTGTGTAGAATTTGCTGCCTTGTGGGTGCCCGTACTCCTACTACGTACCGACCGGCCAGGCTCTAGACCACGAAAAAACACTCAAAACCGGCCGACCATCACTCCTACTAGGTACCGACGGGCCAGGATCTAGACAACGAAAAAACACCCAAAACTAGCCAAGTTTTGGGTGTTTTTTCGTTGTCTAGATCCTGGCCGGTCGGTATGTAGTAGGAGTACGGGCACCCACAAGGCAGCAAATTTTACACAAGGCAACCTGATGAAAGCTGCTGAGGCTAAACTGGCTTACGCACGCCAGGTGATAGATTCATGTCTTCTGCCGCTGCCCAAGGAACGGTTGCCACCGTTGTTGTTCATCGAAGGTGGCTTCTTGCCGAGGAAAACATCAGTGAGCACCGTCTTGGACTGCAGCGAGGCCCTCAGAATCTCCAAACCCTGCAAATGCATTAGCATCCAATAGTGAGTGAGACTGATCGATCAGTACATATGCATCGAACGCTACTGTACACTGCAGTCACGTACCTCCTTGTAGCCGATGTGCACGGTCCTCTCCTGGAGCGCCCCGAGGTCCCTGACGGCGCAGGCGTTGAGCAGCGCGATGCTGGACACGTTCGACATCGGCGAGATCACCAGGTCGTCCGTCACCGTGTACGTCACGGCGCCGCCCTTCACGAACCCTCTCCTCGCCGGTTCAGCTGGCGGTACCGGTGGCTTCTCCGGCGGCGACCCGACGAACGTGGTGGCCTTGTTCATCTGGTTCCCGCAGCTGGGGCAGCGTGCGCCTTGCACCTCCGTTACGTACCCGCCGCAGTTGGAGTAGTTGTAGGTGTAGTGGCACACGTAGAACCTCTTCGGGGCCGGGGCCGGGGCTGGCGTGGGCTCCGGCGGCACGCGGAAGAGGAGGCAGCTGTTGGGCCCTGCCGCCGCGGGGCACAACGGCACGGTGGCGCAGAGGACGTCGTCCTTGCTGCCGGGCAGCCCGGGGTGCACGTAGGCGTCGTCGAGCCTCTCGGCGCTGCTGTAGAGGTTGCCCATGCAGCCGGCCATGGACTCCTTCCCCAGCAGCTTCACGGCCGTGCCGGCCGGCATGGCCAGCAGGGAGAACAGGAAGTCCACCGTGTCCTTGCCGGCCTCCGCGAACACCACGCGCCGGCGCAGCGGGCTGGATTCCACCAGCAACTTCATGGTCAGCGCGGTGGTGCTCGGCGTGTTTGTGCTGCCGGCGGCGGCTGCCATCTTGGACGGTTGGACCTTGATGACTAGCTACTTTGTCTGGCTACCACCAATTTATAAGCCGATTCCATTTCTTGGTGGAATTGATCTGGAAGTATGGATAGAATTGATGTGGGCACCACACCACGCGCCACTAGGCCTTGTCACTGCATTTTGCAATGGAATAGTATTCTCTATCTTTCCTCCGAATAAATAAAGGTATAGTAAGTAGTACACAGCCTCACGTGCAATGGAATGGTATTCCCTCTGAATAAAGGTACACAGTAGCACATATCCCTCATGTGCCATAGAATAATACAAATACAATGTCTTGCGACGTCAAATTATAGTAACTAGTCTATCAACCTGTGCTCTCGCACGGGCTACACAATCTTAATTAGGAGATTAGTTTTAGATAATGGAACAAAGTTGTAGCCTCTGATCTTAATTAGGAGATGGATGCATTAGTTATGGTTTACAACCCTGACTGTTAAACCTTACTTATATTAAATGGTATGTTAACTCATTGTTCATTTCCTACAACAATATATATGTCCTCCCTCCAACCATATATACATTTTCTCCTCACTCCAGCTATATATACATTTTTTCCTCACTCCAAATATATGGCTTCTAATGTACATGCACTAGTATTTCGACATCAATTGAAGGCATGCATCTGATCCCATGTTTTCTTCTTGGTTCAGTGCAACCCATCTCCTGGAATCTAAATACAGATCACGATCATCTGTGGCATATTTCAGCAAACCTTAAGAGGGAGTACAAACATACGCCAGCAGAGTACAAACATACGATCGTCTGTGGCATATTCCAGCAGTCCTATGGTCATGTTAGCCTCAGTGATATGTTGTCTATGGAGTTAAAGTCATGTTAGTCTCAGTGATGTGTCGTCTATGGTGTCAACTTCTCGATGAGTTTTTGTCATTGACAGATGGATTTGATGTTCGTCAGACCTATTTGTTAGTGACAAAGTCCTATCAACCCAGTAGCAGAGGAACCAATCTTGTTAGTCTCTGCAATCTCCAACATCTTTAGCTTTAATTTCAGTTAGGTGTTCTCTAATGTGTCGAATGATGAGTCATCTATGGAGTCGGCTTCATGGTGGTCTTTTGTCACCGACAGATGGGTCCAATGTTCATCAGATCCACTTGCCAGTGACAAAATCACGTAAAGCCGATAGCAGAGGAATCAATCCTGTTAGTCTCTGCATTCTCCAATATATCTTTAGCTTTATGTTTTTGTATTCCTCTCTAATTAATGTGTGCTATCATCTAGTCGAGTTGTAACCAGTGAGAGAACAGTTATACATCAAAATCAATCTATATGTCAACAACTTCTCGTTTATTGGTTGTCGGGTTGATGATGTTATTGTAGAGTGTTTTTGTTTATTTGTCGGTTTTTCTCTTAGTACTAGCAAAGCCCAGGATAATCTTTTTGGTAGAACGATACAAAACTATAGGTGATGCTTCTACAAGGATTGCAGAACTTGGTCCTCATAGCTAGGTAGCTGCCGTGCTCGTGCTGTTTTATTGGTTTGTTGGTTTGGGTCCGTCAGGATAAGGTACGTAGGCTTGTGTTGCTTTCGATCGGCTGCTATACTTCAACACTAATATGATGACGACGTGTGTCGTGTATGTGCTGTACCGTAGCTATTGCTGCTGCTGGGTGCCAGATTTCCAGTCATGATCAAATGATACTCTAAAATTTTGGGATGACAACCGATCGACAAGAACACAGGTCCTGGAAGTGATGAGGTTTATGTGTTGTGTTGCAGTTTATGTGTTGTTGTGGATGATGCTTGCAAGTTACAGTGTCCATCACACACACACACACACACACACAAACACACACACACACACACACACACACACACATGGACATCCATGGACATGTGTCACGTGCACAGACACACACAAAGTTGGCATCAATGGTTCACAGACTGAACAAAGAAAAATAAGAAGATATGATAGCATCTTTCGTCCATGTAGCATCTTTCCATCTCGCTCTTCTCCCCTGTGCATGATGCTTGCAAGTTACAGTGTCCATATCACACACACACACACACACACACATCACACAAGTTGGCATCAATGGTTCACAGACTGGACAAAGAAAAATAAGAAGAGGATATGATAGCATCTTTCGTCCATGTAGCCCACACAGAACAGAACAATGCAAGCAAAGCAACTTGTATGACTGTATGGGTACGGCAGCATCAATTGTCCCGTAGATGATGGACCGATCGAGCAAAATAGAGCGTTCTCTCCCTATTGGTTTACAGAAACCAGCTACATATACAGTGCCCAACTTTAGCTGCTATGCTAGAAATTCAGATAGCATGCATGGTGCGTCTATTACTCTATCTGTACGAGAGTATATATATTGCTTGTTTCAAACGTTGCACATTGAAGAAAATTCTTTATATAATTATATTATATCCTTGTGTATTCGTAGAATAGAAATCTTTTAAATAAACTCGACAGCTTGTTCAAATATAATTCTGGATCGCCGGCCAATAATGAGAGTGGGATTAGTTCTCTAAGGATAGATGAGATAGCTAGCTAGGGCCGTGACATGTTGTTAGCGACCCGTCGTGAGACCGAAACGAAGAAGAAGAAGAAGAAGAAGAGGAGGAGGAGGAGGAGGTGGGATCACTGGCCAACTAGGTCCCGTTATAGCGAAATAACTGCCTATCCTCTCTCACTGCACACTCCCTCTCGGTCTCACAACGAATTAATACAGGCCCATCGTGGGCCGCTCATGCACACAAGAGCTCTTGACACGGGCCCTTGTGCTGGGGCTTGTCTTGGGCTTCTCTGGAGATGGGCCGAGACGAGTTGTAGTAACACGTCACCAGTATGTTAAACATGCAGCGTGCTACAGTATGCTGATATCGATCTTTGCATGCATAGAGACCTAGCTAGCTAAACGCAGGGATGACTTGTTATTATTGCTAGGATAGTAGTGTATTAGGACTCATGTCTGTCGTACCATCGACGTCGTGGCAGTTGTCACGAGGTGATGAGCACGTACGGTACGGTAGGGTCGCTAATAATTGGCGTACGGTCGACACATCTCATCCCAATCTGACGACGCCAGTGCGCGTGTGCTCGATCGCATGAAAGCTGACGTGCCACTTACTTGTGTGTGCCTGCTGGTAGAGCTAGGTAAAGGCTATTGTCTTTAGGCACGTACTCCACTGGCGGCCATGTACTCCCTCCGTCCCTAAATAGATGTCATTCTCGCCTGTCAACGTTTTCAAACTACAAGCGATTATATATTAAAATATATAAATATTTATGCTAAGTAATTAGTATCATTGCTATTGTTTTAATAAATTTATCCGGCACGTATTTTCACTGGCGGCCATGTACGTACGTTTACTACGTGCACGTGCACGCCAAGCCAAGTACACGCACGTAGATATGTACAAGCTTTGTACGTAACGGTACGGTACTAACACACTGCACTGCACTCACTCGATCACCTGGAGTACATATATATTATTAATTGTTAAGCTGTTGCTGTCCTCTCTCTGTCATATACAAACGACATGCATGCGCACGGTAGGGACGTGCCGATGAGAGCGATCTAACCCACAAGCGTGTCACGTATAGCAGCAGTCCTATTATGTGTAAAAAGAAAGCATATATATGTCATTGTCAGCTCGCGGCGCAGTGTCCGATCATGGTCATATAGCATAATCTTACTATTACTAATTGGAGGCTCCAATGGAGGCTCCACGTTAACTCCTCACCGATCTTGCTAAGAAAAAAGATAAATGCTAGAAATTCTCACGTTAATCGAAAACATCTAGCCCTCCAAACAAAAGTCAATAGGCACGTATAACCATTAGATCTATCTTAAAATTACACACTTCGCCATTATTAATTAAAAAAGATTAAATCTCTTTTTCTAGGAAAAACATGTCTTGAGAAAATCCAACCAACCAAGTGGGGGTATACGCCTACGGTGAATATAAAAATATCTTTCTTTTTTTCACTTCTACCGACCACCTCTAATATTATTAAATAAAAAACGTATTGAGAAAATCCATCCAACGAAGCCGTAACCAAGTGGGGGTATACGCCTACGGTGAAATATAAAAATATCTTTCTTTTTTTCACTTCTACCGACCATCTCTAATATTATTAAATAAAAAACGTATTGAGAAAATCCATCCAACGAAGCCGTATATGTCAGTGGTTAAAATATGAATATCTTTCTTTTTCACCTCTACTACCAATCACCTCTGCCATTATATATTTTAAAAAGTATTTTTAATAATTAAAAAAGATATGTTTTGAGATCATCTAACCGAGTGGTATATGTGTTAAATATCTTTTTCCACCTCTATGCCATTATGTAGCTAAAAAGATTATTTGTTTCGGAGGAAAATAATTCAGGAAGAAAATCTAGATTAGCCATACCAAGGAATCTTGACCGGCTATACCCATATTCAGTTGTTTTGTTTAATAGAATTATATCAAAACCGAATATCACACGTACCATCACATTCGTGGTTGATCCATCTATTAGTAGAAAAATTTTGTATAAAATGTTAATATATATTAATAAAATATCAGAGGCAAAGAAGGTAATTATCCTATTAATATTAGAGGTAATCTGTCCAAGCCTACAAACAAGATACGCATGTGTGGCCTAATATAACTGACCGATGAAAATAAAAATACAAATTGTATTGGCGTCTTATCCTATCACGCAGGCCTACTAAAATTTGTCGTTCAAGCCCCACCGTCGCAGCCACGGCAAAATATTCACTGAACTTTGATCAATCAGGAAAGTACATCGATCTTTCAATCCTACTATCGGATCTTCCCTACCAGTCACGTCTTTCTATCATCTTGCCGATTCTTTGGAGTAATAGTTATTCTTTTTTATTGTCTATACTAATCGGCCTCCTAATTTTACTTGGACATATAGGTTTCATCATACCAGTACGAGCAGCTGAGATTGAAAAGAGATGTCAAGCCACCAGATTATCATGGTCTCCTGGACGAGCTGAACACCTGACATCATTTTTCAACTCATGGATGGAGCTGGCTCGAGTGCGATCGACTTGGCTGATGGCGAGG